>CM052440.1:66695141-66799038 GCA_028533085.1 Varecia variegata | reverse complement strand
CCTAACACCCCTTTGGGGTGCATTCTCTCAAACTGGGACAAGTTTGATCCGGACACTCTGAAGAAGAAACGTTTAATCTTCTACTGCACAGCTGCCTGGCCACAGTACGAGCTGGACAGTGGAGAACAGTGGCTGCCACACGGGGCTCTAAATCACCCCATCATCTTACAGTTGGACCTCTTTTGCAAATGGGAAGGAAAATGGGCCGAAATACCTTAGCATAAGCTTTATTATTATTTTTTTTTATTTTTTTTTTTTTTTACGGGAAAATCCTCAGCAGTGCAAGGGGTGTTTGGAGCCAAGTAAGACTACGGTGTTAAGAGATCCTCCTCAGATTCCCACCTATTCTGAGCTGCCCCCTACCCAGAGACGCCTGAAGGGGGCCCTAAAAAGGGAAGGTGGTGCCATGTCTTCCTCCACCAGGGGAAAAGGAGGCTCGGCTCCTACCCTTGGTGGAAGCAGCGGGGGAGTTCGGACCAACCGTGGTCCATAAGCTCTTTAGTTTAGTAGAGTTAAAACAAATAAAACAGGATCTGGGAAGCTGCACTGATCAACCTGACAGGTATGTGGAGGCATTCCATCATGTGCCTAGCCTATGACTTGGCTTGAAAAGTTGTACATGTTATTCTAAGCCAGACTTTAAATGACTCTGAGAAATCCGGAGTGTTAAAAGAGACACAAAAGTTTGCCACCGTATTACACCTTTCAGATCCTAGATATCCAGTGGATGAAACGGCGGTGCCCGTGCCTGGCCCAGGGTGGAATGATAATTTCTCAGAAGAGAAGTGGGAGAGAGAACACTTTCTAGTATGTGTCCAGGCTGGCCACAAGGCCACCAAGCAAAAGGCGGTCAACTATCCCAAAGTCTCCGCCATAACCCAGGGACCAAGAAAAACCCCAAAACCTTCCTGGCTGGGCTCCAGGAGGCAATGGAAAGACACACCACTCTCCATCTGAACTCCTGTGAGGGACGAGTGATATTAAAAGACAAATTCTTGACCCAAGCAGCACGAGATATTAGGAAAAATCTCCAGAAGCTCGTCCAGGACCCTACCACCTCCCTAGATGACATAGTGGCTGCTGCTAATTCCGTTTTCTATAATAGAACTTTCGAGCTTGAGTCTCAGGCTCGGGACAAGGAGAGGAGGAAGGAAGCTAGACATGCCCAGATTCGGACCCATGGCCAAAGCCTCCAGCAAAGGACGGGATCTCTGGTGCCGCATCTGCCGACAGGAAGGACACTGGGCCAAGAAATGGCTGAATAAGGACAGGCCACCCGAGGCCCCTTGTCATCAATGCCATCAAACACGTCACTAGACCGCATGCTGTCCTATGGCGTCATCCCAGGAGAGGAGTCGGTCCCCAGACCAGATCATGGCACAACAGTGAAGGAGCCCACTCCCATCAGCCCCCTGGTAGATAACAGCCACTGGACTGGAGCCAAGGGTAACCCTCCTGATGGCTGGTAGGCCAGTAAATTTTCTTCTGGATACAGTGGCTGCCTACTCTGTCCTCCTCGCCTACTCTGGAAAACTGAACACTCAATCCTGTATGGGCACTGGAGTCTCCAGGGTCCCCACCAAACAATTCTTTACTCTCCATTTGTTTTGTTTGTGGGAAGATGTGATCATTGAACATTCACTTCTGGTAATTCCTACTTGTCCTGTCAACCTGCTAGGACGTGACTTGCCTTCTAAATGGTTAGTGTGGGTTTCTTTCTACCCTCAGGAGCCTCATAGGCCTCTTAACAGACTCAGAGGTCTCAGGCCAACATCAACAGGACTGGAAGGCAAATATCTCTGCAGTAGTTTGGGACATTGGTTCCCCAGGCCGTCCCAGAATGGTCCAGCCGGTTATGGTGCATCTGAAACCACAGCAGGGATATCCCTGTGTTACACAATATCCCTTGCAGCCTGAGGCTCAGGCAAGTCTTGAACCCCTTCCAAGAAAATTCCTAGTTTCAGGTCTACTTATCCTGACTACTCTCCTTGTAACACCCCTATTTTACCTGTCAGAAAAAAGGACGGCACCTATCGATTGGTGCAAGACTTGAGGACAGTCAATGAGGCGGTGGTGCCTTTGTACCCTATAGTGGCCAATCCTTATATGTTACTGAACATTCCCCCCAGAACCACTCATTACATTGTATTGAACCTAAAGGAGACTTTCTTTTGCATTTCTCTCCACCCTGCCAACATTTATTCAATTTTGAATGGATGCCCCTACGTGACATACTCCACCAATTAACCTAGACAATGTTGCCACAAGGGTTCCAGGACAGCCCTCACCTTTCCATCCAGGCCTTAGGAAACAATCTAGATGACCTCCAACTCCACCAGGGTGTGGGGTGTGGTACTTCGATATGTCGATGACCTACTGATCTGCTCCCTGAGCTTAGAGGAGGTACAGAAATACAGCATTCGAGTCCTACGATTCCTGGCTGACAAGGGAGTACAGGGTGTCCTGTCCCAAAGCCCAACTGGCTCCACCTAAGGTGACCTACCTGGGGCTTGCTCTCACCCCTGGAAAATGAGAGGTGTTCCTGGAATTCGTCCAGGCTCTAGTTCATCCGCTTGAACCCACCACTCAATCCCTGCTACACTCTTTGCTTGGACTTACCGTATTTAGATACCTAATTATGGACTTCTGGCTAAGCCCCTTTATAAAAGCCTAAAAGGAAACACTGATAAGAAACCTCTTGGTGGCTCACGCCTGTAATCCTAACACTCTGGGAGGCTGAGGTGGGAGGACTGTCTGAGGTCAGGAGTTCGAGACCAGCCTGAGCAAGAGCGAGACCCCGTCTCTACTAAAAATAGAAAGAAATTATATGAACAACTAATAATATACAGAAAAAATTAGCCAGGCATGGTGGCGCATGCCTGTAGTCCCAGCTACTCAGGAGGCTGAGGCAGAAGGATTGCTGAAGCCCAGGAGTTTGAGGTTGCTCTAAGCCACAGCACTCTAGCCCAGGCAACAGAGGGAGACTTTGTCTCAAACAAAACAAAACAAAACAAAAAAACCCTCTAATATGGCGGCCTAAACAAGAACAGCTATTCAGATGTTAAAGAAAGCTTTGTTCCAAGCTCTAGTCCTGGGCCTACCACATCCTCAGACAGCCTTCTTTTCATATGCTTATGAGTGATCGGAAATAGCTCTGGGGGTGCTAACACAGCTTTTGGGGCCACAGTTACAACCAGTGGCCTATTTATCAAAAAGATTACACCCCACATCTATAAGATGGCCTGCCTTTCTGAGGACAATAACAGCCATATCTTTACTCTTACCAGAGGCCACTAAATTCACTATGGGAGCTTCCCTTACTATTAGAACCTCCCACCAGGTCCCCGAGCTCCTCCAGGGAGGGGCGACAAAATGGATCTCAGATAGCTGCCTGTTAAAATTCCAGGCTATGTTAATGGAAACACCTGACTTAAAAATTGAGATCTTCTCTGGACTTAACCCCACCACTTTTCTTCCAGAAGAAATAATATGGGAACCTAGTAGGCTATTACCTAATAGTGAAGAGATTATACTCCACCACTACCTTCCCTGGGCAGATCTATCCCTGACCCCCATGCCTCAGGCCCATCGGTGGTTTACTGATGGCAGCAGTTTTGTTAAGGACGGGGAATGGCATGCAGGCTACACCATAGTGACAGAGGGTCTAAAAGTGGGGAGGCCCAGGCTTTACCAACAAATAGTCCAATTAGCCAAACTCATAACCCTAACCCCAACTCTCCAGTTAGCCAAAGACAAGAGAGTGACCATCTATACAGACTCTAAACATGCTCACTTGGTGTTACATGCCCATGCGTCTATTTGGAGAGAGCAGGGATTCCTTATCACTCAAGAAACGCCAATTAAATATGGGCAACAGATTCATGCTCTTTTAAAAGCCATTCAGGAACCAGCTGAAGTGGCAGCCATCCATTATAAGTGACATCAAAAGGGAACTGATCTAATAGCTCAAGGAAGGAGGGCTGCGGATGCGGCTGCCAAACGAGCAAGCCTGGGCGAATTGTTTCCTAACCTAGTTGGAGCCCTAGTCCCCTCTGATCCCACTCTCCCGATTCCAGCTTATTCCACCTCTGAAATATCTGATGGGCTGACTCAAGGGTACCATTTGAGCCCCTCTGGATGGTTGGTTAAAGGAAACCTCTATCTATTACCAGCTGAAAAAGTCAAACACTTAGTAAAAGCCACTCATAATACTACCCACTTTGGCCCAAAGCCACTTAGACATCTCCTGGAACAACATTTTGTTTCTCCTTTACTAACTTCTGCTATTAAACCAGTCACCTCACTCTGTACTATCTGCCAAAGCAGTAATCCTCAAGGGGCTCTGCAGGCAAAACTTGCCTCTCCAGCCCAACACAAGGGGACCTAGCCTGGCGAGGACTGACAGATTTCACCCAAATGTCTTCCTATACAGGATTCAGGTACTTACTAGTGTTTATTGATACTTTTACTCACTGGGTTGAAGCTTTTCCTTACAGGACTGAAAAGGCTGCTGAGGTTTCCTGAAGACTTCTGGAAGACATCATATTTCATTTTGGCCTTCCCCAGTCCTTACAGAGTGACAACGGTCCTGTGTTTGCTTCACAGGTAGTGCAGGGCGTCTCTGGGCTCTGCAGGCCTCTTACTATCTGCATTACACATGGAGGCCTCAGTCATCAGCCCAGGTGGAGCAAGTTAACCAGAGCCTCAAGCTCACGCTCCACAAGATGACCCAGGAGATTAGACTCAGTTGGTTACTTCTCCCAGTTGCTCTTTTGCATCTACACACTGCAGCTAATGCCCACTTTTCTTTGAGTGCTTTTAAAATGCTGTATGGCCAACCTTTTTCTCTGATCACTTCGGATTTCGATTTTTAGGAAACAGCTGGACACAAATACGCCCCCTTCAAGTAGCTCAATTATTACAGACATTGTAAGAACACAAGCTACCACCTAGAGACCCTTCTTCCCTAGTCCTCTCTATCAGCCAGAGAGAACTGTTTAGTGCTCATGAAACAGTGGAAAGATGGGTTCCCCACATCCCAGTTAACCCCAGTGTGGACAGGTCCTTACCTAGTCTTACTTTCTACCACAACTGCTGTTAAGGTCCCAGGGATACCTACTTAAATCCATCATTCCTGGGAGAAACCATAAAAGGACCAAAATGAAACTCATGCGGCCCCCGCATACGAGAACTCCAACACCAGAGGCAAATACCCGTGTATTCCCTTGGAGGATCTGCGGTACCTTTTCAAGCAGACCTCTCCTGCTGTGGCTCCTTTAGATAAAAAAATACAAACTGTTCACACATGGGCGAGATACCTTTTGCCCTGACAAACCAAACCACACATACCCTGAGGCTCAACGAAACCTACTGGGTATGCCTGTCCACTAAGTCATGGGGTTTTACCCAACCAATGATGTAGGAAACATGGGAAAAAGTCTCTCTTACTATCGAACAACAGTCCACCGCCTCACATACTTGGGACGCCCACACCTGCAGTCAGATGGTTACAAAAATAGAACAGATCTGGCCTTTCCCCAAGCCCTCATAACCCATCCCCTCCGAGGCCATATACACTTACCTTAATAACATAGCCCAGGGCACCTTTCCCATGAGTATTACTCGCACTTACGGACAGGGCCCACCTGAGGGGACCCTGCCTACTTCTCAATGCATACCTGATTTTTGTCACCCCTCAACCGCCCATGAGAAAAACCAGTTAGAGCCTCGACTTTTGTAAACTTTGGGTCACTTGCCAGGAGCCTGACTTTGCTTTTCTTGAGCCAAAAAATTACATCTTGACTAGATTTCTCCAGCCTCCAATGCTTTGGACTGCCCTTCCTACCCTTATGAGCCAGTTTTGTTGGGGATGTCCACAACAGATTAACTCCCTGGTGGGCCCAGCTAGCTAGACATCCTATCCCCCTCTTTGGTGCACCAACAAAGCATCATTACACTTCAGCTCTCGAATCCTGGAAAAGATCAATTCCTCATTTGCCCACCTCTCAATCAATCCCTTACTCAGAGCCACGTTAGCAGCCTGGGGAGTTAAATGGCATGGCATCAAATTCCAGGGAAGGGGACCTCACACCATGGTGAATCAGCTCCTGTCCTACTAGCCAAAATCCAGTTCACTGCCCAGCTTCCTCAGGAGCAGAGGATATACTGGGTGTGTGGCACCCGAGCATACTGGGTGCTACCTCCTTACTGGAGAGGCTGCTGCTCCCTGGGCCTATATCCAGATATCAAATTGCCCAGAATTCTTCTACCTTGCCTTTCCCATTACCTGGCCGAGGCCGTCTACACACACAGGTGCTTCCCTTAATTCCCCTTTATGAAAATAGTAGCCGCTGCCGAAACAGCCACAGGAGGCACATCCCTGGGCCTGCAGTGGTCTTTGGCTGTGGAGACAACACAAGCCCTGGTGAAAACTAGCCACACACTCGCCCTCTTACAAAAACAGTTAGATTCGTTGATGGTGGTCACCTTTGAAAATAGGCAGGCCCTGGATTTTCTAACTACAGCAAAAGGGTACACCTGCTTGTTCTTAAAAAAAACAATGCTACTTCTTTGTTAACAAGTCAGGACAGGTTCAGGACAACATCAGTGCCATCCTACAGTCTGCCTCCAATCTCCAGAAATGAGGCATGATCTCTAAGCCCCGGTAGATGTCCTTAATAATTCCTGTGGTCACCCTGTTACTTTGCATCCTCGAAATTCTAATATTGGGACCGATTCTCATAAATTTTCTAACTAAATTTGTTTCATCCTGTCTAGAGGCCATCAAGCTACAAATGGTACTACATTCTCTGCCAGCCCCAGCGCCTACCTCCTCCTCACACCTATAACTACAACAATCTACTGAGAACATACACCAAGTCCCTTGGAGAGACCCCTGGAGAACCTGTAAGAGGCTACCTTAATAGGGATCATCACCCCCACTTAGCAAGAAACAGCCAGATGAGTCAACACCCCTACCCAACGATTTGGACCTCTAAATTAAAAAGTGAGGAAATGTTAAATTAAAAAGTGTGGAAATGTTAGGTAGACAATGAAGGACTCCAGCCTCTCCTGGGGACAAACGTGGGAGTCCCGAGCAATTGCCACACCTGGGGGAGAAGGGAACACTGTACCAATTTACCAATCAGAACTTAGCATCAACTGCAAAAGAATGCAGAGGATTTCCCAGCCCATGGGCCACGCAACACAGGTACAATAGGGTCTAAAAGGTGACCTAGAACAACCTATGGCTAATTATCATGTCATTAGCTTAAATCTACATTGAAGTTCACCCCCCCCCAATGGGCTTTCAAAGAGGCTCATGGGAAATCCATATACATATAAGACTCAGGTTATATAACTCCCAACTGTCCATCAAAATGATTCAATGGTTACAATTGTTATGTCCGCAGATCTGTTCATCACAGTCATCATCTGTGATGAACATATCTTGCTCTTACTCTGTGAACCTATCTTGCCCTTCCTCAATAAACTGTGTTTCACACTTGCCTCACTTTTGGTGTGTCTGGTCATTCTTTGGCCAAGAGCACACCAAGAACCGAGAACAGACTACAACCCGACAAAGAGATTTTTTAGTGCTATTTACCCAGAACCGTTCTAAGTGCTTTGTGCTTAGATCTATTATACTTCATCTTCATAAAACCTCTAAAATCAGTACTCTCAGTGCTGCTCCCATTTCACAGGGCAGAGGCACAGGGAGATTAAGAAACTTGGTCAGTTAATTAGGGCAGTGCTAGATCTGGGCCTTGACCCCATCGGAAGCTCACACCTGCAAGCGGCACCGCTGCCATCACTGGCCTCTTCTCCTTAAAACTTAGCCATGTGTTGAAAAATCACCTCTGACGTGTAGGTGGCTTTGTCTTTGCATAAATAAGTCAAACTGTATTTAAAAAACTTAAATTCAGGGCTCATACAAGTTTCTTTAACCAAGTGATTAAAATACTTTAGCTTCTGCAAAATGTACAAATATTAATTTGTATGTTACTACAGATGTACCTTAGTGCATGAGTGCATGTACACTGAGAACATGCCATAGTCTTAATAATCATTAGAGAATAGAAAAACAATTTGTGATCCCATCTTGATCTTAATATAATTACAGGTTTTACTATCCCACAAAGGATTAACAAGTCTTAGCCACAAAATAGCAAAATTAAATATATAAACAATTCTTGGCCTAAATGCAAATAGGCAAACCTGGAAATCTAAAACCAGCAAGTAGCTCTGTCTTGCTCAGAGCCAAGAGGGACTTCACAGGGATCTCTTTAG
This sequence comes from Varecia variegata, assembly GCA_028533085.1. Taxonomy (NCBI): domain Eukaryota; kingdom Metazoa; phylum Chordata; class Mammalia; order Primates; family Lemuridae; genus Varecia; species Varecia variegata. Next base: position 66,790,749 of record CM052440.1, on the reverse strand, counting down.
AATCCTGATATTGATACTAAAAGTCAAACTTCTTCCTTAGAGAAGGCCATGAAACTTCTCCCAGCAGTATTTTCCCCCAATAATATCAGAGTTGGAAAGCCAGGTATTGCTAGCACATACAATGTCTTTGTGTGAATAAGGAAGAGATGGCCGAGTGGGCCGATCATTCAGAAAATGTGCCACCTGCACAATCGACATGATGGCCCTTGGAAAGACCATAGTTTCCTTAGTTAGAAAAGTGTTATCTCTAATATTAACCCCCACCTTTTTCAGAGTTAAAGGTTTTTAGAACCCAGTGCCTACTTCTTAATTATAAAATCAGTACAGATGCATTCTAATATGATAGCAATGCCTCACATGCTAATTCAAATAAGTACATAGCTAGTGTATACCTATTTTATTATATTTTGTTTAAATTTTCAGTCTTTATGACTGAATGTATAAAAACTTGAGTATGGTTTTCTTTATTATCAACTAAATGCAACAAATATGTGCCAAAAGTCATTACTTTATAACAGGCTTTTAATTATAATTATTCCTTGCCCAATTTCTCACTCTCTATGCAAGGTAAGTAATGTCAAATAAAACTATGAATATTCCAACTGAAGTAGGGTTCGTCTGACATTTATAAGTACTTGCAAACTCTACTACATAAATGGAAGTGCATGGGAAGTGTGTAAAAAATGGAGTATGTTATATGGACATTGCAGTGTCCAAAGGCTCAATATGGGTTTCATGGCCAGAGGCTGGGTGAAATGATCACATTGTTTGCCCCAATGCCACTTTTATAGCACCAAACTTAGGTTTAAATAGAGCACACCTTTGGGGGATTCAGAAAGTCATAAAGAGCAACAGGAAACTCCAGGGGGGGATTTTGTGTGGACAGAAGGAGAGCCACTGCCTCATTTGCCCTGGGAGAGGGTCTGCCAGCCTCCCTGCCTTAGATCCTTTCTTTACATATCCCCTGCTCTGCTGACCCCTGATATCGGCTGACCCCTGGGAGCCAAGTTTCTCAGGCTCTCCTCACAGTTACTTTGCAGGTGAGTTCAGCTACTAGGAGGAGATTGGATGAAGGCTTCAGGGGAGTGTGGAAGGCCTGAGGGGTGTGTGTATGTGTGTCTATCTGGATGGCTTGAGCCCAGGAATTTGTGGTTTCAGTGAGCTATGATAATGCCACTGCACTCTACCTGGGGGATATGGAGCAAGACCTTGTCTCAAAAAAAAAAACTCCAAAAATAAAAACAACAAAAAAGCACTTATTATAGATAACTATAAATATATACAAAAATAGAGATACTAGTAAAACAATCTCCCATCAAGCACCTCCAAGGTTCAACATCTACCAATTTTCTGCTATCTGAATTTCTTGCCCGTCTTTTCCAGCTTTGTCAGGTGTCTCGGGCAGCAGTCTCTCTCACATGGTCCACCTCCTGCCAAGCAGGACCACATGGTTCCAGCTGCAGCCCAATGACCATGGTAACCCCATGTCCTCCCTTTTTCTCCCCAGCATAAAGGTGGTAGTAATTTCTTACTGTTCCTGATCTGTAGGTTGCTCTTTTACAATTTATTATTATCAATGTGTAACAATTTTCCAACATTACATGCCTCCTTTTTGAAAATAATCAGAGTAGTTTCTGCCTTCCTGCTTGGCCCCTGACCATAAAGAGTGCTTATTTTACTTTACTTTTTATTATCTACTGGCAGAACCATCATTTATCCCTTATTCAGAACTCCCTTGAAGTAGGTCAAGGTTTCATAAAGTAGGGGACCCTTTTAACAGCATGGAGTGTGGCATGTTGGTCCAATGTTTGCCATGCCTTAAATATGGTTCCCCACATATGATAACCATAATGTTTTCATGTGTAATCTTTGTACATGACAATAGACCATCTATTCCTATTCTATATCTTTTGTTGATTGCTTATTGATATCCTTATTTTTTCATTGACTTGTCTCAATCTATGGACCAATGGAGAGCAACAGAGACCTACTGCTCCTGGAAATTCTACCTCAGTGCCCAACCTCATGGAAATCTGCCTAGTCTATTTTAAGGAGGTAGCTCAATCTGGCAAGAAAATACATTTTTCCAGTGGTAAGTGGCAAGACAAGTTTATGTCTTAGACAAGACATGTTTAACATGTAGGCATTTGTTTATTCATAACAAAACATGACCTTCTGATTTTAGGAGTAAACACACTCACACATGCATCATAAAAATGACTGATGTCCAATGGCTCTTACAAAATTACATTTTGAAAAATTATGGGATGATGAATCAACCATACAGATTAAATTTCCTTAAAACAGACTAATGCTTAATAATTAATGGGGAAAGATAAAAATAATATTTATGATTTTATCTTACCCAAAACACTTGAATAATTATGCAGTAATCATATAGCTAGATGGAGACATGCTTATCAAATTTGAACTATAATCTGTGAGGAAATTTTAAAACATAAAACGACTTACAATGTAAATGATGAACTTTATAAGCTGAAACTTTAACCTGCTTTAATATAAAGTCATATTATAAAAATATCAAATACAGAAAAAAAAATTGCTTTAAGGATAGTTCACAGGACCTTGTAATTTTTGACAGCAATTACAATGCAAGCAAAGAATGAGATATAGCAGTGGGAAAAAAAAGAAGGGAAAAAAGGGAATATAATTTTAGAGTGTCCAATCAAATTTAGGTAAAACCAATGCTACATGGTAAGACAATATTTCAAATGCAGGTTCCAGAGCTGGTTTCCATCCCATATGTTGGTAATTGGACAAGTATTCAGCAGCCAGAAAAGGTCAACCAGGAACAGAGTGGGTATGACAATTGTGCTAAGTCAGGTACTATTAAGAGGAGAAGACACATTCAGCCTGAAAAAGATCAAACTTAAGAGTGTGGGAGGGTCAACCATTAAGTACAGTGCAATATCGGAAGGGTTGTCATTTGGAAGAGAAAGAGTAGATATATTGCCTCATGCTCCAGATAAAAGAATAAGGCTTTTTGGCTTTGTTTTTGTTTTTGATGCCAGGATTATGGGGACACAGATTTCAGTACATTATGAAAAATGACTTTGTTTTAAAATAAGCTATACAGCAATGGGGAATGGACTGAATGAAGCCAAATGATTTTAGAGTTTAAGCAAAGGTTCTGGAAACAGAATGGGTCACTTTCTGGCTTTGTTACTTATCCAAGTGATCTTGAAGACAGTCACTTCACCCATCTACGCCTCAGTTTTCACATCTGCAAAATCATCCAAATAATACCATACCAAGGAAGGGGAGAAGATCAGAGACTGACTTCAGAACCATCTGTCAGAGGTCTGGGAACAGGATTTTTGAAATTAACTGGATATTAGGTCATCCAGCTTTTAAGATCCATTCTAACCTGAGGCTAAATTATTCTGTTCCTCAAAGCTCAGGTGCATATGCTCATTTCAGGCAAGGAAGGCTAGCCCTAAATATTTAAAGGCGGGAAAAGTTCGCTGCAATTCTGCATTATTAAAAAGGTGATAGCATCAGACATAAAAAGGATATTTATTTTTGACCAAAAGTAAAGCTCAATAACACTCACAAGGTATTTTAAGTTATTTAAAGATGGATAGCATCATAAAATAAGTCAGATATGATTATTTAAAGCAGCAATACCCATTTTTAATAAATTTACAATATTAACTTTTTCTCCTTTTTAAAAATCTCTAGTTACTCGATTTATAGATACTGCTTGGATACAGAAGTACTTCTGCTTTTTGAACACTGAGTGCTGCTTTCTAGCCGCTGTCAGCCAAGCCTTTCCACCACTCCTTCAACTGTGCCTTCTGTCACGGCCACTCAGCACATGGCGACCAAGAAGAACACAGAAGCAATAGCTGAGCGAGGCTAAAGGGCATCTTCAAAAACACTGATTCTCAAATCCTTTTTTTGCAGTGCCCCGGGGGGTTCCTCTAGTTATTTCAAGGAATGCTCTACAATTTTCAAGAAATTCTTAAAATCATTTTGCTTTTTCTCATCCTAACAATTAATAGAGGTCTTTAGGCTCGTGAAGGCATTTTTACTTAAGGGATCTGGTTTGGTCCTCAGCCATGCTCTACAGCAGGTATGACAGTGTCGATCCCCCTCGTACAAAGAAAAAAGTCAGAAAAATTCTTGACTTGACCGCACATCCCAAAACCGCGAAGCAGCAGGAGAAAGGCAAGAACCCAAGTCCAGTTCTCTTTCTCGCCCACTGTGCTCCGTAACACACACATGCAGGACTGTTAGAACTGGCAAACAGGTAATTTGGAAATTCCTTAAACCACAGAAGCGTTCATTTCTTTCTGGAGCTGTGAACATTCATCAGGATTATGCAACACTCTCTACTTGCCTTTTTATTCAGTGATAGAATATTGTTTGCACATTTAAAATGGGATTAGCACAGTGCTTTGCCCCCAGGGGACATTTGGCAATGTCTGGAAACCTTCCGTATTGTCAGGACTCAGGGGGATGCTACTGGCATCTAGCGGGTAGAGGTCAGGGATGCTTCTGAACATCCTACAGTGAACAGGACAGCTCCTCACAACAAAGAATTATCCAGCCCAAAATGTAAACAGTGCTGAGGTTGAGAAACCCTGGATTAGCAGTATTTTTAAACCATCTGTTTTTGTCTCTTACTTTTGTTACATAAACATAATAATGCTTTCAGAGTGTAACGTTTCCTGGGTGGTAATGGCTGGTTTGGCATAAGACTATCAGCTCTTATAGTCACTAATTCCACAAAATGCCCTATGCCTTAATCTTTGCTGCTTGATGATACATTGAACAGTGGTTCAAGTGACAGAGGTCACCATTATTGAGATAAATGGATCATAAAACAATTTGTCACGGTATTTATAACACTTTGCTTATGAGAATGTTAAAAATAAAGCAATGCAAATGGGGAAAGTCAGAATCATACATTTCAATAATATGAAATGGAAATGGAAATTTATCTGTGAATAAGGGAGGAGCCTTTGACTTTTCTGTTATGTACAGCATACATCAAAAGCGTCACAACAATGCACATCCAATCTTTAAAAGTGAATTTGGTTATCTATTTATGTGTTAAATTATTTAATAAGCATTATAATCATTAATAATCTCTTCTTCTCAGAGAAAGCCTTTACTCTTTGCCACATCTCATTCTGTGTGTCATGATGTTTTCTGTGTGGTGTCTTGCTCTCTTAGACCTTAGATATGTAAGCATCCAAATAATGACATAGGAATTTAGAAATCAAACATTTTAGTTGACATATACCTTTAAGAATCTGATGAAAGCTACAAACCTGCTCTTTTTAGGGAACTAATACTAATTTCCATGTTGACAAAACATTCTTTTTGGGTCTCTTGTGTTTCTGTACTTCTTATGCACGAAGGCACTGAAGGCCTTTTTTCAGAATTCCCTTTTCGAGGACATTTGTATAGTGAAACCCTTAGAAGATAGAAATAGTGTCTTCCTCCAGAGCAAAAGGCAGGTATGTTTACTGTCCAGTATCATAAGGATAATGTCCCACTTAGGGCCAAAGTTAGGCAAGCTTACTGTCCATTATAAAAGATTCAGATTCCCTGAGCTCAAATTTTCTCCCCCTGAAGCATAAGCATCACCAGGCTCTCTTTGAATCACCCACCATGTGGGAATTAGGGCTCAGGAAACTGGTACAAATGCTAATACTTTGGCTACTACTATTACTATGAGTAATACATTGTCCTTTGTCTCTGATCCAAAAGTCTAGTGTCTTCTGCCAGCATCTGTGAAACTGTGCAGGCTGATGTATTAGCTTGCAAATAGGGTAAAAATCTCAGACCCTTTGCAGTTCTTAGCAATGCACACAGACAACATAAGCATACTGTTTTTAACAGATGGCCATTTTTATCCCCATATCCAAATCCAGAAGGCTAAAAGTATTTATTTTTATTTCTCAGTCAGTAAACACAGTGGAATGACCACAGACTCTAATATCTGAAAAGTACCTTAAAAATCATACAATGCAATATTAAGTTTATTCCAACAAAAATGAATTTGGCTAATAGTAGTAATAGCATTAATTGAGTGCTTTCTATATGTCAGGCACTTTGTTATGAACTTGACAAGTATTACGGAAATTTATTCTGACAATAACACTGATGAGGCAGTCATTGTTATCCTCATTCCATAAGAGGAAACAAAGACCTAATTTACTAAATAAATTAAGTAACTTGGCAAAGCCTACACAACTGGTCAATCTTGGAGCCAGGATGTAGGTCCAGAGATGAGATGTGAACTCAGCTTGTGTTCTTAACCACCTTTCTTTTCTATCCTGCTCCCACCAGCCACACTGGTGGTACAAAAGTATGGTCCCACGCCTTAGGGGTTCCTGCTCTAAAGAGGGAGAGACGTTAATAAATAGATAGCATCAACAGAATGCCATAAGGGCTTTGATGGAGTGTGCACAGGAAGTTACTAGAGCAAGGGAATGCCCCAGCCTCCCCTGGGAGTCAGCAGTAGCTTTCAGACAAAAGGATAACTAAGGTGAGTATTAAAGGATGACTAGGAGTAGCTCAGGTGAAGAAGTGGGGGTCATGTATTTTTTTATTTTACATATGAGGAAATGGAAACCCAGACACAGGCCCAGGTCACATAGCTCCTTTTAAAAACAGGGCTGCCGTTTCAAGGCTGATGAACTTTTACTATGCCTTACTGCCCTCAGAGTTGTATCAGGCAACAGGCAGTACTCAGTATTATCTACTGTTACACTATTATCATTTTTCTTTTATTATATTTTTAAAACTGGCATCTTTAGGAATTGAGCATTCAAGGAAATAATATGTGAATACAGTGTCATAAGAGCATTTCTTTGCTAAGACGGGCACAGCACATCACAAGGTATTCATAGGGTTAATAAATCACTTGGAAATTTAAATGTTATTTTCTGTTAGATTTTATTGAAGGACTTATCATGATTATAGACAAAGTTCCACCAAGGTCAACATCAATGTTCCAAAGGCATGAGCAGGTAAGCTAAAGAGAGATCAAATAAATTGTTTAAATGTTACAGCATAGGTAGTTCTCACGAATGTCTCTGCAACCTGTCTAACTTCCATTAACATAGTTAGAAACTCTCTGATATGAAGAAAATTACTATAACTTCAGATATTACTCTAAGGAGCTATTGCTGTAGAATAGAAATGAAGAGATGTAGATAAATCTGCTAATGTTCATCTTATTCACATAAAGTGTGCATATAAAAACAGAAAGCAGAAGCAAGAAATTCAAGGAAATCATGCCCAATAAAAAGATTTGAGTCCAGTTGCAACACTTTCTAAGTTACCGATATAGTGCATTCATATAGTTTCTGATAGAAATTCACTATGGTTTGGTAGCCAATACTCAGAATTGGGAAATGAGATGACAAGAAGTATATTTAATAAATGAGAAAAAAATTGCCACAATACACCTGGTTGACTAGACCCTGATTTTTTAAGGACAGTAACACCACCATGACATGTATTATGTGCTGCCTATACAAAAGGATCCACAGGGGTTGCTGGAAAATAGAGATGAATATGCTGTGATCCCTGCCCTATAGCTGCTCATGGCCTAATGGAAATGGATGTAACAATGACACACACCTAAATAAAATAGGTGTGATCCACCCAGCAAATTTTACAGAGTACTTCCTCTGAGCCAGGAACTATGTATGATAGGCTGACAAAGAAATCCAAGAGACAGATGGAAGTGAGGACTGGAACTAAGGAGAAGAAAAGATGCTAATAGCTATTTGCATTTCAAATGCAGTTGTTTCTAGTTCTTACCTGAGCTAGAGTGATCAATCGTGGCAGGGTACCAAGATCAATGACAGCCCAGGGTCAGAACCACTGACATCGATATTATCAGTATGGCTCCATCTCATAAAATCGAGGGATTACTTCAGGGTGAAGAAAACAGGACATAATTTAACAAAATTTCACTAAAAATGAAACTAATACTTGAGGATTAAGGACTTGAAAAACCATTTAAAGTTGCATAAATAAAATTTTGATTAGGAATTTTTTTTAACTACTCACAATCAACTTTAGGATACTCTAGTGATTCAAACAAATCCATAATTATGAGGCAAACGCTTTTCAGTATTTAAAGAATATCCAAGAATTGGTTTTAAAACAAGGTAAGGATCAGTAGATACACAGCATTTGTGCAACTGCTGCAAAATGTGTCCTCATGAGGGGAGGAAAGAAGTTTTATGAGGCTTGAAACTTATGATCTGGGATATCCTCTTTAAAGAAATAATTATCATCTCTTCATATGGATCACAATTTCACAGAGAGAATTTCATAGAGACAAGAAAAGATAATGGATCATCTGGCAAGGCTGATAGAATTTTGCTCTTCTTGTTATTGGTAGTTTAGAAAAGTTTCTTCCGTCTTTAAAACTTGCTTTTGGTAAAGCCATGTAAAACTTTCAGACTATATCAAATTTGAAAAAATCTTTATCAAGTGTCTTATGAGCTGTAAAATTTGGAAGAAATTCCCACAGACTAGTTTCTGGCTTCACAGATTTCAAAGCCAGTTTCTCTGCCACTCTCTGCATACTTCCAGTGTCCCGTGACATGGGAGTTGTTCATAGCATAGCATGGCCTCTGGCCCAGAAACCTGGTGCTACGCTGTCAGGTGAGTCAGCTGTAGGATTGTTGCTAGGAGGCATTCCCATACTGGAACAGCTACTGCTAACATAACTGTAAATGCAAGTGACTGTGGATGAGGTAACTATATCCCACTCAACCTAATGAGATCTATTTTCCTTTACATAATCCCTCAAATGTCTACATCACTTCAGCACTATAGCTACAAGGTGATACATGATGGAGAGGAAGTTGGAATACAGATAGTGTTAATAACCAATTTGCAGCTTGAACAGAAACATATGCCCATGTGATCATGTTGCTACTTCTCAACTAGGGCCATGAAGTGAGCGAGGCTTAAGCTTCACTCACTTCAAGGTAAATTTGCTTCTGGTCCTCGTCAAAACTTTCTAATTTTTATGACCTTAAACTTGAGGTGGTTGTACTGCCTATCAGTTAAATCAGCTAAATAAACTATTACATTTTGTAAATGTATCATAATAATTCTTTTAAAACTTACATGGTTAGATATGGCTGTATCTATAAAATCAATCTTCAGCATAATGTACAAATACCTCTGAAAACACTGTGAGAGATAAAAGGACATCAACACATCAAAGAATGGCGAGTGGTGAAAAAGAAAAAAAACTAAAACAATTATGAACGAAAAAAATTAGAGGAAAATAAACTTCATGGATTATGTAACTTAAAGACATACATTAACCTTCCAGAAGGTGGGCATTTGTATACCAATATCAGCATTGGCAGGACTGGAAGGATTTGCTGATTTTCCATTTTGATCACAATTTTTTAAGCCAAGGGCAGTGATCCCACCACCCTGCTGACGTGGCATATTGATACCAGTTTCTGAAAATTGATTTACACTTTTCTACCTTACCATCAGAACTGGTTTGTCTATGTTAAGTTCTTTAACCTTTCTCCTCAAATAGCATAAAGGATCAAACCTAGTTTATCTCTTTTGATTGTCCTATAGTGTGTCTAGTGAAATAAATCACCATGTCACAAAAATAAATAGCAACGGAATGGAAACAGCTACATTAAATAGTAAAATGCCATTTATAACATTATTCTGACAACCTTAAGTCCCGCAAAAAAAAAAAAAAAAAAAAAAAAAGATCTGGAAGTTGCTGCTGCAAAAGCAACAAAAATACATGTGTTTGTAAATGCACATTCAAAATGCTAAACAGAATTCTGATGCAGGGACCCCACAGAATTTGATCAAATGTATCCATCTGATCGCCTTCATGTAAATAATGCTCACATGACCAGTGCTGGGACCTCTTCTAGGACAGGCCTTGAGACTTTCATTACATCTGTCACTTTCCCTGTGTACAGCTGCCTCCTCAGTAACTCATGGGGTTTTCTTCCTAAACACTGAACCCAGCGTCCTGAGGAAATAGCACCGGGAAAAAGCTATTTGTATATTTCTTCTCTTTCTACCTGATTTCTGCCTCGGTAACTAATATTAATATCAAAAGTAATATACTCTCCATGGAAGCATGCAAACACTTCAAGAAAGCCCTTTAGTTTTTCGTTTCCACTTCTGGAACTCAGAGGGGACTATTTCATAAGCAAATGTGCACACCCCCGTCCAAGTGCTCACACTCTGAGAAGCACCTTCCCTTCCACACCTTCTCCCTCTCACACGGGGCACATGAAATGGAGTCATCAAAATACACAGTATCCAACCGTTTTAAACAGTTCTACACCGTTGACACCTCTAACAATGTATCCAAGAGAGAAACAAGGTACACTTCAACCCTTATCTTTGGATGGACTAGATTGTTTCAATGGCTGCATCTTATCAAAAGCAACTGTGTTTCCCTGAAAATAAAGTGACACTTTCTGCACACACAGTATCTCTGACCCAACAGGGATGAAGCAGGCAGTGGCTAAATGAGGAAAATCTAACCTATGAAAATTGAAGGATGCATTTCTGTTGGTCCTGTACCTGGCCTAACGATGCATTTTATGTCGTCTTTCCTCCTCGAGAAAACACATCAGGTCTTAACATCCACAAATGGTAACATGGAATTCCACTGACAATGCGGTATGAGAAACAACCAAGCTTTCCCAAGTTTGCAGGTTTTTACATCAGTAATAATAAATCTCTTCCAAAAGTTTAGCACAGCTGTATATAATGTATTTATTATATATAAGATATATATGAATATAAATAAATTATATATGTGTGAGAGAGCAACAGACACATGTTGTTATTTAGTTTCTTTTATTGGCAGCAAATTTTTCCCTTACTAATTACATTATCTATTGCTGTAGGACCTTAGGATTTTCCTCTACAACAAACTAACACTTTCCCTCTAATACCCTCTTGCTTAAGCACACTTATCTATTCAAAATTTTCATTGCAAAGTAGAAAATTAAGTGGAGGAATGATGCATGTACTGGCTATTTAAGACACGCCAAAACGCTTTAATCCTGAAATTTAAAACTGCATGCATTGTGTATACAGCCTGAAGAAATTTGAAGGATGAATAAGTAACACTAAACTCTTTACTCTGCAGCATTTGTGCACATTAAGGGATATTTTACTCAGTAAAACTAATTCTGGTTTTTACATGGCACTTTTCATTTGGTGTATCTGATATGCTACCTTTGCACTATATGGGTCAGGATCTATGAGCAGTATAAAGCAGACCAATTTTGCTAATGAACATTAAATATTATAAAAACCTCCTTTTACCCAGTGCATTATTTTGGAATAAGTCTTATCCTTGAAATCTGAGCCACTCACAAAAAGAATAAAAAAAAATTAAGTCTGAGAAATAACATATCCTAAAACAGTGCTGAAAAACTTCATAATCTTTCACTGGAACACCGAACAAAGGTTTATCTGAGACTCCATCACAGGGCATTTAGCTTCTGAATTAGCAGAAATAGCTCTTTAGAAGCTGGTTTTATTTCTTTAAGATATGATCATCAAAATTCACCTGCCTCATCTTTTCTCATGAAGTTTTTGGTAGGAACTCTGCAAAATAACTTAATAGGAAAAGTTAACTCTGTTTCCACATTATTGTGAGATTTCTTCACTGATAAATGAGAGAAGTCACAGACATTTAAGACTATCTGACCCTGAGGCACAATGGCCCTGCTGCAGTGCCTCTCTCTAAAGCTATCTATGTCCTTGGTCAAGACAGAAGAACTCTGACTAGACATGGCCACGGTGTACAGCAATCAGGTGCTAAGACAGGTCCTTCCTTGGCTCCTTTCTGCTTTCCTCTTTGACACTGTTGTCAGTTATAAGCCTGACCTGGATATGTAAATCATAATGTAAAACTCATGAATAAGTACAGAAAATACCTCTGGAAGACATGAGAAGCAATGGCTGTGCCTTTATCATTGAGATTTTTGATAATTCAACTTTCTGATAGTAGCAACCATGTCAAATGATGTGGCAGTGAAAGTAACATGGAATCACTCTCCCACGCAACCAACATGTTCTCTAGATTTCTTTTCCCAACTAAGGCATTATCACTTCACAGCTATCTAAAGGCAAATCTGTAATCACCAGATATTTAGTTCTGAAGAAAGCGTAATTTGAAAAAAAATGTTAAAAACTTTTTAATTTCTTAGATAGTATAATTTCTGCCACCCAGACACCTATAAACCCCATATGGCCCTACACACAGACACACACACACACACACACACACACACACAAAAAAAAAAAAAACCCCCCCCAAAAAAACAAACAAAAAAAACACAGTCTTTCTGTTAATCCCTAATCTATTCATTACCTCAAATGCCAGACAGTTAATTGAATTAATATTTTTTTACATTTAACAGTCACAGACATAAAGGTAGTTATGGAAAGTGGTTTACAGTTTTAACTTAGAAGAGACTAAAATAATTGTTTAGATTCTTTCTTATTCATCTGCTTAAGTTTCCTCCTTGTAATTAAATTTGTGGATCTAACCTATAATTCGATTAACATTTTGAAAGTGACTGAGGCTTATCTAACATGATGTATATTACAGAGGATAGCACTTATGGTTTTTAAATCACCGGTTCTTTCTGTTCAAAACAATCAGTGCTGAGTTTCATCTTCTATGGCTTTCCCATTCTCACAAGGCTTTTTTTCTTTCTTTCCAATAAAACAAACTGTTCTCTCCTTTCTCCACATATCACAAGCTAAACAGCAGCCCAATACGGCAGCGTGGGTATCTGGAAATGGAATGTCATTAACTACTACAAGTGATCCACAGGCTAAATCAATTAACCAAAATAGGTAAAATCCCTCCACTCTCCCTTAAGTATTGCTAAAGCTACAGCATTGCTTCAAATAATGAACAGATTCTCCGTAGCAGGCAAATGATTCAACAAGTCGGGAAGGTCTGATGCCTTTTAAGACTGTCTTTTGTATTCTCACTGCATTCCCAGTGCTGCAGGTCAGGTTGAGAACTTCGGGAACTACCGCACTGTGCAAACGCAGCGTGTGTGGTTCTGGAACTCTCAGTGACTGACTGCTCAGAACATTCTCCTAAGGAAAAGAATTGTGCAAGGGCATATTGTACCAGCTGCTAGCTCACAGCCAGCACTGTCTGCTGGGCAGGAATGAACAGTGTTTTTTTTCTGAGAGTACCACAGAGGGAGTCTCCGCCAGCCACCACATCACTGGTCTCACCCTTTTCTACTCCTTATTGCCTTCAAATCATCACCTCCATATAAATTTTGGATGACACACATTGAACACACATGCAGATTAACTATCATTGAAAAGCTATTAACTACTTTCCCTTCGAATAAACATTAATCCTTTTTTCAAAATAACAACTTCTTCAACTACTATACTGTAGTCTCGTCCTCCATTGCTCATGATTTCAAATTAAAGAAACTGAATTTTACCCAGGTCTAGTTTTTATCATTAAAAAAAAAAAGAAACTGAATTTTAAAAGATCTTACAAAACATTATCAAACTTCTGTTCCAATTCCAAGTCTATTAAAATGGATATGTATTACTAATATTTAAAAAATTGTTTCAAGATACTTTATTCCTTGGAAGTGAAGAATAGAGTTAGGTATTAGCTATGTGGAAATATTATATTTGAATACTAAATTCTGTGGTAGCACTAGCAGCAATTGTGTTAGTAGTACTAACAGAACAGCTTCTATGTGTTACATATTATTTCTAGTATTTTACATATACGTTTTCATTTACATCTCAGTAAAATATTATGAGGGAGGTACTTGAATTTATCTACTTGCTCAGGGTCACACAGGTAGGAAGGTGCAAAGCTATAATTCTAATTCCAACCCCAGAATCCTTACTCTTAAAAAATAAGAACCAAAAGAAAAAGAACTAACTAGAAGCAAAAAATTAGATTTTTTTTACAAGATTATGAATGTATTTTTGAAAAGTTGGATTTTTTAAGTACTTAAATAGCTGGGAGTGGGAAAGTTAACAGTATAAATCCCTACTTTTCATATGTAGGCTATCATAAAGAATTTTAATATTATTAGAAAAAATGAAAAGGAAAGGGCATTGAGCTGTTATTTCACTTTTTTTTTTTTAGAAGGGAGAGTGAGGAGGAGGGTTCAATTTCCTTTTTCTTTTTTTTTTTTCTTTTCTTTCTTTCTTTTTTTTGAAACAAAGTCTCACTCTCTTGCCCTGGCTAGAGTGCAGTGGTGTCATCAAAGCTCACTGCAATCTCAAACTCCAGGGCTCAGGTGATCTTCCTGCCTCAGCCCCCCAAAGAGCTGGGACTACAGGCACATGCCATGATGCCTGGATAATTTTCTATTGTTAGTAGAGATGAGGTCCCACTCTTGCTCAAGCTGATCTTGAACTCCTAACCTCAAGCGATCCTCCTGCCTCGGCTTCCCAAAGTGCTAGGATTACAGACTTGAGCCGCCGTGCCCAGCCTGTTATTTCACATTGAAAGTTTCTGTGTATTGGGTCAATGTGCAAAAATGCAACAGTTATCAAAATTCAGGAATAATTCATAGCTATGGATAATTGAGTTGTCTTTTCTCTACTTCTCAGACTGAAAAACTTGAATTCAGAGTTTTTATTACCCTACGCAAGAAGCTACAATGTTAACTTTTGTGTTTCTGGGTGAGGCTTTATTCTCTTGTGTCATGTCCAATACTCTCCAACCACCGGCCCTGGAAAAAAAATCACATTTCAGTGATTGGCCTGAGTAGCTTTGACTCTCGATTCCCCTATAATATGAAAGAGTATTTAGTAATTTATGATTTGCTATACATTTGCTGTTAAAACCCTAACTTCAAATGTCAGAATAATGAGGTAAGAATAGAACTAAGTCTGAAAGAATGAAGGTGTTTACAAAGTATCTCTCATTCTTGGTATCCAGCCAGATGAGAATCTCATATTTTACGTATTTTTTTTTCTTTTTAACTGCCAGTGCTTATATCTGGGTACATTAAAAAGCCTTAGAGATTATAACCTATCCAGGCAGGGGTTCACATTTTACAACTTATTGTCTATTGTTTAAAAGATTTAAAATTTTCTGCACAGCATCTTCAAACCTCAGGAGAAAAGAGGCTATATAAATTCAAAATAAACAAACACTAGGCAGTTTATGTGGTGGCACTTTTGATTTCCTGTATGTATTCCTCGACTGGCTCATGAACATGAATTCATTTAATAAATTAATTTCAGAAAAAGAAAACTAATTTATCCCTAGTGAATGTCATTATTTCCTACTATGCCAACTAAGTGCTTCCAAAGTTCTACATCAAACAAAGGCTTATTTTTAGTGGAAAAAATTTATCTCCTCTGATTTGATGCTTACCGTCTTTGTCTATCCTTGATTTGATGACCCCTTATCCAGCTCTCTATGTGGTATTTAATTTGCTAAGACTAAAGAGGACATAACAACCCTTCATTTTCCCAAGAAAATCTCAAGGGTAAAGTTCTAGATGCATTTTCCTAAAGGAACAAACAGAAGTACAAACTTTTCCTTCTGAATTTCAATGAGAAAGAAACAATGCTGGAATTTAGGAAATATCTGAGAACAAAATGAAACACTGCTGTCATCAACAATTTTAACTTATTTTAAAATAACTTTTTCAAAAGCCACAATGCTCTATCTTTAAAGGTTGACAGAGTTCTGAGACTGAAATTCTGCCAGTGGTAACTTCTGGGTTCAGAAAAATAGAAAAGGATGCCAGAAAGGGAAAAACCTGAGGAAAGATGGAGGGGGACCCTACATATAAGAATTAAAGTATACTGGAATTCAGATATATCTGCATTAACTATACACATCAGCTAGTTTCAGGAAGCCTTAAAAATGGTGTTAAATGCACCATCTGGAATCTTGTAAAATGAACTTTTACCTGATGGTTAGTGGCAATTTATTACTAAACACAAGAGAGATGTGTGAGCTATTTTGGACTCAAATAGGACATTATCCTTGCAACAAGACCAATATTCACTAAGCAACATATCCACTGAGCAGTAAAACAGACCACTGAAATTGTTGTAAAGATATTACAGCATTATGGATTTTAGTCTGTGAATCAAGAGATTTTGTATTCCTTCTGTTACTCTCTCCCCACAACTTCTTTCTTCCAGGAAGCCATCCAGTAATAGTTTTTCCAAAACTATAATCTTTCTTCAACTTTCATACTTGTGTCTTCAGAATGGTATATTGCCTATTCACATAGCCCCAAAGCCCAGGGGTAGCTGATAGTCTACACATCACCACAAGTTGTGAGAACCCAGCATTAGGATTTTCCTGCTGTGGGGACCAGAGACTCATGTTTTAATTTCTTTCTGCTATATCATGTTGTCTCTGTGCACATTTTGCATATGTGTGCCTTAACTGGAATTTAATCTGTATCCATCAAGAATGTTGACCTATGTCTTTCAAATGATCCTTGCATAATTTTTTATAGAACGTGTTCTTCCTCTACTACTGCCACTGTAAAATCGTAGGAGTAATGAGAATTCTGGGGGTCTCTGGACTCTCAGCAGTGCCCTGAGGTTGTTGCCTCAGCAATTCCTGCCATTAACCAGCAGATGCTGTGACCTTTTGCCACGTGGAGGACCCAGGAACAAGAAGCCTCCACGTTCTGCTTCCCAGCTTTCCTCCAATTGCATACATGAAGACACTGTTGGTCCTGACATTCTAGTGCCAATATTAGTTATTGAAAGAAGTATTTCACTTCAAGAGGCAATTTAATTCTCTCAGACCTATTCCACTTTGCACAGAAATGCCATGACAGCTCTCTTAAAAAGTTGCTCAAAGTGCCTTGGTCTTAAGTGTCAGGATTATTTATGGAAAGCATCAATCTCAGTGGATGTATCTAATGATAACCATGAATATATTTTATTACAATGATGAATATACGTTATGATATATTGTATTTAACCACAAATACATCTCATGATATATTATGATAACCATGAATTATTCTACATTTCTACATTCAAGCAAAAGAGCAGGGAACAAAACATAACTTTGTAGAAAGTTTCCAGCAATGCTAGAAAAATTAGCTAGTTCATAAAATATCATTATAATGAAAAGCAAGATAAATATTCTAAATTCCTTAGTCCCTTATTACAGTTTCTAACAATGTAGAGGTCTGATGAAAACACATTTATTTCTGAAGTTATGCTTTTTCTGTTATTTTTTAAATGAATGTGAGTGAGCACACATAAACTTGTATAGTCCTCAGTGGAAGATGGAGAAAGATGCATTTTCCTGCCTCTGGCTGCAGGAAGTCACTAAGCCATGCAGATATCAGGGATACAATGACTATGATCACAGTGGATTTTAACATACTAAACATTTTTCCCCCAATGACACTCTTTGGGCAAAGTATATCAACTGGATCAGTTTTGGTAAAATAAGAATCAATAGTAATTTTTGCTACAAATTATATACATACAATTATTCATGTTCACATATATAAATATACATTCATAAGGTCTTTATAAAATCTCAATAACTTGAGCAAATAAATAGATTTTTCTCTAAGTTTCTTTTTGTTACTTCAACAAAAAATAAAAATAAGATTTAAAATACAACTGGGTAGAAAGTTCCCATCTTTTTGGCATGGTTTCAGATGCACAAAGATCCAGAGATGTCATAAAATACCCCCTAAAGGTATTTCTATATTGATTCTCATTCTCCTCTCTCTCTCTCTCACATACCCCTATATATGTAGCTCCATAAGGTATTGTTCAATTAAAAGACGATATGACAAAATAATATGTGTATGTTTTATGAATATAGCACCACTTTAGGTTTATTCATGAATATCTTGATTTTTTGGACCACTGAATCTATCTACAAAGGCTGGTGGGGAAGGGTTATATACAAGTTGTTTTCACTGTAATTTGCACTAGAGATAGTTTTTAAGTAAGGACTTGGAAAATAATTTCAAAGACTTTCAAGGTGTTGCTTCGTGTCATTCCGAACATGGAAAAAGCAGGCTCTGAAACAGTGTAATGTGGGATAGGTCATATGAGTTTTGAAAGTGTTTTCTAAGCATTACAAGTTCCCAGGCCATTGGTATAGTTAACAGAATTCTCTCTGAGTGATCAGAAAAGAGGCATTGCTAACCCTGCTAAGAGTTTTAATGTGGCTGGAAGTTGTAGTTACAAAAAATGGTAGAGAAAAATGAACTGCCAAGGACTTTAACACTGAAAATGAAGAGAGAATGTAATCATTGTTGCTCAGAATCAGTCTCCTAAAATGAATGATTAACTAGGGACAGGGTCCAATGCGTCACAATGGGACATATCAAAAGCCATTATACAGGGACAGCTGATGACAACAGCACTCAGAATGGGAAAAATGAAATTGCTGACTTCACATTAGTTATAGGAGAAAAACAACAACAGTAACAACAACAAAAAAAACTAATTTTCTAAAAACAAAGCGCACTCAAAAATTGCACCAAATCTAAAAGCACACCAAGATCATTATGAACCAGAAGGACCCAAGGAAAGTGAATGCATAATATATGGCAAGGCTCACAAAAGAGGCCATTTTTATACCTAATGTTATTAGAGAAAGGCCACCAAAAAACATTGAGTACAACAGAAATCTATACTAAAGAGAAGAAAGGGCATACAGCTATCTATTCCCAGGTGAATTTTGTAGCCACATACAATTTTTTTTAGTATCACCAAAAATAAGTGAAATCTACACACATCCAATCTAGCTCAGGTATTCCTTAAAGTGACTGATTTCTCCTACCCCAAAGTTAATAATAATAGTATAGTGTAGTATAGTAATAGTAAAGAGTATGGGAAAAAATAGGAAGTTAGACATGATGCTCATAGAAAGTTAAAAAGCACAAAAGCACAAATCTATTTTCCCACTGAAGAATGTCAAGTAAAACAAATTTTGACCCTGATATGAGCAGTAGTCTTCTTAATCACTGGGGATAGAAACTCCATTTATATAGTACAGTATCTAAAAAAAAAAAATTCCTATTGAAAATTGGGAGAAGACAACAATCATTCACTGAACATTAAAACATAATGATGAGACTACTGAACTAATGGAGCTCTAAAGCTCTTTCCAATCCTAACAGAGTGAGTGTCTGTGAGTCTATGGCATATATAAGGAAAAAAAAAATCTATGTCAAAATTTAGGCCAGGCGCGGTGGCTCACGCCTGTAATCCTAGCACTCTGGGAGGCCGAGGCGGGTGGATCGCTCAAGGTCAGAAGTTCGAGACCAGCCTGAGCAAGAGCGAGACCCCATCTCTACTAAAATTAGAAAGAAATTATCTGGCCAACTAGAAATATATATAGAAAAGAAAAAATTAGCCGGGCATGGTGGCACATGCCTGTAGTCCCAGCTACTTGGGAGGCTGAGGCAGTAGGATTGCTTGAGCCCAGGAGTTTGAGGTTGCTGTGAGCTAGGCTGATGCCACGGCACTCACTCTAGCCCGGGCAACAGAGCGAGACTCTGTCTCAAAAAAAAAAAAAAAAATTAATTAATGCCTTAAGAAAGGCATGATTAACTACAGGAGTTTGCTCTTTAAGACAGAAATAACATATCCTACAGTGTAGAGTCAAGGGAAAAAGTTTTGACAGGTAGATTTTTGGAGTAAAAAGAATTCCATGTGAAAAGGATAGCATGCATGAAGAAAAGTATGCAGGTAGAAAGCCTAAGATCCTGTTAAGAAACTGAAAACAGCCTTGGCTTTAAAATATAGGATATGTCGGCTAGAGGAAGACTGGAAAACGAAGCTAAAGTGGAAGATTGGGTTAGATCAGAGAAGACCATGAATTCAACGCAAAGAGACTGAATTAAGTTAAGCAAAGAGGAACCATGTAAGTTTTCTGAGTAAAGGAGAAGTGTTTTCAGAGCTGTATTTCAGAAATGAAAGTTTGGCATCCAAGTGGTCAGTAAGAGGATTGTAGCTTTGGGATAGAAAGGAGAGGACTTTCCACAGGATAGGTGTTTTGCAGACTTCCCTCTTGGACCATGTTCTCTGCTTGCTCTATATTTTAGCTCAAATGTCACTCCTGACCCATTTCTAATCATGTCTACTCAAATGACTAACAGGCACAGCAAACTTAGCATGCCCTCCAATTTACACATCATCAAACCTGTCCTCCTCTCAAACCCACTCTCCTCTCATTTTCCTTCTCTTCGCACCATTGTTGATTCAGCGCCCAAGACAGAGGCTAGGCAGTCTAGATTCCCCCATCCCCACCTTTCAATCAGACCCTCCATCATCACTGTGATTCTACCTCCTACCTTCCATTTCCAATATCCCTGCATTACTTCCTCGGGAAGTCTTGCTACCACAACACAAAGATAACTAAATAACCTGGGGGCACCCTCCCCCTCAATCAATGCCTTCGTCCTGAAGAAGATGCTGGAAGAATTTTGATGATCAAATTAAAGGGATGAGTTCAGAAGACCCAAGAATGACTGATATTAGAATTTCCACCAGTCTGGTAGAATTGTGGCCTGAGAGTCACTAATTATGTTATTAAGACTAATTATGCTATTGTAGGATAATTATGTCAATAATTATGTTAAATAGTAGAAAATAGAGGAAGTGATATTTCTCAAACACAGAAGATTGAGTTCTGGTGTGTATCCACAGTATGCAGGGAGACCTCTTCAGGGATTGCTAAAAATCCTTGAACATCCATAAGCGTAACAAAGAGAGATGTCAATCCTTAGAAATGAATCCAATATGCTTTGTGACAAGTGATGGTGATTCTGTTGGACACTTAGAGTAGAGACATGGGGGTTCATGTACCATTTCTGAAATGTCAGCATCTTGATGAAAATGAGTTCTGCCTTAAATTCCATAAGCAGATAAAGAGTGACTGGTAGAAGGGAAGGAGGGCGAGGCAGCCTTGTTAGATATGGGTAAAAAGATGACTCTTTCTGCCATTCCTATGAGAATACCTAGAAAAGGGAGAGGCAATGACAGATAGTTTTAAGATCTCTACCTCACACTCCAAACTTTTAAAAAACAAAACAAGACAAAAACAAACAAACAAAAAACCCCAGCAAAACTCTTCCTGGGAAGGGATGGATTCTGCCCAAGGAAATTTAGAATCAGAAAGTGTAGATGTGACCTATTTAGAACAGGTTTTGGCAGGTGTACATTGAGTACCATGTTCTGCTTAAGGCATTGTCGGACTGAGTCCCACACCCATCGAAAATTCTCCCGAAACTGGAATTCAGGGCTGGCAGGAGATGGGGAGGGCGGGGAGAGTTGGCATTCACTGTTTATCTCTGAGGAGCCAGCGGAACCAGGCACAGATTGGTTGATGCCTGCACCACCAGCTCAGATCTGGAGATAAAGACGATGGGGCTTGGCACAGCAGTTCAAAGCTTGCTATAGAGTTTTTAGAATGCCAGCAACAAAGTGACCCAAAAGGACAAATGGGCAATGGCCCTTAACCTATGATTCTGCCATGAAAGTGTGGCCAGGGATCAGGCAAAGATTGTCATGGCCAGTCTCACAGAAGAAAAATTTCCTAGACTTCCCCATAACCATAAGGAAGTGTGATCAATCTTCCTCAGGCTTTGCTTGTAGAAAAGATGAATGTTTGTTGTATCTGGATAGCATCCACAAAGAAAACCTACATCCAGCAAGAAGAAAGCTTGGAGGGGCAATACTCAGGACTCTTCAGGGGGCTCAGAAAGTGGAGAATCTTACCCTCACATCTAGGATAGTTAAAACCCAAGGAGGGGAGAAAAAGGGGCAAAAAAATACTTTTGGAGACAACTCCCAGGTGGGAAGGTAGGTAGAGATGGTAGCCACCCTTCCACTCTCACCTCCAAATGTGAACAACTGTCAGAAAGGTGCCCAGTTCTCACCCTGTGAGTCCAGACTCAGGGTAAGACAGTGACTCTGAAAAAGGAGAGAACACAGCTGGGGACACAGGGCAGCCTGTCACCTCCACCAGACTATATTATGTCCACCATCTTCTTGCCAAAGACCAATGCCCACCTTCCAAAGATTGCAGGACTCATTTAAAGATGGCAGCAATGGACAAAATTGTGTTCAGCTTCCTTATGGATTCAGCCATAGTAAGACCAGTCCTGGGGGAATCGCCATACTCAGGAGCTCTTGGTTGGCAAGAACTCCTTTTATAGGTATAAATATCACATCTGCCACGTAGCAGGATCCTGTAGAGTTGCATGGAAAGAAGTGGATGTCAATCAAATCTTATTGAAACTTATGTTCCCAGTTCACCAAGTAACTGTTACATATATTTACAAGTGAAACAAAAGTCTTGCTATGTTTGTCTTCAAAGACAAACATAAATATAGTCATATATTTGTACATGAGGAGATAATCTTTGAAACAATTTATATGAAGTAGTTTCGGGGTCTAATGGTGTATTTACATATTCATATGAGCATGTGTGATGTCTTGGAAATCCACAGTAACTAAAACGAATGAGGAACAAAAAGCTAGGCAGCAACTTTCTTCCTAACCTCTCTTCACATTACCAACCCCAACCCTTCACCAACCAATCCAAATTTCATTTCCTCTTTGTTCTCAGCTTCAATTTGCAAACATATAGTGGACCTTTGATAAGCCTGTGTGATGATGCCCTGAGTTCTTCTAGAATTCCCAAATTTGCAAATATAGATCTGTTTATATAAGAGCTTGCTGTTCATGATTCACAATCCTATGGGAGCCTGGTATTACCTGAGTTTAATTCCATACTACAAGTTAACAACCTTCCCAGTTTTCACTAAAATTTGATTTCTTACCTGATGGCCACACCACAGAAGACAGGGCTAAACAATAAAGCCTTGCTTGTGGGGTGCAAATGCTGGGTAATCAGCTATGATTTCTCTCTAGCTGCTAATTAACAATATTAATGGTAGATTCCATTTACCAAGGTCTAACCCTGTACCAGATATTGTGCTGAGTGAGTACTTTCTAAGTTATCTTTATATCAACTCAATTTATGTTATAGCAATCCTCACAACCAGGCCCTCGAGATAGGTTTCATTGTCCCCATTTCAGATGAAGAAGCTGTAGTTTAAAGAGACTGCAAGTGAGGGGCAAAGGACTCAACCCCAGGTCTTTCTGACTCTGAAGCCCAGAGATGTGACCATTAAGCTACACCACTTCCCCACTCGTTAGGACCTCTAAGGCTCCCAATGCACATTTCAAATGTTTGCCTCAGTAAAATTAAACATTACTACATTTCAGAGATCCAGAGCCTAATGGGAAAAGTCAAAACTATAAATTGTGAACTAAAATAAAATCTTAAGCCTCCCCACCACC
The DNA here is from genome assembly GCA_028533085.1 of Varecia variegata. NCBI lineage: Eukaryota > Metazoa > Chordata > Mammalia > Primates > Lemuridae > Varecia > Varecia variegata. The sequence goes on along the minus strand of CM052440.1, from coordinate 66,767,391 downwards.
AGCTGACTGAATGGACCCCCTCTTGGCCAAAGGGATAATCCTAAAACTAAATTGCCTGGCAGGAGGAGGGAGGTCAGACATGCCTCGTCATGCCCCCCTCCCTTCTTGGAGACATCCTTTGTAACCCAATAACAGGCCTAAGGGTATGCAAGACAAACCTGCAGGTCATCAATTTACACAACAAATATTATGTCTGGTGGCTTGTCTCTGATTAACAGAGCTCCTTATCTTAAAATATTCCAAGCCTTTAGACAAAGCTTCATGTCTTTAACCAATTACAAGTCAAAGAATCTTTAAATCCATTTTTAACCTGTAAGCCCCCTCTTCGAGATGGCCCACCTTTTGGGGCCAAACCAATGTATGCATTCCAGGTATTGATTTATGACTTTACCTGTAATCCTTGTCTCCCAGAAATGTATAAAACCAAACTGTAACCCAACCACAGGGAATCCACTTGCTCAAGGCTTCTTGGGCATGGCTCTGAGTCATGGTCCTCAAATTTGGCTCAGAATAAATCCTTTAAAATTGTTTTACAGAGTTAGGCTTCTTTTTCATTGACAAAATGTTAATAAAATATCTATTGTATGTTGTAAATAATCTCTTCCTTGACTTGAGCTGTCTCCTTTTCTAAAATCATAGTATTCACAGTACACTGCTACCCAGGAACAGGAGAATTTAATCTATTAAGTATAAACTGTGCAAGAACTTTCACACACATCATCTCCTTTCATTCCCACTAGAGTCCTCTGAAGGGAGGACTATTTACTAGTGAGGAATTGGAAGCTTAGAAAGACTCAGGGATTTAGCTAAAATATCACACAAAATTTTTGAGGATATAGACCTTGCTTTTTCCATCTACATATTTGCATACATGTAATATGTACTATGTAATATGTAGACACAGAACTTGCCTCAATAAGTGGGCCAAATGCAGGAATTGGTATCTGGTAGGGACAGTGTCTTTCTTGTTTACCACTCTATAGCTAGATGCTCAATGAAGGCTTGTGAAAGGAACAAAGGAAGGAAGGGAAGGAGGGAGGGAAGAAAAGAGGGAGGGAAGGAAGGAGTAAGGGAGCCAGGAGAGAAGAAAGTTATTCATGCTTTAAATCTCACTCTGTTTCTAGTTTCGAATACTATTAGACTAATTCTCCATCAACTTTGTATTTACAACATCTAGCACAATACCTGGAGCACTCAATAAATGGAGATTGACTATGGAAACTAAAATAACAAATTAAAAAAAATTCTTCCCAATACAGCCACAGTCTTCCAGTGGCAAACAAACATATCTCCATGATCAGGTCAACCACTACAAAGAAACAGAAAATCAGAGAAGCTGAAACACACAACTATGGAAAATTGAGTGTTGAGTGTATACAGACAGCACCATGACAGATGCTCACGGTCTCGTATGTAGCCCAATATGGCCCTACAGGGACACAGAGAAGTATTATCAGATTCTTCAGGTAGCCAGGTCCCACACCATTTAATACTTTAACAGTAAAGGTCAGAACAGTGAATTGAATCAGCAAAGTGAAAGGCAATGCTGTTAAATGTCTAGAAAAACTGAATTCACACATCCCCCCTTCCTTATGGCTGTGATTTTTCAAATATAAACTGCAGAGAGCAGTAGAATGATGATATCACTGTAGATTAGATGTTCTTCTTTACAAAACTGGTCATATTCTTATTTTCTTCTTCCTTGGGGAGCCTTCATCTCAAGATAACTTTTAAATAGAAACAACCAGCTTTTCAACAGAGCCTGATTATCAATTTGCACCTCTGGCAAAGGAAGGCCTACAATTCTATTGTTTTGCTAATTGTCAATTTGCATCTTTGAAAGGTGTTGCATTTTCTCTTCTTTCTAGCAGGTTAAGACTAATTCTGTATGTTAATAAATATTATAAACACTTTTCACAGAAATGCAGTTTGCTAAAAAGTAGGCTATTATTGTTATTCTCCATTTTCCTCTACTTAATTACACATTAGATTTTAAAGCTGATTTTATCAAAACTAGTTATGCTCTTATTTAAAAGATTTCTCCTTCAGAAAAACTTTTGTTAGTCAAATAAACATTTAGACAAAAAATGAGCTTTAAAGTGGCAGTTTTTGACAGCCACGAAAAAATTATGAATTAATTAAGGCGAAATTTCTCAAGGACACCTATGGATTTTAGCTTGAGTAAATTATTTGAAAATATTCCTTCCTTTCCTTTCTTCAGGTGCATATAAAGTATAAAAATATAAAAAGTAAAAACAAAAATCCATTTTACAAAGCAACCAATAAAAGGAAACATAGTTTGTAAAAACGTAACAGGAAAAGGGACGCAAATTAGATTAAGATTATTCTTTACACTTATGTTTACAAGTAGTAACTCTCGGAGAACTAAAAGTTCTTAACATGCCCTATCAGTACTAGTTCCAGTAGTTGATTCCGAATGATAAGATCTTTGGATACGCTTGCCAAAGCAGGTACTTTTAATCCACTGCAGCATTTTTCCTACTTGATTGCTAGATATGAACTACTAAATGGAATGTTATATGTTAACTCCCAAACTTTTGAGCTTAGGGGGGTGGTGTTTTAAAGATCAAGTGATCACTTCCCATCTGATCCAAGTGAGGATGTTTAAAGCCCATTTACATTGCTAAAAAATTGCTTTGCAGGTCATACAGAGTTTTAATTTACTAAATTTATTTATATCCTACCTTTTTCCTAAAAGGATTTGAGAGGGGAGATATCTATTTGTGTCACATTGGTTTCTCAAGTGCAAAATCATAGATAAACAATATCTATAGATAACAAAGATCATACATTTAAAATGTCTGTAAAGTACATTGTAAAATATGAATGTTACATGTTATTTATTATTGTTTCTGGGCTTGCTCCTAAGCCATGTCGTCATTCCAAGATGAAGCATCCTCTTAATGACGTACCTTTACATTATAAATATTTAAAAGCTTTCCTGAAAGTATTAACACTTTGAAAAGAACATTTTTTAAAACATTTAAATCAGCTTCCTCAATTCAACCTATCACTGTCCCCAGAACATTTGTGTCATATACACACACACACACACACACATTTTACAGACATTTTATACATGAACCCAGTGTATAATGCCTCTTAATACTGCTCCACATTCCTTTTCATAAAAACTATGAAATCTAAGATTGTAGAATCTATTTTGGGGTAAAAAAAAACAGAAAAAATGATAAGATAGTTTCTAGGAGGAAAAGTGGTTGGGTGCAGAGAATTGGTGAAGTATGAGTTGAATAAAAGGAGTTAATTCCATGTGCAAATGACTCTGTATGGTCACATACGCCAGGCAAAGGATAATATTCATTAGTAGCATAAGTGGTTTAAATATCTGAGCTATAAAGGATTTTCAGTGTTTTGGCTTTTTTTCTTCCCATCCTTTTTTCTTTTTTACTCTAAAAAATATACTTCCATATTTTAAAATGGTTCTGAGACTGCAGAATCCACTTTTGTATTTCATGAACTATTTATTGAACATGTTGAAGCTCAGAACACAACACCCTGAAATACGTCACCTTAACAACAGAGAAAACCACAGAGCAAGAAAGGTCACTTCTTCCGCCTTTCTCCCATGAAACATGGTCATAAAGGAAGTCTGACCTACCCTGCCTAAAGTAGGTCATAGGACGCTCATTCCCGAGTGTCCTGCCCCTCTGTGGGGTGGGAGGAGAGGAATGTCATACAGAGACACAGGAAAAAAACCTGAATATATAGGCCTTGCTGAAGATCCCCCCTTCCCAATTTATTACCTTTTGATTATAACCCTGGTGGCCCAATCACGTCCCTCCATGACTATCCACTTATTTCAACAGCCTTAGCATAAAAAGCCACAGTTTTCCCTGGGTCTTTGTAGCTCCATTTCTGAAAGTTCCTGTGTCACAGTAAAACTTTTGTTAAATAAATTTGCTGTGCTTTTCTCTTGCTAATCTGTCTTTTGTTATAGGGATGACAGTCATGACTCTTGTGAGAAAGATATTACTTTTTCTCCCCTAAAAACACTTCGTATGTGTCCAACTTTGTTGGAACTAATTTTGGAAAAAAATAATCAGAGTTTGTACGTGGGGTATTTTAGAAGTAGGACTGAACATCGTATTACACAAATGAATTTCCAGTTCTAACCTCATGTCTCTGGGCAAAATAAATATAATTTAGGCAACTATGACAGAGAATGATTTTAATTTTATGTAAATTGAGTGGAATTATTTTCAGGTCAGGCTGTTAGTAGAAATGTTGAAGATGGACGTCTGTATTTCTTTAATTCTTAACATCATTTAGTTATGTCTAAAGGCTGAACAGGCTCCTATGAGACATCTAGTCAGTCATAGAATCCCAGAATCAGTGCCTTCCTTCAGTCATGGATTATCCATTTGCCTCTTTTTAAAAAATAATGAATAAAGCTGTGATTAGGAGTATAGTATCTGTGAGGTGCTTATAAGATATATACTTTTAAAAAAACATGCTTTATCCTAGGCAAATATTTGGCAGGATACGAAGGTCATAAATTATACAAAAATGACATAAAACTTAAGGGCTTTATGGAATTTCCTTTAGGAAACGTGATAAATTTCTATACCAATTAAACCCAAAGAAATTGGTACTTGAGAAAAGAAATGAAGGTCTTTGGTTTATTTAAGAAAGAGAATGGAAAATAACTTCAACTTCCATTGAAGTTCAACTTTCAACTTATATTGAGACCATAACTAATTATTATTCTGCTCTCACTGATGGCAGATACATAGGAATTGGATTTACATGACAATGTAAAGGATACACATGACGTACGCAGAGGTTTCTGTGAAGTTTTTAATCTAAACTTTTCTATCTTTAGGACTTATGATCACATAGCTGCTCTCTTCAAAACATTCCAGGAATTTCTCACATATTTAAAATAAAGTCCAAAACCCTTCCCTTGACCTGGCAGGTCCTCTGCCTGCTGGTCTCCTTGCAGTCTCTCCAACATGCCCAGTGACGTCCCACGTCAAGCTTTTGCACTTGCCCGAGTTCCACTTGGCTGCAGGACTCACAAAAGGTACCTCATCAGAGGACCTTCCCAAAACACTACGGGAATTAGCAACCTGCCATTTCTTCACTCTCTTACCTCTTTACCTGCTCTACCTTACACTACATACTTATTCGTCTGTTTGCTCACTTCTGTATCTCCCAGAAGAGTGTAAACCAGGGTGTGGTCACACTTATATGCCCAATTCCTGCAACAGTGCCCGATACCTAGTAGCTGCTCAGTAAATATCTTGAATGAATAAACATTCATTATCTACCATTAGCAGGTTATAAAAGGCATAAATCTGTTGGAATTCAGAAAAATATTTACTTTATATGGCATTGATTTTTCCAAGATAAATATTTTAATTATTATTCAAATAAACTATTATTAAAATTATTATCAAATTTAGAGAAACTTTCCAAACTCATTAAGCATCTCTAATTACATATAGGTCTTTCTGTCATTTTAAAGACCTCTGCCACCTTCTTAAAGGTCACACTGCTTGCAAGTTTATTGTATTCTAGCAATTTCCTGTACTACTTTTCCCTTCAAACACTTCCAGGAGTTTTGTTTTTTGGCATATCACTTGAATTCTTTTAAAATTGACTTTGGCATTTTCCTCTATTTTTTTCAGTCCCTGTTGTATGCATTTACTTTAAATAACCTTCTGCTTCATACTTACAATAAGGTACGGGCCCTATACAAAGTTCCTAAGGCAAAGGGTGTGTGAGCACAAGAAGTTATGTCCTCACTGGGCTCGCTTAACTGTGTGTTTGCTGCTCCTTCTGCCTTGAAGGGTCCTAGAATATCTTGTCTGAAAAACCTCTACTCATCTGATCTAGCTCACATATCACCTCCTCTGTGAATTTCTCTGATTTCTTCAGAGCAGAAGTTGCTGCTTCTTCCTCAGTGTTCTCACAAGTCCTTAAGTCTTAATGATGAACCGATCACTCAGGCAGTTTCCGCCTCGCACCACTCTGTTTATATTTCCACTGTATAACAATTGATTGCATTTATCTGTGCTTCAGGCTTTAGTCCTTGTATTCACATTCATACTCTCTCTCTTTCCATTTTTGTCTACACTCGCTTCCTTGCTGATGACTCCCACATTTATATTTCTAGCCTGCACTTCCGTTCAGTATTTTTCTACTGGAATACTTAATAAGAATTGCACACTTTTATTTTCAAAACTGATTTATTCTTTATGCTCAAATTTCAGTAAATGAAAATGCCCATGTATCTGCTCCTTGAGCCAAAATCCTGACGTCACCTGTGATTTCTCTCTTTCTGTCATACCCCATATTTACCTGGGTCAACAAATCTTGTGGATGGAACCTTTAAAATATACTCAATCACGATTTTGACCACTTCTAACCACCTCCACTGCCGCCACCCGATCCAATCCACCATGATCTCCTGTCTGGCTTATTGCAATAGCCTCCTCCCACCAGGCCTCCCTTGACCAAAGCCTGTGTCTTCTCCATACTGCAGCCAGTGATCCTTCTAAAACGTCAGTTCTCATTTGCACAAAACCCTATTCAAGGCTTCCCATCTCATTCAGAGTCAAAGCCAAAGTCCTTACAATGCCCTACAAGGCCTAACTGATATGACTTCCAGCAGTTGTCCAACCTCACGTCCTTCCGTTCACTCCTTCATGGGCTCTGCTCTGGCCACGTGGGCTCCTCGCTCTTCCTTGAACTGCTATTAATATTTACTGTTCCTTGTTTCATTGTGTCCATTCATTACCTGCCATCCACCATGACAGCAGGAATGTTTCTCTGCTTTGTTCATTACTATTAATATATCCTTAGTATCTAGAACTGAGCCTGGAAAGTAGCTGGCACACAATACTTACTCGTTGTTGCATGCTACATGGCTCTAAACACTTTATCTGGATTATTAATGCATCCACAATGTTAAGCACAGTTCCTGGTCCATAATAAATATTCAATAAATGTTAATTAATGAATTAATTAATGAGATAATTAAATACTTTAGCCAGGAAAAAAGCTTTAACATAAAGAAACTTTCTTGAAAACAAATAGTGTGAATGGTCTATTTATTCCACATCTAACATTTCTCTTCCTTCTTCACCTCTGCAAAAATTTTTTCAATATTCCTTTTAACTCGTCATTTGTGCTCTTGCTAACTAGGTCTAGATAAATTATTACATTTCTAGCTGCCTCTAGAAAACAAAATAGCTGAATTAGAGTAAGAATGCTTTTTCTATTTCTTCTTCCTATGCATATATATTAAACTTTAAAACTTTTACACAATTAACATCTTACTTGTGCTTTAGTAAAAAGCACACGTAAGTTAAAAAGATTAGGACATTAAAGAGCAAAAAAGTGAAAAAATACAGAAACTTCATTCATTTCTCTAAATATTACTATTTTAAGAAAACATGAGTTTACCATGTTTATAATACAAGGTTGTTTGCACATCATAATAATTTACATTATTAAGTAAAAAACATGTGTAAAGACACCTCTTCTTCAAAGATTCAAGTTAATACCTGTATAATTATAACCAGCTTCATTCCTCTCCATCCGTTACTGGCTTTTTTATGACTCTCATTACCAGAATCAAGAGTAAAAAAAAAAAAACTCAAAATAAAATATGCAAGTTTCTTTTAATAATTACCTTCCAGCAAATCATTTCAAAATCTTTACTAATTTCCTCTGGCTTCAAATACAAAGGGGAAAGCAGTTCAGATAAAAACCATCCTTGTTGTACCTTTCCAGCATGGGGTCTTCTTTATTCTGAAGGCGTCAGGCTCAAATGAAAGTTACAACTTTAAGTCCCACACAGAAATCTTGAAAGTGCCAAATATCTGTTCAACTAACTCAGCCTTCAGAAAACCGGAGGCGTGTGACTCCTTTTTGAACCTGCCTTCAAAGCTAAGGCCTTCAGCCACGGCTTCTCTTTCACATCACTTGGGGCCCACTGGTGATCAGACAACTGGGAAGCTCCCTCGAAAGCTTTGTAGCCTCTGCAGGCACAGCCATGCCTGGGACAGTCACCTGTGTCACTTGCAGTATTCTCTTCACTGGTAATTATGGACTAAAAATCGCCGGAGTCCTAACACACGAAGAATGTGCCAGGAAGCAGAATTCTCTCAAGATGATTTTAAAATGACTAGTTTAATCTTGAACTGCATCTTTGGAGTAAGCAGGGGGGTGGAGCTGGAAGGGTGGAGGGTCTGGGCACCCAGTCACACCTGCCAACCCAGGGGCCACCCCCACCACGCATCTGAAACTTTACCTTAAATGTAATGCATACAATCATTTGCTTCTTTCTGACATTTAACGACAGGCTTGACATTGGCACAATTTATCTGAATGATCTGCCATGCCAACGCTTTTTTCAAAGATTGCCGATTTCCCATACATTAGACAAAATTTTCAGCACTCTTTTAACTCACCCATCAGAAGTGACTGGAATTCTCTCTTCTAGCCCTCTAACTTCTGGGTGTGGAAGGAGGAAGGAAGAAGAAAATCTGCAGAACTACAAATTAGTGTGCAGAAATTCACAAGCTTCACTATCTCCTAGAGTGTATACGGGAATAATGAAATAGGACTGTGCCAACTATATTTAAATTCCACATGTCGTTTCAAAATGTATTTAGAGAGAAATTAAATTTTTTAAAGTTAAAAAAACAGAGGCTTGCTTTAAAAGCATTCCTTATTAGGTAGGATAGTCTTTATTTTATTTTATTTTTTCTTAAGGCAAAACAGGGTTTCCATTTGTACCAATCCCTTCTAGTCTGTGAGCACGACACTGGAGGTAGCATGAGATAATTTGGTCCTAAGGCAGGATTAAAAAACTGGAAAGCTTTTTATAGGTATTAGTTTTTTAAATGATAATGACCTTTTACCCAGGGGTCAGGATCTCACAACCTCTAATTATAGGGAAGCTGGGAGCAGCTGAACTGTTAAAATGCCCAAGAGGAAACCAGTTCCTGAAACCATAGAACTTCAATGTGTCTTGGAGGAACTCGGACAACGAAAGAGATGGAGGAAGAGCTAAGAACTTATACTTTAGTTCTAGACAATAAGTGACAGTTGGATTTAACAATGAACATCGACCATAAAATATGCTCAATGTATTATTTTAAGAAAGCCATTTTTAACACATTTTAGAAACTATTCCATCAGAATGGCTTGCATTGAATGAAAAGATTCAGTTTTTTATTTTGAAGACTTGTGATTTTGAACATAACAAATGTCATCTGTGTAAAGCAAACTTGAATTTTGACTAAGTATTATTTGTCCAAAATGAAACAGTATAATCATTATCCTGGCAATCAGAAACAGTTTTCTTTACCCTTGTCAACACTACCATGACATATAAACTTGAATAATAATCACTAAGGCATTCTTGGTCTAGTCATTTAAGATGTTCATTTCCATTCCTTAACTGCCTGGTCCCTAAGTATCTTCATTTAACTAATATCAGTAAAATACCAGGACAGTCTTTCCACTGTTGCTGGGACTTCACCACCTCTAAAATGTTCAACTCCCTTATATTCCTTCTCAGACAATCTCCATCTCAAGGAGCTATCCGTGAACTTCTCTCATTCGTTAACGCTGACAACACCTCCTCTGTCACTTCACCAAGTCATTCAGGCCATTCTGCTCTCCTTTTCCTTCCATCTATCACACCTCCTGGCTTCACTTCTTTATCACTTCACTTCTTCCATCTATCACCCCTCTTGGAAGGACCCCGTTCATCACTTAACTACACTCTTTGTTGACACTGTCAATTCTTTACTCCTTTCTCTTTTCATCCACTATAACCTGAAAAATCAGTCAAAGTAAGACAGTCCTCCAACACTTGTTCTTCCTTTATTCCAAATTTTAAAAATATAAATATTTCACTGCCTTTTTTGGAGCTAGATGTAGCCATGCAACCAAGTTCTAAAGATGTAAGCAAAAGTGGCATGCATAATTTCTGGGCCTGGGATATTAACTAAAAGGCAAGAGGCATGCCTTCCTAGTCCTCTTAATTTTCTTGATATCTTAAATGTGGAAAAAAGGCTGGAGCACCAGCAGCCACCTTGGTTCATGAGGTAGGCTTAGAAATGGGACAGTGAAGATTTAGAAGAGCCTGTGTCCCTGAAACTATGGAGGACTAAATTAGTCTAAAACTAACTACTTCAGAATCTTTTGAACAAAGAGAGAAGTTTTTGTCTTATTTAAGCCTCTGTTATTCTGGCTTATCCTATTACTGGAAGTTCAATCTGAGCCTCACTCATTATGTTGACCATCTGCCTTCTCCATGTTTATATATTTCAATGCCTCAGTTTCCTTTACCATAAAGTGAGAGTAATAATGGTACTTAACTTATGAATTTGTTGTGAAGATTGAGGATTTGATAGTCTCTAGTACATAATAAACTTTTAAAAAATGTTAGTCATCATAGCATTACCCAGAGGCAACCCAGTATTGCTGGGAAAACCTGCAAAACCTTAAGGATTGGTACTACTTTTGAGCCTTCAGTGATAGCAATATCTTTTCATTTGCTTTCAGTGATCTCCTAATCCATTTCTGTCACTGATTATTCTCCAGACTAACACCCTCCTCAGTCTTTACTCATCCCCCCATTCCCAGGAACCACTTCACCAGATGGCACTAATACTGCAAAACAGAGGCCACCAGGCACAGGCTCCTTCCACACGGGGTGACCCACCTCTACCTCTCTCTGTCTTCTCACTCAAGCCGCCTGCTTGTCTTCTGCTGTTCCTGGGGAAGGGGTGCTCTTCTTTTGTGCAGGGATCGACCCTCTACCTGGCTCTGAATGCCAAGCCCTCCCTTTCCTTTCCCCCCTCCCCTGCATATCCAACTTTTGCTTTCCATTGATTCTTCTTGCCCTGTCAATAAACAATGTGTCCACCAATACTAAGCACAACCATTCACACATCCCCCTCAAGCTCACATATTCGCTCCCTTCCCACATTTATCCACATACCTGACACCCACCACCCCACTATAAAGCCCCATCAATAAAGTCACGAATTCTTTCTTTGTTTCCAGATCCAGAAGTTTATGTTACTTGATCATCCCCCAGTCACCTATTTTCCCAAGCCAGAAAGATGGGATTCATCTTGGACTTCACTTCTCCTTTATGTTCCATAATCAATTATTCATCAATATTGATCTCACTGCCTAAATATCTTTAAAAGTCATCCTTCTTTCTCAGTTCTCACTGTTATTTTCTGTGTTCAAGCCCTCTTCACAACCTATCTGAATTTGTGAAATAATTCGGTTTTCAGCCTATTTTTTCCCGTGGTTCTCAGAGTGCTCTTTCTAAGCTATAATTCAAATTATACTATTTTTATAAAATACAAGCATAGTATGATGTACAAGGTCCTTCATTGTGGAGAATCTAGTTAAATCCTCTATTTCATCTCCTAAGGCCACTATCTTGCACTATCAAATTAATGCTGTGATCTATAGTTTCATCCTTCTTGGAACAAAAATTTCATCCTTCCAACCTCACCCAGATGTTACCCCTTCTCTGATAGCTTCCATGATCTGCCCCATTCCTAACAAAATTAACAACTACTTCTTCTGTGTAGTAACTCCATAGGTTGCACATGCTTATGTGCATTCATGTCATGATTTATTGTGGTTGTTTGTCTACATTTCTGTTAGATTGCTAAACTTCCTGTAGGCAGCACAGCCTTTCCTTCACTTTGCATTTTCCGTGTCTACCACAGTGATAAAACTTGGAATGAGAACACAAATATATAGAAAATAGTTGGAAAAAACTACACAAGTTGCACAAAAGTACCAATGGGGAAAATTGTTACTTTAATAGACAATGGATTTTTCCCATCCATTTTGGTTCTTTTGGTTTTCATATAATCAAGTGAGAAATTTTTTTATAAAATGTACCCTCATATTAAATAAGTATGTTTAATATGAGTTTTCTCTCTTTATAAACTTTTCCTTTTTAGGTCTTATTTTCAACTCTTTAATATTGAACGCTTGATAACTTCATCTCACTATTTATGCTTTCAATGATTTCATACTAAATTTCTTGTTCTCCTTCACCAAATTTCTTCAATTTCTATTTCTATTTTTTAGAGGAAAGTCTTATCTAGTGTCCTTGTTATTAGTTTTAACTTTTTTTTTCCTGGACAATATCAGCAGATTTGATTTTCCTTTTACACAAATCCAGGCATATTTTGAAGGTGCTTAAATAACATCCCCTGTATAACTAAACAGATTCATTAAGAAGGCATGAAACTTATTCTGTGGCCAATCTAATGCAACATTCTTCGGGTTCTACACTCTGATTAGAGAACCGTCTGTAGGATGTAAGCTTTGCTTTTTCCTCTGTCAGCACTGTAGTAAGCCATCCACATTCCCTTTCCCTGCCTTCTTGGTAGCAGACTTGTTTGTGTGAAAATGTTAACCAGGGTTACTGCAATAGTCAGGAATGTCAGGTTTACTCCTTGCAAAGCTGACTGGTTCATCTATAGATTAAAAATGTCTAAAAACTCAGTTCTGATAGTCATACATGAGAGGTGAGCCGCCAATGTTTGTGAATTAATAAATTTCTTCATTAGTTAATAAAATCGTATGTACTTAAGATATTTTTACTGTAATTTATATTTGAGCAGAAAAATCTCAAGTGAGTAATCATACTGACAGAATTCTCACTAATTTATTTGCATGAAATTTGAAGATTAAACATTAAATAATTGCAATTAGAGAGATGCATAAAATATAATATTGGTATCTTTCCAAACATTGAACATTACAATTTTTTTCACATGTAAGTGCTTAAAGGCTTGCCACATAAAAGTCAAAGACTACAAACAGTAAATTGAGGAAATAAACCTCTACATAAATTTTTAAAATTCAAGTCCATGAATATCACATACTCACTTCATATTTATAACATACTAGAGACTATCTTAGTTTTACAGTGTTGACTCAATGTATTTGGACAAACAATTGTTTGGGTCATCTGACTGGAATATAGGGATAATCAAAATATATACTTATATAGAAAATTTTAACATTTCAACATAGCATTTTTAGGGTTACTATAAGTAGAATATGCAGCTGTAGTAGTTTGGGTGAAGATTCATTCATTTAATTTAACCTAGTATTAAAACACAAATTAAGGGTGTAAAAGTTACATTATGTGAAGTTGGCCTTAGCATATTCACATTCTCATCCAAACTGGAAGTCTGAAGTATTATGTTGAAAATGGGTTAAAACTGTCTTTTTTGAAAAACTACAGGACCTTTATTTTCTCCTTCCCACCAGACTATAAATGCTGGAAGAACAACCTGTCTTATGGCATTTTGGGCACACAATTTTCCTTCCCAGCAATAAATTGGAAGTACAGAGTTTATGTCTGTTTGATTCCCATCTGTCAACTAAACAGCAGCGAGATCAAATTCATCATTCAATTTCTAAGGTTGTTTATTAGTTATATGCTTAATTATGGTGTTTTAGGAATCCCATTAATAAGAGGAAAAATATCAAGATAGCAACCTATGCTACACTGATGGTAAATTTAAGATTAGATGTACAAACTGGCATGCATTATCATTATTAGCAAAGTGTACTAAAGTACTTGCTTAAAATGCTATCCTTGAGGACAAGTTACAAAGATCACCTCCCCTCACATGGAGACAGGCATTTGGAAAGCATAAGAACTAAAGAAGATAATGAAGTCTGTGCTAACTACTATTGCCAACGAACAATGTATAATGTAATAGTAGATATTATGACAGGAGGTAGTGGAAATAGTGGCATCTTTGGAAAAAAAGTGTGTATGTGTGTTGCATGCACATGTGAGCATGGCCTTTTATCCATTCTAGTACAGATTTAAGGCTGACCTAAATTTTCTTTCTTCTTGTAAAAAGTCTGAAACTGTTATGTCGCTGTCTCAGTGAGCCGACGTTTCTTGCAGAGATTATACTGAATTGTCGCACATTTCCTCTGTTATACCTTTGATAACAAGTTTAAAGTGGAAGGGGAAAAAAAAAAAAACTACCTGCAAATGAGAAACCCCTGTTAATGAAATTCTGCATTGCACAGTCAACTTTTTGTTTGGGGAAGAAACCAAACACGTTCTCACAAAAGTATGGGGTAGGATGGTGGATTGGAGGCAGTGTTGAACAATGGTTTTTGTTATAATCTCCAAACATTATTTCTGCCATACTTTCTCGTCATTATTACCTCCAAAGATTCAAACAAATTCAAGATCAAGCCCTTTCCCCAATTCAAACGTGAACCATGTGTTACTAGTGTGTTACTAAGTTTTTTTGGTTTTGTTCCAGTTTCTTTAAACTTCATTCACTTTTATAAGACAGCACTTCTCAGAAGTGCAGCATCTGGGAAATTGTTAGCAAAGCACATTCACAGACCCCACACCAAACTTACACATTCAGAACCTATGGAGGTCAATGATCTGTTTGAGCAAGCTCTCCAAATGCTTCTGATGGACCACCGTGGTAAGGCAAGGTATTAATTTTTGTAATAAAAATAAATTTATCTCAATAGAGCATTTTTTCAAAAGGTATTCAAAGAACTTATTTCATTCATTCTCAAGACAGTTTGATGAGGTTAGCAGAGTAAACTGAACAGGTAAGGATATGTGTTGGGATATACATATATAATTATAAAAATATACTTAGGTTAGTTAGTTATATAATTAAGTTAGTGACAGAGTAGTGCCAGGAGTGGGGTTCAAAATTCCAGACACAAATTACATTAATTCTCTAACACATAACCCCCTAAAACTCTAAAACCATCTTTGTAACTGCAGAGGGCCATTGTTTTGAGGTCAAACAGAAATAAAGTAATACAGTAGCTTTTAAAAAATATATTTATATTATTTCATATGATAATATGTTTTAAATGTTAATATAGTAAAGAGAATATTCCAAATAATTAAAAATCACTGCTATATTTTAAGTGTTCATGAGAAAAATAAAAACTCCCTTTCTAATTGCTGTCAAGTTTGGGGTATTTTTATTAGAGTTTTAAATACTGGGAAAATGCAATGACTTCTGGAAATACTAAATAGTGGGTAAAAAGGTCACGTGCCCACATACAGCTGGTTCTTGGTATTGGCAAGTAGTGATGCAGGGACTGTACCTGCCATGCTGTTTTTAATTTTTTTTTTTTTTGGTGGCAGCGGAAGAGGGCAATGAAGTTTATTTACACTTCAGATGAGGGAAGAGGCCAAAAAATTACAAAGGAGAGCTAGGGTCGCTTTTCTTGGCTAAGTTTCTGGAGAAAAACTTGACATAATTTCTTGCTGAAGATTACCAAAATACTAGGGGAAAATGTTCAGCTAACAAATAGAGAAGAATGTCTCAGCTGTTAATAAATGTAATAAATTATTATGGATAAACAATGGCTGCCACAAATTACAATGGCCGCTTAGTTAAAACAGAAGGGGACTGGATGGTCCTTTACTGTCAGTTGTTCATATTTCATGCTTCCAAGAAACACAAAGGAAGCAATAACTATGGATTGGGTCTGATACTTTTCAAATTTATTTCAAATGTCATTTTGCTTGAAGATAGTTTTGAAATGTAGCAATTAGTAATTAAGCATTTTCCTGACATTAGTTCATTAAAACTTTTGTTTGGAAAAATCCTAGTCATATTCACAGTGCTCTACTTTTTCTGGGTGAAAAATCAAGGTTCAAAATACTGTATTTCCATAAATTGCCTTTACTAAAAGAAATGGATAAATATATTTAATGGATTCTAAGAGAAACTATCTTCTGTCTCTTCTTTAACCTTAAAATTCTTCTCTAAAACTGTGTATGTTAGTTTTCTTATTCATAAGAAATCCAAGGAAGGACTACTTTGCAGGGGCCACTCTATAGGTAGTTGTGACATTTATTCCTTCTTTTTTTTTTTAACAAAGAGCCTTTTTTTTTTTTTTTTTTTTGGAGACAGAGTCTCATTTCTCATTCTATCGCCCGGGTTAGAGTGCCAGGGCATCAGCCTAGCTCACAGCAACCTCCAACTCCTGACCTCAAGCAACCCTCCTGCCTGAGCTCCCAGAGTGCTAGAATTATAGGCATGAGCCACCATGCCTGGCCCTCAAAGAAAAGTTTTTGTAATACTTTATTATATATATTAACAGTACTGAAGTTCTACCCATTTTTAAATAATTATCTAAAACTCTATATCCTCTCTTATTTGTGACAAATATATAGCACAGTAGTTAAAAGCCCAGAAGATGAAGGCACATAACCTAAGTCCATAATCTTTTCCACATTTAGTAGTTATGTGTCTTTAGGAAAGTTACTTCACTTCTCTGTACCTGAGTTTCTTTGTATTTCAAATGGAAATAATAACAATGCCTATCTTACAGGGCTATCATGAACCTTCAATGAATTAACAAATGTAGAGACTTACTACAATGCCTAACTCCTGGCAAATAGTCAATAAAGGATAGTGATTACTTATCTTTTATACCTAAAGAAGTTATTTAATCTTTTTAAGCCTCATTTTCATCATATGTTATAATGCAAATATTTACTCTATTTCTTCCTTACTCCTTAAACTACAAACCATAAATTAATAAACATTTAAGGCACTCAAGAGTGGAGCAAATCGTTGAATTTGGATATATTGCTTTTACTGAATAAAAGGCATGATAAATCCCAGTTCTAGCAAAATCACATAATCGTGTAACCTTGGAAAAGTTACTTAATCTCATCACTTATCAGGTTTTTAAAAATTATTTGTAAAAAGGAAGTTGAAAATAAAACCCTAAAACATAAAGGGTATTAAGTGAACATAATGAAATGTCATACACACTAAAATTGTTTACTGTGAGAATGAAAAAATAGGCTTTCAGTTGGGCTGATACCATGAACAATTTCAAAAGATATATATCCATAGATATAAAGTATGAGAGTAATCTTTTATGGTTTATTTATGACAGATTTAAGTGCCTAACACATTCTTAAACAAATCAATGTTTATCATATCTCAGATATGATATTTCAGAGACATCTCAGAGAGTTGCATAAGGAAAATAGAGGGAAGAACCGTTGAGAAAAGCAGCAGGAAGACCAAGATGGCAGGATACACAAAGAGCCTTGATTTAGAAAAGGATGGGAGAGCTGCCAATAGGATCTCAGTGCTTCCCCTCAATGAAGAATCGAGTCACCCACAAGCATATACTAATGCAGAAAGAACAGTGAAGAATAACTTTACTCTGTGTCTACAAAGAAGGAGAACATGCATTTACATGATAGTGGAAAAGATATGTTTTAGAAATGATATAAAAAAGGACATTGTCAACCATGTGGGTTGTTAGAACTGAAATGAAGCCCATAATTAGTAAGAATGAGAGTTCCAGAATGAGATGGATAAACCATCTCCCAACTGGGGGCAATAAAACCTTCTGCACATTCTTGTCATAAGCAGTAAATAAGAGAGCACTTCATGTCAGGGTAGTAATACTCCCACCCTACAGGGTGTGTGTGTGCGTGTGCGTGTGTGTGTGTGTGCGCGCGTGTGTGTGCGTGTGTGTGTGTGTCAGATGCTGTACTAAGCACTGTACACATGTGATCTGATCTTATTCTCATGCTCAGCACTTGGCATTTGGTATTTGTTATTATTAAGACTTGTTAGAAAAAATTTAAGTCAAGTCTCCCAACTTTAGGCTGAAACTTTATTATGGGCAACTCCAATCTCAAGAGTCTACAATCCTAAGCGTTACCCTCATTACCCCCACCTTTACCTTTGTCTTATAATATCTCAAAGTCCCCATTTCATAAAGTGACCATGGAAGAGCGAAAATAGGTATGTACACATTGGGAATTGTAACAGAGACCCGAATTTGAATCCTGGTTCAACCTGCAAATGAGGACAACCTCTTTACCTTTCAGAACCCAAGTTTCATCATCTCTAAAACAAGGTCCATAAGACCCATGTGGCAATCTCATGAGAATAAGATAAGATCACACGTGTACTGTGCATAGTACAGCAACTGACACAGAGTGGGTCCCTTGCTTCCCTTTTCTTACTTTCTTCCAGAAAAAATAAAGAAAAATCCTCTATCATATTTATGCCATTCCTTACAAATATAAAACCATATAATTAATTCTCCTTAACCTGAGCATTTGCAAAGATGAAAAATATTAAGGGAAATAATCTAGGATGCAGTTTACAGCAGGGATAAAACTGGTATGCATTGTTTCCTGACCTCCCGCATAGAACTGGCTACTTCCTCCTTGAGGGCTCACTGTGTCCTTAACAAACTCTTATGACTCACACATATTTTTATTTTATTGCACTTGTTTATATGCTTATCTATTCCTAACTAGACTGTAAACTCCTTGAGAAAAGAATGAGTGTCTAGCATATAGTTGGTGAATAATAAATATTTTTGAATGAGGGCATGGTGCAGTGCTGTGCTATTCCTTAGAATAAATATCCAGCATGTTCCCGCAACAGGGTTTTGCATTTGCTGTGGCTTCTACCTTGAATGCTCCCCTCTCAGATATTGGTGTGACTCCCTCCCTCATGTTTTTCAGGTGTTATCCCAAATTTAACTTTCTCAGCAAAGCCTTCTTTAGCTATCTATTTAAAATTATGCATGTGCACAAAGGTACACATACACACGCACAGGGCACAACCTATCTTCCTGTTCTCTATCTACCACTATCTGACATAGTATAAATTACTCGTATTGGTTTTGCATCAACTGCCTTCCCCAGTAGAGTGTAAACTCCATGAAGATAGGGGTTTTTTTGTCTTTTTTGCTCATTACCTAGCATTTGTCACAGCATCTGAAACTCAGTAGGTGCTCAATAAACATCTGTTGAATGAATGAATAAACTTCACAATGGCACAGCACTTGGAACAGGAAAGATGAGCACTTCTGATGAATACCAATAAAGACATTTATAGAAATTTAAAAATTATGTGATGATTAAGCTAATCTCTTGATATTGCATAATCGCTCAAAACCCATTTTCTGTTACTTGATACACTGCAGTTTTAATTTCTTCCTCAAGCAAAGAAGCTTTGTTTCTTTCTCTTGGGAAACAAACTAACTAGATCTATCTCATATTGAGTTACCCCAATTTTTCCATATTAACAGATCTAAGATATGCTTAAAGTCTTCATAAAGATAGTGCACATGTACAGATGAGGAAACTAAAGGCCAGAAAGATGGAGATTTTTGAACATCAGTATCAGGACTAGAACTCAGAACTAACCAAACCTTTTAACCACACCCATCATTCTATAAATGACTTATAATTAATAAAATTTAAGTTAGCGTCATTGCCTACATGGTATTTGTGCTATTTAGACTATTTCACTTGTGAGCTAGCCACTCTAAACTATTCAAGGAGAAGGCAATGATCTATGCATGATAGCAAATCCTGTTTCCTAAATAAGCCCTCTCTCAGCGACTATATTTGAAACACTAACAATGTGTCCACCTGGACTTCTTGGAGGGCTCTGGTTTTCAGGAACAATATATGCTTTGGTTCATCTAGGGAACAATCAGCTTAAGGAGTTGTATTCAGATATTATTAATGTTTTCAAACCCACTTCCTATTTTCTACTGAAATCCCTGCCAAGCACACACTTCAGCAGACACTAAAATAATTTGGGTAGTTGACATTCAATCCAAATTTTCTATGGAAATCTGCCAGATTTGACATCTGTGAGAAAGTGGGTAATTTTTATTATCCACAGAGAGCAAAAGCTTAGTTTGATATTTCTCTACCTCCACACATCTCCCTGTAGTGGAGCTGCTACTCAGATATACACAAAAAGTGGGTAGCAGGGAAAATTATTTAACCCTTTCACCCTTGTCAGGCTATGGAAAAAGCTAAATTTAAATTAATTTTAAAGTAACAGTAGAAATGGATAAAACAAACTTTGGAGGT
The DNA here is from genome assembly GCA_028533085.1 of Varecia variegata. Classification (NCBI taxonomy): domain Eukaryota; kingdom Metazoa; phylum Chordata; class Mammalia; order Primates; family Lemuridae; genus Varecia; species Varecia variegata. The sequence continues at coordinate 66,747,446 of CM052440.1, read as the reverse complement.
GTGGGAGATGCAACCTACGTTTATTACTATCATTGCATTTTGCCCAAAAACTATTTAACTATGCTTTATCTGTTGCTTTAATGTAACTCTTTGTCTTTAAAGCTCCCTTCCCTCGGTCTCCAAAGTTAAACCAGAATTTCAATTGATTTTCTTTTTAAAATGTTTTTATAAACCCTAATGATATTTGACTCTGTAGTACTGCAGAAACATGCTTAAAAATCATAAAAAAAAGTTCTATTGATATTAAATTTTTATTTTCAAAGAGTTAAGGACTGATACGTATTAATGTCTATGGTTTCTCTCTTCTCTTTAAAAGAAGGAAATAAACCTGGATATTGCCATGTCCTTATATATTATATACTAAAATGCTACCAAGGTTTATATTGCAAAGAGAGTCACCTTAGTTCCTGACAATAAAACAGAGATTTCCCCACTTATTCTTCTAATCCAGTAGTTTAGCATGTCTCCAATTAAGAAATCAAAAATGATTATGGTATCTGGTTCTCTATTGACAAAGGTTTAAAAGTAGGTCTAGGGAGTACAAAAACATGGTAAGTTGTTCGTTTTAAAAATATCATGGTTGGTGGTGTGTTCTCAATTTTTGATATAAGAGAAAATGGTATTTCAAATATATACTTAGAAACCTAAAAGTACTCACTAGTAGAATTACAAATAGGATATATAACTTCTAAATCATGGAAGAAAACATACAATGAAGAACACATACCCTGGACAAAAAAGAAGAGAAAAGAAAGAAAAAAGGTTATTAGAAATAGAAAACATAGATGTAAAAGAATTTATGCCAAGTAAGATTAACACTTCAATTATGACAATAAATGTAAAGTTAAATTTCCTGTTGGGGGGAAAAAAAACCCTTCAGGTTGGCTTAAGAAACAAATTCGACAGTATGTTTCTTTCTTTTCTTTTCTTTCTCTTTTTTTCCTTGAGAGAGTGTCTCACTGTGTTGCCCAGGCTAGGTGCAGTGGCATCATCATAGCTCACTGCAGCCTCAAACTGTGGGCTATAGGTATTTTCTTGCCTCAGCCTCCCAAGTAGCTGGGACTACAGGCATGTACTACCACACCTGGCTAATTTTTTCCTTCTTTCCTTTTTTTTTTTTTCTTTTTTTTGTAGAGGTAGTGTCTCCTTTGTTGCCCAGGCTGTTTTCAAACTCCTGGCCTCAAGTGATGCTCCTGCCTTGGCCTCCCAAACTGCTAGGATTACAGGCATGAGCCACCACACCTTACCAACAGTATGTTTCTGTAAGAGATGTTCAGGATAAAAGGAAAAAGAAGGGGAAGGACATGCCTGCGCAAACTGGACCCTTGGGCAGAAGGAAGGCTGCTTTCCAATGCTGTGACAGAGGGAGAGGGAAGCCTGTTCAGGCTGCAGCCATATTAGAGCACAGGCAGGACCTTCATTTCTTTGCCAAACCCTGCCTGAGTATCCTTTACAACCTTCAATAATAGTGTGGCCATGACATCCGCCGCAGTTTCACTCTTTTTGAGAGAGCAAGCTTCCTAATATTCTACCTACAAGGCTCCAATCAAACAAAAGGTTCATGCGGGCTGGCATTTTTTGTTAAGTTCAGTTCAAGGCTCTATTTTTGGAAACAGCTTGGCACATGGTAGACATGTCTACCATGTTTTGAATGAACGAATGAGAAAATAAATGACTATGTCTGTGTAACATGCTAGAGACCTAAATGCAATCATTTGATTGATGCATCTCTTTTCAAGCTCCCACTAAAATGAGTAAAAGCACTAAAGAATAAGAGAAGGAGACCATCAATGGACCAGAGATTTCACCAAGTGTCTGGAAGATGGAAAGCAGATGGGGGCACAGTGACTGACAAAGCAGCCATAAGCTAGAATATACAAGGCTGCAGCTAAAAAGTGAGCCAAGTTCACCATCAGGCTCCAGTGTGGGAGATACTAGGTACCACGGAGGGTGAAAGTCAGGAGTGGGACAGAAAACAGGTGTATTCACAGAAGTGCTGGGTCTGGAACAATCAGCTTCCCAAGATCCATATTTATCCTCATATAAAAAAATTATAAAGTTCTTTGCTGAAGAAATTGCCCAAATTGTTAAAAAAAAAAAAAAAAAAAAAGAGGTAGGCCAGCTGGTATGGAAATTAGCATCCCAGAGTAAACTCTTCCTCATTTAACGTTAGGAGTCTTCCAAGGTAATTCAGTCAACTCACCTGCTAGTTTTAGCTCTAAGTCAAGCTCCACATTTGTAAATAACCTTTGAGATAGCTTTTCTATTGCCTCATTCTTAAATATGATGGGCGGCTAAAGATCACGTAATTTCTAAGAAAGGCCTAACATACATAACATAAACTAAAAAACAACAAACGCTTTCTGGAATTTATTAATAGAACAGAAGAGATCTGTAAAATTTGATTTAGAACCCACTCTTTGTTACACTGCAGAATATATGGCACCCAAAAGCAAGTTTATAAAATAAGAATAATTGGAGAACCAAAAGAACTGTAGAAATTTAAACACATTGCTAAAAAAAATGGAATTAATATAAGTGTGTGAACTAAAAGGTGCAAATGGTTTCCAGAATATAAAATAAACAGAAAGGGCCAGAACATTTTAGAGGAAAGGTAAAAATTGCATAGATGGTCAAAACAGAAAGTCTAAGAGCTAGTCAATATCATATCCAAAGAGAAATAAGAAAACATAAAAGAAAGAATATTATTGAAGAAATACCAGAGAATTTCCTAGAACACAAGAAAATAAATCTTATGAATGAAAAAAAATCCATACCTACACATCAAAGTTAAACTTCAGAACATGGAGGCTAAAGAAAGGATTCTTGCACTTACATGGAAGGAGAAAAACATGGTTACCTCAAAGGAACATGAATTAGCCTGGGATCCAACTGTCAGCAATACCGTATGCTGGAAGTCAGCAGAACATGGCTTCAAAATTCTGAAAGCAAACAATTTTGCATTTTTAATTTTAAGCCCAGCCATGCTATTAATCAAGTGTGAGAGAGAATAATGATACTTCCAGATATGCAAGGCCTGAGAAAATTTAAATGGCATATAACTGGAAAGTTATTTGAGGAGATCCACAATAAAACGTAGGGAATGATTGGGAAAAAAAGCAAGAAGAAGAAGAGAGTTCAGGAAGCGAGCAACCTGAGGCAGGAGAAAAGCTAAGCAGCAGGCATTAGCATGAAGACAGTCTGGAGCCAGCAGGCACAAAGTCTCCAGGGAAGGGGAAATGTTTAGAAAGACACTCTGATTGAGAGCTTATAAAACTGAGAGGATGTCAAAGGGGAGAGTAGCGGAGTCTAGAATGGGGTGACCATTTGAAATCTACACCAGAAATATTCTCCACTAACACTGGAACCCAGAGAGCAGGAATATCACAAATATTCTCAACTGTGTATTGGTTTCATCTCTCAAAGTCAACCTATAGACATGCCACAGAAGATTTACATATGGTAACAGTACAAAAAATGAATGTTGTCAACTGTGATAATGTAAGTGCTGATCGGGCTGAGATGGGAACAGGAATGTGTTCATCCTGCAAAATGAGTAATCAAGAAAAAATTATCTGTGATTGATTTTCCAAGGAATGGAGGTTTCAATTTGTTTGAAGTTGTTGGCAATAAAAACTTATCAAAATGTAACCCATATGAAGAAAATCTAAATACATGAAAAACTATAAAAAACATTGAAAGAGTTACCATATTGTACTTTGGAATCACATTTTTCCCACCAACAAACTTTCTAAGAATGAAGATATGAAACATTAAAAAACATAGGAAGCTACCATATTCATATAATTATGCTAGTTTAACACTGATACTAACCTGGAAAAAGTTTCCAGCAAAAAAACAAACAAAAAAACAGCAAAAAAATTTTATTTGAAAATAAACTGATGATTTTCAAATTTTAAATAAATTTATAACTAGAATATTTTCTTACAATAAAATTTCTATGGAAACTCAATATGTAAAACAGATTAAAATAGAAAGTTTGGTCAAAGGGATGGCTATGTAGACCAAGCTCATTTATGAATATAGATGGGAAAAGTCTAAATAAAATGCAGGGAAACTAAAGTCAATGGTATCTAAAAGATTTATCCACTAGCCAAAGGAGAGTTTACCACTGGTGTATATATTAACACATTGACTGCCACACTAGAAAAAATTTTTTTCCTTATGGCCACAGTGTTTTATTATGAAAATAGAATAAAAACTTTGAAAACAAAATGTTCCTTCCTAATTTAACGAAAAAAATTAGTTTTTATTGTTTTCTATGAGTGAATTACATGCAACCTGAAAAATAGTTTTCACAGCTCCCAGAGTGAAGAGACGTGTGAGTTACATATGCTTCAGGAGGCCCCAGGCTCAAAACTAGCGTGAGTTAAATACAACTCACGTGGCAGTTAATGTGTTAATAAAAAATTCACATCAGTATGATCATTTTACTAGATGATAAAATTACACTTTAAAATCTTCAAAAATCCACTCAGTGGCCTGTAATCCTAGCACTCTGGGAGGCCGAGGCAGGAGGATCGTTTGAGTTCAGGAGTTCGAGACCAGCCTGAGCAAGAGCGAGACCCTGTCTCTACTAAAAGTAGAAAGAAATTATATGGACAACTAAAAATATATATACAGAAAAAATTAGCTGGGCATGGTGGTGCATGTCTGTAGTCCCAGCTACTTGGGAGGCTAAGGCAGTAGGATTTCTTGAGCCCCGGAGTTTGAGGTTGCTGTGAGCACGGCACTCTAGCCTGGGCAACAGAGTGAGGCTCTGTCTCAAAAAAAAAATTTTAAAAAATGAAAAAAAAATGAAAAAAAAAATCTACTCAGTGTTTAAAACAACAACTATAAAAACTCTTAGGAAATTAAAAGTAGAAGTATATAATTCCTTAACATGATAAAGGCTATCTGTCTTAATACAACAGACTAACAAAACAATTGAGTATCTCAAAGTATATTAAACCATTAAGACAATTAAAGAGATAAGGCTGCCAGGTTTCAATATTGTTAGTTAACTTTTTGGGTTGTTGTTAATGCTATTCCAGTAATCATCCCCATGGAGATTTTTGGATATTTCATAATGTGTCTACAGTTCATCTAGAAAAAAAACAAGGGAAAACATGCATAATAAGATCTATTAAGAAGCCACAGCAACAGAATGAGTGATAGTACTGGTACAAGAAACAACAATCAGATCAATCGAATAAAAGAGAATGGAATCAATTTAATAGAATCATATAATCCTGAAACTAATTCTAGTATATATAATAACTTAATGGGTGGGCTATGTAATGAATGGATTGGGGAAAACAGCTATTTGAGAGAAAATAATACTATATACCAAATTAAATAACAAGAAAATAAAAGGATTATTATAAAACAAAAATAAATCATTAAAAATAAAATTAGAAGAAAGTATATATGATTATATTTTCTGAATATAAAAGCAACAGAAGTCTAAGAAATAAAATTATAGATTTTAATGTAAAATGAAAATTTATATTGAGTACATTTAAAATTAAAAGGCAGGTTAAAGGCTGTGGATATATTTATAATCAATATGAGGGAAAATGTAATACATTAAGAGGACTTATAATCACACAGAAAATATATCCCAAGAGAAAAATAGACAAAGGATGTGAATGGAAAATTCACAGACTAGGCAATACAAATGGAAATAAACACAAAAAATTTAGCTTCACTAAAATTCAAAGACATGTCAAATTAAAATAATGGGATGCCTTTTATTTCTTATCATTTTGCCAAATGTTAATATTAAAATGCTCAATCCTGGCAAGGGAACAGTGAGACCAGCACTATTTTTACACTGCTGATGGAAAGGTACCAAAAGTCTAAGGGGCAATGCTTGTGCCCTTTGATTTAGTTCTAGTTCTAAGGATCTGTTTTTACAAAATAAGCAAAGATATAAAATAAATGTTATGCATACATATATAATTTAGAGTAAAAGATTAGAAACAATCCAAATGCTCACTCATAGGAGAATAGTCAAATAAATAATGGTCTATCATACACAATAGAATATAACTATATGATGACAAACCATTAAAAGTCTCCTTATGAATATTTAATCTTATGGAAAATGGATCAAAATCAATTAAGTGATAAATGAAATGTTTAACACCATATTTACAGTTACAATATCAAAAAAACTGTTAAAAAAATAGAGATCTGGATGAAAATATATAAAACATTAATAATAACTTTTCTCTGATATTAGGTAATTTTATTTTTATATTATTCTTTATTTTCCAAATTATCTAAAAATATGAAAATAGTTCTTTCATTCTAAAAAATAAACACTAAAACTATTTTGAAAAAGTAAACAATTATTATATCTTAGCTTTTTTGTCTCCAATTCCCCATTCTAATGCTACAAACCACAACGAACTCTTTAGCATCATAAGGGAAAAATTCCTCTTTCCAGCATCTCTAGAATCTTTGATTCTTACTGGGAAGAGAGTGCTGGCATTTTGAAAACAGGCAAGTGACATCTAAAAATGTACAGAAAAGTTAAACTGTCATCTTGAACGTAAACTTCATTATTTTATCACTGTCTTTAACTTTACATTTAAAAAAGGCTTCAGATTAGGCACAGCCTTTTGTAGATTCTATTTACAACTGTCTGCTTTCATTAGCCAAACTTCCAATATAATTTCAAGACTTAGGAATTGGAATATTTTATCAAGTATATTTTCAATAGCTCTGGGTTCTAGGCTAGAAATACCATCTTTTATATGCATCCATAATATTTAATTTTTCATGGTAGTAACATGCAATTGACTGCTATTTCCTAAATTTAGAATTGGAAATAAAATATGGTATATAATTTTTTATGTCAAAGTTTAGTATAACATCAGATAATCATTCAAATCTGTACTAAGAACTGCTCTGGGACTGGGCGGACAAGATCAATAAGACATGACCCTAGCATTGAAGAATTTCCATTTATGGCATGCATCAATTGAGAGCCAAGAAAATCAAATAGGAAATTTTTACATGAAGACTCAAGCATATCATTAGGTACAACTGAATATACTATTCAGACAATTAATTAATTCCTGTATAGTGACATGTCTTACTTTCATAAAGTACTTATTATATAAACCATCTGGCTTTACTACCTAAATACGATTTGCTTAAAAAAGAAAACAAAGAAAAGAAAACGCCCCCTCCTTGTTAGAGGCACATGCAATATAAAACTAAAATATATGAAGAGTAGAATAGATAAGAAAGGGCAACCTGTTGGCATAGGTGTCACGATAGAACAGCAAATACAATCCTCTCTATTAAAGGAAAACCTAATGGAGCAGGGGATATAGAAGGGACCCAGATATTTCAAATGCAAGCCTCTGACCATTTTCCAAGCAAATAAACTTTGTAAAAGGACCTGTATCAACCAAACTAAAATTTTTTTTGTGGAGTTACACACCAAATTCATGCCATGTAAATTTAAGTTAAGATGAACAGGATGCTTACTGAAAGGAAACCAAGAGCGTGAGATCTCAGAAATCTCAGAGTTCTCTATCACAGTCAGTGATTTAGATGGCAAGGGGACTATCACATTACCAAAGCTTAACCAGAGCACAGGCAATAATCACTCAGTATGTGTTTTTAGAAAAATCAAAGAGAGAAACGTCTCCTCCAGAGAACATTATCAGTTTCTTTTGTATACATGGCTTCTAACATCTGAGCATAGGAACAATGTCCACTTTACTTCCTGTAAGTTCTTTAATCAGACACTACCTCTAGTTGACAATTCCCAGCTGCATTATTAAAACCATTATCCAATTTACTGGCATTATATCTCCAAATCTGAATTTTAAAAGATGGGCTCTCACACGGCCCCTTTTAAGTTTGGTAAACATGTGTTCCCTGAGTTCTTAAAAATGACATTGCCACAAAATAGTCTTAAAAGCAACACTGCTACTAGAGCAGGAAAGAAAAATTTTTGCTTACGGGTACACCTTTAAGGCACTGAAACTTTTCCATATGGTTTTTAACGAATGAACTGTAAATAGGTCACACAATATAAAAACTGTATTTAGAATTATTTGGTATTAAGAAATGACACAAGAACTTTCTAGAGTCACATGTAACCAGAAGGTGATGCAAAATGTTTTTTGCATAGAAGGATGAGTTTTCCACCTAGACTGAGATGTACTCCATGTTACTTTTAAATATAAAATTAAAGGAGTCAAACATTTTAAATAATTTAAGGGATATCAAAGATCTTTCTTTTCCCTGGTTTTTGAAACACAAGTAGAAATAATGGAAAATTTATTTATCTAGTTGAATATGAATCCTATAAATCCTAGTATGATTAACTAATTTCCAAAATTCTTTATTGGTAAGGCCTGCATTTATAAAATAATTCACATTTGTAAAAAGTTTATTTTATAGCTATTATAAATAAATTTCTTTATTGGTGATTTGCTTAGATATTTCAAATCTTTTCTAAATTTTATACAAGTTATTTGAAATCCTTAGTGGGTACATGCACTACGATGTATTAAAATGCTAAAAGGCTGAGATAGCTATAAAACAAGACCAGACCAAATGAATGTGTATTCTGTTCTTTATGTAAAACTCATTTCATGTTATGTATATCGGACACATATATATTCTTATATATAGTAAAGAGAATAAGGGAGACTGGAAATATAGTAAAATGTAGAAAAGTGAAATAAATATATTATACTTTAGACCCATATTTAGGAAATAAAGTTGATGTTTAATGGTTGAAATGGTGGTTGTGCATCATGCTGTATTTTTTTAGGTTAACCAGAGTCATCTCTGGATTTTGTTTTCAGGTTGATTATTCATTCTTATTTATCCCACATTGATTTGTCATGTACTACGTGCCAGGCAGTATACTAAGAGCTGGGTATAAGGCTAATCAAAGGGGCCAGCTTCCCTTTCCTGGAGCTTACAGTCCAATGTTAAAAACAGACATCGTACAAATAATCAATCTCTGCACCCTGCCCCCCTAAACACACACACACAGTTACTGAGAAAAAGTAGAGAATGCAGTGCAGTAGAAGTATGGAGCATATATGAAAGGAATGCTACCTCCTCTGGAGAATCAGGAAAGGATTCATAGAAGAGCCCTTAGCAGGAGCTAACGGGGAAAGCTTATGACTGGGAGCAGAAGAAAGAGTTGAGACATTTCAGGCAGAGGGTACAACTTGTAATGCAAAGGCCCTGAGGTGAGGAGGACACAATGGTTACACTACAAAAGGCAAAAAACGTAAATGGCAAGATAAGAAGTCACAAAGGTCGCCACACAGGAAACCATAAGCCCTGTTATGGATTTAGACATTTATCCCGAGCAAAACGGGAGCCACTCCAGGATTCTTAAGAGGAGAGACGGAATCAGATTTCCATTTTTCCAAGATCATTGGATAAAATGAGAAAAATAGAACAAAGAAATGAATGCACAAAAGAAAACTGTTATGTTAGTATAGCCAAAAAATGCTGGTAACTCATACCAGAATTCCAGGGGTGTATATGCAGAAGTGAATACTTGGGACATGACAGTAATCAGATGTAGGGGACACTGGGCTGTGCCACACAGGTTCTCCTTCAGGACCCAGATGGTCACCACCCAGATGGTCACCACCCAGCTATAGGGAAAGCTGGCTGCAGACAGCTCACAATTGAGTCACTTCTGGAAAGTGGAAATTTCCTGAGCTGAAAGGAGCCATCTTACCCAAGGTAAGCATCCTCCCTGGCAGTGGCCAACACCCAACGTCTGGATGTGAGGATCAGAGTGCCGCAGTGGCTCGGCCGCTTGCCTCCCTTAATGGTTAAAGCCGAAGGGCTTGCCTTGCAGGCCCCTGTCACCCATGTCCAATCCTGCTTGCCTCCTCTCTTACAGAGGCTCCCAAGGGACCTCTTCGATAAACCGCTTGCACATAATCTCCCTTTCAGAGCTTCAATCCAACCTCAAACAGTATACAAAGGTTTTTCTGTTTGTTTGTTTTTAAACCATGTAAGTTATTTCATAGTCACAACTGAATAGCGTGCTTTGAAAGGTAGTGTACTTATATTAACAGAATGGATATTTTAAGATCATCTGAGACCTAGTGTTAGATTGAACCAAATCAATGTAATACTATTCAACATAACAATAGTATAGCAAAGTTCTGGGCACCCAACTCACTACCCAGGCAACTAAAATCCAACAAAGAGACTATGTTGACACAGCTAAATCCACCTACCGATATTTCGTTTATTGGTTTCCCACTAAAACTGGTAAACACTGCCATTTAAATATCCGGGAGCTGAAGCTGGGGAACAAGTTTCCGAATCTGGTGTGAACCAGCAGACGCTCAATGGGCTTGTCTGATCTCTGCAGTGGAGCGCTCAGCCCGTGATTTGAGCACATCCTTTCTGCTCCATTGGTCACCAATGGATTTTCTGTTAAGTTCAATTGAGTCCAGCTCTCTTTTTAGCCCTTCTCTTTTGAGGGAAAGGCCGATGCTGTTTAAAGGTCTCACTGAAAAGCAGAGCCCTTTGATTGAGAACCTCAAAAAAGACTCTATCAAGAGCACACCTTTTAATACAGCGCGACACACTCACTTATTTTAAGCCCAGCCAGGGAAGCCTAATTGTCTAAAGAACTTTTTGTTGTTGTTGTTAGTTCGTTTTGACGAAGTGCACATCCCTACTGAGGCAGCTGGAATCTAAGAAGACCCGACAAGACCGTTGAGCTGATGTATAAATTTAGTATAAACAGAGCATTTCTAGCTCTAATAGATACCTGGGCAATCAAATATCAGGTTTTGCATTTTTTTGTTGTTGTTTCTTAGGCCCTACTGACATAAGAAAAAGCCACAGTCCTATGAAAATGTCACAATATAAAAGTCTGCATGTTGTGAGGTAATTTTAAAAGATGGTTAGTAATGTAATAGGGTTTCAGTTGGATAAAATAAGTGGGAGCAAAAAGCATCTGATTTAATAATAATAATAAATCAAACATCATGCTTTATTGATTTTCTACATTTATAATCATGACTTTTTTAAAAAAATCTATTTAGAGATATGCCTATAAATGACCTGTTTGCTCTCAGACCAGACTGATCCCCACCCTGCACTGTTCTATATCACAGGGGGTTAAATCCTGAAAATATTACTTCTCCAGGCTCTATTGCTAACCAGCTTCATATCAGATTTCTCTAATGAGAGGAACTGGCAGAATAAAGTAAATGGAGGAGAGAGAAGGCTTCTCTGCTTCAGGAAACATCTCCATCAAGAGCTGATTCCATTGGGATCCAGCTCCAACAAGGCAGACCCTCCTTTGGGTCCAGCTCCCACTGGGCAGCTTTGGCTCCTGTGTTCTGGTAACACAGCCTCCTCCCTTGGTTGCTCCAGCACTAAGGGTAGTGGTGGCTTCCTGCTATTGATAATCTCCATCTTAACTAATCCCCTGTGTTAAATTCCCTCTATTGAACTATCAGACATGAACTTTACTTTCCCAATTGGACCCCAATGGACACGTAAAGTACTCAAAATTATTTTAAAACCAGGTCCTAATTTATGGCCACATATTATTCTAAGGTTCATTTTTAATTCTTTCCACCAAGAAAGAATTATAGGAGAGAACTTAAAGGAAATCTTGAATTATAAACATCAAACATTTGTGATAAGCTTCTCAGACCAGCCTGTAAACTTTGTTCCATAACATGCCTAAAATGAAATGTTTCTTTGGGCTCCACTCCTGATTGATTCTCTTCTTTTCTCACTCCTTGCATTCACTCTTAGTGACCTCACCCAAACTCTCTGATCATCAGTTTCTCACCAAATCTACACTTCCAACCTATACCTCTTTGCTGTGATCCAGACCTACATACCTTCCTTTTCCTACTAGATATCTCCAATTGGATGTCTTACATGCAAAACAAATTTATTCTGTCACCAGCTGAACCAACTATATCATCCTGTTAAACTTGTCCTTTAATTATTTGCTATTAAAATCCTTCTAGCTACCAAAGTCTGAAACTTTGATATAATTCTATGACCCCCTCCTTCTTGGTTTTTCTACCCTTCCATTAAACTCCACAATGAAACCAGAATAATCTATCAAATTGTAAATCCAAGTATGTCACTCATGTGATTTTTGTATTTAAGGGATCCCCATATCATTCAGAATAAAGTACCAAATGGTAAATAAAAAGCCTTCTTTATCTGGCTCCTGACTAATTTCCTAGCCTCATCATTTCCCAATAGCTATACTTCCCTTTAGCCATATCAAACTCATTTCACCATTTATGTCACACTTATGCCTATGGCTTGGAATGCCCACATCCACCTTCTTAAATTAGAAACTCTTCATTGTCCTAAAAGCAAGCTTAAAAGAAAATATAGGGAAGTAAAAGCATTCACGTTATGGATCTAAAGTGTCTTGTGAAATCAGTGCCAGGCCAATGGCTTATCTGGCCTCCTAGAAGTCCACCATCTTTGTCTTCTTCTACTCCCTATGGTGGGTCTGCCTGCGACACTTCTCTGCAGGTTCTTGTCTTTATCATTTATCCCCTCTACAATCTTTAAATCCGTATCATGGTAGCATAAAGGAAAAAAAGGTAGAGCACAACAGCTTACTCCTTGGCTCCCCAATCCCCCTAGGTCCAACGCATGCCCTTGTCTACTTGAATTTTAGTAAGGTAAAATGAGGACCCAAAAGAAATTATACAGTGAGATAGAGAAATAGATGTTGATAGATAAATATAGATATAGATATATAGATAAAAAAAAAAGATCAGACAGAGTATGTATTTCTCTCTATGTAGGATATGTGTGGAACTGAGCTAGGGTATCATATGATCCAGTCTTATACCTTTAATCTGCTCTCAGCTTCACATTTGGTAGATTTTTGTCTTATTCACTATTATAGCCCCAATCCTAAGGACAGTATAGGTACATAGCAGATACTGAAATATTTACTAAATGAATGCTTGAATGGATGTTCCTGCCAAAAAACTAGCTGCTCTGGGTGAGTCACAGGGAAGAAGTAGGAGGGGCTGGTTTGTGGGGAAGGATTCAAGGCAGAAATAGACAGTGGAGAAAGAAAAGTCTTTGGTGAGGACAGGAGAAGCGATGTTGTGGCCAGAAAGCCAACTGTGAGTTGTGTAAATTGTTAATGTGGGGATTTGGGGCAAAAAGGTTTTAGTACTACTTTATAACTTTGGATGATTTAAAAATTCAGGCACTTGAGAATAAGCATTCATGCTCATCAAAGAAAGAAAAATTATGGAACACAAATGGTGCTTTAAAATCCCTGTTAAGTTCTTTATCTTTTTTTCCCCGCCTGTGCTCTCATTGCTACCTGGCCAGCTTGCGATTTGGCATCTGACACAAATGGGGACAGTGTCGGGGAGCAGCCCTGGCACCACGGAGGAATGCTGCTCCCCTCTGAACAGCGCGGGTCAAGGCTCCCACGCTGGAGATGAGCGCCGGTGACTGCTGTGCCACCGTGACACCCTTAACCGTGACGACACAAAGCCGCAGTGACCAGCCTCTTAGCTGACGAAAGAGTCCTGACCTTTTTCAAACATTCAAATGACTCTCTCGTTCTCATCAGTGATAGAATGCTTCTGTGCTGCTCATTCGGAGTGGAATTTTAAAGGGATGTGCTTGGGTGGTCTTTTATTTAGAGCCTACCAATGTGCTCTGAATAACTGAAAAATATTTTTGACAAAGGTCGAAAAGGCTTCAGAAGGAAATATTCATACAAAACAAAGGCTTGTACTTGAAACACAAAACTGGGGAGGATGTTGATTTTGCACCCAATCTTACAGTGTATTATTGAAAATGTACTGTTATCAGCAAATGGAACCATCTGGGCTCCAGTTATACTTATAAAAAGGAAACCTGGGCTGCTTATAAAGCCCATCAAACTCATAGAAAAGAATGTGTACACATACCATATGGTATGAGCGTCTTTTAATGATTAAAGAAACTCTTATTTACTCAGCCCGATTGCCTGCTAATGGCCAAGAAAAGGCTCTTCCGTTTAAGTGCGCTGTGGCCCTGTATGGCTGCGCTTCTCGAACTGGAGTGGTCAGTTGCACTCCTAGGGGGGTGTGGTGCTGTGCAGCCTAAGAGAATATCACAGGTGAAACAGGCTATAACTTCCTGGCATCTCAAACTCGGAAAACAAAATGAAATAATTTGACTGTAAGGCAAACATTTTATTTTAGAATGAATACTCCTATACTGTGGAACAGAATGCAAAATTCACAGGCCTTGTACCATAAATCCTAAAACTTCACGAACAGTTCCCTCTCCGAGGCTTCAGGAGAAAGAACAAACTGTCAGAGCCTCCCTCTCTGCCTACACAAACTTCCAGGCCAGCTACAGTTCTCTAGGGACTCCCAGTTCACCCAGCCCTTTTTCTCTGCTGGTTTTCCACCTGTCCAAAAAGCACTTTCTTGCTCTATGGTTTCATGTTTCAGCTGGGTCTTCCAAACTATTTAAAAGTTCATTTTAAGAACAGGGTCACGGTCTTTACATCTCTTTGACAATGACCTGTTATTGATTATATGAATTATTAGTGGTAGTTTTAATAAGACTATGAATATAGCTACTCCAAATGAAATAGTACAAAATTAATAGGATGATTCTGAAAGAATTGTGATATGATTATTGCACTTAACCATTCATTCTAGGATCCAAATACTTTAAAATACAAGTTTCTTCCATGTTACTTCTTTTGTAGTACTTGAAATTCTTAAATTGCACATGGATAAACTGTGAAGTTTATCCCTACTACATTGAAGGCATTAATAGAATTGTCATGAAGGAGAACAAATAACACTTGGGTACTACCGGCTTAGTTTGGGGCTCGTTCACGACAGCTGCACACGTGTTCTGTTGCTCTCTAGGCACACCTATTCCTTCTGTTCCACTACTGCATGCTGGTGTAAACAAGGCGGCCCAGGAAGAGGTTCTTCTCATTTAGTTCCATAAATCACTCCTACCACCCTGTCTCCGTGTTTCATTGTTTGGTCCAAACACACTTATACTTCATCAACTTTAAGTTTCAACTGACATGTCATCCCATTATAAATATATTTCTGCTTTTCTTCAAAGTCAAACTTCCAGTCTTGCAGATTCAGCTCCCTTCACTGAAGTGTGGGGGAATGAGCATCAGTGATGCATTTAGAGAAATTTTCCTAGAACCCTTCCACATTACTGATAATCTGAGATAAATGTCAGGCCAGATGTGGTAAGAAAAGTCAGATGAGAAGTCTTTTAGAACTGCTCCTCCATGTTGAACCTTGAATAGCAGGGAACAATATTCTAATGTAACATAAAATTTCCAGACCTATATGAAATAGAAAAAATGTGATGCGGAATATAGCATAAATGCATTCATTCTATTAAAATGGATGTGTCTTTTTCAGAGTTATTAATACTTTATTTTTTGGAGTACCTTTTTTCTTTTTTTGATTAACAAAAACTTTAAAAAATGTATGGTGTACAACATGATGCTTTGATATATACAGTCAGCCCTCCATATCCAACTTCGGATTGAAAATATTTGGGGAAAAAAAATTCTACACAGTTCCAAAAAGCATAACTTGAATTTGCTGAACACTGAATCCATGCAAATGAAGTGATACATAGGCATTGTATTAGCTATTATAAGTAATCTAGATATGATTTAAAGTATACAGAAGCATGTGCGTAGCTTATATACAAACATTACACCATTTTATATCAGGGACTTGAGCGTCTGAAAATTTTGTTATCCACGTGGGGTCCTGAAACCAATCCCCCAAGGATACCCAGGGACGCGTGTATATAAATTGTGGATGGCTATATCAAGCTAATTAATATATGCATTACCTCACATACTTCTCATTTCCTTGTGGTGAGAACACATAAAATCTACTCTGTTAGCAATTTTCAAGTATACGATATATTGTTATTAACTATAGTCACCATGATCTACAATGGATCTCTTGAATTTAGGGTTATTAATACCTTAAATAATAGCTTTTTCATCAAAGGAAATCAATGTGTAAGGGAGATTTAACAATAAAATACATGTTTGAATTTTAGCAACTTTTGCTTTTTGAAGTGTACTTAAGAAAATGTATTTAAATGATGACAACTGCCACTTTGATAAACTTTTAAATTCTGTACGTTAACAACTCTAGGATGTGACTACAGTATTAAAATATCTGTCATGAATTAACACTGCTAAGTGCCATGCTAGACAGTTTTCAGCAAAGTTAGCAATACTAATTGCTTAAACTAGGGCCTCCAGAGTCTCTGAAATCATTGTAGTATGGATTGATGAACTGACCTGGCCCCAGAAAACTTCCAGAGATGCTTTGAAGTACTTTCAAGTATAAAATGAATGCAGTGTTTTAAGTAGTGTGGTTCACTGCTATTTTACCAAGGCAGACAGACATAAAGAAAAAATTTTTCAGGTTGCAATTGCTCCAGAAATAATAAAATTAATAATAATAAAAAAGAAAACTCACCAAGTTAACACATCACTTCTGAATATATTTTAATTGAATCAGTGTAATAAGAGATATTTGAACCATGACCTTAAGAAGTATGTCAATTACTAGTTTTTGAAACAAAATGGATACTTGAAAGTTTGTGATCTCCTAAGAAACAAAATGTAATAATGATAATGCAGTCCTTTCCATCCCTACTGGTCCTTCTATGATCAGCCCCTTCTACCCTGCTCCAAGCTTGTCATATGTCATTCTGTTGCTGCTCCACTGACTTTTCATTTAAAACCACCCAGCTCTTTCTCAACAGAGGGATTTATATTTGTGGATCCTTCTACCCGGCGAGATCTCTTTCTCCTTAGCTTTTGGCAGAGTGGCTCCCTGGTGTCATTCACATCTCAGAGAAGTCTTTGCTGAACAACTTATCTAATGAGGTTCTCCCCTGTTCCTAGTTCTTCTCTGTCATGTAACCTTTCAGACTTCCTTTAAAAATTTTTAATGTGGTAAAATATGCATTAACATGAAATTTACCACTTTAACCATTTAAAAATGTAGAGTTCAGTCATGTTAAGCACATTCATATTCTTGTGCAACTGATCTCCAGAACTTTTTCATCTTGCGAAACTAAAACTATACCCATTAAACAAGTGCCCTTTCGCCACTACCCCCAGATCCTGGAAACCACCATTCTACTTTCTGTCTCCTTTATTTTGACTACTTTAGGTACCTCGCATAAGCGGAATACTCACAAAGTTAGTATTTGTCTTTTTGTGACTGGCTTGTTTTCCTTAGCATAATGTCTTCAAGGTTTATTCGTGTTATAGCATGTATCAGAATTTCCTTCTTTTGAAGGCTAAATAATATTCAGTTGTTTGTGTATATATAGCATTTTGTTTATCCATTTATCCATCATTAGACACCTGGGTTGCACCTATTTTTTAGCTATTGCAAATAACACTGTTATAAACATGAGCATACAAATATCTCTTGGAAACCATGCTTTCAATTCTTTTGGATATATAAAGAGGAGGAATTGCTGGGTCATACGGTAAATCACATGTTTAGCTTTTTGAGGAACTATTTTTCACAGCGACGGGACCATTTTGCAATCCCCACCGATAGCACACAAGAGTTCCAATTTCTCTATATCCTTGCGGATTCTCATTATTTTTTTGTTTTTTTGATAGTAGCTATCTTGATGGGTGTGAGGTGGCTCTATCTTTCCTTTTTAGCTTGTATCTACCTTTCTTCATTTATCATCTTCTTATTTCTTACTGAGGTGGTTTTTGAGACAAAATTGCTAAAGGAGATTGAGAAACATCTAAAAGATGTGATAGATTCTTTCTGAAATGGTTTTGGTGTCGTGTGTAATTAAAACAGGAAACAGAATCAATTAAAATTTAATATTCTATTCATTGGGCACTGGCTACTGAAAGTGCCAGCGCTGAAAAGCCTCCTGCTTATTCCTTCTGTAGAAACCTTACAACTTAGTAGGGCCCAGCCTAGACTGAGATCTGCTCCCTCTCACTAACTTCCTTAAATGACTTTGGTCAGCTACGAAACCTTAGCTTCCTTATGTGAAAAATGGCGATAAAAGAATCCACTGATGGGGGTAGGTATTTGTATGTGCATGAGCATTAAATGACTTTCCATCTGGGACACAGAAAGTATTCATTAAATGGTAAACATTATTTTTGATTATATGACTGATTATCCCATACTTTGTTATACTACAAGACTCTTCCATGCAGTCTGGAAATTTAAATAACATCTATCTACTATCTTGTAGAGTATCTGAACTGACTTAAAATAAAAAACTATCTAAATGTGCTCATGAGTCATGATTCCCTGCTTTATCATCTATTTCTCTCTCCCTGTCTTACTGACCATTGTATTCCCAGCCTAGCAAAAGATTTGACCCGCAACAGGCACACGACAAAATGTATATGTAATATCCCTGGCAGTGATTCTCAACAAGTCCCTACTTGGGATGCTATAACTTGCTCCTCACTTCCGAGCAATATGAGAATATTCCAGTAACTCCTAGAAAAAGAGTTAAGAAACTGAGTGGAATTTTGAAGTCTTTCAAAAAAACAGTACCAGTTCCTTAGCGATTTGTAGAGAGGTAGTGAATCTGAGTGGCCTTTGGGCACCTAGGTTGAAAGAATGGCTTAATTCCTTTCCTCTATACTTAAAGTATCACGTTTATTGTTATTAAAAATTGCTAATGTCAACTGAATGAACATGTTACCCAGTTCAGGGCAGCCTAAACTGCCGAGGTAAAAAATTATAATGATTAGTTATGAGAGTGAAAACCATTACATGAATACAACGCAGAGTCACAGAGCAACAACTAGATAATTTCTGTCTAACTATTGGCTAATTAATGCAGCAAGAAAATAACATGTACATATTGGAAATGAAGAATTATAGATTATTTGCACTTATTTTCTTTCTGTGGCAATTAAATTAACTATCTTTGATTTCTCACCTGTTACCATGGTTATTTTCAGTGATCCAGGTCATTAATGTCTTGAATATAATAGTTACATTAAAATTATAGCTCTTTCAACTTTGCCAAAGATTCTGAAGACACCGTGAAAGAGAAAGCTGTTGGCTGAAGGGAAGAGAGCTGCCTGTTGAAGGAAATTGTTTAAGCATCTTGAAAGCAAAGACGTCTCACACTTCATCCCTTCCTGGTTTCCTCTAGCAGTATCAGATTTGGACATTTCGCCTGTCATGACATTTTGTTAGCTCAGGAGAGCAGCGAATGGGCAGGTGTTTTCACAACAGTCAGTTCTAACTACGCTACTGATTTGCTCCTTAGGTTATCAGTTTTACTTCTCAGAAATGGAAAGAACAAGTTCTCTCTGCTTCACTATTGAAAGTTCTGAGAAAAGACTATATATTGATTATATGATGGGAAACAAATACAAAATCAATCCTCAATTCTCTCTCTCAAAAAAAAAATTGAATAAGACACTTAGCTCCAGTGGGGTCCTAACAAGTGGATCCAACAGGTTCATGGCACGAATCATCACCATGAGCTCTCTCTAGAACAAATGCACCAACATTCATGGCTGGTGCTGGGTACATGTGAGTCATGTTGTAAAAATCAAGGCTCTACTTTGCTAATTCTTGTTTTTCTCGTTGACTTCTCTTTTCAAAAGATAATTTACTCAGATATTTATTGGTTTATTTATTCATCTAGTGAAGTATTACCTTGTCTGGTCCTTGATGTGATGTTCCTCGGATCTTCATTTTCTGTCCTCTTTTTATTGCCTACCTTCTCCTTAATGCTCTCATCTGCTCTCTGGTATCTCCTTAACATTTGGGGACCCATGACAGGAGAACAAATGGAAAAACGCCCTCTCTGTGGCCAGCCCTGTCAAACAGCTGGCCCTTGGCCACCCTTGGGCCTAGGACTGCACACCCCCGGTGGTGGAGTGTGACCTCTGAAAGACAAACCATGGAAGAAGCCTGCACGGGCCTCATTGGCAGGTGCAAGGGCTTTGAAGAAAGAATTACAAGGTATGGGGTACCTGGAACATGTCTAGAATGGGGTCTTGTGGATTTCTCACATACCCACAGATGGTGGTACAGCCAGAAGAGGGCCTCGAAGGGAGCCCTTTAATGCATGAGGTTCATGACAGGGGCTCCAGTTTCCCAGGTCATTATGTTTTACAGTGACCGCGATATCTGTGAAGAGCAGACAGTAAATATCCTGCCATAACTAAGCCCCATACCTCAAGTCTTATGCAGCACCATAAGCTGCCTGACTGCCAATACCCTGTGTCAGAATGTTATATCAAGACAGGAAGCTGACACTCTGATTTGTCAGGTCAGATCTGAGATTTATGTACCCTCTAAGGAGCAACCCTTTACTTGAGCAAACAGGGGAATCCAGAAAATGGAATCTTTATTTCCTATGAAGAACCTTGGGATGGGCCTCTTCTTTACCTGTAATTTTTTCCAGAGAACAATGTGCAATTTTAGACTTCTTCTCAAGAGTGCAGCAACAGGCCTAGAGCAACTGCTTTTGCACTGCTCTTTAACTTCAGAGGAGCACAGGAAAGGGTTGAAGCCAGGAGTTCAGATGGACAGAGTTCACGCTGGGACAGAGAATGCAAAACGGCGCAGGTCGAGGGATTACCGTTCCTTGCTGCACAAAAATGATAATGCTTTACATAGAGCAAAGGGCTGGAAAGGGTATACATTGGGAGTGGAGTGCGGGGGTCTTCCTGCATAAGTGAGCACTTTCCTTCCATTGATTCATTTATTCTTTTACTCAACAAATATTTAAGAACCTACTTTATACTACACACTATTTGAAGAATTAGGAAATCAGGGTGAACAAATTAGTCAAGATCCCCACCCCTACCAAGCTTACAGTGATATAGATTAGATTAAAATTAACCACTGTACTAATATAAAATTGCTAACTATGAAAAATGCTCTGGAGGAAAATGTCAGGTATTCTATATGAGCACATACCTGGTAGACCCAATCATAGCTGGGGCATCAGAAAATGTTCTCCCGTGGAAATGTCATTTCAGCTGATCTGAAAAGGATGAGTTGGAGGTGCAGAACTTTCTAGGCAGAAAGAAAAGAAAACTCAATAGCCCTAAGATGGGAAGGGAGCACACTCCAGTTTTTCAGTCTGAAAAACTGAAAAAGGGCCTGAAGTACGGAAAGTGAGAGGTGGAAGGATAGGAGAGATCACACAGGGCCTTGCAGATCCTGTGACAGATTTGGGTCTGTGTCCCAAGCACAGTGAAAAACATTGTGAAAAGATAGTTTTGCATCTTTTCTATGATCAGATTTGCATGTTTAAAATCTCTGTGGAGTACTGAGCATCCACCAGAGCAGAGAGTGACTCTCGAGTGAGAGGTTATTGCAAAATCCAGGAAAGACGGCACCTTTGCCCAGGATGCATGGTGATAGAAATAAAAAGAAGCTGACAAATGAACAGTATTTTAGGAGGCAAAATCAACCTCGGATATCAAAGACAAATGAGAGAGAAGGTGACTGTTGGTCTCTGGCTAACCCAACAGGATGCAGGGTGGTGTCATTTGTTAGGATAGGAGCACTGATAAAGAATCATGTTTGGATGGGTGGAGAAGAGTTCGGTTTTGCAGCTGAAGATCTGAAGAGCAGAGTAGTAAATTTTTACTGTAATGATTAAATATATATGATTGGTATCATGACATGAGAGGTCCAATCAAGAATGCTTAAATCAACCTGGGGGCGAGAAGGGAGATTCTTCGACTTCTTGTTGTTTGTTAAGTTCTATTAATTTAAATTAAGAATCAAAACTAATTAAGAAACAATGTGTGTACAGGTAGGTACCTTAACTCGGGTTTTAAGTTTAAAACTTTTTAAAACCTCATTAATAGAATGAAGTCAGAAGATTTTAGGGGTAGAAAAGGTCATATAAAATTGTATAGAGTTGAATAAATTTGCTCCCCAAAAGTCTGTGGTAGGCCCCAAGGTTACTCAGTGAGTAAATGATAGTGTTAGAAATCAGCCAGCGCTGTCCTGATAGCTGGAGAGGTGCTCCTTCCAAGGCACGGTTCTTAGCCTGGCTAATCACCGTATCACCTGGGGGCCGGTGGTTAGGGGTGGGGTGGGGGCTGCATCTTATACACGCACATCCTGGGCCCCCGTCCCTGGAGATAGTCACCCAGAAAATCTGGGGTGGGGCCCAAGGGCATTTTAAATGCCTTCCAGGTGATCTGATGACTGGCCCGATTCAGGACTCACTATATTTACTACCCTATGATACTGATTCCTTAGATCATTTTATAAGATTTTAAAATTGTTATGTAAAAACAAATTATTTTTTTTCATAATTAAATGCTTTCAATTTATAAGGCAACCAAAAGTGTTCATTATGAAAAGTATTCATCACTGGATTCAAATATTTTAAATTCACAGTTTGACATAGAGGTGAATGCTAAGAGGCTCTTCTATTTCTGTGGAAAAATAACTTACGGCCACATAAACACTTCCCTTTTATAAAGCAGAAATCCCTGGCTGTGCTAAGATTTTTCTAGACATTTAAAATAGTTCAGTACTCCTAAGAGTAAAATGTCTGAATTAGGCATTGCACTCTCAGCGTCTTTTTGGAAAAAAGAAAGATGCAATTGGTCAAAATTAGGTCCAATTTATTCTTTGTTGACTTTAAAACACTCAAAAGGATAAAAAAGGGATACTTCATATAGAAGACTGAACATTTTTATTAAACAGCATTAATATCTGATTTTCTAAACAATATCAACAAGACAGTAAACTCGGAAAACTGAGCAAAACTGGATACTACCTAACATAAAATAATCCCTTAAGTATTGATACTCGACCTAGGCTTCGGTGAAAAGAATCGCAGAGATCAAAGTGAGGGAAAGCAAGGAAAAGGACGTAAATGAAGGAGAGAAAAGGGTCAGGGATTGTAGGTGGGGAACCGGCGCATCTGGCTTCAGTAGAGAGATGAACATAGTGGGTTATTTTTGTCGGACTGACCACTGTGCCCCAGAAACATGCAAATGCTTTCCTGGTTTCTTTTCTTTGCAGATTCCATGGCACCTTTGTTTCTCTCTGTTCCCCCTCCTTCCTCTCTCTCTTGGTGGCCATTAACTACACTGACAGTTTGACAGGCTGAAATAAGGAAATAAAACACTTAAACATTGTTTCCTGATGTATGCATTCATCTTTTCTGCCAAACACAGATATTGAGGAGATACTTCACTCCTCCTGTCAGCTCACTAAATTACACTCCAGCTCGCAGGCGACACCACGCCCAGGCCTCTCAATCTCAGCGCACCTCGGTGCCCACCAGAAGAATATGCAAGGACTTCATTCTCTTTGCCGAAATCCTCCCTTTATCATTTTTAATACTGAATTTTCTTAAGCTGAGAATCGGAATTTCTGTGTAATAGCTGATTATTTTCCCATTTTCAAAAAACTGTTAGGATTCAATTTTATGTTTTAGGGTTTCTGAATCCTTTGACTTCAGCAATGGCAAATGAATACTAAACCATTCATTAAACATTATATCTTTCTCATAACCAATGAAGAGTTTTGACTTTTCAAAACTAGACACTAACTCACCTAACCATTAACTCTTTAGATAGGTCTAGCAATAGAGAAAAAAGGTTGATCATGGTACCCTAGGGTATGCCAGACCACAAATAATAGACGCTTCTTCCATTCTAATTTGCATGTGGCAACTAAAGTCAGACTTCTGTAGCACAAACTTGGAAGGTCTTACAAATAATAATTAACTTCCTCCAGAGAAGTTTACTGTGGATTAAATTTTGAGAGACTCGTGAGTAAGGGGAACAAAGGAGGAACAATGACTTTCACTTGGTTATTTGCCTTCCTCTGTCACCATTAACAGGAAGGAGAGATTTCAAAGTGAAATATTTAAGAATTTAAAACAAAAAGGGACATGAAAAGCAAGTCTCTAGGACTTTTTCCTTGCTGCATGCCTTCAACAGCATTTATTTAGTGCTTACTTTATGCAGTGCACAAGTGTATGTTCTGTGAAAAATCCTAAGAAGAATCCCACCTGTGTCCTGCGTGCCTCCTAAGAAGCTTGCAGTCTAGAGCAGATGCCACAATCATAAGGAACTAGAATGCAAAGCAGAAGGGGTTTCCAAGAGGAAGTGTAGATAAAATGCCATGGAAGTTCAAAGGAGCTAGGAATACTCCTCCCCTACCACCCACCATTGGGAATGCACACCCCCGTTTGGCTAAAAGGCCAAAGAAACTTCCTTGATTTTAAAGACATACATATCCTATTGTAATTGTTTGTTTTATGTTATGTACTTTCTCTGCCAGGCTGTAAAATCTGTGCTTTGTCTACTTTGTTCATTTCAAGACTGACACAGTGTGCAGCATGTAATGGGCACCCAATAAATATTTGTTAAATGGATGAGTGAATTATCTTGTGATAAGAAGAAGAGAATGAATCTGAATCTCCCAAGGATGGTTTTTCTGAGTTTCTTATTTATGTAATTACCTGTCTTGTGGAAGATCACCAAGAAAACAGATGGGAGATTTGTGTAAAAACGCTGGACACTTCAATAATTATAGATACTACATTTAATTAGCACAATTGCCAAAACAGAGCCATGACTGAACAACTATTTTTGTAAAGTTGAGGGTTTCCTTTTATGCACAAGAAGGCCTCTTTGCAATCTGATAATCATTAGCAATAACAAGATTAATCACAAAGGTGATGCACAGGAAAACTCTCTGAAGTGTTTTTTTCTCCTCTTTGCTTTGTATCTTAGATTAAAAAAAATCTCCTTTCACTGTCTTCCAAGAATGGTAATGTAGCTATTGCTAATATAAATTATCAATAGAAGTGAAAGGTTACTACAGTAAAGATTACAAAACACTAAATGCAAGGATAGGTCATTAAACAAACCCACTTGAAGAAGAGTTCAACCAGGTGAGGTTAAATACCTTTACAATAAACTATTTGATATCCAAATTATTTTGCTTTATCAAACATTTGCTAAAATAATTTTAGCTACTATTTATTAAGCATTTATTTACAGGCGCTATGCATAGTATTACACAAATGTTTCTTCACTGAAGTCACAATTATCTTATTAAGGAGGTAAAAAAAAATTCCTCCTAACTAAGGAGGAATTTTTAATCCCTACTTCACAGATAAAGAAACTGGGGCATAAAGGTTTACCCTGGAAGTTGAGGAATACAAGTCCACTGCGGTTGAACCTCGAAAACATTGCCATTCCAACTATTCCATTCTTGGCAATCATCATATACACACTAAGTTTACTTTGGCTTAAAATTCTCAAATATTTCACAAAGAAATGTTTCTTAGTAATGGGCATAGCTGTAAATTGAACTCTTTCAGCCAACAGAATGTGCAAAATACAAACTTAGTTACTTGATTTGAAAAATAGATCAATTATAACATTCCATTTGTTATGGCAAGAAAAAAGTCTTCAGCAATCTGATTCAAAATACCATTTTGATTATCGGCAGGGCATTACACATGAGGTTATGACTGGGTGAGGCCCCTGACACTTGGGTCTTGCTGTTGTTTGGTGAATTAGGACACACAGAGCAGGATAATTTTGACTAGTTTCTCCTACATGCATCTTGCTCTTGCTTTTTTCCATTGTTCTGTCATTTGTTGTGGTAACATTTTACCTTTTAAAACGTTAAAAAAAAAAGGGGGCACTTATGGAAAATGAGTGCAGAGGAAAAAGATTGCTCTTCTTGTTCCCCCTTCACCATACTTTTGGGGTGAGATATGAATAATTCTGACTCCAAATACTGCACTCTTTCTATTGCCACACACTGCCTTCCAATAGCTTCTGCTGGTTTTAAGAGGTTGAGAGAAACCCTGCTTTTGTATGCTCTCATACCTTTCTCTAAATTTAATTAAGATACATCCGATCAAGGGATAAGGAAGAAGGATAAGATTTTTCGTCCTCAGCCTCTAAGACATCAAAATGATTCGACGCATATCCTACCCTTGACCAAAAAAGACATCTGAATAGCATTGAAACAAAAAAGCTGTTTCCTTTTACTACACTTACATCTCTCTCCAATTCTAGGTTTAAAATAGAAACTTCACTCATCATAACACAACATTTTTAGCTTATAATGTGGAAAATAAAGGTAGCAGGGAGAAAATGGAAAGGACTAGTGGAAATGTATAAAAACAAGAAAAAGAAGTTGGAGAAAAGGATAGAAGGAAAAGAAGGGAAGGCATATGCTGAAAAAAATAAGGGAAGGAAATAGAATCTTTTTGTTTTATCCACGCCCTTTGGTAAAGTTAAAGGTTTGCTTTAAGACAAAATTGCCTCTTTCAATACTCAATGATATTTTATTTCTGTGTAACTTCCTCCTCAAATAGGTTAATTACAGAGGCAATTAGTCTAGCTACACACAGGATGTCACTATTCCCTTATATAAATAGAACTAGCACACATGTTTCAGGCAGAGAAATATCCGTAAAGACCAAGTTCAAAGTGTTATGAATTCTGTGCTGTGAGATGCTCTTTTGCCCATTTTGGGTTCAATTTCATTGTTGTCATCATCCTTATTTACCAAACGGGCTTTATGTTTCACCGTTATCATGGAAGTTCTTATGTGAACTAGGAAAGTCTGCTCAAATTATAAAAAAAGTCCAAAAAGAAGAGGGATCATGGCACTAAGTAATTGAATAGGAGTAAGTAAGGCATTATTAGCAAGGCAAATAGATAGGAGAAAGGGAGCTGGAACTGAAAAAAGCTAATTTTATTAGTAGTTTAAACAAATGTTCTGACCTATGCAACCTCCTAGGTTTTTTGTGCGGGTACTTTATTTTACATATTCAGAGTTCGGAAATTAGTGACTACTGTAGTTCTGAGAACCAAGTGGTTTATAGTGCAAGAGGTTTTAAAGTAAGCTTTTCTAAAAATGGGTAGCGTGATCTAGTCTTGGCAATACACATGGAATTCACAGGAAAAGGTGTTAAATCACTAATAATGGCATCCATTTTAGCCTGAAACCCCTAACTACTGATTATTGTTTGTACATTTATCCAAACCAAAATGATAAAGTGCTCTTCAAAAGAATAAATTGCTGTATCTAGTGCTAAATACATATTCATAGAGGGCACTCTGTCCTTCTCGATGGTGGCCACCCAGGATGACAAAAATGAAGGATGCTGATGACACACTAAACATCTACGGTTCATTAGCTTGCTTGTTTGCTGTGGTTATAGTGGAGGCAAGGTCTCGGGTCATCTCCTCACACTAGCTAGCACATTTCTTTCTCTTCTAGGCCACAGACTACTCAGTCTTGACCACCTGTCTCAGAAAAGGTTTGCCAGTGGTCACAACAGGGCCTGAGAGAGGGAGACAATGGCTATAACCACAAAGAGCTCAAATTCTATTCCTACTAAATGATGCCCCCACTGAATTCTTTTCACACATGAAGCACTGCATGCTGCTCACTAATCGATCGAGAAAAATGTGTGCTTCAGCCCTAGGCTTCCTCTGCCTGGGTTTGAATCCTGGCTCCGCCTCTTACTAGCTGTTGGGCCATGGCAAGTTACTCAATTTCTCTGTCTCAATGTCCTCAGCTGAAAAATGGGTATAATGATAGTATCTGTTTCATGGGATACTTTAGGAGACTTAAATTATATTTTATAAGCAAAGCCCAGGAACAATACCTGACACAAAGAAAGTCCTCAGTAAATGATAGTTACTGTAAGTATTCTGCAGTGAACAAACAGCGAAAGAAAGGACTTTTTCTGATTTTACGTGTGGGTATATACGTATATATGTGTGTGTGTATATATATATATATCTTATATATATAAAAATTTAAAGATCTTGCCTTTAAATTTAACCTCCTATAAGACAAAGCAAAATTTTAAGTGGTGGTTAAAATCTACAGGATACTGCAGTTTGTAAAGTCCTCTATTAGCACTGTGTCTCTCTGGGATTTCAATCAAGGCTTACCTGAGTGTATAACAGCAACAAGGTAGCAATAGGCTTTCTTCTTCTACTCCAAGAGTCCAAAGCTACTGCTGATGACACAGGATGGGCAGGGAATGAATGGAGTGATGTCCCTTCCAGAAGATGAACAGCGCCACTGAGAACTTCTTAAATAACTGTTTTGTAAAAGAGCTTTGGCTTTACTGCTTCTATTTGACCTTTCTGCCCTGTTTCCTCTAGAGAGTTTGATAATGGGTGGGTAAGTCAACTATGCAGGCAAGTCAGCTAGGCAAATAAGTGTTTTGACTATAGTGGCTACAAATATAGAGATATGTGCATATGTATATTCTTTCCCATGCATGCACCAGGATAGCTCCAGAAAGCATGACAATTAAAAGTATATTACAGAAATCATAAGCAGCACATTTGGATATTTCCTTCCATGAAACAGCCAAAAAAATAATGTTATTACAAGTCACACACACAGAGCGCTTTCAGTCCCATAATCTTTTCACTTGGGGATTTCCTGCTAAGATTTAGTCCTTTCGTGTAAGACAGGAACCTCTAGGTTTTAAAATTACTAATCTTGTATTTTCAGCCACTGTTACAGCTGATTTGGATTGACTTCACGGGTAACCAGATCAATTGTGTAGACATTAATACTTAAGAGGGCGTGGGGAAAGAGAATCAACTGGAACACTTAGCCTATAAAATGGACTATAAAATCACTATCAGAATAGACACTATAAACACAATAGAATTCTTCACAGCCCAGTTCTTCTTTACACAAATTAGTGCATGGTACACTTCAAATCAGCCCTGATGCTAAGACTGGGTGATCAGGTAAGTACTTGACACCAGGATTAGAAAGGAATTGCCATTAACCTGCTGGTCAGTTATACGGGGGCCACTCTTTCCCCTCTCACTCAACACTTCAGATGAGTTTGGTCTTTAACAATTACTTGGCTCTAAAATGACCAATTATTCAGAGGTTTTTCTCTCAAATCCTTTAGGATCTCAGAATGAAAATCACAGTAAGCTAAGACCATGCTAGAAAATGAGGGCCATTAGCATAACAGCATTGTACATGTAATAAAACGTCTTGATCCACCAGTAGAATTAAGGGATTTCCAAAACCTCATTCAAACACTTCATTCACAGAAATGCAAACATAAGTAAACAAATATTATTATTTCTATTACACACTAAATAAAAATATATCAAATATTTATTGATATTAAAATATATTTATAATTACAGAGCCAGTATTCCTTTTATCCTTATTTTACGTTACTTAATAAAAATTTACCTGTGAAATGGTAAATTTCAAAATCGAACTAAATTTTGATGAATGGGTTTTACTAATGCTTTTCTCTTGTTTTCTCTGCTTTCCTCCCTTTCTCACTTGACTCTTGACTTTACTGGGCAAAAAATAACAAGGTAGATTCATTTTTTTGCTACGTATAGTTTCAGTTTCCCTTCTCACCCTCTCTTCTTTCTGCCATCGCCCCTGGAACAGGGCCAGAAGCCATGCTGGAGGGGTGCCAGCGTGTCCTGTGCTTTCGAGTGCCTCTGTATATATCTCCGTTAGGCTTACCTAAGCCGCCATTTACAATACTAAGCAGAAAGAGCAGGTTGAAATAGTCAGCATTTATAAGCCAACTGGTTACATGATACAAAATATATAGCCCACTGTAGAATTTATAGCAATAACATTTATGTATCGTGTTACTCCTAGGACAATCCAATTTATAAAGTGCCTGTTGTGTATACATAAGGAATAATCATAAATCATTTACATTAAACAGTGTCAACTGGCAAAACACAACTTTCCCCCTAAATTCTGCACACTGAGATTAATGAGGTTTTTGAAAGGAAGCACACTGAAAAAAAAAAATCAACTCTGATTCATTCTAGGTGAATAACATATCCATATATAGGAGCAGGTGTCTGTAGTATGATTTAGAATACCTATGGAACATCTCTGGAAAATATTAACTTTCTCTGAAGTAGAGAGATGTCCGTGAAGTGAGCTGGGAATGTGGCAAGAACCCAAATCTGTCACCAACCTCAAGCTTTTTTTTATTTCCTGCTCAGGAAAGAATGGATTTAAAACAAACAAACAGAAACCCTTCAGGCCCTATTGGACCGGTTGTCTGACATGTTTTCATCTACAGGCACTTTTAGAAAACCTGGGAAAGATTATTTATTTAGATTTTCTGCTTTGTCTCTGTGACTCCTAGTTAGAGAAAATTCCCAATCAGTGACCAAAGCTATCAAGAGTCCTAAAGTGAAACTCAAATATGTATGTGGATTTTCTCTCGCTGTTCACTCCTCAGCTCACGCCCTGTTCAGAGAGGCAGCTGTCTTTAGAAGTCTATGCTTTGGGGTCCTGGATTAAACTCATTCTTCTCCCTAAAAAGCCTTTCAAATTTATAATAGGGGATGTTTCACAATTCACATCTGTAAAAGCATTTAATGTTATCTGAAACCCACACCTACACAGCTGAATTTGGACATCATATAAGAAAAATATTATTTGGACTTCTTTTGTAGTATTTTGGTCCTATATCTTATGTCTTTAGAAAGGATTACAGGTATAACATATTTGTCCTGCCTTAACCCACAGCCTTAAAAATATCCACTGATTTGTTTTAGCCAAAGTTGAAGAATAACAAAATCTTTCTTATATGCAAGAATAAATTTGACCTTTGTTCTTTATATAAGTGAGAAATTCACTTCTCCAAACTGTATTGATGACTGTTACTACTACAGAAAGAAGCACTTTCCTATCTCAGTTAAAATTAAATTTGAATCTGTAATACAGAGAAAGGAATGTATAGCAAGAAAATCTCTAAGCCAGTGTTCAATGAATGAACTACCTGCTGTTTCCTAGTCACAGACAACTGACACTTGTAAAGATATGCTGTAATCTAGAAAGCAAAACAAAACAAAAACCATGCACACACAGAGTGATAAGAGATCCACAAACCTCTCAACTGAAGTAAGAACTGGTGGTAAACAGAGGTTTTGGGGAAGAGGTTTTTTTGTTTCTGTTTTTGTTTTTGTAAATAACATGTTCATCTGAATAGTCAGATACACTATGGCCTTGTAGTAATATTTTGAAAACTGGTGATCGCCCCAAATAGCTGTATTTCAGTAGCATTAATTGGTAGAAGAAAAAAATGATGTACTTCTTCACAACTGGGCGTATTAAACTTAACAAGGAGCAATGACAACTCACTCCCTTTTAGTCATAAATGGAAGATTTTGGTTAAAAAGCTTATCCATTCATGAGGAATAGTGCTAACTTCAGAGGGTTTTTGTTCGTACAGAGACAAAAAGTGACATAGTGTTCGTTTTTTCATTTAACATATTTATTCTTTAAAAGAAATCTGGTAAACATGGAATTCTTCCCATTTTTGATATTTTGATTTACTTAAGAAGAAAAAAACTCCTGTTGTGCTCAGTGAAGCAACTTAAAACCCCAGACTAACTCCTTCTTGCCAATAAACTGAGGAATCTATGTAAAAATAAAGCATAATTATGACTTCCATCTCAGTGATTGCCTACTGTAGTCCTCACCTTGTTAAAAAGTTATTTTCTTCCCAATATCAGTGAAAAATAATCACTAGGTAGGCATTTTAGAAGTAACCATATTTCACTATGATTGACCTATACCTTCTACCAACTCTCTCTAAATTTCTCAATTAAAAATAATTATTGAGAAAATAACTGACTTCACCAACATGTTCCAAAATAAAATATGGCTACAAAGACAAAATATCATCAAATCAACAGGCAATGTGATCCAATTATCAAAAATGATTTCCTTTACAAATTACTTTCATAGACCTGATTAATACTTTTTTAACCGAACTAAACTGAAGGGATTTAGGATGCATACAGACATAGGCTCCTATAGCAACAAAAGTTGTTGAACCAACATTAGAAAACTTCTTTTTTTTTTTAACATAGGTCTTCTTATAAAGCCCTTACCTTGAATAAAATATTTTGTCTCTTTTTCTTACACAAATAATACTAAGGAAAGCCCCACCCCAGGCTTAACTGCCCATTTCCACTTTAGCCTAACAAAACAATGTAACTTCTTTCTGTTCCTAATTTAATATTATCATTTAAACTACTAGTTATATGTTATACTCATTTTTGTCTCTTTATTCAAGAAATATTCCTAGTAACAACTCATTGTCCTAGATTGCTATAGATACCAATACTGTTTTTCGTTTGTTCCAGAAGGCATTGATTCAATGTCACTTTTAGAGTTTTCTAACCTAGAATCCACTGGGACATCTATAAGCTTCTAGAACTATAGACAGAATTTCACAAATATGTACCCATTGTGATTTTTCAGGGCAGCAAACCATTCTTTTTTTGCTATGTAGCATCCATGCAGTTAAAAGTACCCCATTTCCCTCTGGGATACAAATCCAACACCTAGTCCATGGAAAATTTAGAAACTGATTCTACCTTCTGCTCCATGAGAGGCACACAGGATAAGTCAGGGATGTAATCAGAGCAAGTTAGTTCAAAGAGACTTTCAATAGGGCTTCTGGGAAAGAGGCCCTCTCTTTCTCAGCTTGACTGAGAGAAAGTTCCAGTGGAAGCAATGCTCCTGCCACCATCTTGCTACCAAATGAAGCCGGAGACTGAAGCCGTATTAGTGGAAGCTGAGAGATGGAGAGAAATTGAGTCCTGTTTACATTTTTGTAATCCAGAAGTTAGCTCTGTGCCCAGATTTTTCATATATTAATAAGGTACATGCACACACATTCATACCATCGTTCTCCACAACATTTGCATAGCTGACTCCTTCTTCAGCTTCACTATTACTGGCTTTCTCTGACCCTTCCTATCTAATATAAATTCCCCTCTCTGTACTCTTGACTACAGTCCATTCTACCTGTTTTTAATCTCACTCTATATTGTCAAAATCATATGCCATATGCTATTTATTAATTTAGTACAGAGGAGTTTTGTCAGTTTTCCAGTCCTTTTTCATCAAAGCTTACACAAGGCAGGATTATTTTCTCTTTGAGAGAAAGAGAAAGACAGAGAAATGGAGGGAAGAAGGGAGATAGGGAGTGAAAAAGGAAAAAAGGGAGGAAGAAAAATAGGCTTTAAAAACTGAGTATTCAAAGAGAAAAGTCATATAATAAGTTTCATTTAATGGTGAAATAAATTGAGGTTTTGTTTAGACACACACAAGAAAATATATTTTGGTCAAACAAATATCTTTAGCATAGATTAATAGGAAAAGGATTTTTATGCATTCTGATCTCAATTCCAAGCAGACTTAACTGACATAATTATGGGGCCCCTAAAAGTAACTGCTGGGGCTTAGAAGCACTTGCCACTTCCTTTGAACTGGCTCTATAAATGCCAAGCGTGAGTATTTTAAATTAAATGAATAGATTAATAAACATCTTTGGAATATCCATCATTAAGGCTGATTTATGTTCTGTTGCCAGCAGTAATTCAAAGAAATGCCATGCTATTCAAAAAATATTGCATGTTGTTCTCAACACTTTGCCAATGTTATGACACCATGTAAGTATGACAATATCTATATTCTTTTGCAGTACTAACTATACACAAAAGCCAATAGACATCCTCCTCATATTTATAACTCTGATGAATGGCCTTTCATTTGTAAATTTATAGTGTATCCATAATTTCCTTAGGGAACCAAGAGTTTCATTCAAAAAATTGCCACATTTATCTATGCAAAGATGATGGATATGGTTTACGTAATAAATGCTTTTAAAAATTAAAATCATATTGCCAAAAGAGACATGTTCTTTCCTGGTTTGCTCACATTTAAAAATGATCAGAACTGCATTCTCAGCAGTTATGATGCTTAATCTAGGTAGCATATTAATATACTTATTAAATAAGCCCAGATACATTGTTGTTGGGGTTATGTAGCATCTTCATGAACTACTGGATGTTAAGTTCAACTTAACTTTCTTATTTTATTTTCTAATTCTATTCCCTATATGAAGCTATAAAATATGGAATGTATCATTGGAATATAATATTTCTAGTTTATAATTATAGTATTTACTATATTTAGTTCTTCAGGACTACTCCCAGCATACTGCATGGTTTACTATAAGCATAAACTATTATAATATTTTTCTTTTTCTTCCTAGACCTCAAAATGCTGAAATAAACTGTTACAATTTTATCATGACTCAAAATACATATTTTGGCAAAAATCAACATTAACTAAGCAAGGATACCTACTTTATCCCAATGCAGACTTTGCTCATTTGGAGAAAATGATGAAGTAGAAGATGATGAAAGATAGCAATTATCACTGAAGTAACCAACAAAACGCAGAGTAGTCAATGTTATACATGTGAAGAAGAAATGCATATTGTTAGGTGTGATGTGCTTCAGTGGCATTTCTATGCTCCTTTCATTTGCCTTCAAATACACACAAGTGTAAGAAATACATACAAGTATCAGTGGCATTTTTTAAAAGTAGTTTTCCTATTTAAAAATCCATCCTAGTTCTGTGGAATCTACAAAAATTGAAGCTGAAAGAGTTTACTTCATTTATTTGATTACATGAAAAACAATCTCCAAATTATCAACTTTCTTTAGTATTAGCGCATTCAGGCAAAAAAAAAGATTGTTTCAAATGCTTACAAAATTTGCATGCAAAACATTTCTTACATATTCAGCTATGTTTTCCTTAACAAACATATTAAAAATAATAAAAAAAAAACATTTTACATACCCCAGTGGATCGCTAACTCCTTGTGGGCAGGAACTTATTTTTCATCATCTTTGGGTCACCAATGGCCAGCACAGCACCTGGGACATAACACACACCCCATAAGTGGGTTTCAATTAATGAAAGGATACCATGTTGATTGGAATCCATTTGGAAGGTATGAATTGAATAAAATAACCATTCTCTATCTATATCGACCTTCTTCCTCTGTATCATTATTATATATATATAATTTATATACATTATAATTGATACATTATATTAAAGGAGTAGTGCACATTCTTAAAAATTTAAATGACAACTTTATTCTGAAAACTCAATTCTCAAGAATAATTGCTTCCAAATGCTTACTCCATTGCATATTATTATACTCTCTTATTTTGGAGGAAGCAACCCAGTGAAGTGTTTGAGATCATGTCCTTAGGAGTTAGGCTAACAGAGGTTCAAATCCAGGTTCTGCCATTTACTATTTACATGGTCTTGGATAAATTACTTAATCCTGCTAAATCCAGCTATCTATAAAATAAGAATAATTACAGATCTTTCTAATAATGTTGTTCAAAGGACTAAAGGAGACAATGCTTAGCATACTGCCTGACACAGAGTATACTGTCTTCCTCTTTCTCTCCCTCCCCATCAGTGTAGTGAAGAATTAAACTTGACCAAAGAGAGAGAGGCATTTGCCTTTGGCTACCAGGAGGTAATCTCCTGGAACTCAAAATGTCATGGGAGCATCTTTGCTTGCCTGAAGGCTTTGGCCACCGAACAGTCTAACAATGTGATTTATGATGGGTGGTTGGAGCCATGAAATATCAGTTTTGCCTCTAGAAGGGAGTTGAAACTAATGGTATCAGCCCAACACCAACATCCAAAAGGGACGAAAGACTAAAAGTCAGCCACGTGGACAGTATGTGGTCAAGTCCCAATAAAAACTCTGCCAACAAAGGCTCAGGTGATCTTTCCTGGTTGGCAATGCTCTGTGCATATTTTCACATACCAGTGTCAGGACAGTAATGTGTCCTGACTCCATGGTGAGAGAACAACAGAAGTTCCATGTTAGATAATTCCCCAGACTCTACTTTAAGTATTTCTTCCCTTCGATGATTTTAATCTGTATACTTTTCCTGTAATAAATTGTAACTGTGAGTATAACAGCTTTCAATGAGTTCTGTGAGTCTTTCAAACAAATTGTTAAACCTGAGAATGATTTTGAGAACCTCCTCAACTTGCAATTGGTATCAAAAGTGAGTGAAGACTTGTGTGAAGAACTGGTTCTCTGTCCCTTTGACACCGACTAACCGTATGGTTGGTTAAATTCTCCTACCTTCCTTTAAATCCAGAAAGTCCAAAAGACTTTGAAAGTTAACTTACTTTACCACTCAAGTGAACTTAACAAAGACCTCACTGTTAAAACTCACTTTGACTTGATAGTGTTTTTGTATACATTATATGCTATTGTTTATTTCTTCTTATACAAACAGTAAAAGCTACCCCCTCTCCTCATTCCCTATAGTAGGCATAGAAATGGTTCTTGGGGTTTGGATTTTGGGGTTTTTTTGGTAATGTAAATGGTAGTAATATTTAGAAGGGAATAAATCACACACACATAAATTTCTAAAGCTTATTTATAATAGATCTGTCAAAGTCAGGTGTAAGAAAATTAACTTCATTTGGTTTTCAAGCAAAATATTAATTAAATGATATATTTCTTGTGATCCTCCTGAGTGCTTTGGTTCCACCATGCAAGAGATTGTTTGCAACCTTGTTAAAAAAATTTTTTTACAAATAATAATTTGATAGACAGAATAGTAAAACAGCCCCCAAGATTCCCCCAACTGGTGAATATGCTCTGCATAATCCCCAGGAATGTGATTATAATATATGTGTGTGTGTGTGTGTGTGTGTGTGTGTATAAATGAAAAATATATAACACATATAAATTTAAGACATTATTTGGGTAGACCTAACCTAATCACATATCTTTTAAATCTTAGTCTAGAAGTCTAAAACAAAGGAAGATGGACATTGGAAGCATGAAAAGGATTTAACAAATCAATTGATGTCTTCAGAATAGAAGGGGCCACCTGGCAAGGAATACAGGTAGCCTCTAGGAGCTATGGGCAACCTCTAGCTGATAGACAGCAAGGAAACAAGGACCCTGGTACTACTACCACAAAGTGCTGAATTCTGCCAACAAGAGAATGACTTTGGAAGCAGATTTTTCCCCAGAGCTACAGACAAGAACTCAGCCTGGCCAAATTTGATTTCAACCTCGTGATACCCTGAGCAGAAAATCTTACCAGGCCATGCTTGGACTCTTGACCTTCAGAACTGTGAGCTAATAAATGGGCATAGTTTTAAGCCACTAAGTTTGTAATAATTTGTTGCACAGGAACACAGGATTCTGGAAGACTTTTTTTTTTTTTTGGCTTGTCTTCAGTTTTTCACTCTGAAAACAAGAATCAGTTATGGGCTATGTTTCTTTCATCATATAAGCACCAGATTACTATTCCCAATACTGACAATTCATGGCCCCCCTATGAATTACAAATAAAAAACTAGGTAATAGGCTGTATTTGTTGCCTATACAATAGGTCATTTGGAAAAGTCAACTGTCCATCTCTTAGAAACCATTGAGAAGGCAGCTCTTAAATATGCAGTGAATTACTTCCAAATTTTACTAGGCCTTTTTAAGGAGTGAAAGTAGTGATTGTTCCTTTTTGAAGCAAACTTTTAAAATTATCATATGTTCAGTGCAGAGTACACAGAACCTCTAACTATTTGGAGTAAGGTCAGTGGTCATTTAAAAGGAATCTCTTCCTAGAGATTTTGTAGAATATCTTCAGAATATGTTACTACAGTTGTTCTCTATCTCATTCCCTTTTCATTCACTTACTACAATGCTACATATTATTTTTTCTAAAACACAAATCTTATCTTGTGCCCTGCTCAAAATGGCAAATTTCAATGGCCTTTGAGATAAAGTCATTCATTCACTGATGTACCATTTAAGTGTGTACAATATGCTAAAGTCTTATGTTTACGTGACAGGGATACAATGGTGGCTAAGATAGACAAGGTCCTGCTCCTCGCTGAGTTTTGCTCTTCCAAAAATATACTTCCCATCTTGTTCAACTGGAAGACCATGATTAATATTTAAGCTAACTCAGGCTTCACTCCTCTGGGAAGCCCTCCGACCCTCCCAGGAAAAATGGGGTACCCCATCTCTATGCTCCCATAAAACACTGTATCTAATCATATAACAAAATTTATCGTACTATATTAAAATTGCATGGGATTGCATGACTGCATCTTCCATAAGCAGAATATATGGAGAGAATTCCAGAAGCATGTGCACCCTAAATTTCTAAAGTCAACAAATGGTTATAAATGGGTAGGTCCTTTTGGGACAAGCTAAATGTGGACCTAATCCTCTCCATAGGGTAGGATATACAGGATATATACATAGTGAAAGGAGAGAATTCTGAGTTGGGAGTAGGAATTAGGCTGGGAGATAAGGAATTACAGTTCGTGAAATAACCTGTGGTACCCGGCACATTTTAGGTATGCTGTGACAAGAATTCCTCATCACCCCTATGTCCACTATCTTAGTCATGAGCTCCTGGTGGTCCAGCCCATTGTAGACACTCCAGAGAACCAGCCATACAGGAACTCTGAGAGACATTGGAGTGGTAGGCAGATTCTCTACCTAAAATCAAACACACAGTTTCATACACTGCTTAGAATATTTAGTACATCCTTCCATGCTTGTGGGGGAGGAGCAATAAAATGGAATATTTATATTTCAAATAAATAATAGTTCTATACTAATTTTTAAATGCAAGAAAAAAGAACATTAACAAATTAAAAGTCAAAGTGAGAACAATATTGTGTTCTCATATATATGACCATGCCTTGGTATTTTAAAATAATCTTCCAAGGTCTCAAAGAAATACTTAAATTGAGTATTATTACTTAACAATTTATCAGTCTATTGTAGAAAACAGACTAACATAAATATAAACCAAAGTATGTGGTACCTGGAATGAATTGACCACTAAATACAAAGCGAAGGAAATGTTATAATCATTCCAAACTTTATATAGCATGACAAACTGAGATTTCCCATAAAAATGACACCCAAATTTCAATTTTCCTATTTTTAATTCTGACAGCTTGGTGATGTGATTCATGAAAATTTGGTGAATTTGAGCAAGATAATTTTCTTTTTATTAAACATTTGCAGGGTATAACAAACCACTGGGTTGAATCTATATTTATATCACCACGGTAAGTAGCTTATTATTTTATTTATTTATTTATTTATTTTTCAGACAGGGTCTCCTTGTGTTGTCCAGGCTGCCCCTGAACTCCTGGGCTCAAGGGATCCTCCCACCTCAGCCAGAGTAGCTGGGACTACAGGTGCATGCCCCCTATTTTATTTTTTTATTAATATTATTTTTGATTGACAAATAATAATCATATTACATTTGTGAAGTAGAATGTCATGTTTTGATATATATAGGTAGATTATTAAACCATGACTACATGAGTATTAAAATTATTTACTTTTTAAAATTAAGGTGATTGCTACCTGTAACAGGTGCGTTACTCTCTGAAATATCTTCAAATGCATTTCCATATCCTATAAATCTCATTCTTATTGTCTCTCATCCCTGGATTGACGGCCTTTCTCCTATCAGGAGGAGGCTGGCTACCATGTAGACAAACGTTGGCCACTAGTCAGCTTTCAGTTTCAGAGCTAACCTTTGGAATTTTTAGTGAGACGACAATCTTGAATGACAGAATCTGAGAGTAAAAAGCAGGGAAGATTTCCAAAACATTGCCCTTCACAAAACAAAAGCAAAATATGGATGCTAAACAGAGCTGGTGGGAAAATTCCCACACACCGAGGGAGGAAGAGGAGAGAATTTGGGGCAAAGACAGAGGCAGAAGCAAGGTGAAGAGCTTGGAGGCAGGGTCCCGGCTTTCTCCATGTCTTGATATTTAGCCTCCGAGGGGGTGGGCAGAAGTATATCAGCTGGATAAAAGCAATCCAAGGCCCTGTGGCCTCACTCCTCTTTCCTGGACATCACTTGGGGTTTGGGGGTGGTGCAGGGAATCCCTGCTTTTCACCTCATATCCATCAAGCCTGGCGAGGGAGAAATAAAAACTCACTGGTGAAGGTAAACGTCTGACGGATTGAGTTCAGATTGGTTATTTATTCCTCACAGGTGGCATGCATGCGCAGCGATTCTGAAATTCCTATGCTCTGCTCCACCCTCTCCACCGCGACACACGCAAGCCCGTGCACAACACAGAGGAAGGCTGGGAAAGCCCCGGGATGGGGAAAAGAGAAGGACTTCAAGTCCAAAGGCAACGGCAGTCACAGCACCTGCACTGGCTCAAAGTCCAGGTGGGGCCACTTATATCAGCAGCCGATTCAACAAGGACAGAGGGCCCCAGGTAGAGACAAGACCAGGGGGCAGAAGCCAGGAAGGATACAGAGGTCAGCACAAGGACCAGCACGCACACTCTCCGCCCCAGCCACAGTGATACAGACTCCCCAGAGATGGTTTCTTTAGCTGGGACAGGGGCAGGGCTGGCACCGGAGGAGTTTGGAAGCAGCCGGGAGGGCACACAATGTTAAGGAGGCCGGGCTGTCAGGGTCCTGCAGGTGCAGGCTGACACAGACATTCCCCATCCTAGGCCCCTCGCTCAGCCTACCCTAGTCCTGGGCCCCAACAGGGAAATGGAGAAACTAACAAACAGAACAAAACAATTTGCTATTTTGTATTCATGTTTTACTTCCTTTCAACCTGCCCGGCAGGGTGGGGGCTCAGGAGCCAGAATAGATCATGGAAACAGCTCTATTTTTCCTTGTATATTCCAGTAAAAGTGTATGAATTTGGATCCCATTAGATGTGTCTCAAAAATTATTACAATATTTTAGCAGACATTTCCCTACTTAAATTATTCCAACTGTTGTGAAAAAAAAATCTTTTTTTCTTTCTACCTTTTCTAAGTATATCAGGTCTCATTCTTTCCATGGTATTGAAAATTACATGTTACCCCACTCACCATACAAAAGGAACCAAGAACACCAATTTCCTAAGAGTCAATAAGAAAGATGACCACTTGTACTCCTCTGCCAGCCTGAAGTATATTTCCTAGCATTCTCTTGTGAAGTCTGCCAAAAAGTTACATGATCTGAAATCTCAAATTGCAATAAATCTGAGAAACTGTGGCAACTTGCCTAATTTAAACCTTAAAATGTGCATTGTGGTTCCTTTTACAAATTCCAAGAACCTCCACATTTCCCTATCTAACAAAAGAGGAAGCAGTGTACCTATGGAGGTAGAAGTGTTATATTGCCAACTGCAGTTGGGATCTGTGGGCTTTATCACCGCGTTCTACCAAGCTAGCTGAGCGTTCTTGGACAAGTCACTTGATCTTTCAGGGTATAACATTCAGCACATTAAAGGGCTGGCCTACACAATTTCTAAAGTTCCATCCTGCTGTAATATTTCTACCTGAAGTAGATGGTAAATTCTGATTGCCCCTTAACCTTTCCAATTCGTGAATGCAGGCACAAAAAAGTTAACTGATTTGCCAATCACGGTAGAGAACTGGTAGCATGAGGAGCAAGAAACAGATACTAAGCGAGACTCGGGTGATCAATAATAATCATAACAGCAAACACTTTGATATTTTATAGTAGTTACTATGAGTAGGCACTATGCTATGCGCTTACTACGTATCTGGCTTAATTCTTAGAACATCCTATGGGAGAGGTACTTTTATTATACCCATCTTATAGATGAGAAAACTGGAACAGAGAGACTAAGAAATGCACTCAAGTTCACACAGCTAGAAAACCTTCATCTAGCTCTGCTCCCTCTATTAATTGCATCCAAAAGAATTCAATTATAACACAGTGAAAAGTGCATGACAAAAGAAATGCCAGAATCACTCCATACCAGGAAAACTTAACATAACCATTTATGAAACTAAAGTTAAATAAGAATGTAGAAAAAAAGTTACCGAAAACTTATCACGAGGTAGCAGTACATAAATGCAGGCAAAATTGAAATTGGAGGACATAATCATTATTCATTTCATTCTACAGATGAAGGAAATTAGTTTACTTAAGGTAGTGGCATGACCATGCCTCCATGCCTAGAAACCAAGTCTCCTCTTTTTCAGTCCAGTGCTCCTTATGCTGTTTTTCGAATACATACTTTTGGAAAGACAATAGTGGTTCAGAATGCAGGCTCTGAGTTGGAACTCCTGTTCTCACTCCCTAGCTGTGTGATCTTGGGCCTCAGTTTCCATGTCTGTAAAATGTGAGAATACTTACTGCATACAGTTGTTACAAGGATTAAAATAATTAATACAAGTTCGTGACCAGCCTGAGCAAGAGCAAGACCCCGTCTCTACTAAAAATAGAAAGAAATTATATGGAGAGCTAAAACTATATATAGAAAAAATTAGCCGAGCATGGTGGCACATGCCTGTAGTCCCAGCTACTCGGGAGGCTGAGGCAGTAGGATCGCTTAAGCCCAGGAGTTTGAGGTTGCTGTGAGCTAGGCTGACGCCACAGCACTCACTCTAGCCCGGGCAACAAAGCGAGACTCTGTCTCAAAAAAAATAAATAAATAAATAAATAATACATATCGAACACTTAGAACCATTCCTGGTACCCAGCAGGCACCT
Source organism: Varecia variegata (assembly GCA_028533085.1). NCBI lineage: Eukaryota > Metazoa > Chordata > Mammalia > Primates > Lemuridae > Varecia > Varecia variegata. Next base: position 66,704,997 of record CM052440.1, on the reverse strand, counting down.
AATAAGTGTTGGTCTTTATTATTGCTACAATAGCAATGGCACATTTGGAAAATAAGATAAAAAATATCAAGAGCCACTCAGCAGCGCAGCGAAGAGAGTATAGAAGGCTTGTTAATAGCATTTGAAATATATCAGAGTTTCCATCTAAAAACTCTATCCCTTACTCTCCTAAGCATACCACAGAGAAAAGAGAGTTAAATAAATTTTTGTCAGGACTACAGATCCAGGAAATGCTAAAAGAAGCCGCTTTACCAGCAAAGTTTTAGGCAGAAGTCCTTGCTTCCAGTCTTTGCTTTATCATTGGTAGTTGGACCCTGGAAAGTCAGATCATGTCTCTGAATCTTGGTTTCCTTCTTGGAACTTTCCTATCTAGGGATACTTTTCTAGGTTTCTCAAATTTCATTAATAACTGAGGTCAAAAAGGAGATTTCATATATTAATTTTTAAAATTCTGGCCAAGTGAACAATACACAACCTTTATTCCCAAAACTTTTTTTTTGATCTGTTTTGTATCAGATTTCCTGCCATCATTAACTTGGGTGTGATTATAAGAAAACATACATAATTTGCAATTCAAACAGTCTTTAATCTTAAAAGGATTTCCATGGGTGGAAGAAATAGAGAACAAGTCCCCTAGCTCTGTCCTTGGCATAGCCCACCACTTGCTCAAGGGATCTTAACTCATAAAGGAGGAGCGCTGTATAGCTTTAAAATGACTTCATTCCCATATTTACATATTTTTAATAGGGCTATGATGAATCTCCTTCCGCTTGACTCCTATTTTGAGCTGTGATATTTTAATCTCCATTCTTGCTGCAACTTAGCAGATGAATGTGCAGTGTGACAGAGCTCAGAGGAAATAGTATAAATAAAGCAAAGTGGAGCTATGACATCTCACATTTTATAGCTTTTTTATTGTAGCCGAAGCATAAACAGAGCACAGCTGTGTTATACTTACCGCTGTGAGCACTCCCTCAATCCTCACCCCCTGTTGCTTTTAAAAAGACAGTGCTCTTATTCAGAAAGCTCTGGCTGTGGGTAACATGGCCCCACCAGGCCAGCCATCCTCTGCCCCAAACCTCTACATTTGACGCATTTCTCCTCTTACAGATGTAGATTTGTCATGCTCCACATCATTCATCTGACTGAAAACCAATATGCCAACTGCAGCCCATACTACAGCAAAAGTATACTGCTCGTACCCATTGAATACGGCTCCACAATCAGAACTCTAATTGTTGCTCCTTCCCAACATGCACTGCACCCAAATAATTTATGAACACTCTCTTAATAGGAGACAGGAAATTAGCTGGAAGTATTCAAAACAGTGCACTCTCTTAATGAGAGCCCCTTATAAAATGAGGAAGTTGTATTTCTCACTTTCAAACGCACTCTTAGTCATCTTTGAGTGAAAGTTGGAAATGCCAAGAGGGCCAGATAGAGTGAAAGTTAGAAGAGTGGTGTTGAGACGTGCAAAGTAATTCTACATGTTAACACAATCAGCAGGTTTTAGACTGTTTCGGGCTGGTTACATATTTCAGTAAGTCTGAAGAAGACAGAGTATGACAAAGAGCAAGCACCTTCTATTTACTCTGAGAAATATGAGGTTATATATTAATACATATGGTTGATTAGTCCAGAACAAGCATCTGATCTAATCTAAGCCAATCAGAGTCCTTCCCTGAGGTATTGTATTTAAGTAGAATGGAGAAAACAGTGAGCTATAAACTTCCAGTGCTGTCATCAATGGTGACATTTCCTCCCATATGGAGAAGTCTCTATTGCAGCAAGAATGGGAAAAGGCGACATTCCAAGTGACATAGAGACAAGAGCAAGGGATCAACCCTGACAGAGTGTGACTCCCTGGTTCCAACTGTTCCTGAAACCCATCGACATTCCTGTCCTTCCCCCTCTTTGATTATTTGCCTTCCTTGTGTTCCTTTACTGAACAAATTCCAGCCTTTTAAACTGCCTCAAATTGGGTTTTTAATCACTTTCAAAAAAAAAAAAAAAAGAGTCCGAATTATTACACCTTCCAGAAGAAGATTCCTTTTTCAGTTAGGTTAGGATTTATTCTTCCTTTTTCAAATACCACCACACTATTTAAGGGAAGGAAGGAAAACCCTCTGGGCTTGTAGAGGAATGTGTAATGAAAATTCAAAAGACACATGCATCCAAGGGAAAAGAATATAGGGGCATAGTAGCCTATACACCAGTGCAGCGAAAGGAAGGACAGGAAGATTGATTTGCATCACCATTAACATGGAGGGAGAAAAGCACAGGAACATAATGACTGCAAGAACCACCTCCATTGACACACATAATTGTTTAGAAACAACAGACCCAACTGGGCTAACACAGGGGCAAAGTTGGTATCCCAAGCCTCTCAGCTATCTATCCGCCCAAAGTTGCTCTTCTGCCAAGCTCATTGTTTACCAAGCTGCTAGCCCAGCCCAGGGATCTGATTAGCAATTTGCACTTTTGTGAGAGGATTAACAGAATTCCTTTGTTTTGATGTCGGATTATCAAACTGCATCTTTAAAGAGGTGTGACCTCATCCAGATTCATAAGCCTGCTCCCTTGAGAATGACTTGAATTTTACTCCACTTGCGCAACATATAATTTCATAAAGGAGTTACTGTCAAAACATGGTACTCAATTCTTGATGTGTGTGAAGAAGCACATTTGTAATGTAAATAACCTCAGAAGTTTTGTGATATTTTAAAATAACCCATCTGGTGGGAAAACAAGGATTTTCAACCCATTTGGTTCCAGCACTAGTAAATCATGTGCATCTAACTCATAGAACTCAGAGATAAACCCACCTCCAGACTGAGACTCATGTTGCTTTTATTTTCAAGGACAAGCATGTTTAATTGTTCCAGTGCTCTTGACATATTTTTTAAAAGGAAGGCAGAGTGCATAAGAGAGTAAACTGAGGAAAACCAAAGAATTTGACTGCTAAGTGATAATGACATCGAATCGATGACAGCATGGTTTATCTGAACAAGGAAAACAGAATTAAAGTTTTGTATTCCTCAGTTTGTTCAGCAACAAGAAACTAATCAGAAAGAGAAGTTCCTAAAATTCCCACCCAAACTTGAAACAAATAAAACTTCCAAGGAGGGCATCTATAGGGTAGGATGCAACAAATTAAGAAAATTAGTCTGTAAACTTTGCACTAGTATAATCTTTACTTGAGAGGCAAGCAATCTCAAATAGGATGCACAAGAGCAGTGCAGCCTGTGGGGGGCTTGCACCACTGGTGGGGGAACCCCAGCCTGGGAGGTACATAAATGCCCATCGAGCTGCAAATGGGAAAAGGGCAGTCTGGCCATGACAAATGCCCAAAAAGCCAGACGCTGCTGCAGATCAAGTGGTGGCTTTTCTCACTGACAAACCCAAAATCCAAACAAACAATGAAAACATCCTGTTTCATAAACAGCAAATAGTATAATTAAATATATACATTTACTTTTAATATTGGTATAGATTGTTACCCAACGCTGATAGACTGGTAATGTTTCTTTGAGTTGGCAAACTTTTAATTATACAGGAAGAGTGTACTAGGCAGGCTCTGATAAATAGAGTGTAAAGTGTGTTTGAAAGCACACTTCATATACACACACATATATATATATATACACACGTCTGTCATGTCAATAGTTTTTAATGGACGGTTGTGTGGATTAATGAAATCACACGGAAAATCTTTTTTAAAATACCCAAGTCACATATTCCCACCTAAAAACCAGTGGATGGGATGACAGCATATTTTTCCAAAAAAATCTCAATTAGTGTTCTATGAATGCCTCCTTAAACAGCCCTCTCCTATATTCGAAAATTGCCCTTCTATGTGGATTATGTGCTAGCTACTTACTAAATTGGAAGTGTCTTTAAAAAGGAAGATCATGTCTCTTATGAGTCCCATACAGTGACCTGCACATAGTTTGGTGTTCAATAAAAGTTGGGTAAATAGATTCAAAAGACTTGTGATTAATTCATAGGGATGTGATAGATGTACCATGGGAGACAAATACTTCAGGGAGAGTAGGAATGAATACCAAAAATAATTTAGCAAGACTTTTACTTTAACCCCAAAGCTGCCTACATGGAATTCCTGAAGAAAACAACGTGTATTATTTATGACTTCTCTGGCTACAAATACAGAACACCAGCCAAAATCTGCCTTGGGTCACTCATTTACTCAACAAATATTTATTAGATGTCTCCATTTGCCAGGACCACCCTGGGCTCTAGAGATAGAGCAGCAAACAAGACAGGCCAAGCCCCTTGCCCTCACGCAGCTAATATTCTAGTCAGGGAGATGAAAAATAAACAAGATGAATATATAGATATATACGCGTGTGTCTGGTAGTTAGGGAAATGCTAAGGAGAAAAAGTGAGGGAGGACAGCAGGTGTTTGGGGGAAGGCTAGATGGAATTTTAAATAGGGGAGGAGGGAGGGCCTCACAGAGAAGGTGCCATTTGAGTCAAGACCTGAAGAGAGCGCTGGAATGAGTCACATGGGCATCCGATCAAAGCACACCACAGGTGGAGGAAACCCCGAAGGAGAGCAGAGGCCCCAAGAAGGGCAGTGCCTTAGGTTGGAGGAGGAGCGATGGGCAGTGTGGTGCAGAGTCAGGAGGACAATGGTGGCAGGAGTAGTCAGCGTGGAGAGGGGGTGAGGGCTGACTCTGCTCCTCCAGGGGCACAGCAAGGAGTCCCCTGAGGTAGGAAGCCACTGGAGGTCCCTGGCTGAGGATGACATAATCTGCCTAATCACAGACTCACCCTGGCTGCCATCTGTAAAGAGATAGAAGGAGAACAAGGGCAGAAGTCCCGTTAGGAGCCAACAGCCACAGTGAGAAATGATGGTGGCTCGGCCAGACCGGAAATAGTGAAGATGAGGAGGGGTGGTCAGGTTCTGCAAACACCCTGAAGGCCGTTTTGCTCAAGGGTTAGATGTGAGGTATACATGAAAGAGAGGAGTTGAGGAGGAGGATGATGAGGTTTTGATTCCCAGCAATGGGAAGGACAGAATTTGCCAGTGACTAAGCAGGGGAAGATTTCTGGGGGAAAAAGTCCAAGGGACATACCAGCAACTCAGTTTTACGTGTGCCACATGGAGCTGCCAGGCAGACATCCGGGAATGTGTGTCTGGAGTTCAGGGCAGAGGTGCAAGGTAAAAGAAATTTATATTCGCAAACAATATGTTTCGGCTCTGACCACTACAAGTGGTTGATTTCAAATGAGACTTCATTTAAAAGATACAGCAGAATTAGCAGTATATTAAAAAAATACAGAGATCTTTCTATGGCTATTTGTTTTTAATAGAGATAATTCCTTAAAGCTAATAGTGTACTGATAAATAATAGAAAGCTATAATATATTCATATTGTGCGTGCATGTAATCATAGTAGTCCCTCCCATGTCCACAGTTTCACTTTCTGAGGGTTTCAGTTACTGGCGGTCAACCACAGTCTGAAATATTACATGGAAAATTCCAGAAATAAACCAGTCGTGTTTTAAACTGCACGCCATTATAAGTAGCATGATGAAATCTCATGCTGTCCTGCCCCGTCTGCCTGGATGTGAATCCTCCCTGTGTCCAGTGTCCCCGTGCTGCATACAATCCCTGCCTGTGAGTCACTTGGTAGCCATCTTGGTTATCAGATCTCCTGTCACAGTATCACAATGCTTGTGTTCAAGGAACCCTTATTTACTTCCTAACGGCCCCAAAGCACAAGAGTAGTGATGCTGGCAATTTGGATATGACAAAGAGAAGCCGTAAGTGTTTCTTTTAAGTGAAAAGGTGAAAGTTCAAGACTTAATAAAGAAAGAAAAAAAAATCATATGCTGAGGTTGCTAAGATCTGCAGTAAGATTGAATCTTCTATCTGTGAAATTGTGAAAAGGAAAAAGACATTCATGTTAGGTTCACTGTTGTACCTCAAATATTAAAAGTTATGGCTGCAGTGCATGGTAAGTGCTCAGTTAAGATGGAAAAGGCATTAAAACTTATGGCTGGAAGACACGAACAGAAATGTATTCTGACTGATGGCAATGTGTCTCACCATGAAGCACTGAGCTGATGTGAAGACTTCAACAAGGGATCCCCTAAAGTGAGTGACACCAAGATATTTACTGCAAGTAAGGGATGGTTACACAGATTCGGTACTACAGAAGGTCAATAGTAGCCTAACGCTATGTCACAGGCCCACATCATTCACCTCACCTACATCCCATCATGTAGCCATTGTGTGGCTACACATCACTGCACGTAGAAGGAGAGTGTATAATAAGATATTTTGAGAGACCACATTCACATAACTTCTGTTACAGTGTATTGTTATAATTGTTCTACCTTATTAATAGTTATTGTTGTTAATCTCTCACTATGCCTAATTTACAAATTAAATTTTACCATAGGTATGTATATATAGGAAAAAACATAGTACAGACAGTTCCTAACTTATCATGGTTCTACTTAATGATTTTTTTCACTTTACGATGGTGCAAAACCATTGTTTCTCACTTTCGGTACAGTATTCAATAAATGACATGAGATATTCAACATTTGATTGTAAAATAGGTTTTGTGTTGGATGATTTTGCCCAACTGTAGGCTAATGTAAGTGTGATGAGCACATTTAAAGCAGGCTAGGCCAAGCTATGATGTTCGGTAGGTTAAGTGTATTCAATGAATTTTTTACTTATAATATTTTCAATTTATGATGGGTTTATCAGGACGTAATGTATATTGTAATGTAATGTATATCAATGAACTTCTGTATACACTGGGTTCAGTACTATCCTAAGTTTCAGGTATTGGGGGTCTTGGAACATGTCCCTGGACAAGAGGGGATGATGGCAACACTAAAGTAAAGGCCTAGGCTTGGTGGTCTGACTTATTGTATGACTAGGGTTGAGATAATCCAGAGAAACGAATATGTAGCACCACCCTGGATATGTGTGTCTCACACTTTTCCAGCAGTGGCAAAGAAACGTACACTCATGCATCGGAGGGTGTGCTTAGACTTATGCTAAGCACATTTTAAGTTTTATGTTTTATCTTTAAGGTTTATCTAGAATTTAAAAAATAAATTTAAAAGATCAAATGTTTGAAGATTTTTACTATAGTAAGTCCTCATATTTTGTTATAACGTTGGTGAGAAAAAAAAAATGGTTTCATTTTATGTTGTTTCATTTATAAGTCACAGTTTCCAAGCAGCTACCAAATGATGTTAAATAAGGATTTACTATATCTAACTTTCCCCAAAATGATTACATAAAATTGACTTTGATAATTGTCTATTACTTTACAATCATTATCCTCATTGCCACCACCATCAACGTCATCATTACCACCATAACCATCATCATCAACATAGTTATCGTTTATTAAGCCCTACTATGTGCTAGGCCTTGTGTTTTACTTTTATCATACCCTGTATATAATTTTGTATGCATTAAATCATTTAATCCTAATATTAATCCTGTGTTATTCATAAATATGTATTATACTGAAGCCAGATGTCTCATGAAAAAAAGCTATAAATAGATAAATTTCTTCCTCTCCATTGTGAAACCAAAAGACAACAGTGAAGAATAAAACAATATACATAAATATATGGAATTGTAAACAATTGTGAAAGTTATTATACTCCTGGGTACTTGTCATATACCTGGGAATGCCTATCTGAACAATAGATTTGTGCAATGTCCTGTACCAGTGAAATGCCACCCATACAATGAATTATCTCTATATTTGAGTTGCAAGTTAATTAAAATTAAAATAGTGCTTGTAAAAATAAAGAACAAGTAATCTAAAACTACTGGCCTTTAGTGAATAGTAAAATTTACTGTAAAAAATTTCCAGTGGGGAGCATTAGGTAATTTCTAAGAATCCAGGAAGTCTTTAATCAAGTATCTACAAGACATATCTGAATGTCCAGAAACAAAGATAAATAGAAAAGTATATTTCCACAGTCTTGACTATGTGTTCCAAATCCTACATCCTTTCGAGTTGGCAGGGCATATTAGTGGTTTATTTGGATATTGTCCACATTTGTAAATGAGCATCGTAGTTTCTGTGTTTTGGCACCGGACCATGTAAATGATTATGCTGGTATATATTTAATGCAGTAGATATAAAACATGGCACAAAGTAGAAGTACCAATTTTAGAAAACCATAAAACTTGTCAAATAACTGCTCTAAAGTCTTCAACATAAGTAGCCTGGAAACCATGGGCTGCTGAATGCAGCAGCATTTCCATTAACGTGGTCATTCGAGTCACTTTCCACTCTCTTTGAGTATCATTCTCATCTCAGCCCTGTAGATCCTCTTTGTAACAAGAGTGAGGCACAGCACAGAGTCAGACGTAGGCTCACAGGGGTCCATCACTCCCAGCCCCCCATCACTCTAGGAGAAGAAGTTCTGGTGAAACATGCGGGAGAGAAGACACACAAGCCTCTCTGACATCTTTCATGTGTCATGAAAGCTAATGATAATTTTCTTAGAGGGAATATTAAAGTCTTTTTACTGTCATTTTAAACTAAAAAGGAAAGTAGGGCTAATATACATAATCAGTAAAATTGTTAAGTAGGCAAATTTTATTTCTCCAAATCCTACATCTTCTTTGATGACAAGCTTCTTTCTTTTTTTTTTTTTTCTGCCACTTCTCTCCCCAGACTGTCTCTGGCCAATTTATCTGTTCACATGAGGTTAAACTCAAAGCAAGCAGCTCATACTTAGAATATTCCCTTTGCTTTCTCACTCTCATCAAAACACACCTCTGTCTTATTAGCCAAAGCCCAAACCCTGAATTTCAAAGACCATAGCTAAGCAAATGATAGTACAGTTGGTGCCATACGCCAGTGGCTAGAGGCAGAAACTTGGAGCTGCAAAGGAACTTTCAGAGGTAATCAATTCAATCCTTCACTTAAAAGTGGAATCCTCTAGGTAATTCCACTATCATCATCATCATCTCAGATTTTGTCCAATCCTATTTCCAGGGATCAAAATTCACTTTGTTTTGAGGCAGCACATCCAATTTTAACTTTACTCTACTGGTCTCAGTTCTGGAGCCACATAAAATCACTTGTCTTCACACCAAGAAGTATGTTCCAGGCTTCATGAGCTCAGTGCCCCAGGGTGCTGACTGCTATGAATCACATCAAGAGGCTCTCTTGCTCCAGGCTTCTGGTTGGGTTTTGACAATAGGAGGCATCAGCAGGAGATCAGGGAGTAGGGAAGAGTGAGGTCAGGATATGTATTCCTGCAGCTTCTTCCTTGAAGGTAACTGTCAGAGTCCGATGGTGTTTCTGCATTCAGGTGGGCCTCTCCATACAGCACCCTTTCCTGGTCCCTTCAGGCCAAGGGGTGGTGACAACTCCCTGCTGTTATTATTCTCAGAGTACTGTACCAATCCTTGTTGGTTTGTTTTCTTTACCACAACTTTATTGAGATATAATTCATATAATACAATTCACCCATTTAAAGTATACAATTCAATGGCTTTTAATTTATTCAGAGAGTTGTTCAATCATCACAACAATCAATTTTAGAACATTTTCATCATCCCAAAAAGAAAATCCATACCCATTATAAGTCACCCCCCAGTTCTCGCCAACCCCTCATCCCCAGAGAGCCACTAATCTACTTTCTGTCTCTATTGATTTGGTTGGCTGATGTCCATTTCATATAAATGGAATTATATAATATCTGTTCTCCTGTGACTGGCTTCTTTCACTTTACATAAGGTTTTCAAGGTTCATCCATGTTGTAGCATATTTCAACACATCATACTTTTTATTGCCTAATAATATTCCACTGCATGGATGTACCATATTTA
>CM052440.1:66655803-66694641 GCA_028533085.1 Varecia variegata | reverse complement strand
TACAGGCATGCGCCACCATGCCCGGCTAATTTTTTCTATATATAGTTTAGTTGGCCAGATAATTTCTTTCTATTTTTAGTAGAGACGGGGTCTCGCTCTTGCTCAGGCTGGTCTCGAACTCCTGAGCTCAAACAATCCGCCCGCCTTGGCCTCCCAAGTGCTAGGATTACAGGCGTGAGCCACCGCGCCCGGCCGCCAATCCTTTTTTTGAAGATTGTTTTGAAATCCTCCTCAAGTTTCTCTTTTTCATGCTAAACAATGCCTCTTTATGTGAACTACCAGTTTCCAGATTATTTATCCTCTTATTCCTCAGCTTTAGACATTAAATTGCCAATGTCCTTCGGATGATTTTACCCAGATGTGACAGAGGTGAACTGGCCAGTGCACCTTCTGTTGGCTGATTATCTCACTGACTGTGGACACAGCCTCCTACTGACGATGTGACAGGTGACACCATCTCTTGCTTGAGCAGCTATGTTTTACTGTTGACTTTGATTGAAAATTAAAAAAGACAGAATATTTCGACAATGGAATATTAATTCAGGTATTCCCTACCTGTAATTGGCCCAATGACTTTTAAATTACATGTGGAAATATTTTAGCACTATTAAATTTTATCTCACTAAGTTTGGGCCAACATTGAGCCTAGCACTAACTTCCTGAACACCAAATAAGATAAAATGGATTAAAGTACCAACCACAAGTATGTAACTTTCCAAAAAAGCAAGCCAAGTCCTTCATCAAAGTTCTTAATAAATTAATAAAAAAGATAATCCAAGGAATAGAAAGGGTAGCGCCTGATTACAGACTTCTCTTTAGGTTAATAGTGGTATACTAATCTAGCTCCTTGAGGTATGGTGTTTCAGCTATTAATCCATATTACCACACTGTCAACTAAATCAATTTCTTTTCCTATTCATAATAATTTGATGATATACTATAAAACTACCTTTTGTAAATCATGACCATATCTGATCATAGGGGGGGCCCAATCAAAAAGAAGTTAATTTTGCATGATTATATCTTTGAGAACCCATACTGGCTTCTAGTGAGCACCACTTTTTTTCTGATTGTTCAGAAGTTACATGCACAATAACACAATTAAGGGATTTTATTAATCCCTTAAAACATAACATTTTAAAAAATAAGTGTTTCCTTAATTTTAAATTGAGGGTAACACTCATCTTAAGTCTCCTAATGCTTCTCTTCTTCTATACGTTATTTTGAATGTTACCAACAACGGATCTTCAAAAACAACTTCAGGTCAGTCACCATGGCACCCTATCTTATACCCTTCCCCAGTACATACAAGTTAATCATGGGCACTCTCAGCCTCAATACTCGAAGGCCAAGTACCTAAGTATCATACTTGATTGTTCTCCTTCCCTTATCTCCCACATTCAGCTAGAGCTATTAAAATATATGAACTATATACCATCTGACCACTTCTCACCAGCTCCATGCCTGTCACTCTAGCACAGGCCAAAGCACTCTCACTGTGCTATGGCAGTGGTCTCTCCACCCATCTCCCTGTTTCGACCCTTGTCCCCTGCCATCTGCTCTCCACACAGCAGCCACAATAAGCTCTGTAAAAATGTGCATCTGACCACGTCTCCCCCACTTACAACCAGCTTCCTACCACACGTAAGATTAAAATCCCAGTGATCTGACTCTGTTTTCCTCTCCACTTTCATCTCTCGAAGGCTTCCCACCACCACCAGCTGTCTTAACTACTCTGGCTTCCTTGCTGCTCCTGGAAGTTAACAAGCTTAGTGTTTCTTCTGGGTCTTTATCTTTGCCATTTCCTCTCCCCAGAGTCTCTCCCCACAGATCTTCACATGACCTGTCTCTCATCATTCAGGTCCCAGATATCATCTCCCCGAAGAGATGGTATCTTCTTCCCTGACCTCCTTGTCTAAACCTGCACCCCCAACTCTACCCCTTACCTTGCTTTATTTCCTTTATTCTTGACCTGTTGTATAGTTGCTTATTTCTATGCTCACCTAGAGCCAAAATGCTTTCAGAGCAGGTGCTTTTTCTGTTTTGTTCATCAGTATATTTCTGGCAGCTGAAATAGTATCAGACACACATAGTAGGCACTCAAAAAACAACTTTTTAAAGGAATGGAATGAGTACCCCAAAGGAACAAATCCAATAATAATAAGTTCTGATCTTGGTGGAGACAGGAAGAAACATGCAGGACTGAGGACAGCTTTGGCAAGTCTTCCAGTCTCACTGGGCTTTAGGGCCCCCACGTGAGAGCCGAGCGTCTTCATTCACCAACCACATCAGTCAACAGCCCAACAGGTCCAGCCCGAACCCGCTGTTAGCAAAGAACGGCAGCATATGAAAGCCTTCCATCTCGAGTGTGGGGCATGAGGATTTTTTTCCTTTTCTATTTCAACCACCACTCTCCCAATTATAATAAATGAATAAAACGGATTGAAGCTAAGGAAAAATACAGCAAAATTAGAAGCTGGCAAAAAACAAACCCACTGCCTGGGGCAGCCTGGGGCTGATGGATGATGACAGCTAGCAGACAAATCCTGTTCCCCATTCTAAATTCTGTCTACTAAACAAATTAGCAAGCTCATCAATAACTGCACGGCATTTACCTTCTGCGGCAACAGCTGCTGCAAAATCACAAGGCTGACTTTTTGGGTTGTGGTCTTGCCGCTGGGACACAATTACAGGCCAATCAGGGTCGGAGATAACAGAACGACAACCTGATATTATAGGAGAGGGTTCTGCGAGGGCCTGAGGGAGCAACAGCTTTAGGATCATCTGTACTGAATCTACCACCCACCTCCACCCCTCCCCAGATAACTAGGTATTTGAATGATGAGCTGTGTAAAATTGATTCTTGTGATAATTTATTGTAGCAAACTTGGAAATAAAAACATTAAGTGATAAAGCAGAAACTTATGAGATGTGTAATCTTATATTTGGGTTATGCTTTAAAACAGGATCCTTTTCGTGAAAACTAGTGCTCAGTATGAAAATTATTTTAAAGTGGAAAAACTCTTCTATTCTTTAAAAAGTTAAGACATAATGCCATCTTCCATTTTAGCATGAGAGAAACTTTGTCCTCCATCTTCAAAGAAGAGGGAAAAGATAAGACCAAATACAACAAATATAATACACCTTTCTCCAAAAGTTTAAAATAAAAATAGTGAAGGAGCAAAGGCAGGATTTTTATGATTAATGCTATGTGAAATGATAGAAGGTCTACGAAGATAAAGATGGCAAAATATTCTTAAAACATCCTGCATCAAGAAAACATAAAACTGTGAGTGGCTTAATGATACACAATAGTATTCCGAACTGAGAGCTGAACACACAATTAATTGGGGGAAAGGTGACTGAAAGAAAATGGAAAAAACTTACTTAGCAAATGGCTTCAGTCTATTTTAAGCATTTTTCCCATTAGAGCCTTGAAATTCTTCAGAGTGGGTTTTATCACATATAACAAGAGAAACCCTGCATCTCTCTCTGGCTAAACATGGCCCTTCATACTACAAGGCAAGAGAGCAGCAGGGACATCCCATGAGAAGCCAACCCCATCCTCACCCAACAAGGAAAAAGAGAAGATCGTCAAGAGCCCTGTCACAGCTGAGAGAGGCCAAGACATGGGACAGAGAAATGCCAGGTACATATCAGCCTCCAGGAAACCTTCAGCAAACCCTACAATATTTCATTCATCAGTGCAGAGGCTACTCTCCAGGCCTACTTTGGGCCGGGGCCCCAACACCACTGGTGTTGCTACTCGCTGCTGACACTCGTTGGCTCTCCAGACCAAGCTGAAGAAAGAGCTGGCTACTACTAGGGTTAGATGTCAAGGTCATTACCATTTGAAGAGGCCTCATAGGACAGGTGTGGTGATCCCACCTCATCTCTGCTCCAAGCATTCGGTACCTACTTATTAAGGCACTTACCAAGTTGCACAATTAATATTTTACAAGTTGTCTGTATCCCTATCAGCTTGTGAGGAAATATGTTCAATTCTTTTGAGGACATAGCTAGAATAATACCTGAAATCGCTGATCAATGTTCAATAAGTGGTTATTAAAAGAATGTACTCTTGTTCATATTTCCCTTAAGTTAAAATGAAGATGAAAACACAGAAGAGCATTACTTCAAACAACAAAAGTGGTATTTTTACTTTCTCATAATCATGATATTCTTATTGGCATTCAGCAGAAGTCTAACTTCTATTTTATTTTTTTCAAATTGTGATATACCTTTTCACTAGATGGTGGGCTTCAAGAGGCCAGAGACAATTTTCCCTCCCCTAACATAACATTTGGTGATCTCATAGATTCTCAATAAATAGCTATTGATTAATGAGTATTCTACTAAAGCCAGCCAGATATTGATGCTTCTCCCACTTTTCTTCACATCAATTATACCTTTCTTAGAAAGAAAAAACTTTCTTTAAATGATCAGTCCCTTTCTTCTTTCATGAATAAGAAATGTACCACCACATTTATCTGAAATGTACCACGACACGGATGGGAACTGCAGGGGCATTTACCCAGGCCCAGAGCTTGAAGGACAAGGATGGATAACACGAACCGGTACACAAAAGAGTCACCATTTTGTCAGAAGCTCTAAGTCTTTGGAGCTCAAAAACCACAAATCAGTGTCTGGTATAGCCTTCTAGAAAGCTCAATCACAGGAAATTTTAAGAGAAGAGCCATTTTAGAAATGATAGCATTAATGGTGATTTGACAGAAGTAGAAATAATTAACCAAAAAATTATATTCTTCCCCTATTGCTCTCTGATTTGCTGTGTGGCTTCAAAGATACAGGCAAATTCTCTGTGCCTTACTTTCCTTTCTAGGAAGATGGTGGACAACCCACTGAATTCCACTAACTGGCAGTAACTCTAATAGGACTAAATTAGATACTTCTACATTTTGTGATGTTTGAAATTTCCAGAGGATGCTAGCAGAGTGAAAATATTTATTATGATAGCATTCTCTTCATGGAAATAAACCACCAATAATGCATATTCAGGGTAGATATCTGCCTTAATATCTATTCTAGGGTTCTGGAAATAAGTAACTTGTGTTATTTTGTGGACCCTGATAGGCTGGTGCCTTGTCACACCCCTGCTTCTAATCTTCCAGAACTCTTCAGCTGAAAACCACTTTCAAACCAGGATTTCCTGGGTACTGCTAGCAGTGACATCAAAGCCTTCAGTTCAAGAGTCACATCTTCTCTCCCCGTCCCTTGACATCTCTGTCTGGCCTGCCCTCGCAGAATGGAATGCCCTCTTTATCTCTAAGAAGTGTGTGCTGCTATGAGAAGGAGTCTAGGGAGGGAGGTTATTGGTTGCAATTGTTTGAAAGATTCTAATAATTGCAGCTAGGGATCTATCCTCTCGTGTCACCTAAGTTGGAAAATGGGTCAGACATAATGCATTTGGTTAAGTGTCTAAACTGAAAAGGTGCTATTTTATTTTAAATGGCATAGTCTTTACAAAGGCTAAGGTTACTGGTGCAATGCTCTCTCATTTTAAAACGTATCAGGGACATGCCCTCTGAGGGTCAGGCTTTCATTTGCTGATGTTAATTCTCAGCTGCCTGGTCCTCGTCCTTCATTGTACCCTGTGTCTTAGCCGGGCACGCTCCTGATTCCCTGCTATATCCAGACGGTCCATGTAAATAGTGTTTATGTTAAGGAAGTCATGTTCAGTGTGACTGGAGCACACAGGAACTGATGTTGTTGTCACTTTAGATTAAGCTCTTATTTTAGTAAAGGAGGCAATTGGAGCAGGCAGCTGAGTGGCCGAATGAAATATTCAGCTCATTTCATTTAGAGCTGCCTGGTTCCCATTGTTCACGCCGGCAAGGCTGGTTAACCCTGTTGGAGCCGCACGGCAGCAGCTCCTGCTAGCTCATGCACCCACGCACAGGCTTCCTCCGGCTGACACTTTTTAAGTCATCCATCAGCACATCCAGAATTACTCTGGTGAATCTTGTAGGGACAGTTTCCTCTGGATGCATCTCTGTGATCTCCTATTTTTGCACCCCAAATGGATGCTTTAAGAAGGGGTTGTCTATACGTGCATAGAGTATGCCTCAGTCTCCAGTTATGACTAGAAGATGAGTGAGCACAAAGATGCTTAGGACGGAGTATTTTTATGGTGACAGCTAAAATGTTCAAATGTAAAATGTGTCTATCAAAGGAATATGTAGGGCTTCCTTCCTCGAAACATTTTAACTGTTGCTCTGTAACAAGTTGTTGAAAACAGGAGTTGAGGGCCATCATCACACTGAAGAATACTAATTACATAAAGTTTTGCTTGAAACTTACTGTTCAGAAACTTACGTATAGACAGCCTTATTCCTACTTTTCCACCTTTCTGGAAGTGCCATTGATCTACTGGGACCTGGTCACTTTTCAGAATTTGAGGCACCTGTTCAGAAACTCTCCTACTGTTCTATCATCATCTAATAAGATCAAGCTAGTCGTCTCACTTCTAAGTCTTGCTTTTGTTCTTTCTTTCCTTTTTATTTCCTTCTTCCCTTCTTGTTTTGACAAGTCAAACCACAAAAGGTGACTGAGGGAAACGAGAAAGTAAATGTTATTTTCATATATCAAATCCCTGGTTAAATGAAAGACTTTTGACAGTTTTTCACCCATAAGAAAATGCCTTGTAGCAGGAATGATTTTATCACCTCAAGATCCTGAGAAAGTAGAAATTATTCTTAACTATAATTTACACATATTATTTAATGTCTGTATAAAGTACCAGTCCTCATTGAACAACAGTAACTATTTGTTATTATGAAGATGCATTCAACTCCAAACATAAGGAATGATAAATATATACCAGGCTCTATGCTAGGTGAAAAGTGACACTTACCTTCATGTTACCTAAATATTTAATAAATATTTAGGAGAGGAGTGCTGGTATCAAGTCACCCACGGGGTGCCCAAGCTGGATCGATCTCTCTCTGCCTCAGGATTTGCCCTGCTCTCCTGAATTTCAGGCAAGTGGTGCCTGGAAGGGCTGGTGGGTAGGGAGCTCACAGTCTGAGTACCCCTCAGTCCACTGCAGGGCCCCAAAAGGAAAGGTCCCATTCCCTACAGATGCCTCTGGGTGGTGGCTAAATTGTCTCTCTCGGCACCCGCGGGTAGGGAAGGGGAAGGGAGAATGAAGCAATATGGTGCCTGCCGATTGGCTCGGGTCTGTGGGCCGGGAGGTGCCCCAAGGGAGCTGGGAGCCTGGTGCCCTGTCCCCAAGAGGCTCACCGCTCACTGGCAGTGGCCGGCTCTGGGCTGGTGTTGGCAGGTCTCTCCAACCACTCAGGAGCCCGCCAGCAGTCTGAGATGCAAGGGAGGGGAAATTTAACCCCTCCACCCACCCTTGTCACTGGTCTCCAGGCCTCTTGGGGGCTTTTCTCCTTCCAGTTCTCCTCAGCAACTTCTTCCCGTGGAGTCTCCTATAGTTTCAGGCACCCTTCCTTCCGACCCTCATCCGATCTGTGTTTGCCTGCCTGTTTATTTTTTTCACTTTCTTCTAAAAATCTGTCTTTCTTGCAGAGACACTCTGGCTGGCGGTTATTCTCATCCGCCATCTTCTCCTCAACTGCCCACAATGCTCTCTTGAGTTGGCAAAGTGGACAGTTACTGACAGCTTTGCTAGGCATGGAAGTGTTTGCAAACAACCTAAAAATTTAACATCACTGTATCCCCAGTTTCATTCCTCCTTTGGTGGACCCTCCACCAAAAAATAGCCATGGCTTTTGCAATGCCACCCCAAAACAGAATAGTAATGGAAGGGAGGTTGAAATGGAAGGTCTAGTCTTCAATGATTACACTTAAAATTAGCCACCTTTTCAAATTTTAAACAAACATGTGACCATCTGAACACACTAGAGCATTTCCCCAGACCTGTAAAAGGATCTATAGGGTGAAGGGCTCCAAAGCTTAGTTTTGCCTCTGGTGAAATAATTTATTCCTTCTCTGGTTGAACAAACATTTTAATAATAAATATCAGATATTTGCCATTAATTGTGATTATAAAAATCTACTTGAAGGAATTTTATTTCAAGACACAGGGATTCCAAGTGATAATTAACAATAATTGGAGAATTCAGTGAAAAATATAGAAGAATGGGTGTTTAGAGCAAATTTTGTTCTTGGAATTGTAAAGCAGTGAATTCAAATTTTGTAGAAACACAAAGACTTTCCACACCTTAAATATAAACAAAACACAGAATTAAACAAATGAAAAAATTATCTGGGCATGGTGGTTCATGCCTGTAATCCTAGCATTTTGGGAGGCCGAGGGCCGGAGGATTGCCTGAGGTCAGGAGTTCAAGACCAGCCTGAGCAACATAGTGAGATCCTATTTCTACAAAATATACAAATATTAGCCAGCCATGGTAGTGCACACCTGTAGTCCCAGCTACTTGGGAGGCTGAGGCAGGAGGATCACTTGAGCCCAGGAGTTTGAGGTTTCAGTGAGCTATGATGATGCCACTGTCCTCATGCCCCAGCAACAAAACAAGACTGTCTCCAAAAATAAATAAATAAATTGCCACATATTTTGGCAGCTAAAAAAATAAGATAATTACTGAGAAGAGCACAGTCTGGTTATTTTTAATTGGCCATTGGCAGGAAGGTTATAGAAATATGCATTTGGAACCTTGCTTTCCAAAGAGTCCATGGAAATAAATAAGAAAAGGAAGTAATTCCAAAATTTAATTTTGATGGGATTTTTCTCTTGTGCTGACTCCCAGCAACATATAAATTACAATCTAATAACACACTATCTTTAAAAAAAAAATACACAATGCATATGTTTGTTGTATATATATAGGATAGCACATTTTTCCACTGAACAAAATACAAAATCAAAATATTCTATGTACTAGCAATATAAGGAAAGTTTGCCATATTATGTAAAATAAGGTTTTCACGTTGAGTTCATTCTATTTTAATTATTTTTGATTATGAATTAGAAAGATGCTCATTCTTTCCACCCATATTGACTAAAAAGATAAAACATAAACTTTCAATCCAACCATTAATTTTATGAAATCCAATCCATAATTCAGCATACTCATGAAAGTAGCTAAACTTACTAAAGTTTTAATAGACTTCACAAGCCATTCATTAAGAATTTAAAGGAAAAATCAGTCTTAGATTTGTTATAAGTTCCAGTTGAAACTTTCAAAATAGACAGCCCAGTCTGAAACAAGTGAAATCACTAAAAAGCTAATCAGCTTTAAAAATTTTTCCACTCTTTCCATTTTATTTCTTTTCATCCTCCGTTTTTGCTTTCTTGAAACTATAGGAACTGAGTGAACTTGCCACAAAAAGAATTGAAAAATGAAATATGATTAAAAAAAAATATTTCAAGACATCAAGTTTGTGAGGAAGGGTGAGGGAGGAATTCAGACTTTCAGGAAAGTTGTGGAGCAACAGTAAAGCTAAAACCAAAGCACAAACCCCCCAAAGTTAGCAGAAGCAGAAGTTAATGTACAGAACCAATTCACAGTCAACACGAAGTCATTCCAATACATACACCAACAGAGCAAACATGGACCTACTAACTCTGGTTTCCTGTCTGACGTCTCAGGTCTCTTTATCTAAGCAGACAAAATGTTGCAATGTAATAGGGCTGTCATTCCAGATAGATCTTAAATTCTATTAGCGATGCAGAATAAAGCCGGCCATGCTACACACACACACAAACACAAAAGCACGCGCGCAATTTTGCTGAGTGCTTTCGTAAGTTGTAAATGCCGAATACGTTCCAATAAAGTATGCAGCAAAACCGAAACTTATTATCAAACCAAATATTTTAACAAAGCTTAATAGCCAAATGACTTTATAAATGTCATTGTCTAAAACAAGGGTTGGCACAGTACATCCTGTGGTCCAAATCCAGCTCACCCTCGTGAAATAAGAATGGTTTTTAACAGATGAACACTTACAATCAATTTGATGACAGAGACACTACGAATTCCCAGTTAAGTGAAATGTCCCCCTTCCAAATATTCAATTTTTCTCCTTAGTACACCTATAATATAAAAAAATGTTCTCAATTATTATTCTCATTATATTTTGAACTATATCAATAAAAATTTGTACAAATTACTTGTCTCTCTTAAAGTTCTTACTATAACATTCTCAATTTTGTCTCCTAGCCCACACCACCTAAAATATTTACTCTCCAGCCCTTTTCTTTTTTTTTTTTTTTTTGAGACAGAGTCTCACTCTGTTACCCGGGCTAGAGTGAGTGCCGTGGCGTCAGCCTAGCTCACAGCAACCTCACACTCCTGGGCTTAAGCGATCCTACTGCCTCAGCCTCCCGAGTAGCTGGGACTACAGGCATGTGCCACCATGCCCAGCTAATTTTTTCTATATATTTTTAGTTGGCCAGATAATTTCTTTCTATTTTTAGTAGAGACGGGGTCTCGCTCTTGCTCAGGCTGGTCTCGATCTCCTGACCTTGAGCCATCCACCCGCCTCGGCCTCCCAGAGTGCTAGGATTACAGGCGTGAGCCACCGCGCCCAGCCTCTCCAGCCCTTTTCAAAAAAAGTTTACCAACACCTGGTCTAAAATGATTTGATCAGTAAAATTACTTTAGCCCCACCTATTTCTCGCTTTTATAATACATCTAGGTATGTATGCATGCATTTAGAGTGTATAACATAACTACTTACATAAAAGATTTACAACTACCGCCTAATGCTTCCTAAATCACTGTGCCTTGGAAATAGATTCCTATGGAGAGTTCACAATAATGGATGGTATTTATCTCACTTCAGAGTAAAATGAAAAGGAGGTGCCGCCTTTATCCAATAATTTAGTTTGAAAAAATTAAGATTATAATGCCCAGTGTTAGAGGGAGTATGGACCAAAAAACCCATTTCTACATTAACTGTAGCAGTGTTAAATGACACAATTTATCTGGAAATAGATGACAAAATCCATTAACATATTTACACATTTTGACATAGTAAATCCACTTCTATAAATCCAAAAGTATGAAAATACGCACACACACACACATACACACAAAGGTATTCAACAAAATATTACTTACAAGAGTGACCCACCTCTACCATTTTTCCCCCGTTAACAGCCCTACCATTCAGCAAGTTATATAAGTGGGAAACTTTGGCGCTATCCTTTCTCTCACACCAACATAGCCAATAATTCCTCCTCCTTATTCTGCATCTTTTTCTTATCTCTGCAGCTATTAAATACTATCCTGTTTTAAGAACTTGCCATTTCTCTTCTGGGTTATTACAATATCACCTTGGGGCTGGATCTGCATTTGTAAGGCTGAAAGCTTACATGATCTGGGGGCCTTTTAAAGAAAAAGAATGCAAAATTGTGAATACAAAATTTGGTGGGCACTCCAATGTCACCCAGCATTGACGGACACCTATGGAGGAGTAGAAGTATAGAAAGAGAAAGCGCTCATAACCGGTTGAAGTTAAGAACTTCAACTTTTGCAACATTTATAAAAACATATGACCAGGAGAACACATTTTAGGGTCCCTACCAAAATACTGCAAGGGACCCAGGCAAGCTTCATTAACTTAAGCTTTATTTCAGCTTCTTGGTGTAGCTGGCTTCTTCCCCATCTCTTTGTTTCTAAGGTTTGTAACTTCTATGCCGTTCATTCAATCATACGGTGAAGATTTAATTTTTCTAAAATGACATTCTAAACTTTTATTCCTTCCCTAGTTTTCTTGCCAATAGAATAATTGGCACAAAATCTCCCATGATTTCACTCCCATCTACTTCTCCAAGCTCATTCTCTGTTGTTCTAGACATACTGCATTATTTACAGTTCCTTGTAATGTTATTTCCATCCTCCCATACCTTAGCAGACGTTCTTCCCTCTAACTGAAATGTATTTTCTCCTCTTTTCTGGCTAATGTATTTCTACTCAAGTTTCTATTTCAACTTACCTTTTAGCATTCCCAGACCTGACAACAGAGTTGATAGCAACCTCTCTGGCCACTCTCCCCAAGAACTGCACTTACCATCTATTATAGGGACTCATTCTCATTCATTGTCTGTGTCCCCTGATAAATTAAAAGCTCCTTACGGGCAGAAACCTTCTAGCCATCTTTATTCCTAAGTGCCTGCATGGAGTAGGCGTTCAGTAATCCTCGGTTGAATGAATGAATGAAAAAGGAGGAGAAGCAAATATACCAAGAGGCTTGTTTTGTTGCTTTGGTTATTGGTATTGTTAGCAATTTTTTTTACCTTTATTTTAAAATATTTTTATGTGGCTATATTTGTTTTATAACGGGAAATTTAATTTACAATAAAATATTTCTTTGAGACTTACTCTAATTTTCAATAGATCTGCTACCCAATTCTCTTAAAACCCTGCACACCTGTGCCAAGCTTATTTCCATGGCCAACAGTCTACTTTATCTGAAATCATAGTTAGATCCTTGTACACAATTAGCTAAATAAATATCATTAGCGCAGCTTCATCAAAGTGTATTTTTCTTGAATATTTCTCAGTACACATATTTGTCAGTAAGTAAGCAGCTATTAGAGTTTTGGCAATGAAAATCTTATCATGGACTTATTCCTGCAGGTATATACCTCAGGTCTTAACCGAAAGGAATAATGAAAACTTTTTGCCATCTGGAATAAAACAGTGACAAATACTGCAAGATTGAAATTATGCTCATATGCATAAAGCCATGTTTCCAAATCACTACAATAATTCTTATCTCCCACCTAGGATGTACTAAAGAATTGTTTTTAAAAGGAAAATATCACAACAATCTGATAATTCTCCTAAATATAATCCCCATTGGAGTTGAACATATTTTATCCTTTTTTAGTTAAGCTATCATTATCATTATCCAGTAAATGCCTGCAGGAATTTTATAGCAAACAGTTTACTCTTTTTCTCTTGCACGATTTAAAATATGTTGTTTTATTATACATTGTTTAAATATGCCCTATGTGAAGCCAACCACACATACACACACATCATATTGGGATGTGAAAATAGGTTAAAAGCACCAAAAAATGCAAACCACAGGCTGCAGGAATAACATTACCAAACTCAAATTGACACCACTTTAGAAGCTTTAGAAACATTTGAATCCTGGCATAATCTATACCTCGAGTTCGAGCAAAAATTCAATGGTATGAAGGTGTATCAAAGGCTACATACACCACAGACATGTTCCTTTGACTCCTTTGTGCAAGGCTTGTTATTCTGAGTTCATGTGATGGTACCACCTTATGTCTGGGTAAGAACTCCTCTCCTGGATGGATCCACGCCCAGCCAGCCTGGTTTGATTGTTTAAAGGAAAGACAACATCCTCCTTGTTGCCACTTCTGAGATGAAGTGTACAAGCCATAGAGTCACCTAGTTATGGTGCAGAATCTCTGCACTGGCACTTCAGGGTCTGTGTGGCCTTGAAGTAATTGAGCCTCTTTGAACCCCGGTGTGATGGATTGAATTGTGTCCTCTATCCAAATTCATGTGCTGAAACCCTAACCCAGCACCTCAGAAAGTAACCTTATTTGGAAATACGGCCTTTGTGGAAGTAATTAGTTAAGATGAGGTCATTAGTGTGGGCCCTAATCCAATATAACTAATGTCCTTATAAAAAGGGGAAATTTGGACATAGGGATAGACATGCATAGAGGAAAGATGATAGAAAAAGATACCGGGAGACGACATCCATCTAGAAGCCAAGGAGAAGGTTCTAGAACAGATTCTTCCCTCACATCCCTCTGAAGGAACCAACCCTGCCTCAGGCTTGATTTCGAACTTCTGTCCTCCAGAACTGTGAGGCAACCAACTTCTGTCGTTTATGTCACCCCATTAGTGATGCTTTGTTACAGGGGCCCTAGCAACCTAATAATACAGCCGGTTTTCTCAAATTTCAAATTTTTAATATAAAATAAGCAGTGCCAGAGGGATGGACGGGGCTACTTTATCCACAGGTCTCTAGAGAGGCTTCAAAGGAACAGTTTAGAGGGCCCGGATGCAACCCCTGGGGTTTGGGAGATACCTGGACTGCAGATAGGCTTCTACTCTGAAGTTCTAGAGGATGAGAGAGTCGATCTGGGAGCAGCTCTGGAGTCTGAGAAGCACCTGTGCCCTCTCCTGCCCGTGAAGGTTCATAAGATGCATGTGTTCCTGGAGCAGGTGGGGCCACGTGTGAGAAAGCCAGCCTGAAGCCTGAGAAGACCACTTGGAAGCATTCATAAGACACCAAATAAGAGACCATGGCAAATGGACACCCTGAAAACCAGACATTGGGTGGCCAGTGGGAAGCCGAAGGAAAAGCTCTGCCCAAGCCAGGAGAACTGAAGCAGGATAAAGCCACCAAAGGCCCCCAAAAGTGACCAAGTGAGAGTCAGTGTTCAGCATCTTCCAGGCCCAGAAGACACAAAGCCAGCTTGAGATAGCACCAGTTCACGTAAGAAACATCGTGAGCTACTTTCCCCTTCTTCTTTCCCATGCTTCAACCCTTAGGGTTCAGCAACAACAACTAGGAAGTGGGGTAGAAGGTGACAGATAGAGAAGGAAGATGAAATACCTTTTCCCACCACAATAGTCCAACTCAAAAATGGGCCCCAAATGGGGAAAGGAAGATAATTTGATATTAAATTAACTTTGAAGCTATGATTATGATCTGATATCAGACATGATAGTTTCTGAAGGGAGATTATTTTTGTGACTTCCAATGTCCAGTGGTTTTTTTTTTAAATCTAAGAGTATACTTATACAGATTGCAGCCTGCCTGAGACCTAAATTTCACGTGGAGCCAAGGGAATACCTACCACCCTTCTCCAATGTATTTCAAAGAAACAGCAGACAACAAAAAGTAAATAGTGTTTTGATTGATTTCTTAAGTTGTATTTGTTCAAAGACCTGTTACAAAAAGAAACCCCAAATATGTTGGGGGGAGATAAGGGCAGTGGGGAAAGGATCTTCTTAATTGGGTGGAGTCTGGACCTCAGAAATGGATGCGTGGTGTACAGTCAGGCAATGGGACTGACCGACCTACAGCCATAGCATGACACAGGAGCCAAGAACATGTGCAATGTATTTTGGAGTAACAACGTAAAAAATAAAGAGCTTTTTAATATCCCAGAAAGTTTCCCCTAGATCAGCAGGAGCAATAGCATGCATTGTGTGTGCCCAGGAGGTAACCGAAAAAAGCTAAGAGGAAGCAGAAGATCCTTAAAGACAGATCAAGGTGGAGCTCAGCAGTGGTCCACGAGTACTGACAAGGGAGGGGGAGATGCATGTGCCTGATGGAGAGATGACAGCCAAGCAGCTGTGGATCCACCCCTCAAGCACTTGGCATCTATAACCTCGTCTAGAACTCAGATGCCACCTTAGATTGCTGCCATGTGGCTAAATGGAGGATACAAATATCATTTTGGTTCAGTTATAGAAGAACAAAGAAAGTTACATTTCTTGTACCCACAGACAAAAGACATACCTGCCACATTTGGAAGGGCTTGTCCAAGACTTCTAAGGATCCTCTTGAAGTATGTCTCTGCACCGTGGACTGGTCAAAAAGCCTAGAAAAAAAAATTAGAGCCAAGTCATTTAGAGACAGACTCATAGTGTACAGAGATGAGGTTGACTCTTTGAAGTGTTAACTGTTTTGGGAAATACCAGTAGATTGCAATAAGATGAATGTGACAGAATACAGTACATTTTCTACTGCAAAACCCTTAAAATCTTAAAATTCTACCCACACAAATATAGAATGATCAGCAGAAGGAAAGAAAATAGAATGAATCAGCCTGTTTGGTTTATTTTTGAAATACAATGCTCCCAATCCCAAAACAACATACAGAAAAAAGGACACATAGTAGGGCATTTTAAGGTTTCTATCCAAGATTTGGAATTTTTAAAGGCATCAAACCTGTTTCAGATGAAAGAAGAAAAATAAATCCAGGTAAGGAAATAGATTGTGACAGGGATGGTACTGTACGTAGAGTGTTCAGGGAGAAACCTCTCTGATAAGGTGACATTTTAGCAGAGACCTGGATGAAGTGAAGGAGCTTTCCAGGCAGAGGAAGTATAGCAAGTTCAAAGGTCCTGTGGTGAGAGTTTGCTAAGCATGTTTAGGAACAGCAAAAAAGCCTCTGTGGCTACTGTATGATAAATGAAGGGAGAGAGGTAGGACATGAATAAGGTTGAAAAGGGCAAAAGAAAGGCTTCAGATTTAAATCTAGAAGCATTTAGGGGAAACTTTGTGTTTTTCTGAATTAAATAATTTAGTTTAAGATAATTGTCAATTCATAGGCAGTTATAAGAAATACTACAGACATACCCTGTGTACCCTCTCAATGGAAACATTATTACATTTGAAGATAATTTCTTACCAACAGCATTTGTTAGGTCCCATTTTTTAAACACTCTGACAATCTGTCTTTTAATTGTTGTATTTAGACCATTTACATTTAATGTAGTTATTGATAAGTGAGGGCTTAAGTCTGCAATTTTATTTTTTGTTCTCTGTTCTTTACTTTCCATTTCCCTGTTTTCTTTTTCTTGTCTTCCAACAGTTTTTATAATTCAATTTTGACTTATCTATAGAGTTTTTGAGTGTCTCCTTGTATAGTTTTTTTAGTGGCTGTTTCAGGTATGACACATATGCATAATTATCATAGTCTGCTGCTGTTATCATTTTATCAGTTCCAGGGAAGGGTGTCATGAATCAGTCTGTCATGCCTACTGAACATTTCTGTAACCTGGCAACATTGGTAAATTAGGAATTTAAACATCAGAACAAATGTAGCTATGTGAAATACTGTCCTGTTTTCACATACGTTCATACCACCTCTAAAAAAATAACTAAGAAATGGTTGGGATTAGTTAGGAAAAACAAAAAAACAAAAAATCCTGACTCTGATTTGAAACACCAAGACTTCTCTCACTTGATGCATACTTTTAAAGATAATATGTTTTCTACTGTATTACAGTGAATAGAAACCTGAAAAGCCTTTTAAGTCTTGACAAAATTTTCCATTGATTTTATTTGTCATGACATAGCCTGTTCATGGCCTGTTAAAATCTTAAACAGGCTTAACAATTACATAGTGTGCACCTTAACAATTTCCTAGACTAGTGTTCATCTGTCAGAGAAAACAGATTTCAGGGAGATGAAGTTAACTTGCACAAGGTCACAGGTCAGTCAGTGACAGAGCTGAGCTAGAACCAAGTTCTGATGACACTGAACTAGATAATGAGAAATAAAAATATTAACTTTCTATCTAACACGTGTCAACAGTCTGCTTTGGAATGCAGTTATGCTTCATTTCCTTAAAGAAGGCAAAATAAGAACATGGCAGATGGAATATTAACACTCATCTACATTGGAATTTAACCAGGACACTGGGGTTTAACTTACCCACTTGCCAAAAGTAGCAACAGATAACAAATAAATGGCCCAATTATCGATATTATTGCAGACACTAACCCACAAGAGGTTCCAAACATGAAATTGTAAGAGTTAACATGTCCCTCTTGCTTGTGTATCAATGAGTTTTTCCCCATCTATTCGGGATGCCACAGAGTGGCAAATTTGAAGGACACAGGCACATACTCCACATTATGCAGTTTTACTCACTTTAGATGTAAAAACACTTGAGTGTGTGCAAAAGAGACTTTTCTCAATTCCCAAAATGTTTTCTATATTCCCTGATTCATTTTATGAAGGATCAAACCTCTAGCTTGTACCTCTGAGTGACAGACTTCTCCTCTTAGTCGTGAAATCTTCTGTGATCCAAACTAAAGAAAAAATTCTTGCTCATCTCCCATTTATATTCACAGTCAGATACTATAATTAAATAATAGAGTTGCATTTACTTGGGCTCAAATCCATTAATTTTTTCCTTATTTTTACTCATCTCTTTTCTCTGAAATGTATCCCAGTATTATTCTTATCCTTGAGCACACAAATACACAGATCTGTGAATCTATAATGAGATCTTCCTATTTTTTAAGAATAGATTTTGCTTTTGATTAAATGTCTAAATTGCCTCCACTTAGATGCTGTCTAAATGCGAACAAATACCTGATCCCACTGGGGGGAAAAATCAAGTTTTAACAGCTGACCTCCTAGCCAACTACGTGTATTGTGTTGACTCCAGGGAAAAACTTGGTTCACAAGCTAACTTGGGTTCTTTGACCCACTGCCAGCGGATGGTGAATGTGCTAATAACCCGCACCAAAGTGCAAGTTCAAATGCCCTTCCGTTCTAGCCTAGTGTTCTGGCCAGAGGATAAAGCACTCCTTAGCATCATGCACGGAGAAAGCCATCTGCCTTCCTGTCACCCAGCGGTGCCACATGTGATGAAGGGCAGGAGAAGAGAGAGGCAGTGGAGGTGCGAAACACTCCAGGAGCGAAGTATCTCAATTGGAAAGAAAAACCAAACTAGACAGCCGAAACTGTGCCTGACTCTTTAACCAGGCAGACCTACCACATTCCCAGAGTTTTGTTTTTAAGAGGAGAGAGGAAGCTTACGGAGTCTGTATTCCCACGTCCAATGTTGTGCTCTCGCCACATGCCTGTGAAACTCCCTTGTCAACAGAGCTTTTACCCTTGCCTTTTTCTCCTTTTCAGGATTTCTACTCCAAATCCCCAGCACACTTAGAGCAGTGATCTCAGAGGCCTTTCTATAGCCCATGCAAATTGTATTGCTTTGTTTGCCTCCTGGAAATGGGGTGGGAATGGGAAAGAAGTGCAAAAGCCCCCAAACTGGCTGCTAAAACCGAAACAACCCATGAAAGCTCATAACATTTTTCACTAGTTTGCTGCGTAAATCCCCCTGCTAATTTTGTGGTTTTTAACATCAAAATGTAAACAGATAAACTCCTCTGCTGATATTCCTGGACTAAAGGTAAAGTTATACTTTTTAGATCTACATCTAAAAAGCAGTGGATGAACAGACCAAATCCCTTGAGTATAGACCATAAAATGTTAACAGGAAGACACTCTATTAATCCATTTTTTGTTGTTAATAGGCCACATTTTTATGTAAAAAAACTTGTTTCCCTTTCCAGCCATGGTATCACTATGGATCAAATGTAAACGATAAGATAACTGACATCTAGTTTGGATAAGATAGCAAATAATATTTTAATGCTTTTTACAACACAAAGCCATTATTCCTGATTAAAAGCAAAATTCCTGAAAATATACCAAATTCTATATTTTTTTAAAAAGTAATCCCAAATTAACCACTCAGCTGAGATGTCCAAGAGTGAATGGATAAAGATAATAGGATCAACGTACCAATTTGTGGGTTAGTCTGGTAAAGTTTGCTTCATCCTACAGCTCTTGGCCCAAACTGAAAGTACACAGAAACAGTGATTTTTCAACCCCCCGCTATGAATAAGATGAAATTCCTGGTCCTGATATTAGTGTCATAGATAGTCTCAAGCCATCTCCGAGTACTAAGTCAAATGAAATAAATACAGTATT
Source organism: Varecia variegata (assembly GCA_028533085.1). NCBI lineage: Eukaryota > Metazoa > Chordata > Mammalia > Primates > Lemuridae > Varecia > Varecia variegata. The sequence goes on along the minus strand of CM052440.1, from coordinate 66,675,165 downwards.
GTTGAGCAATATCTGCAACGTACTTTGCTGGATGATGTAGAGAAAACAAAGTCATTAAAATGTACTAATAAAGAAGCTGTGATCTAACTACTTCAAAGTTGGAAAAGTCATTAGCAGAGAAAGAAGTCAAATAAGGACTGCATTCCAGAATGTCAGGAAAAGGGTGTTACAACAAAACATACACTTGTGTAGCAATGTATGAAAAATTAAATAGGACTGAAAATACAATAATTTCAAAACTTCCAGAAAATTCATCTTGGACTTCTGAAATTCTTGGGTCAGAAAGAGAGGAACAGAAAGACTGGGAGTTGCAGTGAGACAGTGAATGGTCTCTCCTGAGTACTGAGAGGGCTGGATGAACCTGAAGAACCGGGCCTGCCGGCAGGCCTAAACAACAACAAGACAGGCCCTGGATTTTTGGAAGAAGCCAGAGATAACAGGACCCATAGATGTCATCTCAGGAGCTCTAAGAACCAGGTCTGCAGAATCCACAACCCAGTCAGTCCTGGTTTATTCTCCCCAAGGTGGCCAAGGGTCTCTCAACTGAGAGATCCTGGACTAGCCCACGTAACATACCCATGAATCTCCACCTATATCCCATCACATCCTCAGTCAAAGGAGGGTGATTTCATGGACCAACCTACTTTTCCTCTACAAATATCTCGGCACTACTAAACTAACATCTGAAATGTCTTGGGTATGTTGGGTATGTTGTCTTTGGGGCCACCAGGAGCTATGTAAGTATTTGAATGCCAAGACCTAGGTAAGGAAACACGATGACTGAAACACAGCCTTAGGAAAGCAAATCCAGTCACTCAACTAATACATAATAATTTCAAATAATGGTTCCATTCCTGATTTGGTAGAAAAGATGAAATTATATGGGGAAGTGATTATATGAGTATGTACTGAAAATATACACAATAAGGTCCATACAGTGGAAGTTATTTTTATTTTGAGCATTGATACTCAGAGTGTAGTAAAAAATAGTAATACTACAATACAGCAAAGTTATTACTAGCACAAACTCTGAAATTTATGCTGGGTTGAATCTTCCATCTGGGTGACTTTGGGCATGTTACTTACTCTCCAAACCCAGGTTTTGTTTGCAAATTAGAAATAATGCCTCCCAAAGTCATTGTCTACCCAGCATCTCGTTGAGAAGCCAGGCCAGACTTCATGGCCTGCTTCCCTTGTAGCTGCACTCCAGGTATGACTGCTCAGATCTTAGCAGTGATCAGCTCTGGGGAGCCATCACGTGAGGCTCCCCAACACCCCAACCATTGCTGCAACTCTCTCTCTTTCTCTCTCTCTCACTGAGGTTATTGAGGACCATTCAAAGCTGGAACTGCCCACTCGTGGAGAAGTTCTTTCTGACAATAAATCCAAGTAAGTGGAATGCCCAGCATGGAGATGGGACATAGAGAGATGGATGCCTGGAGATATACTGCGAGTATAAAGATGGTTTGTTAGTGGTACCACTATATTCCCTTTCTCGCTTCACCTATTCTGAGATAGGCTTTTGTCCAACTTGCTGCATGGAGTTTTTATATGTGTATGTGTGGAAGAAAAGAGATAAGGCCTATAAAGTATTTGTTACTGTGTTGGGCCTATAGCAAGTGCTTAATCAATGTGAGCTATTTTTATGTCCAGAAGGAAAAAACCCTTTATACTTTTCTTTCCAAGATGATAACATGAAAAGTAGATGATTTTCATGGAACTCATTAGGACATCAAGGGTCTCTACCTTCAAACAGATAGTAATGAACAATAGAAAATGTTCATAACAGCTCAAAGACATAAAGTAGAAGAATCCTCAAAAGGCGACTGATGATTTGACTGACAAATGAATTGAGCAGAAAATAACACTTAAAGGTCATCAGAGGAAAGACCCTGAGGCAGAGCTGGTCACTGAAAGGCTTCACAGACGAAGTATTTGAATTAGGTTTTAAGGAATAGGAAAAATCTGGAAAGTTGGAGAGAAGGGCAGACAATATTTCAGCCTTAGACCTAGGAAAACATGGGTGATGATGCTAGGAGACAGGACACTTTCTGACCTGTAACAGACAGTTTATGAGAAGAAGCCAGAGAAGGACAGCTGGAATAAGATGCTCAATGCAAATGACATGTTTTAATGGCGAGTTTAATCATATGTCACAGAAATTGGTTTTCACTGATCTCATCTGGAGGTAAAAAGGGGTGACACTAGGTTACTCATGTAACTCACACTCAGTGAAATTTTAAAAATAATAAAAATCAGAGGAATGGTTTCAAAGATTTTAACAACCAAATCACACATCTTTGGATGCTTTATATCTGCGGTCCCCAATCCCCGGGCTGCAGACCAGCACAGGGCCGTGGCCTGTTAGGAACCGGGCCACACAGCAGCAGGAAGTGAGCGGCAGACAAGCAATAGCAGCTTCATCTGTATTTACAGCCACTCCCCATCGCTCACCATCCCCCAACTCCTCCCTGGTCCTCGGAAAAATTGTCTTCCATGAAACCAGTCCCTGGTGCCAAAAAGGTTGGGGACCACCACTTCATATCATACTGGGATTTTTTCCTTTTTCTTATTCCAACTGTAATTGATCGTTATTCACTCACATGCTGCAGCCAAACGAATAGAAATCCATACACAAATGAGCCCTAAGACATAATGTAGTACATATTGTGGTTCTCTCCTCAATGTCCCTTTCATCCTTTCCTCGGCATGTAAGAGCTATGCAGTTTGAAGGACTGACTCCAAATTCTGGGGTAGACCCTGCTAAATTTAAGGCAATTATGGTAATCCTGTCCTCCTTGCCAGTGATCGGACGGTAAAGCCAGGCCTCAGACAACCTTGTAGCATTAACTGGGAAACGTGCTTTGGATCCAGGAAAGGGTATGTGACACAAAGTGGGCCAATCCATGAACAAGATTTGCTTCTGGGAAAACATTCCCTCACTGTTAAGAGAGAGACACCGGAAGAGAGGTTGTCTTTCTCAAACTCTGTGGTTGTCATACCTGGAACTGCAGATGCCATCTGCAGCCAACTTAAGAATAACGCTGACACACAGGGGAGGACAGAACTCACGGAATGGCAGAGATAAGGAGCTGAAAGCACTGGACAAAGCTAACCCAGTGATCCACCCCAGCTCTAAAGTCTGGCTATGTGAATTATTAGCTGTTTTTTTTAATACTTTCAGAAATTTATTCAGCTATTTTGAACAGCTAAGATTTTAATTCAGTGCTTTCCAACTGCAACAACTATGATCTTTCCATTTCAACTTCAGTTCCCCTGAGAGTCAAAGGGAAAAAAAAAAATGGGACTTACTCTCAAAGCTGATATCTTCTGCAAGAGAAAAAGATGGTTTCTGGAGACTTTAGACTTTCCACCCAGTTCTAGAATTCCTTTGTCACAGGAGATCTCTTAGGACTTGTGTTCCATTGAGCAGACCCTGAAAAATGCTGATTTAGGAGGCTCATCTCTTTGATAGTGAGGCGACTCATAGCAGATAGAAAAAATGAGCCACGGAGCCCAGACCGCTCCCTTATTTTTTAAAAAATAATTTGTAAAGCTGGATGTGGTGGCTTATGCCTGTAATCCTCGCACTTTGGGAGGCCAAGGCAGGAGGATCACTTGAGGCCGGGGGTTCAAGACCAGCCTGAGTAAGAGAAAGAGTCCCATCTCTACAGGAAATAGAAAAATTAGCTGGGCATTGTGGCATCCACCTGTAGTCCCAGCTACTTGGGAGGCTGAGGTAGGAGGATCACTTGAGCCCAGGAGTTTGAGGTTGCAGTGAGCTATGACGATACCACTGCACTCTAGCCTGGGTGACAGAGCAAAACCCTGTCTCAAAACTAATAACAATAATAATGGTAATTTGTAAATGTTTAACTACAGAATATATACACTTACATAAAAGTATTAATAATACATATAATGTATATGACAATTTTTGAGGGAGTTACTGTAGCAGATGAACATTGGTAAGTGCTGATCAAAATGAAACAATATACATCAAACTGAAACACCATGCTAAAAAAATAAAAGTAGAACTCACGGGTAAGAGCCTGTAGAGACAGTAACTTGTAGCACATTTGATCACCACTAGCCAAAAGAGAGCCAAAGATAAATATGAACTGTCAAAGAAGATTTTGCCATAGTATTAAGCCAAAGAAATACTAAGATCAGAAATGTTTTAAATATATGCATTATGGCAGATAGTTAGGAGATGATGCTTTTCCATGCTTGCAGTGTGGTTCTCTAAAAGTATTAGTGAAACTTCTGACAGGCCTCACAAATCCTAGGACAATTTTAAATGCCTTTGTTTTGACATGATACTTGACAGTCTAAAATTAACACTTGAGTAAAGTATTAATGTGAAAACTGTAAGCACATACAATAGTTCTGTCTATTTAGGCCTATAAATAATGACCAAGCCAGTGAATATACCTCCTGTTCAGAAAACAGGATTTCTTGGAGAAGCGGATGGGATAAGATATGTACAAGATGATCTCAGAACATCTTGACAACCTGGTACAAAGGAAGCTATCAAAGATGGCTACAGTTAAGTCAAAGTACTCAGAGCCAATTTGAAGGGGCTTCCATTGGCCAAAGATGAGACAATTTAAGCTTCAAAGGATAAGAATTGCAATAGATCAAACCCATCAAATGTGTTTAAATTCATGAATTCACAGTGATATTTAAAGGGTATTACTTGGTTACCTTCTGAAGATGACAGGAAGCTAATTCATTATCTTGAGAAGTAGGTAAATAGAAAGATACATTCAGGTATTTTCCCTGCTTTTCCTATAGGAACTGTATAACGTGGTAACCAAATAGTAGACTGGGAAGTAAGTGTCTTTTCATAAAATTGTTCCAGTTAATAAAGAAAAACAAGATAATATAATTAGGCTATTTCTTCCTTGCAACCCTTAATGAATTAATGAATCTAAGTATTGACTATCAGAGGCTGTTAACATCAAAAAAGAATGATAACCAAACATTATGTTCCTCCTGATGACAAAAACGCATCACCTCTTATAGTCTCCCAAAGGAATGAAACTTGTCTGATCAAGTCTCTGGAGCCAGCTTCCATTTTTTCAGAAAATACAAAGAACAGAGGAACATGTTAAAATGCACTGTGAGTATGCAACCAACAAAATCCACACCAGGGAAACTCTTCAGTCAAACCTGGATTCTTCAACAGATAAATTGTAAAGAAAAGAAAGAAATGGAGGGGAACCTATAGATTACAAGATTCTTCAAGGACATATCAAGAATTTTTTTAATGGGCAAAATTAATTATATTCATCATTGGATGATAAAACATAATGAAATGCAAGAAACTGATTACTATGAAAGTTCAGATGACTATTTCTAGAGAAAGAGGGGGACCATAATTAAGATAGTGCACATGGAGGGGCTTCAGGAATTGTTTACAAACTTCTATTTCTTGACCCAGGGGGTGGTTTCAAGATTGTTCACCTTATAATAAATCACCAAGGCATACATTTATTTTGTGTAGTCTTGGTATTTTCATTTTAATTTGTAATATAAAGGAAAAAATAAAAATGAGAGAAAAAGTAGAATGGTATGTTATGCACTCATATGTCACTAATCCATTTGTTGTTAGTAGTTAAAATAGTCTTTTGACTGTCAATTGTAAGAGAAGCTCAAGTGATATCCTTAACCGATACGTTTGCATACGTACAGGAACGATGCTCTCATACTGTTTAACTGAAATATTAGAGGACATCCTTTCTTGGCCTGACCAGTACCTCTTTGGTGGTTTTTACTACCTTTCACTTGGGGACAGAGTTATGATGCTGTTTGACCTAGGGGTACAGGTCAAACACATTCCTGCCTGTTTGCTACCCAATAGAAGACAAATAAGATACAAACTTCTATTGCTAAACACCTATTAGCTCCAAATATTCTGCTTTGTTAAAAGAGATAATGGGACACTCATTATATTAAAAATGTGTTCGCTTTTCTTTATAGATCCTATGGGAATGAGTGGAAGAACACACTGATTCTAATGTTTCCTTCTTTTGCAAATCAAATAGCCTCCTTTGCAACCTGGGAAACTGTGAGCTCTATTTAATATCATCAACCCTCATCAAACCTGGACAAAGAGCATTCTTCTGCAATGTTTGTCATTATTGCAGGTTGGCCACAGCTGCAATTTAAAAGCTCACTATAATCCCATCTGTAAAGGTTGACTGCACATTGACCTTAGTCAAGGTAAAATCCGTTTCATAAAACCCAAGAATAGCAAGGTCCGTGGAAGTCTAGACAAATGGGTGCATCAATGACTAGGAGGAAAATGCTTATTGTTCTTAATGAAAGCCATTCATTACACTCCTTGCTATAGTTTTACCCACACATCATGAGTGGTGTCTCATATTTCAAAGACATTCTCAGTAAGTGGAATAAATCAATACCGGCTATGATCAACATTAATAATATTGATCAATAATCTGGTTCTCTTCTATACTTCCCATCCCAAGGAAATTAGGGGGGATCATATGAGTAGTTCTAGTGAAGAAATGTGAGAGGTGATGTTTGTCACTTCCGGAATAAAGCATTTAATTGCCAGTGCTCAACTGTGCAGTCCTCCCCTTCCCAGCCTGGGGGATCATGGAAACAGGTATTGATAGGGAGGTGCCATAATATCCCAGAGTCTGGAGAGCTGAGCCGGCTTGTGTAGGACAGCTGACCTGCAGAATCACCTAATCCCACAACAAACCTCATACATGGAATTTTAGGGTTGCTTGTAACAGTATCAAAACCTATTATAACCCAAATGATGTGCTGGAATTCTGCATGTTCCCAAAAGTCCTTTCCACAGAGATCTAATAAAAGTTACCCATGTATATTGATTTCTTGGTGCTAACTAAATTAGTTGGATTGTAGAAATGTAAAGATTTAGAAGTAATATTTGCAGGATTGTGAATTATTTGAAAATGTTATTTGTATTTGGTAAATTATGGCTAATAATCAAAAACACCACAAATCTGTACTCATAAATAGAAATTTATTCTAAGGTTTTTCTACTGAATGGAGAACGGCATAAATGTACAATTGCCTCTCTGAGCCTAGCTCTACCTTAAGAACTCTGGAAGGACACAAGGTAAAGAGCAGTCGTTCATGACATTTACAAAGTCTCTCAAGACTCAATTGATTCTGAAATAAACTGATAAGGCTTATTTTTTCTTGACCTCCTAATCCTTGGAACCAAAAGTTCTCGGTAAATGAAATTTGTCTTTTGTGATTTCCTCAAATCTACTTGCTATGATTAACGTAGTATACACTATCAAGGAGTATTAGAACTATAAAAAATCCATTGTGAGATTTCAATAAGGTTCAATCTATGACTTCTTTGATGCTTTCTCTTTGTACGAATGCTACAGAATTTTTAAAGTGAAATTCCGTATCCTTCCTGATACACAGAGCACTTCAAATAGCAAAATAGCAGTGTGTAGAAATCAGACAGCATTCCCAGGAAACATAATCGCCTTTTACTCAAAGCCTCAGCAGTCAACAGTTTAAAATACCATTCCTGGCTGGACACACAGGTATTTACCTGGGTCATGAACTAAAATGGCCATTCTCCCAAATATTTCTATTCATTTGATGGGTGCCACAGGAGCTTAAATGGACATGGGAGTGACAGCAATATATGGACTATTGATCTGAGTATGACTGAGGACTAATGGAATCACTTCCTCAGTCACAAAGGTGTCCTAGGAGGTCTGCTAGCCCAAAATGACCTGTTGGCTTTTGAGATGCATAGGCACCACCAGACACTACTCAATATTGATAGAGCCACATGGAACGTGGAGATAAGGGCTCCAACATGCATCTTTGGCAGGAAAATTCACTCCATTTCATATTTTTTTAAAAAGAAAATAACAGTGGGTAATCATTATACAATTTAATTATTCCTTTGGGTTCCACTAAAGCTAAGAGAATATAAAATCACCAACCACTGATCTGATACCTGTGGCAGCTGAAAAATACAGTGGAATTTCAGGTGCAAAATAGTGAAATGATCATCTCCAAAGTGTTTAGAAAAGGATCTTCAGTCTAAGGAGAATTGACAGCACAGCTTTAAGAACAGATAAAGGACTGCCTCAAGGATCTGTCTAGCTTCCTTACTTTTTTTAAAGTAATACCTTCATTTGCATAGTAATAACCCAATTATTGTAAGATTAGGCGACAGGAATCTCATTATTGCTATTTCCACAAAACAGTCGATATTCTATTCAATATCTTTTAATGTTACACACCTTAAAACACAATTATTCAATATAGCCTCATTCATCTTTAATGTAATTTTCTTTTTGAAAACCTTGCCATAATTGTTAGTTTTTACAGAATATACTGGTGTTTAAACAAGCACTTTTCCCCCTCAGGCTGCTATGAGAACAAGCAAATGCAACCAACAGCTTGGGGGCATTTCTGACCCCCACCCCCTACCCACAGTTACAAGTCAGTCCACCAAAACACCAAACTCACATTCAGGGCTGCTAAAAATCTGTTGTAACAACCTCCGCACTCTTCCCAACACTAGAGTTTCCCCTCCTTCTCTTTCGCTTCATGCTCCACAAAAGATGCTTCCATAATGAATTTTGGTCTTAAGGCAACTTTGAAAGTGTTAGCAAATACATTCTGTTAAATTTCAAATTGTATGATCTGGGCTCTTTTCTTTGTGAGGTTTTTTTTTTTTTTTTTGGGGGGGGGGTGTTTTTTCCCCCCAGACCACATTGTAGTACACACACACAAAAAAAAATCTTTCCGAGACAGCTGACATACTGAGGAGACCATCTGCCTGCCATAGGTTTACCTGCCACGGGCTTTTACAGTTTCAATTACAAGATAATCAGGACGATAAGTGGCTGGTTACCAGATTAACGGTGGAAACAAAGCAAGGAAATAGAGGGGAGAGAGATAGGACTGTCTACGTTAAGAGACTACAGAGCCGCACATGCTATTACTTCAAAATGATATCAAAATTAATGTACAGTGAAAACAGCAGTTAGATTTTGTCATGAGAGGAAACAATATCAAAGGGCTGTGGTTTGGAATCTGGAGTTAACACTCCTTGACTGTGGCCCTACTGACTACATCTTTTTCGGGATGTTAATCTCTCTACATTTGTGAATGAACTCTCATTATTCACGGGACTAACAATTAATTTGTAGCAACAAGCACTGCGTTCCTTACTCAACACCATCTAAGTTTTCTCAGGATTTAAATTTCCTCAATGACCAACAAGATTCATTGGCATTTTCTAAATGCTCTGACCCACAAAATCTCAACAGGCATCAAATGCTCCTAAGAGCCCACCTAATGACAGGCTCACCCTTGCACACCCAGACCATCAAACCACACTCCACTCTCCCCAGCCTGGTCTTTGAACAAAATCGCAAGGCTACCCAATCACTTTTCTGCATGTTTAATGAATTTTAGAGGGCACGAACGGTGTACGTTGTCATTTTTACAACAATGGGGAAACCACCATTCTTTAAAATGAGTTCAGTTGCTGTAGACAACTTTTCCCCCAAAGAGAAAATGTAAAAGAACATTTCTGATTTAGTAAGCCTTTTACTGGAATTAAGTTTTGTGGTTTATCTCTTTCAAGTCACTGAGCTGCTCCTCAGAAACAACTCATAGCAACAAGAGTATGAGTCAGACAGTCATTTAGTCCAAACCTCTCCTTTTAAAGCAGAATAAACTCAACAGGGCGCACTTTTAATCAAGATCATCAGGTCACAGCTGGTGGCTAAAGCAGAACTAGAATTCAGGTCTCTAAACTCCTACTGCAGAGCTCTTTCAGTTTCCTTTCCCCAGCCCTTAAATTCCAGATTCCGTGAAAAGAATGGCAGTTGTGCTACATTGATTGAGCACAGTTAAGTGTTTATCCTTTTGTCCTTCAACCCTTACTACCAAGAGATGGTCAACCAAAAAAAGCCAACAAGCTATAATTAAAAAGTCATTGTTATACACTAGGTATCAGACAATGTGCTGTTTTGTATTAAATATCAGAACCCACATTTGCTGTTGAAGAAGATAAGGTCTGAGAGATTTAGAAAATTGCTCCAGATCACAGGATAACAAGTTCCAGAGTCAGGATTCAAAGGCAGGTCTGTCTTAAAGAAAAAGCATGTAAGTTACTGTCTTAAAAACAAAGTTTACATATACAGTTTACTTTGCTTTTGGTCCAGAATTTCATAACCTTGTCTTTGCTGAATAATCCAGACACCCTCCCACAGTGCACAGACAAGGTGAGTTAGCATCACAAATACACTACCAAGTCTCCTGCCTTCTTATCCTTGGGCATCATGCTCCCTCTTTCTGGAATGCCCTCGTCTTTTTCTCTTGCCTTTACCCCTCGTTGTTTATCTAGTAAACCCTTACTCGTGCCTCAAGATCCTGGTCACGCATCATTCCTCTATGAAGACCCGTCCTACTACCCAACACCTTCCAGGACAGTTAATCTTCGCTTTCCCCACTATTCCTGAACTTTCAAACTATATATTCAATTATAAATGCAATTATTTGTTTGCATGCCATTTCTCTTGAGGAAGGCTCTTTGTGGACTAGATGCAATTTCTCCTGGTATCACAGTACCTGAAACAGGTGTGGTTTTATAAATTTTCAAATGTTACTGAACTAAAGATATCTGTCAGACCTCACTTACAGTAATTTTCACATTCTATCTTACAAGATAAAATTCTGCTTAAGCCTTTTCTGTATAAGAAATAGTTCTTTGAAAGAACCATGTCTTTATTCTCCCCACAGATAATCAGTGTTGCAGAAATGTTCAGAGATTTGAATTGCTTACAGGATTACAAAAGGGTGGGGTACATAAATAACTAAAATATTACAGGTTGCTTTAAACCTAGTTGAGGAGAACAGCAAATTTTTCTCTTCTTGAGTCACCTTCAAAGCATTGGATTATATCACATGAGGGTATAGAATAAATGCACTGTGGCTAAAAATTAGATGGCTAAATCCATGGCTAAAATGCTACTTTTCGTCAGGATTAATTGAGTGCAATCTTTTATCTGTTGCTATTCAGCATATGTACTATATATCGGCTATGCATCTGAGGACAGCTGCCATTCTATTTACAGCATTATCTAAAAATGGCAACATTAAATCCATCTTCCATCTCTTTGAGATCTTTTTCAACCACAGAATCATCTCAGATGTTCTGCTTTTAGAGCAAAATATATGAGGTGTGAATGTGTGTAACAGCAAAAGACTAACAGGCAGGAATCCACAATGGTGGAAATATCCAATGGGGCTTGATAAGACTTTCCTCCTTTCCCTCTCTCAAGAAAAGCTGGGGCAAGGAAACCAGAAAACATCAGGGAGCAAATTAAAAAGGTAGAAAACCCTGCCCTTACACCTGCATTCAGAAGTCTAAGAACCTAAATATTGATTTTTCAGGGCTTTTGTTGCTGACTGTAGAGATTTTGAGCCTAGAGTGAAAAACAAACAGCAGCGGTGTGTGCTGACAAACTTCTCAAATACTATACTGCATTCCAGATTTTTTTTTTTTTGAGAAAGTTAAAATTAATCTTTCAGCTTTTTGTAGGAAGGGGGAAAAAGCTGTGGCTATGCTAATTATTTATTGTAACTCTCCATATACTACATCTTAACACAAATCTACTGTTATTTTCACTGACAATCATCATCAGAAAATACAAAAATCCTGATTTGTAAAATCAGGATTGTTGTAAACAAGACATATAGGACTGACTTTCCTAACCAGTCTAAACAACTTGGGAAAGTTTATACTCTTTTAATTGCTCTTTTTTTCTAAATTTCAAAGACACAGACTCTTCTGACTTTACCAAGCTTCAAGTCCATTTTTAAAATCAATGTCAACTAGACACGACAGGGAAAGAAAGTAAGGATCAACTAGACTTGCAAAAGATTAGAATGTCATTTAAATCCTTCTTTTAAAAAGCTAATTTTCTCATCATGTTGTAAGTCTTATAAATACAGAACCCATCATTGTAAAAGTATTTTGCAACTTGGAGGTAGAGCAGTGAGCTGGTTAATATTAATGGTATGGGTGTGTGGAACCAGACTGCCTGGGTTCAAATACCATTTATACCACTTATGAGCTGTGTGATCCTGGGCAAAATAAACAACCTTTCTGTGCCTTATGCATGTCAACATGAGGAACAATTAAGTTAGTGTGTGTGAAGTTACTGGAATAGTACACGCCATGTAGTGTAATAATGCTACTTCTTTTTATTATTAGAATAGTTCCTGACACTTAGTAAGTGCTCCTAACTTAAAAAGTAATTGGTTTCAACAACAGTTCTCAAATGTGGATGGGATGGAGAAGTATAGTGGAAAAACTTCTAGAAAAGAAATTAAAAAGATTTATTTACTTGGTGTTGCTTTCTGACCAAGCTATTTTCCTGGAAGAAACAAATATATATATACACACACACACACATATATATATATATTTGAACACTATATGAGCACGAAGCCCTCCAACTCAAAATTAGTGTTTATAGAAATAGTGTGTTTTGTTTATTGTTCAATATGTTCTATTCAAGGTCTAAAGCAGGTAAATACACAAATGTTACTGTCAGTACATCTCTAAACTATTTTTATTTGATTAAACAAATGAAAAAATTAAAGGATCGTAAGACTAACATCCAGCCCAACAGGTTACATATGTGTGTCCATAGTCTGACAAAAGGCAACTCAATGAAGGAGACAAGTGTGCTCATGAGATACTCATATTCTACATGACCATCGGCCATTGGCATTTTCATATTCCACAAGTCAAGTGAAACTGAAATTCACAGTTAACAAATTTTCAGATATGAAATTTGAATTTTTTAAATAAAAATTAATGTTATTCCAAAAAGCCAAATCCATTAATACAGTTTTTACCACGTACTTTACTCTAAAATTTACATTATCATCATTCATTAACCTTTTAGAAACCTTAGAAGCGCAATTTAAGTACATACCAATAGTCTATTTGAAGCACAAGCTAAAAGTTAAAGAATTGCAAGTGGAGAATATACACGATGATTTCTTAAAACCCAATGCATAATTTTTACAAGATGCCAAAATCATCAAATAGTTCATGTTATTAATCTTGGGTGTTTGCTGACTGGCAAGGTTTCCAGAGAGTCTGTCTCCAAAGGACTGTAAAGCTTTCAAAATACAGTTATGAAAGTGGTAAATCTACACTTTTATTACCGCTAAGACAAGAAGGTATGTTTTCAGAAACTAGTATAAAAATTTAACCACAACAAAATTATATTTAAGGAGATCCTAAATGTATGTGTATAATATTTATGAGTGTGTACACTTAATACATAAAATTCATTAAACTTAAGAGCATCAATAAAATTAAAATGACTATCCACTTTATCAGGTAAAACAGGAAAAAAGTACCACACAGACACATATATAGTTATGATCTTTTGTTAAAGGTAACAGTGTGCTTCATTACAAAGTTCCTAGTCCTCGGAGTTAAGAAATCATTTCTCTAATTTTTTTGTTGTTGTTGTCTTGTTGCTGATGTATGAGCAACTACATTTCCAGGACTCAAATTTTTATTTGGATTTTAGAGGTCCAGCTTGCATGTAACTTATTTTCAAGGACCATTCACAAAATAAAACTTTGTAAATTTTATATCCTTTGTCAGCCACAAGCAGTAATTTTCTTATTTCTACCAAGATATTGGACATTATGGTGGAGTCTTAGTTCGGCCACCAATCAACATACCTCACAGTTCTGAGCCTCCAATCTACTCATGTTTAAAATTGCAAAACTGAACTAAATTATATCTGAAGCCTTTTTATTTGTGAAAATTTTACAAATCTGTTGCCGTTTTCCATATTGGAATTTAACCAAAATTTGGCTTTATTACAGAAGAAATGGTCAAAATGTGCTCCCCCTTCCCATAGAAGAGCCAATGCAAAACAGAAGGTTGTCAAATTTTTTAAGACTTCATATTCACTGGTTGTCTACTGTAGACCAGGCAGTGTATATCTGTCTAACCCTATCTGTATATCTACATCTCGAATGATAAAACCGAGGCTCAGAGAAATTAAGTAATATACCCAAGATCACAGCGTTAGTAAGCAATAAAACTGGAGTTCAAACTTACACCCTTCTGACTATGAAACTTACATGTTTCCTATCCCAGCAACAAGTTTATTGAAAACCATGATAATTGAGAGGCAATTCTACAGCTAATATACAGTAAATATTCCACTGATGCTAAAGTCCCCATTGTGCTCTCTACATTGCTTTTCTTTTAGCTTTATTGAGGTATAATTGATACACAAAAAATGCACACATTTAAGAGATACATCATGATGAGTTTGGACATATGCACACACCTATGACATCCTCATCAAAATCAAGAACCAAACACATCCGTCACCCCCAAAAGTTTCTTTTTGTTCTTTTATGGAATTTTGCATTTATTTTTTGGTAAGACACTTAACGTGAGATCTGCTCTCTTCACATATTTTAAAGGGCATAATACCACATTGTTAAATATGGCTAGTATGTTGTACAGCACATTTCTAGAACTTATACATCTTGCATAGCAGAAACTTTATACCATTGAACACATTTCTTATGCAAGTTCTATACATTGCTTGGTACTCGAAAATGGAGTTTATATCTCTAACAGGGAAGTTAAATTCGAGTATTCCATACAAGCTACTGATGCCTGGCTAAAGAGGGAGGAATTATGGCATGTAATTTGGTAATTGATAAAATATTTCTTAATGATAATGGTACCTCTTGAAAATTAATCAGCAAGGTCTACAGATTTTGGTGACAGTACACAAGCATAGAAAGGAAACAGAGCAAGCACTTTATGGTGCTTTCCCAACAGGACTGCAGTATTTTCTCTCTGAAGCATCAGGGGGAAATTATTTTACCCTTTCCACTTGGCTTAGGGTTTCCTTGCAGCCTCATGATAATGCAACCCTACCTCAGCACTCAGGAATCCCAACGATTGGCAGATTGAGGACACCAGGCAAGCAAGCACGCCCAGTGTGACACCTTACTATATATATATTCTAAATGTCCTCATTGTATTGCGTTGGGGTTTTTAACACATACTGGAACCCAAAGACCTAGATTTGAATTTTGATTCTGTCACTTACTAGTACTCTGAGTTTGGTCACGATAGGAAATCTCTCTGTGCCTCAGGTCCTTGTCCATAAAGTTGGATCCTGCTAGAAAGCTCTTGAAGTTCTTGTAAAGAATCAAATAATATTTATAAAGCACCAAGCACAATGCCTTTCACATGAGAAGCACCCCCTCCCCCAAAATGTAAGGTATTATTCTTATCCAAAAACAACAGGATAAAAAAAAACTCTAGTATTTTTATATAGCAACCCTGATGATAGAATACTATTCCTAGTAGTGGTTTTCTGAGGTAGTAGAAAACTCTTAAGTTGCATATAAAATGCAGCATATGCATATGTTTTAAACGGGGAAATACACACACATACACAAACACATACGTTGTATGATTTCATTTTTTTAAAAAAGCAAGACTTATATTCCTAAATAAATATCTATAAGGTCTAGATGCATTTAACAGTGGTTATTTGTGAATAAGATTTGATTAGCTTCTTTTTTGCTCACTGGGTGTTTTCTACATCGTCTGCAATGAACATGTATTTTTACAATACAATAAATATTTTAATTTTTCTAAAATAAAGACTATATGCATGCTTCAGAAATTAAAATAAAAACAAAACTATATGAAGAAGGACGCTTAGCTAGTAAAATAGCAGAAGTTAAATACCCTGAAATGATATTATGACTTACTTTATAAATAAAGGACGACTGAGAATTGAGGTGATTGTTCTCAGATGGTTAAAATGATGTTTATGACTTTGTCTTAAGCAAAATAAAGATAAAGAAGTTGGCAGAAATTTCTATAAAAGAAACTACCAAAATTGTTGTCAGTTTTCACTGAAGAAAAAGTACTGTTAAATCAACCTTTGAACATGCTTTTTGAAACAGTCAATAAGTGAACTCCTTTTGACGAAAATGGTGGAAGTTCACTTGATGAGAGCACTCACTTGATTAAAGATGAACTATGTTTGTCTTGATTTGGGCCCTGTAGAGCAGGAAGGATAGACATGGGATTAAAGGTAGCAGGGTGGTAATTAATATGGAATTCTTTGATGTGGTAAATGTAAAACACGCAGAGAAAACTGAGGGAAGAAATCACAGCAGTGGGAATGAAAGTCCATCTTGAAAATGTGGCAGCACTCCTCATTATCTTCCTGAACCTTCTTTGAGTGTTGGCAAGATGTGAATTATAAGTTAAAATTTGGGGTGACAACAGTGAGCATGGTAAGAACAGAATAGATAGAAAAAGATCATGAAGGAAATGTTCGATTTGTGATGTGATGGATCACGGAGTTTGGGATGAACTCTGACAGGGCCATCGATACAGATGAACATAGACAGGTAGTCAGAGATACCATGAGAATGAATGGGATTGACGGGCAAAGAACATGT
Organism: Varecia variegata; assembly: GCA_028533085.1. Classification (NCBI taxonomy): domain Eukaryota; kingdom Metazoa; phylum Chordata; class Mammalia; order Primates; family Lemuridae; genus Varecia; species Varecia variegata. The sequence goes on along the minus strand of CM052440.1, from coordinate 66,658,626 downwards.
CAAATGGGAAGACAGCCAAGTTTGAGTTCTAGGGAAAGGGCATCTTAAGGAGAAGTCAGAAAGAAAGGGGCCAACAGCAGTGACTCAGAAAGAACACTCAGGTAGGCAGAAAAGAACCAGGAGATAATCATGTCTCAGAAGTCAAGGGAGCAGAAAGTTTCCAGAAGTATGAATCACAGTGTCAAGCATTCAGAGATACCAAGTTAGATGGTGCTACAGAGGCCAGATTAGGAAACTGGCAGTGACCTTTGCTGCAGTAGTACAAATGACACGGTATGAGTGGACTCATCATCTCAGTGGGAGGGGAGGGAAGAAGAGAAACTGAGGAAATGGTCATAGAGGGTAGACTACTTTCAAGGTGTTAGGATACATAGAGAAAGAGAGTCAGAGAGTATTACACGGATTTGTTTGAAGCTTTGTAAACATTGTGGTTTGGCAAGTACGCCTGGGAGGAGGGAAGCTTCCTCCATGTCCTACCAAACTCTCTATTGAAATCCAAAAAGTTCAGCTATTACCACTACCACTTCCGGTACACCCTCTGCAATCACTAGAAAAGACTCCTCCCTTCTCTGTACTTCCGAAGTTTTAGTCTGTGTCCCTCAAACAGCTAACAAAGTTGTGCTTTTTGCTTGTACCCTTTTTCTCCCAGTCTCTCCTGCTGAAAGAATGCCCCTTCCTTTTGACGACTACATTGCAGGTACTCTGATTGGAACCAACCTCCTCTGCCACCAAATGGAGAGGCATTTAACCGAGGTATGATCTATGGGAGCACCCCATTTCCTTTGCCACAGTAAGTGATTTCAGGAGAGGCATGGACTCCAAAGTGGGCCAGTTACAAGAAGTTTCCTGTACCTACCAGAAAAAAAAAAGTGTGCACTCTTGTCTCTGAAGACACTAGCTAAGAGAGTGGCATAGCCCAGAGCTGCTTCCACAAGAAGGAAGCTACCTGTGCATGAAGCCAGTACAGAAATGAGCGGAGCAGGTGACGGGAAGTGGGAGGTGTACCCCATTCTGATGACATTAGTTGTGCCTGAAGGATCACCTCCTGCACTTCCTACTATCTGAACTAATAAGTCCCTCTTTTCTAAGTTATTTCATATTGTCTCTATCATTTGCAATCAAAGATTCCTCACTAACACAATTCACATCTCATTAATCACATGCTTCTATATACTGCAGCAATCTGTAACAATGAAATCTATCTCTTCTACTAGATTCTCCATTTCCTGAGAGCAGGAAAGACATATGCCTAGCACAACCGTCCTGCACATAATACCTGTTCAATAAATATTTACTAAAGAAGCAAATGAGCAAAAGAAGTTCGTACATCATAAAATCAAGACCTGAAATCAAACAACTTGGCAAATGAATGAGAAGATCACAATGAATAATATACATGTATATCTTGTTGTATTGCATTTCATTTTATAAATTGAAGGTTTGTAGCAACCTTGCTTTGAGCAAGTCTATTGGTGCCATTTTCCCAACAGCATATGCTCACTTTGTGTCTCTGTGTCACATTTTGGTAATTCTCACAGTATTTCAAACCTTTCCACTAATATTATATCTGCTATAGTGATCTGTGATCTGTGATCTGTGATCTGTGATCTTTGATGTTACTGTTATAATTGTTTGGTGCACCATGAACCCTTCCCATACAAAATGGCAAATTTAGGCCGGGCACGGTGGCTCACGCCTGTAATCCTAGCACTCTAGGAGGCCGAGGCGGGTGGATCGTTTGAGCTCAGGAGTTCGAGACCAGCCTGAGCAAGAGCGAGACCCCGTCTCTACTAAAATAGAAAGAAATTATATGGACAACTAAAAATATATATAGAAAAAATTAGCTGGGCATGGTGGCGCATGCCTGTAGTCCCAGCTACTCGAGAGGCTGAGGCAGGAGGCTCCCTTGAGCCCAGGAGTTTGAGGTTGCTGTGAGCTAGGCTGACGCCACGGCACTCTAGCCCGGGCAAAAGAGCAAGACTCTGTCTCAAAAAAAAAAAAAAAAAAATGGCAAATTTAATTGACAAGTATTGTGTGTGTTTTGACTGCTTCACTGATTCCCTGTCTCTCTTCCTCCCCCACAAGCTTCCTTATTCCCTGGGACACACAATATTGAAATTAGACCAATTAATAACCTTACAATGGCCTCCAAACGTTCAAGTGAAAGAAAGAGTCCATGTCTTTCACTTTAAATCAAAAGCTAGAAATGATTAAGCTTAGTGAGGAAGGCATGTCAAAAGCCGATAGGCTGAAAGCTAGGCCTCTTGCACCAAAGAGTGAGTCAAATTGTGAATGCAAAAGAAAAGTTCTGGAAGGAAATTAAAAGTGCTACTCCAGTGAACACATGACCAATAAGAAAGTGAAACAACCTTATTGCTGATGTGGAGAAAGTTTTGATGGTACAGAGAGATCAAACCAGCCACTACATTCCCTTAAACCAAAGCCTAATCCAGAGCAAGACCCTAACTCTACCCAATTCTTGGAGGCTGAGAGAAGTAAGGAAGCTGCAGAAGAACAACTGGAAGCTAGCAGAGGTTAGTTCATAAGTTTGAAGGAAAGAAGCCATCTCCATAACATAAATGTGCAAGGTGAAGCAGCAAGTGCTGATGGAGAAGCTGCAGCAAGTTATTGGAAAGATCTAGAAAAGATAATTGATAAAGGTGGCTACACTAAACAACAGATTTTCAATGTGGACGAAACAGCCTTCTATTGGAAGAAGATGCCATCTTGCACTTTCACAGCTGGAGAGGAGAAGTCAGTGCCTGGCTTCAAAGCTTCAAAGGACAGGCTGACTCTCTTGTTAGGGGTTAATGCAGCTGGTGA
>CM052440.1:66567162-66655303 GCA_028533085.1 Varecia variegata | reverse complement strand
GTTATTGGAAAGATCTAGAAAAGATAATTGATAAAGGTGGCTACACTAAACAACAGATTTTCAATGTGGACGAAACAGCCTTCTATTGGAAGAAGATGCCATCTTGCACTTTCACAGCTGGAGAGGAGAAGTCAGTGCCTGGCTTCAAAGCTTCAAAGGACAGGCTGACTCTCTTGTTAGGGGTTAATGCAGCTGGTGACTTTAAGTTGAAGCCAATGCTCATTTACCATTCTGAAAATCATAGGGCTTTTAATATTATGCTAAATCTACTCTGTCTGTGCTCTGTAAATGGAACAACATAGCCTGGATGATAGTATGACTGTTTACACTAGGGTTTACTGAATATTTTAGGTCCACTGTTGAGACCTACTGCTCAGGAAAAAAAAAAAAAAGGATTTTTTTCAAAATATTTCTGCTCATTAACAATGTACCTTGTCACCCACGAGCTCTGATGGAGATACACAAGGACATGAATGTTGTTTTCATGCCTAATAAACTAACATCCATTCTGCAGCCAAGGAATCACTTAGACTTTCACACCTTATTATTTAAAAAGTGTATTTTGTAAGGCTACAGATGCCATAGATAGTGATTTTTGCCCAAATCCAATGGATTTCAGTAAACTGAAAACCTTTAAGAAATGATTCACCACTCTAGATGCCAATAAGAACACTTGTGATTCACAGGTGAACATCAAAATATCAACATTAACAGAAGTTTGGAAGAAGTTGATTCCAACCTTCATGGATGACTTTGAGGGCTCAAGACTTCAGTGGAGGAGGAACTGCAGATGTGGTGGAAATAGCAAGAGAATTAGAATTAGAAGTGGAGTCTAAAGATGTGACTGAATTGTTGTAACTTCATGATAAAACTTGAATGGATGAAGAGTTGCTTTTTATGAATGAGGAAAGAAAATGGTTTCTTGAGATGCAATCTACTGGTGAAGATGCTGTGAACATTGTTGAAATGGCAACAAAAGATTTAGAATATTATGTAACCTTAATTGATAAAATAGTGGGAAGGTTTGGGAGAATTGACTATAATTTTGCAAGAAGTTCTACTATGGGTAGAATGCTATCAAACAGCATCACATGGTACAGAGAAATTTTTTTGTGAAAGGAAGAGTCAATCTATGTGGCAAACTTCATTGTTGTCTTATTTTAAGAAATTGCCACAGCCACCCCAACCTTCAGCAACCACCACCCTGATCAGTCAGCAGCCATCAACATCGAGGCAAGACCCTCCACCAGCAGAAAGATTATGACTTCCTGAAGGCTTAGGTGATCATTAGCTTTTGTAGCAATAAAGAATTTTTCAGTTAAGGTATGTGCATTTCTTTTAGACATAATGGTATTGCACAATTAATGGACTACAGTATAGTGTAAACATAACTTTTATATGCACCGGGAAACCAAAAAAGTCACGTGACTCTCCTTATTGCAATATTTGCCTTACTGCCATGGTCTGGAACTGAACTTACAATACCTCCAAGGTGTGCCTGTATAGTTACCTGGTTTGCTGCCCTAGTTCCCCTCCATTGTCTACCTAAGGGGACTATCCTGAGGATGCTATTCCTTCCCCAGTTCAACCCCCTTCACCTTGTTCACTCAAGTAGCAGTAGAATATCCATATCATAAGTATGTGTATAAGCCAGAAAATTATCTATCTATAAAATTGCCAATTTTTAAAGAAGACCAAAATGTTTAATTTTGCACTGAAAACAAAAATAAGGGAAATCTTGCTAGACATATTCCTTGAGGTCAGAAAATACATATGTGCATAGTGCCTTTCACACACTACCTGTTTAATACATGTTAGTAAATCTCTTAGGGGCAATTTGACACTTTAGTCGGTAAAAATCAGTTAAATTTTAACTGTCAAATAAGTTAAAAATGAGGATAAGGGGAAGGAGAAAGACAGAAAAGATCTTCCTTGGTTGGGGCAGTTACATTCTGCACTGACCAATGACCCAATGCCGGCTCTTTGTTGTGGTGTGCGTTTTTCTGGGTTCCTCAGAGATTAGCCTTGCGGAGGTCCTCAGACTGTGGCTCTTGGGCACTGGCAAGGCCATAAATGCTGACTGAAGAACTCCCTCAACTTCCACCTCAGACGATCAACCCTAGTCTCTTTCTGCTGAGGTTATCTTCTTCCTGACAGGAAGTTTTACAGTGTATAGGGTGGGGATGGGGAGGAAGACGGTGGCAGGAGCGTCATAATTCACTCTCTTCTACAGCATCCACATATGACCTTCCAGAAATCCTATCTTTTTCCTACTAGCTGTGAAAGTGTGGCTTATTCTTGACGTAACCCCGTTTCTTTCCCACGGCTTCTTGCCGTCTGACTTTGGCATGCTGAAGTCAGGTACCAGACCCTACAGCCCCCATATGCCAGGCTGCACTTACCCTGTTCCCAGTGTGGTTCCCTGACATCCCGTCATGTGAACCTTTTTTTTTTTTTTTTTTTTGATGAGGGAAGAACAAGAGAAATATCTCAGCACTCTTAGTTCTCTCCACAGGAATTCTGGTCACCACACTCTCCAGCAGTCTGACCACAGTCTTCCCTCCTCTTCCCCTCACATACTCTTTGAAGGTGAGCGGGGGCAATGGGTAAAATACAAACAAACAAATGAGATTTTTCACTCTCCCAGAAAATCCTGGACAGATGGTTTGAACCACATTATTCTTGGTCCTTTGAGCCCTGCTGTAGCTCTGACAAAACCCAGTAAGTCAAATTTAACAACATGTTAGTAGGGGAAATTACTGAATATCCCGGTTTTTAAATATGACTTTGCCATGACTTGGGCCACATCCCACAATCAGGGTTCATCATGTATCCTCCTTGTCCCAAATCATTCCCTGAGAATGTAAGTTGGGCAAGAATTCTTATTGTAGAACACTCACATTCACTTTTATCCATTGGAAGGGCGGGGATGAAAGCCCAGGATTTGTTTCTCAACCCAGAGCCCTTCTCATGACACCTTGATCACAAGGAACAATAATTTCCTAACAGAACCCTGTGTGCAGAGAAATAATCAGAAATGCAAAAAACTCCCTCCTCCTGTCCTTCTGCATAAAACAAATAATCCTCTACACCATCCTACACTGCATGTACGATAATGGGCCCCATCCTCTCCTGTATCATGTTTGGTATTTATGCAATCCTTCTCCTCCTACAGTCCACCTAATCTTATGAAACATAATTCTTTTTTCTCATCCTCCTCCCTACACAAACTTAATTCCTCACTCTCCTTAAGTATGTGCAAATTATTAAACTAATCTTCTTTTAAAGCCAGGCATCATACAGCAGCCTAAAACAGCAAATGGACAAGTGTGTTTTTACTGTTTTATATTATCTGAGCTTACTTTTGCCACCTTTTACAAACAAAGTGTTGTTTTGGGTCCCCCCCCCCCCCCGCTTTATAAAGTGGCTGTGGCATTCCGTGGCGGCATGCTACAAGCACAAGTTCATGGTAAGTTCAGAGGAAAGGAATGTTCAAAGAAAACCAAACTCAAAGCATTGTGGGTAGTGATATAAAAAGTTGACAAAACAATGATAAACAATGGGGGGAAAAAGAAATAATTAAGTGTTCTGAAGCACTGTATCAGCATTTTATGCATTGTTAACTTTTTTTAGGAAAACATTTTATTGTGTGCGGTTTCATGGAGAGATACTAACCCGGTCTGTTGGAACAGCACGCTGCATGTATAATGATTATAAAACTTTTTTTAATAAAAAAGAAAATGGGTAAGTATGTCTGCCTGAGATAAGAGTTTCTGAACAAAATATAATACATGGAAATCCTTTCTTGAAGTGCTTTGTGGATTTAAGGAGGTAGGAAACTTAAAACAGTAGAGTTACAGTAAACATGTAAGTCTAAACAAGGTGGAAAAATTGGACTATATGCTGCAACGGGCAAAGCAAAAAGTAAATGAAAATCAGCTAAAATCAGAAAGGGTAAATACTTTATAGATTCATTTTTTTAAGTAGTTATGAAAAACAATTTAAGCTGCTGAGATTTGTGAAAGAGATACATTTTTTTCATATTGCCAGAATGCAATCCTAACGCATTCATAGTATATAGTCTATATTTGATGTCTTGTTAGGTCAATTTCAATGTAGATTACATCCTTTTATCTTATTTGCACTCATTCATTCAACAAACATTTATTTAGTTTCAGGCATTACTTTAGGCACTGGGGATTCGTTAGTGGACAGAACACGCAAAACTCCCTGTACCGTAAACAATTATATTCTAGTGAGCAGAGAAGACAATAAACACAATATGTTTATATTCTAGTGAGCAGAGAAGACAATAAATACAAATATATGATGTATTAGAAGGTGCTACATACCAAGAAGAAAAATAAAGCAGAGAAGAGAGATGGATTGTCACAGGGTCAGCAGAAGGGTCCGCTGCTTTAAAGTTTAGAACTTGTAAGAGGAGATGTTAAGGAGAAGGTCACACTGGATAGGACTCAAAGGAGGTCAGGGAACAAGTCATTCATCTAACTGAGGAGTGTGAAGAAGGAGCAAATATGAAGGTCCTATGGCGAGAGCTGTCCCAGTGTGCTAGACAAATATCCAGAAAGTCAGTGTGGCTGGTGGGGAGTGAGCAAGAGACAGGGAAGTTCATAACGAGTTAAACAAGTAACCAGGGAACAGGATCCACCAGGGCATCACAAGGACATGAACTTCTATTCTGAAGGAGGTGGAAAGCTGCAGTATTCTATATGATAAGACATACGCTAACCATTTATTTCCAAAAGCAGTTATAATGTATACATTTTGTAAACTTCTTAAGTTTCTGGAACATTTTTTAAAACCTTTTTTGGTCCTCAAAACCCATGTACAATAATAGGATAGGCCCCAGAAGTAAAGATAGAAAATAACAAGACTGGAAATGGTTACCATGACTTCACCTTCTTTCAATGAATACCTAAAGATGCTGCATGAATGCAGCGATTTCCATCACACCCTGTTGAAAATCACTGATTGAATTCATGGTACCAGCCAATAAATGTAAACTGTTCAGCATACCAAACCAATTTGACTCTGTCATATCTTAGAGAGACAATTTACTTCTTCATATGAACTAGGTTCCTACAGAAAAAAGGGGCACGCATTATTGACATGAGTCAAGTGTCTGTTTGTTTTGTTCTGCACATATAAGATGCTAGAACAAAAATGCGTTGTCACAGTTTAGAGATGTTTGATAAAAAAGCACTGAGACTGGTTGGCTGAAGGAAGGATAATATCTACTGGCAGGCCAAGTGGTACAATAATCAGTATTGACTCAAATCAGTTTGTTATTGTGCATTATCAATGTAACAGGTTGAGACTTGAGTTTCCTTCACAGGAAAAACTGTTTTGAAAGAACAAGGAAAAGCAGCTTTCTCAACACCCATTCTAGTATAGTGCTTCAGACAATAGCCGCAAAAATGCCCTGCTTTCTTGTCTACTATGAATAAAGGATTTGGTCAGTAAATCCTTAGATTATTACCCCACTATATTCTAATAATCCAAAGTTTAAGAAGCTTCCAGAAGCCAGCAGTCTCTATAATGAGTGTTTACCAAGCAGGTGGATGTGGGGAAGTGGGAGAAGTTGTGCTAATTCTGGATGGGGGTTGCTGATTTTTTAAGGTTCTCTAAACACACTTTATATTTCAATGCTACATCCTTCTTGAGACGCCTGAAGGATGCAAGAAGAGGGAACTGTTCTATTTCAAAGGGAGGCATGGGGATCTGTGAAAACTAATTGTTAGGTTCTCAGCTAAGGTAATTAAATGTGCATTTAAAAGTCTAAAAAGAGGAGACTAACATCTATTAAGCACTCAACCATGTGCCAGGCCACTGGATCTTCCTGTGTGCGTGTTATTATCTTCCATAGATGAAGGGACTGAATAAGTAGGTATTCAAGGTAGATACAGAACCATCAGCAAGAACATGAATGTCATGATTGAAGAGTGAGTGCAAACGAATCCATCATGAATAGGAAGTTAGGAATGGGACATGAAATCTATTTGAATTCACCTGTTGGAGATGCTGTTGTATGTTGTCCACACAAGTGAAGATCTTCCCTTCAGTAACGAAACACTCACTGCCCAGCTGCCAGCAGCACTCCCAGCTGAGCCCCTGTCTAGGTATTGCCTCAATAGAAGAAAGCAGCCTCGTCCAAAGCTACACTCCAGCCCAGGGCAGCCAATATCTAATGACTGCTAAATTAGGAGGTCCACAGGACAGCCCTCTGCCTCAATTCAGGACAGTTGAGGCCTCTGTTGCAACTGCATCTCAATTCAACCTCTCCATCTGCCCATCCAGCTGCCCAAGCCCCCGCACAGGTTTTGTTCCCTAGGGCGCACCACAATCAACCTCACAGATGTGAATACAGAGACTCAGTATGTTTGCAAAAGAAGGTGACCAAAGACGACACCACAGCAAGAATAAATACTAGATGATATGTTTTGCACCATCTGAAAGAAATGAGATTGAAAGGTAGTAACTGAATCTACCGTGCACCTCCATGAGCTCATGTTAGTTTCTAATGCAATTCCCATTATAACTGGAATTAAGTCATAAGTACTCACACTGTTATAGAGTGTCTATCTGTAAGTTAGTTAAAAGGATAACCCATCTTCAAGTTAAACAAGGAATTGTCAATTAGTGATTTTACAGTGACTACAAAGTGCTCATGTAAGCTAAATGGTGGTCAAATCTGCGTGGTATCACGTATGTCTAATTAATGCATACTCCTTAATATGTTAAAGCATTATGCTTGCTCGAGAAACTCACTAATGTTTTAAAAATCGTGTCATTGTATATGGGGCCAAGGAGAGTCAAAAACAGGTGGTTAAAAAAAGATAAATTTCATAGCAACAGACTACTGGTTTCATACAGATCCAAAAGGAGGCTCTAAAGTGGATTATGAAGAGATGACTTTTGAACACTAAGACCAGGAAATAGAGATCATAAGGAATCCGAATGGGTCAAACTGGCAACACAAGGAACATATCAAATATATCATGTCTGGGCTTCAGTTAAGATACTGACATCACACTGATTTTGTTGAGGTCAAGAGAGAGATATGGGCTAGATAATGATATAAATAGGCAAGGTTATGAAATGTTGAACATCCACATCCAGAGAGAACTGCTACCTTAATAGATATTAGTCTGTAAGAAAAACTGGAGTTCTGCCTTTAGTTCTCATAGTTCAGGATTCCACAGAGCGTGACCGGGTGACCTGCAGAGGAATGGGGGCACTCACTTGTGTACAGGACAGAAGCAAGTGTTGATGAGAGTAAAGGGTTAGCTTTACTCTCTAAGGAGGAAATTTCTATGACAGGCAGAACATATTATCTGAAGAATCACTGTACAATACAATCCTGTCAAAGAAAATAACATGAAGTAACAAAGGTATAACAACACAAGGGCCAATAGATTACGGAAACCCTAGAGATACGTCTTACTCAGAAGAAATCACTGGGCTTTTAGCAACCAGCATTTAACAAATACTAAGCATCTCCCATGAGCTAGGAACTGCTATGAACACTGGAGATACAGCTATGAACAAGAGAAATAAGACTGTTTACATTCTAATGGTGGTAGCAGACAGATAGTAAATAACTAATAAATTATTTTTATAATATCCCATTATGATGATTGCTATAAAGGTAATAAAATATGGTATTATTATGATAGAGGTAGACTGAGACTATGCTAGATTGGGTGGCGAGAAAAGGCGTCTCTGACAAGGTATCATCCGAGCTAAGATCTGAACAGCAAGGAAAAATCAGCCATTTGAAGGAACAAAGAAAGAACATTCCTGGAAGAGGCCTAATGTTAGAAACGCCCCATGTGGACAAGCTTGGGGAACATTTCTAAGGAACAGAAAGAATAGCTGTATGGCTAAAGTATACTGAGAGAGGGATGTAAAGCTTAAGAGATGAGATCAGGGAGATAAGCAAGAACCACATCCTGCAAAGCTTTATGTTACAGGGAAGAGTGACATATTGATTTATTTAGAAAGATCACACTGGTTGCTACTCAAAGAACAACTATAGTACAGGTGGGGGTGACCAGAATGGAAGTTCAGAAACCAGGTAAGAGGCTACAGCCATGGTCCAGGCAAGAGGAGATAGTATAATGGGAGGTTCTAAAAAGCTGAAATTTACTAAGGATAAACATAGTATCTTTTTTTATACCTATAATCCCTCCCAAAACAATAACACAATATAAGATGGGAGATATTCATGAGTTAACAGCAGGACAGATTTAAAAAGCACAGAAGAAAACAAAAATGTTGGGGGTATATCAAAAGGACACAGGAGCCAACCTGAAAGAGCTCCCAATGGCCAAATCTAGAACAATCTGAGCAACCAAATAAATAACATACTCTTATATCTTAACCCAAGTATCAAATAAATATCCATGAGTCCATATGGATATAAATGTGATTGAGTAGATAACAAATGGGGGAGAAGAGACAAATCTCCAGTACAGAATTCCAAATAATTCACATAAACACGCCCCACTCAAGAGGGTGGAGTTTAACTCCCCACCTCTTGAGTGTGGGCTACTCTTCCAAGGAGAACAGTATGGAAAGGGAGAATAGAGTAACTTTACAGTGGAGAAAGCTTGGCCAGGTGATCAAAGTTAGCATCATCAGTCATAAGCCAAGTTGACAGATGTGCCCTTGGTAAGATGTGATGAAAATGGTACTTCGCTTTTGGGATCTTCCTCCCCAAAACCCATAACCCCCATCCAACCATGAGGAAAACATCAGACAAGCACAAATTGAGGGACATTCTAAAAATATCTGACTGTCAAGGTCATGAAAAACAAGGAAAATCTGAGAAACTGTCACAATCCAGAGGAGGCTAATGAGACGTGACAACTAACAGTAATATAGTGTCCTGGATGGGATTCTGGAACAGAAAAAAGACATTAGGGGAAAAACTAAATCTGAATAAAGTATAGAGTTTAGTTAATAATAATGTACCAATGTTCATTAGTTATTAATAAGATATTAACAACAGAGGAAACTGGATACAGGGTATACTAGAATGCTCTTTTCTGTAAATCTAAAAGTACTGCAAAACTAAACGTTTATTTTATTAATATTTTTTTAAAAGCTTAGAGGTCTTGGATTGGTTCCCATCAACAGAAATATGGTGTCTAGAAAGTGGGAGCCAAAGTCATCTCTATTCATCTCATTGGCGCATTCCCACAGTGGGAATGTACTGTGGGAAACCAGGCACCCTGCTTGCAGAAGGATGCAGACAAACTGCTCTGGAAACAAGTGTAAGCAGCATGGCCAGAGGAGTTAGAGTAACAACAATTTGCATTACTGTTGTACCTTAGTGAGATTAGGAATCTCAGGTGCTCACTTGAAAATCTCCCACAAGGTCCAGCAGATATCATGCAAAGAGACTTAAGGGTTTTCAAACTGAATGCTTTGGGCAGAATATGGCCCAAACACATGTTTTGACTGGCTATCACATGGTCTGGAATGCTTCATGCCCCACACCATCCCTATTGCCTTAAAAAAGGCTCAACTAACACGTTATCTACCTTGCTCTCTGAGGCATTAGAGGGTGCAACCCTTTAGATACATGTCCCCAATTAATGTTTATTGGATTGCTTGATCTCAATGGATTCTGACCTCCTTTGATTCTTACCCACCAGAAATCACACCCCCACAAATATCTAGATATTCAACTAACATCTCCTGAGAAAGAGTGGCTTATTAATGCAATGATTTATGTATTTAAAATCTAAGTTGTAAGGTAAAAGGTATAGTTTCAAAAGTTCTCCAACCTAAGGTGCACCTCCTTCCTCCGCTTCATCGCTGAGGTGGTCCACAGCTGCTGGAGAAGTTCAGAGCAGAAAGGCGTCCCTTGGGGACTGGCCACTAATGCCAACTTCCAGGGGGTAGGAGGCATTCTTATGTCAAGGGGCGAGACTGATGACCTTGAAAGGGCCATTTCACCCTTGAGTTTCTATGAAATCATTGGAATTTAAAATAAAGCACTAAAAAGAACTTCAAGAGATCATCCAGGACATCCCCCTGCCTGTTAGAATATTTTTATATCTCCAGGTTCAATGTTGAAGTGTGAAGGCTTAAGCTGTAAGAGAAATTGATGGGTTAGAGGGCAAGAAAGCTTAGGGGGAGAAAAGAGAAAGGAAAAGAAAAATCTGAGGATGAAGGAATTTATGCCCTCCCAATTAACCTTACCAAGGACCTCAAAATTCCCAAGGCAACCTTGATTCTACCTTTCTTTCTTTTGTTTTCAAATATGGAATTTTCCCCAGGCCTAATGTTAGAATTGAGCATATTCTTCCTTTGATTTATGAGAACATTCAGGGAATATAAGGTCATGAAAGTTAGCAAACCAGCTGGCTTCAATGCAAAGTAATTAAATAGAAAGTCTTAAAAACTTAAAATCCTTACTAGACTTGTTTCAGAAGAATGTTAAATTTATTTCCCCTTGCATTTAAAGTACCCTTTTCTTATATTTTTTAAATATTTATTCTAGATTTACATTAACCTTTCTCTGATGACAGGAGTGGACCTAATTGAGAAAATCTATAAAAGAGTAGAAATTAGAGCTCTGCATTTGTGGTTAAAACTACTGGTGGACAACCACATTTCAGGAAATATATGGTTAAAGTAATTAGATAACCATAAATGCCTGTTAGTTCAGAAAAGCAAAGATAAATGCTGGAAATTTTTTCTTTAAAAAGCCACTATAATTTGAAATAAGTAATCCAAAAAAAAAATCCGATTTCTTAAGAAGTTGAGCAAAAGTGGATGCTTAAGTGGTTATGCTCCATTCATGAAAGCAATCTAGTCAGAGTGGCATTAAAATGTAGGTTTATATGCTATCCATGTATTAGGTAAAATACCTACAACAAGCATTGTGCTATTTATTCTATTGATTTTTCAATTTCTTTTATACTATCCTTAACTATCCTAAGACTGTACTTAGTAAGACCTTACAGACCAGGAGTCACCCAGAAAAGCCCCTCTAGTTCTAGGTTTTGTAATTTCTTTGTAATATGCATATTCAGACACTCATGGTTAGTAATTTTTCTAAGAAAAATGATGGTCTGAAACTATTCTTTTGCAGGTGTGACCCTGAGCACGTTCATACAAGCAAATCACTCCTACATGCAGCAGCTAGGAAACACAGACAATTTCTGGTAAATGGACATGATAGCCAATTAAAGGAAACCAACTGGTAGCAAGCTTAGATGGCAAAACAACAGCCAATTTTCTGTGACTTTTGCTTGCAGTACCAAGGCATGCTTTAATAAGAGTGGCTTCAGGTGTTGATTCTCCATCAGCGTCTACATCTCTCTGATTCAGCATGACATAATAGCTCTTTCAGTTTTGAAGGCCGAGTGTTTCCATTTTCTTGTATGCTATAGATATCCAAGAGCAAAAAGACTTGCCACATTACATTTCTCCAAATAAAACCATAGGGTAGTCAAATTAATCTAATTATCTGTGACCCAATTTGATAATACTGCTAAAAGCAATGTTAGAGAGGGCTTCTCTAGAGTTACGCTCTTTGTTTTCTCATTCATTCTCTCATTTTATTAAATTGGCTGAGAAAATACCTCTTTACACCAAAAATGCACCTGCTTAAGTATTCTGTGAATAAACTTGAACTATTGAAAAAGTGTGCTCTGTCTACTGGTATTTGCAAAATCTAATGAGGAGAGAACAGAAATTGTCATGAGTTTTAATAAAGATTGAAAAAATTCTAAAAAGTGATCCAGCATCATTTTCACATTTAGCAATCCCGCTCAAGCAACTAACACTCAGGTGATTAATAAAGCAGGCTCAACTACTGCTTCATCAAAGATCAGAAATATCACTTGCTTGTACCATTTTCCACGAAACTGAACACAGCGTGAATTTGCCACTTGCTTCTTTCTTATCTCACTTTTATCCCTCACTCTTGACACTATCCATTTTGGTCTCTGCCTCACAGATACAAACATATGGCAGGATATGGCATTTAAAAAATAAGTTTGTACTTCATAGTAATAGAAATGCACTAATATTTATGGGAATCACTTTCATTATAATTTTTCCACTGAAGAATTTACATTGGCCCTCTGTTTTTGGAGGTAAAAGTCCTAATCCAAAACCCCCCTGGTTATAAAAAATTTCTCCAATGGAACTGTCATTCTGAATTTGTAATATTTATAATGAGTAAAATCATATGCTTGGGATGCACCCTTCAACATAATGGTATTACAACTAAATTCTTATTTGAATTATGTTTATGGTAATAATAACTAATGTTTTTTGCATGACATAGGTTAAAAGTCTGCAGCCTCTAATTTGACAGGAACTCTATTATCACTTTCTGCAAAATTAGACAGGAAAGAATATTAAGACATCTAAAATCTGACACAAATAGAAATCGCTTTCTCTCACTCTCCTTTAAAAAAAAAAGAAAGATGATTATATGCTGTTTGACATTCCATTTTCAGGCCAACTAAGGGGACAGAGAGGCTCACACTTCATTTATCCCACCAAGAAAGCATCTGTATTGGAATACACTGAGCTTCTTTAGATAGTGGATAAAGTTAGCTTTATCTTCCTGATGGTCTCATCCATTTAGCCCCCTTCATTGGAACTAACAGAAAATTCCTTCCCTGCAGGGTGCCAACCCAGAGGGCTAATCCACAGAACATGAGAAACATACAATCCCAAAGCTTGACAGATGACCAGCTAATTAACGATGGGTGAACAATATTGAGACAGGAAGAATTCCCCTATTGAAAACTGGAAGAGAACCTGAACAGAATCTTTTCTTAAAGTTCCAAAGCAGGCTGATTTTGTCAGTGGCTTGTATAACTATCTATTATCATTTTTAAATGATACAGTCTCCTACTGTACAGGGACACTTTTCATTTTGGTCATAACTACAAACGAAACTCCAAAAGCGAAGGCTGTTTTTCATAGCGCCTTTGGAGAGATGGGCAGGAAAGAGATCTCTCAGAACTAGTCCAAAAAGTCTGTCCTTCCACAAAGTTCAGCAAAGATTTCACAGCAGAGTATTTTGATTGATTTCACTCCAGAAAATGCAATAGTGGAGCCCATGCTCAAAATAACACCTTCAAGTACACCCAGAGATTCTGAAGTTTAGCATTTCCTCAAAGCAACTCTGAAAGGGACAGCACTCCAGCAACAACTGGTACTCTTCCGAGTATGAGTCCATGACCCTGGGATGCTAGGAAACCATCTCACCTCACGCAGGAGAGGCCATGCGGTGACACCACATCCCCCTCTGGGACCAAGGACTCTTTCCAGCTGCCAGGAGGTCTGACTGCTGATCACACCCAAGTGATTCCTTCCTAGAACTGTCCCCAGCAGAAGGAAAGAGGCTGCCTTGTCCAAAGTTATGCCCCTCCTCAGGGGATGACAGCATCTAATGACTGTCCTACAAAGGCTTTGGGGGTGAGAGAGGCCCAGTGCCCCGGCCTCCTCAATCATGAAGGACTCTGAAAGGCCGTGTACCCCCAAAGCACCCCTGGGATTGGCTGAGCCCTGAGTTGTAATAGCTACGTTTCAATCCAACTCCTCCCTCTGCCTGGACCTGGGGGCCAGGTGTGAGGGAGCCTTATTGCCCCACAGCTGTTCCAATCCCCAAGTCGGCACCTCAGGACCGCCCCCCACAACCCAAGAAACTTTACAGAGAGAGGAGCTGGAAGTAAATGTAGAAATATTAAAGTTCAATTTTTCTTCTTTTGTAAAAAGTAAAGAAAATTCAGCCAAAGACAATGAAATAATTTCCACTGTATCAAATGTCTGGTTAGTTCCATGACCAGAGCCTCTATTTCTGGACATACAGGTTGAGTATTCTTTTCTTTATCAAAAATTGTTTTCCTCAATGGACTGTAAACTTCCCCTAACACAATCACATTTGAGTTTAAATTTAGCCAAGTCAAAGTAAACAGTTCATCTCTTTACAGCATCCCACATTCTATGTTATATTTCTAGAAACTCTACTAGGGAAGGAGAATGGTCAGAAAGCATTAGAGAAAGCATTATCAGGTGGTAGAGGTGGAAACTAACTTTCATCTGACTATCTACTGATACCATGCCAGAATCTTTTCGTGATATTTTATTTAACCTTCACGATAACTCCGTGAGAGGAATAGTCCTATTCTTATTTAACAAATGAAGGAAGCGAGGTTCAGGTAGGTCATGTGGGATCCGATGATAAAGCCCTCAATGTGTCCATTCCCCTTATGCCTCCCTGGGACTAAAATAAACACATTGTATCCTCGCTTGGTTCACCATGTTTGCAAATGTGAGAGCTTCTTTGTCATTTACCTTCCTGATTCTCACTAATTAAATACAGCTTCACTACATAATATACCTGTTAACATGACTCGCTATAAATAAAAATCAACAATGCCACACTTTTCAGAATGTGATTAGCATTTATGATTTCACAGTGCCAAATAAATCATTTATTTTGAAATATTAGTAAACTGAAGACACACTCTTACAGTGGGTTAGCCCATATAAAAAATTTACAATGACATCCTTTAACTAGGCACTTAAGAAATCATTTGGCAGTTTACTTTTTGCCAAATGCCATACATTGTTTTAATGTCAGATAGGAAGCAAAAGTTATTTATAGATTGAAATATAACACTATTAAAGCTCAATTGTATATACAGCAACACATTCCAAATAGAGTTCTCAACACTACATTTTAAAGCGCAAATCATTGTATTCAATACCAGCATATGAATGTTGTCTTCTTAATAGAGTACCAGATGTGTGACAAAGACTCCAAAAGAGGAGACGGTTAGAAGCAAAATCTAATAATGACAATGGTGTATTTTTTACCTTAAACTGAAAATTAATTTTTGTAACTAAACTTTTAAAACCTGTTTTTTTAGACATCTGTGATTCATAGGAGACCAGTCCACGGGAACAAGAGTTAAATGTGAGTTTACAATAATGGATGTAGCTTTTACTAATGCTAGAATTTGACATTTTAGTTAATCTAAGTAATTTTTTAAAGGATTAGCATTTCTTATTTGGGCATATAGACACAACATTTTTAGCCTTGTGGGACTGTGTTTTCACAGTAAGATAAGCCTTAGGATAATTCTCCTTTGGGGAAATTCTAGTATTTGTGGTTTTATGAGCACCAATTGCTACATTTTAGTTATAACTAGGTGTCTTATGGATTTCATACATGAGAGAATTTTAAAATATGTGACAATTTTTGAAATACATAAACAAGAAAAATGTGAAATAATTTTTAATGTAAACAATTTATTGTTCTAAAAGTGATAGAGCTATCTCCCATTCTTGGATAAATACACAGAACAGTATGTCTTACTTATTTTCAACACATATAGCATGACATCTTGAGGGCTATCACTGGTTTTGTTTTATGTTAGGCTTAAAAATGAGTGGGCATTACAGACACAGAAAGATGAGGTAAAATAAGAGGTGAAATATTAAGAGTGTTCTTTAAATTCAGAATACCACTTTCCATTTTTATTCTATAATGAAATCAGTTCTTTCCTAAAATGGTTGTGAAATAAAATACAGGACCCCCAAGTAAATCTGAATTTCAGATAAACAAAAATTTGTTTTTACTCTAAGCATGTCCCATGCAGGATTTGTACTGTGCATATGAATCACCTGGATAGCTTGTGAAAATACAAGTTCTGATTCAGCAGGCCAGGGACGACGGCACCTCAAAGTCTGCTTTTTTCAATTTGTTAAATCTGGCAACCTATCCCAAATTGTCCTGAAAAGAAGAAATTGATGAAGATAATATCATTAAGTGTTTATTTGTGGACTAATATTTGAAATTAATGAATGGGATGATGAATTGGCTTTTATTTACATATTTGATCCAGTATCTTCTCTTAAAACTCCAGAATGATAGCAAAAATTAAAACCTTGAGTAGACCTTAGAAAATATTATTTATAACTGTGGTCCCCAACCCCTAGTCCGTGGAACAGTACCGATGTGGCCTGTTAGGAACTGGGCTGCACAGCAGGAGGAGAGCAGCAGGCAAGTGAGCGAAGCTTCATCTCTATTTACGGCTGCTCCCCATCGCTCACATCACCACCCGAGTTCCACCTCCTGTCACATCAGCAGCGTCATTAGATTCTGCATAAGGGTGAGTTGTATAATTATTTCATTATATTAATGCATTACAATGTAATAATAATAAAGTGCACAATAAATGTAATGTGCTTGAATCATCCCGACACCATTCCACCCACTCCCACCCCAGTCTGTGGAAAAACTGTCTTCCATGAAACCAGGCCCTGGTGCCAAAAAGGTTGGGGACCATGGATTGATAACATCATCATCTATGGGTACTTTTTCTCCATCTTCACAGGTCCCTTCTTGAATCATGTTTAACCTGAGCTGATCACCAAAATCGCCTGGACAGCTTTAAAAAACTCCAGAGAGCCACATTTAACTCAATTAAATACAAATCTCTAGGGGTAGGATGGGACCCCGACATTGGTGTCTTTAATCTTGCCAAGTGATTCCAACTGCAGCCAAGATTGCGAACCTGCCCTAAGTCCTTACTAAACAAAGCACAGTCTGGGAATCAGCAACATCAGCCTCAGTTGGCAACTTGTTAGAAACGCAGACTCTCAGGCCCCACCCGAGGCCTTCTGAATCAGAAGCTGCATTTTAATAACATCTCCAGGTGATTCACATGCACATTACAGCTTGGCAAACACTACTCTAAATCATTTAGAGATAACAACTAAATGAAGCCATGCTTATGACTTTCACTATATGATTAACTGAAATTCCAGAACATTCTAACATAGCAAAACTCGTGTAGTTAAGCACAGTTACTATAGCATGGACCGAGAGAAATCTCCTGTACCCGCCCAATGCACATCACTTTAGACTTCCAACAGAAATAACATGAACCACCCAAAAGGACACATCTGGTATCAATTTTCAAAAGACAGCATACTTGATCCTGGCAAAACCCCACAAGCCAAGAAACCAATGTCAAAATAGGAATTATTGCTTCCTTTTTCCCCTTAATCCCAACTCTAGTCAATAAAGCTACCTTTCTTATAACAATATAAAGTTACTATGCTCTACTTAAGGTGCTTTGCCTCAAAATGCTGGTTTATCTGTAGTGACCCTTATGTTTTCCAGCCATGAATTTACAGGTTTCTTGTATATGTTCCATCCAAGTAACTGGGTGCTTTTCCTGAAAGATGGTACTTTTTAAAAAGCCCAAAAAGGTAACCTCCTAAAAAGACCAGGACCAAGCATTCACATCAAAGCTGAATTTAGGTCCTACAATGTGTAGAGTATCTGGAAGGCTTCCTGTCAAATAGTCTTCCCTCTTATAGCTGGAGTTCTATTTGTAGTAAGTTTTTGTGCTAAAAAAAAAAAAAAAGGTCCTCTGCTTCTCCAGTTAAATATAAGTGCTATACGCCTAAGAAGTAATCACATTTATTTTTTCAAATTTTAGTGTTGAATTAATTTATCATTTTTTTTTAGCCTAAAAGGAGAGATGGATGAATTCTGGGTTCCCGGAGGCATTAAGAGCCAGGGAAAGGAACACAGAAAGCAGCAGACAGGAGCAGCACAGGGTAGCAACGAAAACTTTGTCTACTGCATCATTTTACTTCCAAACTACCCTTATTAATACCTAAGGATGTAACTTCCAATCCCTAAGAACAAGAATTAATGCTTCATATTTGTATTATTTCATCTTGTACTTTATTTCTAATTGATTCAAACTGTAAAAGAATAATTATTTCAATACAGTACCCAATTGCTGAGTTTATCTAAGAAAAAAATGTAAGGGAAGCATTAAGACATACTAAAATTTAGTTTTCATACATTATATACCATCCCTTACAAGAGTGTGAAGCTGAAGCAGAGAAAAATTGAGGTTATATAGAGTGAATCTGGTGAATAAAGATTTCTGAGCATAATTTTAGTTTTATTATATTTCATGAAGTGAGCAAGAGAAAACTGTGTCTGCATCAATGTGGTGAAGGAGTTTCTCATCTCAAAAGCCTATCTGTATTGATATCAGGAAAGGGTAGGGGTGCAAAATGACAGCGGCTGGCCTGCCCTTTCACCTTCCTAACAGGGCTGGTGGCAGCAATGAAGCTTAATCAATGCAATGGGAGTGACATTTTGCAGTCAAATCAAATTAAATGGAAATGAAAGGAAAATCTGAGATCCAACCTAAAGGCCATCCCTCTTACCACTGAGGTCATCTCCATGGCAACTAAATGCTACAAATGTGTAGAGTAAATCCTTAACAAATCTGCAGAAAGCATATCCAATTGAATATGATAGTGTCTGTCACTGTATTTTTGTAGCTTTCTAAAAGCTGACACTAGTAGTAACAAAAAAGACTTCAGCCTGCAAGTAAGCAGAACACCACACTTAATCTGCCCACTGCTCAGTGACAGGGATCCACAACTTCTGAAAGAATGAACTCTGAGAAAATGGGCAACTTAAAGGCAGGCCCAGTTAAGTGGATTAGGTCCAAACTGCAATGTTTTCCAAAATTGTTTTTACTTGGACTTAGTTTAGAAATCTCCCTGGTCCCTGTGAAAGCATTTTCACATCGTGAGGAATAATTTGTATGGGGTTACATCAGACCATTCCATTATCTTCTCTCCAGCACTCCCTCAGAGATGCACTTCCCTCCTCTTATTGAGGGTGTGTTAAGAGCAGATAGATTTTAGGGTTGTGAGAATGCAGTACTGTACTGGTAATAGCAAGAAAGCGGCAGTGGCAATAGCTCTTTCGTGGTATTACTTTCCTCCACACAGACTCTTCCAGAAAACTTTAACTCAACCCTATATGTTCCTAGATATTTTACTGTACCATGTGGCCAGTGCAAACTGACTTGGGTAACTTGGATTGGTTTCCTCTTGTAAACTGTATTTTGCTGGAGAAAGCAAATGGAAATCACCAAACTCACTTCCCCTGTAAATGAATAACCATTACAGTCCTGCTCTCCCAAAATGGCATGAATTCTCAGGTATTTACTTGTTTGGCCTGAGATTTGGGTGCCCTCTACTAAGTGACAATCCGTTTACAGAAGGAAGAATAGGACAAACGTCTACGTATGCCTGGTTCACCCAATGATACATACTGAATTTGTTGTTCAAGCTGTATAACAAGAAACATTATTTTGTAGGAGGATTCACTGAACTGTTTGATGTGTTCCAAACTGGTCATTTAATTAAGTCATAAAAGTAGCCACTATTATTTTTGTTTTGAACACAATGAATTTGGATTTTGTTAGTGATGCTGTCACTGTGCAATATGAAAGATATCAATGGATTTTTACCTTAGATAAATGAGAGGATAACAAATGATAAGAAGTGACAATTTTTGCTCATCATATATTATATCCTATCCCTGTTAAAACAGCAATACACAGTAATGAATTAATTTCTACCAGGGGAAATTCTTTCAGAATGAAATGCTTTCAGAATGGAAGGGAAAACAGCAACAACATTGTCACTTTGAGATAACAATAGTTCTTTACCATAAATACATCATAAATTGTCACCTTTTTTTCAGTAGCACTAATTTACTTTGGCTTGGATGTCACGTCTAGTAATTTTTCAAAATTTATGTAATAATAATAATAATGCCTAACCTTTATTGAACACTGTGGCAGTGATGATAGCCGAGCAGAATAAAAGCCTGTTATTTTTTGAGATGTCTTTCTCCCATGCAGCACCAATGTTTTAAGGTTTATAATAACCACAAAGCAATTTTGTTTCATATTATCACCCCCATAAAATTCTACTTCAGTTTAATATAATAGAATAATGGAATAGTCCCTGGTCTTGGAGACTCTAATCCCAGCTCAGTTATTAATTAATCGCATTTTGGGTTACATCATTTACCTCTCTCTTGCCAATATTCTCCACTATAAAATGAAGCTAATTCTACCAGCCCTTCTTCCCTTATAGGATTATCTGAGGATGCAATGATATAAAATACAGTCATGCATTGCTTAATGATGGGGATACATTCTGAGAAATGCACTGTTAGGTGATTTCGTCGTTGGATGAACATTACAGAGTGTGCTTGCACAAACCTAGATGATGGTATAGTCTACTACACACCTAGGGTGTGTGATACAGTCTCTTGCTCCTAGGCTACAAACCTGTACAGCATGTCACTGCACTGAACATTGTAGGCAATTGTAACACAATGGTAAATATTTGTGTATCTAAACATATAATACTGTAAAAATACAGTATTATAATCTTATGGGACCACCGTCGTATATGTGGTCCGTCCTTTACCAAAATGTCATTACTCGGTGCATGATAGTATAAGAAGAGCTCTGGAAAGTATCCAACAATACATAAGATATCATCATATTATTATATTAAAAAGACATTGTTACTGTTTTAAGAGAGACCACTTTTACAATGTTAAGAATATAGCTAATTACCCATACTTAACATTTTGATAATTTAATAAAGCTGGGATTAACTAGAAAACTTCAGTTTTCCTAACTCTGTACCTATAGTTCCTTATGAAAATTAATTGTTACTTAACAATTCTGTATAAAAAATCTGATAGAAAATATAATGACCTAAATGAACACCCTGCAATTTGCTTTTCTAAAAAGGTTTTCTTACTTGACATCAGGTTATTTCCTTAGGGTTTGCTTCTATTCCTAAAGAGCCAAATGTTAGAAGAAAATAGTTTTATTTAGTAGACCTTTGAATAGTGAATTCTGGTAAGTTTTCCTTTTGAATAATTTAAACAAGACAGAACAATGTTTTAACCAGAACTCGCCCAAATCCCCCAAGGTGGTTTTCTCCTCTGATTAATGCATTATACATTTAAAGCCTTATTTGGCCTCCCTTTAATTTTTGCCTCACCTTTATCAAAATAAGCATTTGGGGCAATCAGAGGTGTTTTACCAATTATAGATTCTAAGTTTCAGTATTTCAACTGCTACTCTCTATGTACAGATGAATTTGAAAACAAAGACAGGAACACCTGCCATAGATAATCACAAATCATACACTATCAAGGAAACAGAATGACAAGATTTAAAAGTTACTGTGCAATATTTACTTTGGAAATTCCCACTATAACTGAAATACAGTTTGACAGCACAGTTTTAAACTTCTAAACGCTTAGAGATTCTATCTAACTAATAAACCTGTGGCTTCATAAACCTACAAAGCTCCTTCGATACTATCTTATTTGAAAAGGGGGTGAGCTTGCCAGGTGTAAGGAAGCAGATGCGATCTATGGATTGGTGAACCGCAAAGTGCCTATCTATTTTCAGAGATTATAGGGAGAGCCCTGGTGCCATTGGTTAAGATAGCAAATTGATTTCTTCAATAAACTAGTGCTCTCATTCACTCACCACAATTTTCTAAAATTGCCCTTTTGATCTGAAGCTTCCAATCCTGGTCAGACGTAATTTTTTATTTTGGAACACTGAAATCTATACTCTTCAGCTATTTTTTCCTTACATGACCAGAAACACAAACCTTTCTCTCCTCACGCACTCCACTAAAATTGAAGACATCTTTTTGAATTTGCTTCCACATGTATAGGCTTTTTAAAGGAAATAAAATTTTAACAACTAACCTAAAATTAGTTTAAAAGTTTGAAAGTGTATTGAGGAATGGAGGTTACCTACTCAGCAGTCATGTACTAATTAGGGACTGCTTCAGATACAATGTTTACATTTTTGGCTTCTCTCTGATGGAATTTGGAATCTGTACCCTGGGAAATGATGGAAAATCAGTATTTGCAAAAAAATACCTAAGTATGTATATTTATGCATGTTTATATGATGTGTGCATATAAGTATATGTGTATACACACACACACACACATACACCCTGATATTCAGTGTTTTGAAATGTGAAGCTTCTGTTTGTATTTTTTTTCTCTTTAACTACTATTACTTCTAGTAAGAGTTAATGTTTTTTGAGAAGTTACTTTGTACAGACACACTCTTCTAATCACTTTACATATATTAGTAAAATCCCTGTGAGGTAGAAACTATTAATATGATTAGCCCCCCTTTCCAGATGAGGAAACTGAGGTTCAGAGAGTTGAAATCATTTTTGCAAGTGCCACAGCTACCAAAAAGGGCTGGGAAGGTAGGTGCTTTCAAAGGGAGACAGGAACACTGCAACGAGGAGTATGTGGAAAACATTCCTTTTCTAACCATCTAGGTGATTAGGTGTTTAGGTTACGAAGCTCCACTGCTAAATCCGTGATAGCTGCAGGAGCAGTGGTAATGATGGTGACACTGACAGAGTTGAGGGGGACGGCGCTGATGCTGGTGATGATGACAATGATGATATCTACTATTAAATGAGTGCCATGTGCCAGTAATTGTGCTAAGGGCTTTATATCTCATCTCTGTGAGGCAGTTCCTATATTTATCTTTCTCTCCTGAATGTGAAAAGTGAAGTTCAGATAAACCAAACAGTTGACCCAAAGTCACACAACTAACAAATGATAGAGCAAGAATTAAATACAAACCCTCTCCTCCTAAGGGCTATGGTGTTTTACCTTCAAATTAGTAATAATAGCTAACACTTACTGAACACTTATTATGTGCCCAACGCTGTTCCAAGAACCTTTACACATTATTTTATTTTCTGATGTACAGTGAGGTAAGTTGTATTATATTCCAATTTTAGGGATGCATTTATCCATTCAATCAACCAACCATTTCATGGAGCACATCCAGCAGTCCAGCTTCCGTTTTAGATACTGAAAATAGAATAGTGAAAAAAAACAGACGTGGTTCCTGCCCTCACAGTGCTCACAGTCAATTGAGAAATGGAGGCCAGGGGAGAGAATTAACTTGCCCAACTCACAAAATAGGTAACCGGCACATAGGAGCCCTGGAGGCAGGCAGCCTGCAAATCTTGTATCTTTCCTACACATCTGTACCATAGTCACAGAAGTGAAGGAAAATGTAGGCAAACAATTCAACCACAAAATGAAATTACGTAAATGAATTTAGGACACAGATCAATTTGGCAAACAACAACCAAAATTCTGGTGAAAACAGGTAGGTGTTGACTGCAAATCATTCCTGATCCACCATCCCACCTCACCCACCCCCAGTAACATGAGGCACAGTCAGATGGAATCTCTGCTCCAGGATATATGACAATGCTGGTTTTTCCACAAGCCAAAAGAAAATGCATCCCATTCTTAAAGTGCACCAAAGGAATTCAGTCCATTTTTAAATGCATGCTGGTTACTAAAACCACTTGGAAAGTCTTACTTCCTCCACAGAATTCTCTCATATGTAATTTAAATTCATTACCTTTATTTATCTATCTCCTCAGAGAAAGTAAGGAGCCGACCCTCATCCTGTGAAGAAAAATACACAGGTGCAGCAGTTAAGATCTGATACTAAATCATATCCTAACTGGAAACTCCAAAGGCAATAGTACCATCAGATACTTCCATTCATTTCCTTGCTCATTCATTCAACGTGCATTTCTTGAGCAACAACTCTGGGTCAGTCTCTGGGAAAGCTAGGTGGTGTCTGGCGATGCATTAGCCCTACACTCAAGCAGTTCATAACTTAGTGAGGAAGAGTGAACACAACTCAGCATATGTGTTATGATGGAGCTACACACAATATGTCACAAGAAAATAGAAGCAGGGACTGAAGTTATCCTACAGGATCAGGGAAGACCTCCCAGAAGATACGTTGCTTATGCTGAGTCTTGAAGACTGAGTAGGAGTTAGCCAGGCCAAGAGAGAAGGAAGGAAATTGTGGGCAGAGAAAACAACAGGTGCAAACGCAGGGAGGCAGAGAAAAAACTGGCATGTGCAGGGACCCACAAATAACATGCTCTTTCTGGAGAAGTTTTGTTGGGGTAGGTGAGAGTCAAGAGGGGCCTGAATCAGATCACAATGGTTTTTTACGCCACATGGGGGAGTTCAGATTTTATCCTGGATATGATGGAGAGCCACTGAATAATTTTATTTTATTTTTTTTTGTTTTTGTTTTGTTTATTGCTCTCCTTTGATTCTTTTTTTTTTACAGTCAGCAATTATTTATTTCTTTATTTATTTTATTTCAGCTTATTATGGGGGTACAATAGTTCTGGTTAAATATATTGCCCATGCCCCTCCCATCCCCCTGAGTCTGAGCTTCAAGCGTGTCCATTCCCCAGACAGTGCACATCACACTCATCCTGTAGGTGAATAATTTTAATTGAAAGAGTTATATGGTCAGATGTACATTTTGGAAAAGTCTCACGGACAGAGTGTGCAGGAGGCTTGGAGTGGGGCAATGCTTTGGAGGCAAAGGGCACTGGAATAACTGAGATCATGACAAGTGGGAGAAGAAGCAGCAGATTTTACAGATATTTAAAAGCTGGAGTTGTCAGGACTTGGTGACTGAACAGAGTGGGTGAAAGGAACAGAACAGGCAGGGCCTTCCAGCACTCTGGAAAGGGGTGGGCAGTATATGGGATTCGAGCCTGGGCTCTGTGCCAGCCTGCTTAGAGTCAAAGCTTCATTATGCCATTTTTCTTGCTATGTTAACTTGAACAAGTTATTTAATCTCTCTGGGTGTCTGCAATCTGATCTGTAAAATGGGGATAGTGGTATACCTTCTTCATAAGATCATCGTGAGGGTTAAATTAGTCCATATACAACACATAAAGTACGTACAACAGTGCTCAGAGCATAATAAGTATTACGGTAGACTTAGGTTTTACAGATGTGATTACCTACTGGGATTTTCTGATTTCCCAGGCTTACTCCCTAATATTGGAAATGTGTAAGGTTGACCCTAGACTTCATGGAATCCAGAACTTTCCCACAAGCACTCAGGTCAGAAGAGTTAACACAGCCCCACAAAATAGTTCTCAAGGTGTCCCTCAGTCTCATTCTTACTGTTTTTATTAGTTCTAGTCTCTCAGTGCTCAAAGTCTTTATAATGTGTATGTTGTCTATAATCTATAGCTTTAAATGTTTTATGTTTAAATATTCCTATTTCTTTTCCCATGTTTCCATTTTTTGATCTTCAAGGAGTCTAATGATGTTTTCAAAAAAGATGAATTATTTCCATATTAGGTGTCACAATGCCTGATCTATTAAACTTGCCTTCCTTTACTCTGCTTTGGTTCCTGATTCACATTTTAGGGTTGCCCACATGGCTTCTCCCTTTTTTACGGCTCTGTATTTATGGATTGGGTTTCTCCCCCTTGTGTACCCATGTTCTAGATTCACAACTTTGTAATACTATTCACTTAACTCATGCCTTTAGAGCTTCCATTGTACAAAAACATAGAAAGAACCACTTTCTGAGATGCCCCAAGCTAGTTCATTATGATAACGTTAAAACAAAATAAAAATTCCCAGATACATGCAACTTATGAATACACATCTATTCTCTGTGGAACAAAGAAATCTGGTTTTACTTTGTAAAGCTCACTTTGTGGGTGCTCAGTAAACTACACTAAGCTTTAAATTACTATACTGGGTATCCCCAGGAGAGGATGAATACTGCATACCAAAAATCTCTTCCTCCATCAAGTTAACTGATTACAATTGGAGTTTCCTCAAATGAGCTTGTTTGATAATTTGTCTCATTACTACTGAAAAGGAAATGGAAATCAAGGACTTGAGGGCAGGAAGCAGTAAGCAAATATGATCAAAGGTTACACTGTATGAGATGCTGATTTAGTGAAAAAAAGTTTTTTTAAATATTGGTGTCACATCCAGTAATGTGTATATATATATATATATATGTATATATATATATATATGATCAACTTTTAAACTATTAATGAAACTAGTTTCCTCTAATATTACAAGCCATACAAAGTAACTGTATGTGAATAATCTTAAAGCATCAAGTACAGATGTCTTTGAACGCAAAGGAAAGTACAGATGATATAGAAAACCAAGACTGAATGCCATTTATTACTTTCCTACTAATTCTAGGTTTAGAATGTACTCTGAATTTGATTGCCCAATTACCCACATCTATATTATATCATCTCTAAGCATTATTACAACATCAGCCTCAATCTTGTGGGAAGGACTGTAAACAAAGGCCAGTTGGCTAAAGATAGATCATTACTGACACATCCACAATAAGGGAGGTAACTAGGAGTAATGAGTATAATCAAGAGAAGAAATTTAGGCTAAATACCAAGAAAGAATGTTCAACAGTGAGGACAGATGAAAGCAAGAACTTTCCAAGATGAGTGATAAAGATCATCGAAACACTTAAATCCATTAAGAACAGCTTTTCATTCATAAGGGTGTTTGACAAAGGATTCCGAATAGCGAGAGAAATAGGAAGTTGGTGGGGGTGGGGAGCGGTTGGCAGGAAAACACTCTCATTTTAACTTGGAAAAGTTAAAGAAATAGGGTGACTGTGATTTCTTTGCAAAATAGGAAAATGCGCATTTTCAAATCCATCTCTTATGACAAGTGTTAGGAAACAGTGTCCTGCAAACCATTTAGAGTCAGAATGATCTGAGTTCAAATCTTGCCCCTATCACTTACCAGGTGAGTGAACTTTAGCTAGGTACTAACCTTTCCAAGCCTCAGTTTCCTCAACTGAAAATTCATACACGAAAGTCTGGCTTACAGTGGTACAGTAAAGGTAAAACATTATAATATGTAAATGAATCCAAGGATAAATTATCAAGCACAGAATACCACAAATATTTAATAAATGGTAGCTCATGTTATTATTAGATTATTAACTCTAACCTAAATAACTTTAGCAAAGCATTTACAAACAAGAACATCAGGAACATTTTTTTCTTTAAAGTAGTGAATCAAAAATCAAGTTTCACCGCTGTTTTACAGATGATCTGCTTTTTGGGGGTGGGGGAATTAGAGTCTTGCTCTGTCACCCTGGGCTAGAGTGCAGTGGTGTCATCATAGCTCACTGCAGCCTCAAACTCCTGGGCTCAAGCGATCCTCCTGCCTCAGCCTCCTGAGTAGCTGGGACTACAGGTGCACACCATCATGCCTGGCTAATTTTTCTATTTTTTGTAGAGACAGGATCTCACTCTTGCTCCAGCTGTTCTCGAACTCCTGAGCTCAAGTGATCTTCCCACCTTGGCGTCCCATAGTGCTAGGATTACAGGTGTGAGCCACTGTGCCCAGCCAATGATCATGTTTTTTAAATCCAAAGTAGGGTTAAGACAGTTGCTATTTTAGCATTAATTCATAAAATTTACACATATGCTGATGCTGGGTCATTTGCCCCTCTTCTTTTCTCTTTAATGTAAAACACAAATTATGAATTTTAAACTTCAGTTAATCAGAATGCTAACGAGCTGGGATGTTCTGGTCAAATGTATTTTATTTTAATTTTTCTATTTAGCTAAAATTTTATTTTTGTTTGAATACTATATAAAAATTATATTAATATATGTCATTAGGACTTTTGCCTTAGAAGTAATATATGATGAACATAATCTAATCCAAACATTCCCAATGCCCTCATCATCATTATTCTGAACCTTAATTATCATTGTCAAGTACTGCGGATGTTAAAAATGACCCATGGGTCATACTGATCCATGCTCCTGAAGTTGTTTTAAATTAAACAAACACCTAGAATCTGCTTGTTTCTTCAAAATGTTAAATGGTGATGGGAGGAAGGAACAGGGGCTGATAATTTAAGAAGTTTCTAGAGGTCTGCTAAGTTGATAACAGTAAGCAATGTTAAGGTGTGTTACTGATGGGATAAGTAAGCATACTTTGTACTCCAACTTATAAAATCATAAACAAACCAATTAAATGAAAATGGCGTAGCTTTTACACATCAGTTATATTATCAAAAAAGTTTTTCAATAAGTTTATGCACTTTTAATAAGCAACAGCATTAGTTAGTAAAAAAAAAAAAAAAAAAAACAAACTCTGATGCATTCAGAGCTTATAGATCTAAACCAGACAAAACAAAGCCTCATAAATGTGTTTGTTCATTAATTTTTAAAAAGCCAGACTTTGAGTTGTTATCATGTCAACTGGCACCAAACCATACTCAATTTAGTCCAACTACAAAGTGGAACCCATAGTCTACAATGGCAGGGTTTTTGATCACACTAATTAACAACCATTTTGTTTAAAATAAACAGATACGAGTCTAATTGCCTTTTTTACATAAGAAAGAGAAGATCTTAAAAGTAAAAACATGCAAAAGGAAAGATCAGACAAACGCCACTCAGACAGATAAGCAAAGTGTGTGTGAAAGGAACCCAGAGGAAGTCTGAATAGCTCACTGGGATTGACAGCCCAGCAGAGCAAAGGGAATTAGTTGCTCAGAAAGGTTAAAGGGAATCAGGTGCATGACCTGTGACTACCCATCCCTTCATCCTTTCCCCTCACAAAGGGACTGCACCTTGGTTTGTAATGTGATAGGCAATAGTAGGCCTGATAATTCTAATTAGGAAAGAACCACTTATTACCGACAAATCATTCCTTCCACCCTATCGTGCATTGCCAGAAGAGGATGTGTTGCAACTAGAAGTTCAAAGATAAACTGTGAACTGGTTCTCTAAGCCCCAGATGTCTTTCCTGAATTTCGTCTTGCAACAAATGAGCCCCTAGATCAGTGGCCTGTGTTTTCTAAGGCCCCCAAGTGGCTGTTAACATAAAGTTGATTGTACTTGGTTCCATAGAATCAATTTTGATTTAAACACTGACAACTGAGTTTGTACGCCTGCTGAATTTTCATCTCCCTAGCCTGTAAAAGCAATTTTGGGAGATACTCAGAGAAGCCTTCAGTTGCTAGAGCTATCAGTAAGAATATTAGCAGGTATACTGCCTTATTTTAATTAACAAATAGTGTGCTAATTAATATGCTATCCATATACTGTATAATGTTATATATGCTGTACCATAAACCACAAACTAAACGTAATTTAAAAACAATACCTACTGTGTCACCTGTGTGAGCTATTACCAATATAACAGGCATGCCACCCATTCTGCAGTACATAACACCAATAATATATGAAATAATAATTTAAAAATCATTAACTGATATTAACCTCTACAAAAAATTTTTCCCCTTTGGTTATTTATGGAACATGGGCTACTCAAAAACATTCATCTTTCCATTAATCTTTATATCCCCTGTTCCTAGAATAGTACCATGCAGAGAGGGGGCTTTCCAAACTGTCTGGGTAAATCTATTTTAAAACTAAGCAAATATGATCAGCATAAATTGTTATCTACATTCATGATAAAGTTAAAGATGAAACCAATGCCGTGCTGGTAGATGTTTAACAATCAACTCTCCAGGAGGGAAAAAAAAAACAAACCAGCCCTGATTTGCAGTGTTTGCAAATTTCATGGTGAAATACCCTGGATGGTGGATTTCAACCTACCACACCACCATGAAGTCACTGAACACAAAGTCAGGAAGAGATGTGCGCAAGTGGGTCATACAAGCTGGTGGAAGCCCCCAGGAGCCAGCTCTCTCCTACCACCTGTTGAAGCTCAAAACCCTTTTACAAGTAGGACACAAATTCCCAACAATAGAATTTTAAGTTGACTATGGTGTTTTCAACTGTCTACATCTCTGAAGCTTCACTATTTAAATTTAAATATTTGTCTTCAGATCTCACAAAACCGTGGGAGAATTGGCCCCCCATCAGAAAGGATTCCCAA
Organism: Varecia variegata; assembly: GCA_028533085.1. Classification (NCBI taxonomy): domain Eukaryota; kingdom Metazoa; phylum Chordata; class Mammalia; order Primates; family Lemuridae; genus Varecia; species Varecia variegata. The sequence continues at coordinate 66,625,608 of CM052440.1, read as the reverse complement.
AGGTACAACCTCTCAAATTCTAATGCAATACCCAGACCCAGAGAGAGACCTGTAACCTAAAAAGGGCTTGTTAGGTGGTTTTGATGTTAACTTATCAAGCTACTCTGCATGTCTGACTGCTGTTTGTACATACATAAAAGACACCACAAGACAGAAACAAGCAATGCTCAGGAAAACCAGAAAATCACTGAATATTAGATTAAAGTCCTTATTAATCAAAAATTTGTCTAACAGCGGTTGGCCATTTTATAGCATACTAAACTTTCAAAGAGACACTTACACAAATATGGTTTATTTGTATAAAGGATGCTATAAATTATTGTCACCTTAACGACTAAATGCCTGAAAGACATCAACTAGGTATAAGAGAGATGAAGTTATCAGTTTTGAAGAATCACTTTAAAATGTAAAATAAAACACTGAGGTTTTATACATAGTATGCTACATATATATAAATATTTTATATATAATTTTTGCTTAGGTACATCTTGGTTTACCAAGGTTTATCAGACAGAACCCCTTTTAGAATGACTTATCTAACAAAAATAACTTGGCTTACAAAGAAGAAAATTGGTAGCCTATATTTGGTGCCTTAAATTATGCATAGATAACTCCATCTGGACGACATACTCAATGTAATATCATTTTAAAGTCTGATATTATGGGGGAAATTTAATCTAGAAGAAAAATTTAGAAGATCACTATAATCATAATTTCAAATGATTTTAAATAATTTTATCATGAAAATTATTAATGAGAATTCTGTGTGGATGAATTTGTATTTGTATTATCATGGGCTTTGCCCTATACCTACTTTTTTCTTTTTAATTCTACAACTCTTTTGAAATAGAAGTAGTAAAATTCAAGAAATTATGAAGTTAATAATACATATTTTATAACATTTCTACACATATATCAAAATTTAATAGGTTAAACATACAGATAAAGCAGAAGTTGGTGAGAGTCTCCCCTTTAGGAGTATAAGCACCTCGAGGGCAGGAGCCTCCTAGGGTGCGTCTGTGCATTCCCAGCCCCTAGTACAGCATCTTGCAAAAAGGACGTTCACCAGAAATGTCTGGTAGTGATGAGTGTGATGTGAAAAGGAGTGAGAGACACTCTGCACTGGCTGTGAGGACCTGTGCTGTCACCTCTCCTGTGTCCTTGGCTCTGACCATCCTCTGTATTATCAGTGTACTGGAACAATGAGTACCTGGCAAGAGAGAGACTCCATTTCGTAATGTACAGAAAGAATGGATTTTATTAAAGGAAGAGTCAACAGGCTAATTCTAAACTTTAATTAGAAGCAGAAGAGAAATTTACTATCAATTCCCAGGAGAGGCAGCCAGCGCCGTAGCACCTAACATGGGTTGAGCAGCACTGATAATACAGTGAAGATGGTCTTCCCTTCTTGAACTGTTTGCTACTGGGGTGCAAGAAGAGGGGTTTGGCATCTAAGAATAAGACATGGAAACATTTATAACAATTTGACTGAGTCCTTTCATGGCTGTTGACTCTAACAGTGAAAAATCAGAGCTTAGATTGTGTATATGTCTGGTTTTCTTTTTTTTTTTTTTTTTCTTTTTTTGAATCTGCTCTTATATTGTGTTTTATAACATCGGTCCGTGACATATTCGAAAGGTAAAAAAACAACTAGCCCTCCTCACAGACAGTTTGCAGAGCACTGGTGTAGGGTACAGCGCTGCTCTGGAGAACTCAACTAGGCCCCATAAACAGACATTCTACAGTGGCCAGTTCTGCTCAGCCACTCAAAGCAAACCAAAGCAAAGCCCGAAAAGTCTTTTAGCAATGAAAACTGACCTACGGGAGAAATGGCTGGTCTAAAATGCAGCAAACCTACCATTGTTGTAATTGTGTAAGCAGAAGTTGGATGACTCAAAGAGGCTGAGATCCCTCCTCCAGCCCAGGCTCCACGGCCCTCTGCTTCCCTCTTCCCAGTCACCACACGGCATTGCATTTGTCCACAATCCCCACCAGACTGGAGCTCCTTGAGGCAGGGATGGTGTTTTACTCATCTTGGTTTGGTCCCTGAACGCAGTAAGGCTCACAAAAGTTTAATGTTAAAAACAAACAAAAAAAAAAACTCTACCATAGAGATTGAATAAAATGATGAAGTACTAGTCTGTGATTCAGTGATTGATATTATACCCAAACATAAGTTCTAGGATTGAGATTTAAATATTTTTTATATTGCTATATACAGCATGAGATTCAGTAAAAGAATTTTATGACCCATACACAATCACAATTCCACCACCAGAATGTTGAAAATGACTACTGTTCAGGAGTTTTCAGAAATATTAAATGGTTTGGGTGTGAGGGACACATACTGAAAAGATAAATTTTTCACTACTGTACATGAATGACAGTCTCAGTTTAACTACAAGAAACTACTTTTAAGAAAAGAGATGAATCCTTGAAGTTCTCTCTCTGGGTTTCAGGTTCGCTTTGGAATGAGATGAATATTGTTGTCACACTTGCATCAAATGCTATTGTAAATTGAAGAAGTTGGTAAATACAGTTTAGCTATAAGCATTCACCCGTTATTTATTTATAAGAATTTATAATATATAAGTATATGTAAAATATATAATAAGAATTACATGTTTTATTAACATCAAATTGATTCATTAGGAGGTTTAAAAAAACAGCAAAATTCTCCAAAAAGAAACTTAAACCCCTCAAAATCAATAAAATTAAACATAAAAAAGTGAATTTGTCCAACGCTTAGGGAATCCAGAATCCAGAATTGTCTTCTTGTGATATCCAAATGTTTTTAGTAGTATATTCAAAGAGCTTTTTAAATTACTACTGAAGTGTTAGAATTAATCTTGAATTTTCTTCTCTCACTTGACTTATCGTAAAACCTTTACACTGTTTAAACACAGTATATTATGTTTGATATTAAAATCCCAAGTTCATAAAGGATCAGATTTCCATTTATCCATTAAGAACCGAAGAACACATCTACATCTTTCTGTTTGTACTTCTCTCATTTTATTATTTTCTTGAAAGAAAGAAGAGAGACAAAGGTGCTCTCCCATGAAGCTGTAATTCAATACTTTATCAGTACACTGCAATGTTTACCTTCCATCCAGATGTCATGGTTGATAAAGAGAATTATATTCCTTCCCACCTTCTTAAAGAAAGACCTCACCACCCAGATGAACAGGATGGGGGCCAATACCTCCAACTCAATTCATTCTAAACTGAGCTTATTACTGTTCCTGTTTCTATTTAACCTACTCACATCCTTCCTATGTTTTCTGCTTCTGTGAATGGTAGTACACTACTATCTCATAGTTACCTGAAACAAGAAATCCCTGGAACATCATTTGTCCATCCTCTTGATTTTCTTGCACATCCAGTTGCCAAGTCTTGACCATTTTTCCACTGAAGTCTTTTATTCCACCCATTCCTTCCACCACTACCTTCTCACTTACACCAGCTCAAGACCTTGTTATTTCTTGCTTGAACCAGTACCCAACTCGTTCTCCATTCCATACTACTTATTTACGCCAAATGAAGCCTTCCTGAAAGAATTCAGGAAAACGCCGATCATATAATTCCCCTGCTCAGAAATCTTAAACATCTTTCAAATGCCTGACAAATAACATCCAGCTTATTCAAGGACTCCCATGATCTGGTTCTAATCTACCTTTCCAGCTCTATCCTTTAATCTAGCCAATCTGAACTCATTGTTCCCATTAAACATCCTGATTTCTTAACTCTGAGTCTTCATTCATGTTGTTCTCCCTACCTGAAATGCCATTTCTCTGCATCTTTGCATGTTTAAATTCCATGCATTCTTCAATACATAAGTCAAAGGTCAACTCCCTCATAACTGTCCTTGATCACTCCTTTCCAGCACCCACTGCTGCCGCATCAGAAATACACACAACTAACATCTTCATCTCTCTTACTGTGCATGTCAGTTTCTACCCTTTATATTTGTTTTATACATGTTTTACCTCCTGTGCTAGAAAATAAGCTAATACCTATTAAGTGCTTACTATGGCCAGGCTCTAGCTAAGCACTCTACATACATATATATTGTCTAGCTCTTTGCAACAATCCATTCACAGTGGAGGAAAATGAGCTAAAGAGAGGTTAAGGAACTCACCCAACATTATACATTTCTTCAATGGTATGTGTAATGCACCTCTAACTCTGAAGTGCTTAAGATAATACTTGCACATATTATAATTTCACTAACAATATATGAAATGAAAAAGTTCTACAGAATTTTATATTGGGAAATATCAAAGAGATATCCAGGTATTTATTCAATTTTATATAAATTTACTTATTATGGGATTACCTAATAAGAGTTAAATCTTGTGGGGAGCGTAGCTAACTCCCCCTGCAAAATCTGTGCTAGGTGCTGGAGAATCCATTTAAAAAGTGGTATATGTATACCATGGAGTACTGCTCAGCTATAAGAAACAATGGTGATATAGCACCTCTTGTATTTTCCTGGATAGAGCTGGAACCCATTCTACTAAGTGAAGTATCCAAGAATGGAAAAATAAGCACCACGTGTGCTCACCATCAAATTGGTTTCACTGATCATCACCTAAGAGCACATTTAGGAATAACATTAATCGGGTGCCGGGCAGATGTGGGGGGGGTGGGGGAAGGGATGGGTGTATACATACATAATGAGTGTGATACGCACCATCTAGGGGATGGACAAGCTTGAAGCTCTGATTCGGGGGTGGGGGGAGCAAGGGCAATATACACAACCTAAACTTTTGTACCTCCATAATATGCTGAAATTTTTTTTAAAAAGCATAAATAACTTAATGCTTATTGAGTACCCATCATGCACAGGCAGAATTCTAAGAACTTGGCCAGTATTCACTCATTTAATTCTGAGAGCTATACAATTCCTATTTTTAGAAGAGGATAACTGAGATACAAAGATACAACTAATTACCTTGCTCAAGCTCACAGCTAACAAGGATCCAGAAAAGAAATCTAGACTGAAGTGTCCTGGCCCTGCAGCCCACGTGCTGAATCACGGTGCCAAGCTGTTTTCTTAACCCTGAGCTTTCTTCTATGCTCAGGGATCTCAGTACAGTCTGGATTATCTGCTAGTTTGGGCCCTAAATCTACCTGAATTCTGAAATATATTACAATCAGTGCTTGAAATATCCTTTGGCAAATCTTTCTAATGTGATCTGGGAGAACTCTGATTATTCATAATCATAGTCGTTAATATAGTCATCAAAAATCTTGTAGGATAAGAGATTTTAAGTAGAAAAAGAAAACATGTGACTAGAAGCACTATCTTTAACTTTAGACACCGGAGGGAGATTGCCATTCCCTTCAGTATCCATCCTACACAACACCCATCAACAGCAACAACTTCTAAGGCAACAGGAGAAGGAGTTCGTGCTGCCATTTATGCATGGATAAACTAACTGTACGCTCACATATTGAGAAAGATTCCCATATGGGAAAAGAAAGAACATAAACAAAAGAAATATGCCAGCGTAGGAACAGAAATTGCCCTTAAATGACAGTTTCTCTTGACACAGAATGAAAGATAAGTATAATTCCCCAGGGGAAAGAATGGGGAAATCAGGACAGCTTTCATTTGGCAATGATAACATATTAAGAACAATTTTATTCATAGATTTTTTCAGTCTTTGAAATGCTGACACTCAACATTACCAGAAATGACATTCTTCCCACTACTATTACTATTACACGTACCAATATACACCAGGGTGAAGATGTAAGTAAGCCTTGATCAGTGTGGAATGTTTGATCTCCTAAGAAATAAAAATATTCACACCTTTTTACTGAAATTCAATTTCAATCTGTCCAACCTTTCCACAAATAATATATTTATGAATTGCGTGTATCCAAAAAGTTGATATTCCCAAGTTTTTCATTATAGAAAATTCATATTTCAGAATAATTTTTGTCTGTGTTTCATTTTATAGTACTTTTAATTTGTGTAAAATTTGTCTTTAAAGGACCACAGAGCAGAGAAAGCCACATAAATATGGATTACTGACACTTTATGTATGCACACTTAAAAATTTAAAGAGTATTGTGAATAAAAGGTTGTTCTAAATTATCTCATTGATATATGCTATTTGATGTCAATATTTGTTCTTTAATGAAAAATCAAATTTATATGTCTGTTAGTGTATGTAGGTAAACATATAAATATACATGTAAAGTATTTCCCCACCATCACTATACCAGTATATCAGCTAGAATGAAAATATAGAGAACCACTGAAAACACAGAGTTAAAACAATGTTTAGGATGACTCAGATTCGGTTACAATGATAGTTATTTCCTCATTTTGTTGACTAACGAGAAAGACATTTTAGATAAATTCCTCAATTTTCCTTTAAAAAGCATTACAATTTTCTATCCTTCAAGAAAGAAAAAACTGTGTGTTTGAAGATAATGTTTCTTTTTCTTTTACCTAAAACAATACAAAAGAGAATAACAACATGTAGAATTTTTCTGGAAAGAGAAAACACCGGGTGAATTAACTCAGCTCTACAGCAATTTTCTCATTCAGTGCAAGTTCCTATGGGCTTTTCTAAATCACTCACCACAGAAAGTGCACCTCCTTTTGGGCAACCCCAGTCTTTGTCACTTTAATTCAGTTATTTAAATGCACCATAAGTTTTCCTCTCAGATGAGATGCTAATCTGAGGGCAGTCTTCTTAATCAAAGCTAAAGCAAATGAGTACCTGTGTATTTTACCATCATTCCAGTTTGAAAGGACAGAGGAAATTCCTTTGTTTTAAGCTTGCATGAAAGATCATCCACAGTCACTCAGCTTCTTTTAACAAAGTTGCTTGCCTACATAGGTCATCTAACCTAGGATGGTGGTGAGTTTATGGTATCAACACCCACCTTATCTCTTTGTTCACGTGAGCCACTGAATGGTTAGCAGACAATAATTTGGCTACAATGAGCCTACACTGGATATAAATTAGTTTTCCTAAGCATTTTTCATGTTGTAAACTGCACACGTAAAACTCATTTTACAATCAAACTTCTTTTCTTCATTAGTGCTATCTCTAAACAATACATGAATTTCTCAAAAGCGCTTTCTCTAAATTCCTTTAAAATAATTCATTCTTTATGTAAAAAGAAAGCACGCTGAATCAGGTATATATTATGTCACAAAGGCAGAGATGAATTATATTTGTATCGTCCATTACATTTCAAGTTTGTATATGCTGCTGACTTAAAAGTGCTGCAAGAAATTTGCAAAGTTTATATTATTGATAAACATTATTTTGCCCGTATGGTTAGTCTTTGGTCTCAAAAGCCTGCAAAAGGCATAAATTTGGCTATTTATCATGTCTCTTAACATAGTACTCATTTAGCCAAGCTGTATATATTTAGTTTTTCTAATCTTTGCTCATAAGTCAATCCCTCTAACTCATTAATCTTTCTTGTTGCTTGTCTCTGATTGTTTCCATTTGGTTTACTAGGAAGGTAGGATTTACTAAACATTGCCCCCTCCTCTTAATTTTAATTCAAAGGATTATAAACTTCTTGAGGGCAAGGACCATGTTTTCCTGAATTAAAAATGAGTTACAGAAATAAGATGCCTTATTGGAGATAATCTTGAAACACCTTGCCTATTGCAAGCTGACAATGTTTTAAATCATATTCATTAGGAACCCTGCATTTGTTGCTTGTTTCTTTTAGGAAAGAATAAATCACAGCTGAGCACCTTCAGACCTCTGGACAAGGATCCATGTGTTTTTCCATGTTTGTGTGTGTGTTGGGATTTCCTACCACTGCTGAATGACTTGTGATAAAATAATTCTTAAAGAAATGTAACTACATTTTCCCAGTGGGAATTGACAATGTACATGCATCATAACAAATAGTCCTTATTTTCCTTCAGAAAATTATTGCGTCAAAAAGATTTCTGAAATCATTTTCCAGTGAACATTCAGGATCATTCCCTATCAAATTAATATAGCCCTAATTAACTTGTATTCTTCTCAGTCCACTGCTTTGCATGAGGTTGATCCAAAAAGCTTAAATCTAGAGGTGGAATTAAAACATAAGCAAATGATAAAAATTAAATGCTATATAGAAGGCCTTTTACTGAAGATAATTTTTAAAATATATGGACAACAAATACTTTTATATTCAGAGGGATGAGAAATTCTGAGGGATAGAAAGATTTAAGTTGATTTAGGAATTGGAATTTAAGCTAGGATTCACAAGATTCTGACAAACGTAGAAAGGAAGAAGAGCATTTCCGTATTGGGGAAATGGCCTGCACTGAAAAATTGAGATGTGTTTGAGCAAAATCGTAGAAGGAAGTAAACGCAAGTTATTCAACAGAACACTAATACTGTGTCATGGTGGGATGAAGATGGCAAAAGATGAATGCCGTATCCCAACAAATAATAAGGAGAACATAGGCCAGATAATTAAAATAACATTTGAGGGGTTCTTGGCTTCAAATTATATGAACAATTCCAAGAGTTGTCTAGCCCTCATAATCAAAACTCCAATCTAGGAGGTTACTTAAAAAAAATAACTCTACCTGTATTTCAGATTAGGGTACGAATAGCTCAGAATTGGCATTGAAAGCACAGAATTGTCCAAACAAATTGTTAGCAAGACTTTTTAGTGATCTAGTGGAAAGAAACAGACTAAACCAGAAAGACTTCAATTCACTGTGTCTCTGCCATTGGCTTTCTGTGTGGCAACTAGACTGGACTTGGTTTTCTTATCTGTAAAATGCGTATAGTAGGCCAGGTGCAGTGGCTCACGCCTGTAATCCTAGCACTCTGGGAGGCCAAGGCGGGCAGATTGTTTGAGCTCAGGAGTTTGAGACCAGCCTGGGCAAGAGCGAGACCCCGTCTCTACTAAAAATAGAAAGAAATTATATGGACAGCTAAAAATATATATATAGAAAAAATTCGCCGGGCATGGTGGCACATGCCTGTAGTCCCAGCTACTCGAGAGGCTGAGGCAGGAGAATCGCTTGAGCCCAGGAGTTTGAGGTTGCTGTGAGCTAGGCTGACGCCACGGCACTCTAGCCTAGGCAACAGAGTGAGACCCTGTCTCAAAAAAAAAAAAAAAAAAAATGCTTATAGTAACAAGTACCCTTCCCATTTGTTGTGATGAATAAAAATAAAGTTTCTTAAAAAGCACCTAGAAAAAATGCCCAGTATATGAAAAGTATCAATAATTGATAACTATTACTATTATAGGCTTTCCCCACCTGGGGCCTCTTTGTATAACATGATTTAAAATGTTTTTATCACCCTCCTTTCAACCCCGAAACACTCATCTTCCTTTCTCCCCCTGTCAAAAATATGTGGGTCTTTCATGCAGCTATTATTCTAATACTTTTATAAATAATCCACTACCTGCCTCCTGACAATATTTTTTTTCCTGCAGACCCTTTCAATTTTTATAAGAATGTTTTAGGATGCAACATATATAAAAGGCAGATTAACTGACAACCCATATACTTTTCAATAGATAATGTAAAATTCAAGAATCTCAGAACCTATAGTAGACTCAGAAGTAACCTGGTCCAATCACTACCAGACGTGTGAGTGTCTTCTTTAACATCCCAACAAGCAGTGACAAGAGGAGCTGCTTTCGTTGACTGAGCACACACCTGTCTCCCTATAAAGGGCACATAAGGAAGAAATCTAAGTATACCTATGTCCAGAGGTCCTTCCCATTTGGAAGCCCACTTACCCCTGTGGCCTCTCTTCTCCTGGACATTTCTCAAGCCCACTCATCACTCTGCTTGCTATCCCTGGTAATCCTTTTACTTTCTGGCTTAAAACTAATTAAAAATAACACTCCTAGAATGTGACAGAGTAGTTTCAGTCAGTCCCACCTCAGTATTACAGCTCTTGTTCTAGATGGTAGATGTCTGTTAACATGGCCCAATATCATGCTAGTTTCAGGGGCAGCCCAAACAATGGTAACAATACAACAGTGTTAACCCATACTGAGTCCCTTAAAGCCATAAAAACCTTTCGCTTATAATATGAGGAAATCACTTCTTCACTATCTCCGTATGTGTGGAGAATTTATCTTGATCTCAATAGCAATGACCTACTATTCCATCCTACTGTGGTGAATCTGCGCCCAGATAACTGCCACCCAACATACTGCTCATTTATCCCAGTCTGGCAGGCTTTTCAAACTTGATTATCCTACTAGCAAGGTGTTCCCTGGGGAGAGTGAGCTACATACCATGATCAGGGGCAGAGCCCTCTGGCAACACACTAGAAGTTTCCACCATTAAATCAATCCATGTAAGCAGCATGCTTTGGCTCAAATGCCACAGTTTTCAATATCCTTAACAAATGCCTTGCTGATATCTAAATACACTATATCTAACGTATTCCCTTCATCAACCATGTCTGTTTTAAACAATAACAATAATAAAAAAAAATATTCTAGGATGCCGTCGTATATAAAAGGAAGTACATGAAAACTAGGTATAATCGCTTACATGCCACATAGAAAAGAAGGCTAAACAAAATTCTGATTTGATAAAATCAGAAGTTGATCAAAAAACTTGATCAAAGCTTAACATTGACCATCCTAGCTCCCTATACCCCACCGGTAAGATAAGTCCATGAATTATTCCTTGAAAATACTGTAGATTTCCAAATAATCTAGAATTAGAACCAAAAGAAGATTCATGCCTCATTTCATTTGTCTGAAAATAAAATTTAAATTAAAAAAATTTGGAAAATGTTTGTTTATAAATTTTAACTTGCCCAAACCTAATATATATTCTCTAAATATCATCAATGTTTGCTGTATAAAAATCAAAAGGTAAAAACCATTAGGAGACTATCTACATGAGAGATCTGCTCAACACAGAATATTTTATGAATATTCATTGAAAGGGCCAAAAAAATGGGTATGAGGAAGATGGATTTGCAAGAAAATGACAAAATGTTTCCCTAATATTTCCTTGACTCTTTTACATAGCCCATTTCTTCATTTAAAAGACATGCAAGTTAAAATCTTCTTTAATACTCCACTTAAGACAGGGAGCTATTCTAGAACAACAAAATTTACCTCTGTCTCACTGACATTTAACTTCTGGAGCTATTTGGCCCAAGGAAAGACAGTGAATGTTTAATTCTGGATCTCATCCAAATAGGTTGCCATCATCACAATGTCTCATGTCTGCTTTACTAGAGAAACAGCTGCCAGAAGATGAATAAATGCCTCTGCCATCAGGTTCATACAGCCAACATCCTCTTTTTTTCCCCAAAGATGAAAACTTTCAATAGTGTTGTAGAGTCAGGACATTAGAATTCAGTACATTCCATATCCAGAGAACAGAAGATAAGGATACAGTTCTCATCCTTCTTCCAGAGCAGGATTGGGGAACACCTTTATCTCCCAATTAAAACACATTAGGGGAAAACTAAACAAGTCTTATTTCCCTGGAGCAAAACCAAAATATTTAGTTTTTAGTTTGTTAAACAGTCAAAAGGTCTACACTTTAAAAAGAGAAAAAAAATGCAGACAATTGAATGAATCATCATGGATCTTTTAAAGTGTGGCTCAAAATATTTGCTTTTACTTAGAGTAAACCAAAATTCCTCAGCCCCTTATAGGCCATTTCCTATTATTTATTTGTTACAAGTTGCCAGCTTCCCAAATACAATGTGTGTCTGATCAATGTTTTGCAAAAAGACCTACAATATCACTAAATCTGCAGTTAGATCTGACTAGAAATCTTCACATTTAATTTTGAAGATGTTTAATAACTAACCTTTTATTTTGTCATAAGAAGTGTCAATATTTTAAAATCCTCCTGTCACCCCAACCCCATTCTTACCCAGAACCCTTTTAAGTCTAACCACTCTAAACAGTCAAATCCAGATTGTCTTCTGAAGAATGTAAGTGTTATTAGGTGATTTCCATGAAGCAGCATTATCATAAAATCTACACCAAATCAAAAAAGTATCAAGTTAATTTTAATCCCTTAGAGATTTCAAGAATTCTGTATGTTTAACATATTCTAATAGAAAGTTAAAGACAGGAAGGGATGAGAGCCCAGCAAACTATATTTATTGTGTTAATGTACCATTTGTCTTCTGGGCAAGTAACTAAAGGTCATTTGTTCTTCATGGCAAGTGTTGAAAATAGTTTGCGTTGAAGGTCTAACTTAAAGGAACAATGTGAAACCCCTCAGGCCTAAAGTGACCTTTTTATGCCAACACAGACGTCCAAACCTTTAAAGAGGAGAGCAGTGATGTCTGCACTCTGATTTTCAGTTACTTCGACTCCCTTTTCCTCAATGACTCTGATGGAGAAGTTGGAATTATTTTCTTTGTGTAGCTCTTAGTGTACTCGTGCAACTATCAGAGGCAGCTATCAGAGTTGCATCCAGGACTGAAGATGGGCAAGTTCCTAAGCCTACGTTTGCCAAGTGAGAGGGAGCGTGTGGGGGAGAGAGGCACGTCGTTAAATGTGTTTGGAGGTGGGAGGCTGCTTCCAGGCCCCTGGGTGCAAGTGGGCTCGTGGGAGGCTGTTTAGTTATCCCACAGCTGCACCTGGAAGAAACCCACGGCCTAGTTATTGTGCACCTTCTTCAAAAGAGTAAGGGTTTGAGGCAAGAAGAATAAAGAGAAACAGAGATAAGGCCACCAATTAAGGTTGTTGACTACTTCACTTGACAAAATAACTTCGTGCTTCCCAGAAGCTGAGAGCTTTTGGGAAGTCTTGCCTCCAAATCACTCAATAAAACTCAGAATTGTCAAGTGGTGAAAAAGTTTTCATCTTCAGATACATCTACTCAACTAACATTGACCCATTATCAAGTGACAAATTGGCCAGATTCCTAGGTGGGGCACCAGCACTCCTTTTTACCAGCAAGTGAGGCTCTTGATGGCAACGGAGGAGTGTGTGTTTTCACTTTCTCTTCCACATCAGCTGGGGCTGATTTTCCCCTCAGGGTTTGCTAACTACACAGAGGGATTTCTGCCTAAGAAAAATAACCCACAAATGCACCCAAAACATTTTCTTACTTTCAATGGGATGTATAAAGACACCTACTTTCGAATTTACTCAGTACTGCCCACAGAGACAGAAGGCAAAATCAACATGGTAGCCCTAAAAGCACATCTCTCTTGGGTTCACAAGTCTTCCTGCAGTCTGCGGCACACTTCAGCTGCTTTGCCACATTTGGGTGGCAAAACATGGCACAGAACAGCCACTGCAATGAATAGTGGAGAGGCCATTTGTTCTACAACTCCGCTTTCTTTGTTACATATTCTGTCAATATGCAGAGCAAGAAAAGCACCCACGCCACCTAGAACAGACTCAGAGTTTAGTTTGACCTTGTACGGAGTTCTTAATCAAAGAAAAAAATTGCTTCTTGGAATTCTGCCCTGTGATTTCCCAAAATTGTTCCCAAGATGGGCATTGACCAGTTGGAGCGGGGGTGGGGTTGAAATAGACTGCTTTTATATAACAGTACTTTTAACATCATTTTCCTTCTATTTACTATGAAGTAAATTAGCCTGTTGCTCTTTTTAAAAAGGCATTTTCTTTAAAGATGACCATTAGGACTATGCAAGCACATTTTGAAACAGGTATGAAACCAGTGTGCCCAAGTGTGGCTGAAACCCAAACAGTTATTTTTTTTCCACTTACACAGGAAAATTCAGGAAAAAAATGGTTACATGGGCAGCTCACAGTTTCTTTTGGAATGCTTTCATGGAAATTCGGGCTGTATTTGATACATACACCATATTTTTTTAATGGTGTTGTGTGGGTGGGTTGGAGGCACATGAAGAGCTCCAAAATCCATATAAATATCCAAAATGGGCATGGAGAAACGCTCTCATTTCCTTTTTATTGTCTATTGCTCATTTGCTAGCTGTTACTTGACGCATGATACTCTAATATTCCTTTATGCCTATTTTAACTTAAACATTAGCACCAGGTTTCTAAAACACATAGCTTAAAAACATCACCCCCACCTCAAAAAAGATTTTAAAACTAACAAAATACCAAAAGAGCTGCCACATTTAAGCCACATTTAAAATAAGAGGTAAGACATGCTCACTCCCTATTCCTTTCATCCCAAAGAACTAAGATAGACAAACCAACCAACCAACCAACACAAACCCAACATTTCTTTCTTTCTTTCTTTCTCCATGCCAGGGTTGCTCCCTGGGTGGTAGCCATGCACGCTGGCTTGTGTGTACTTGGAGAGAAGGGACTAGGTAATGAGAAAATTACAGATGACTTTGTACGGTGGATTCTGTGATTTACATTTGTGGTAAAACCCAAGGCAACTGATCTGCAACTCTAACTTGAATTGGGCTCTTACATGGAAATTTTTCCTGCTTGTGGCAGTACCTAAAACATGCTTTCTGGGAAGGGCTCAAGAGCCTACTCTTCCTAGGGCAGGCTTCGAAAGATTATTTTAACCTCTTATGTTATACTAATCACAATAGTCCTGAACGTCCCTCCCACACCCATCATCAAAGCAATGTTCACTAGAATCACATGCTAGCATTTGGTTAAAAAAAAAAATTCTCAAGCTATGCAAAATGATAAATTATGGGTTTTAAATGTTAGAAATAATATTTGAATCAAAGTTTTAAAAGTGGAAATGCCCAAAAGTCCTTTGAAGTACGATTTAATATGAAAGCATATTAAATTGACCAATATGGGAAACTATAAAGGAGAACAAGGAGATAAAGAACTAATGAAGAAAAGACAGAAAGAACTGTATGAAGTTCTGATAAACACTGGGCTCACATCTCAAATCCAAAACTGTCCATTGCAATTACCACTCGCTCTAAAAGTATGTATGTAATGGAACTCAATCTACCTTTCTTAGACTATTTTCCTTCATGGCAAAAGAAAATGCCTTTCACTATTGTCGGGCTTTGCTGCTTCACACTCCTAGCAGAATATTTTTTTAAGGTAAACTATGAGCCAGCAAGTTGCCACATGTTCAGAATGCATTTGCCAAATTAGGAACCCAAGTTCTTCACTCTATTTAATTGCTTTGAGGCAATGAAACATAAACAGCTTTGGTTAAAGTGAGAGCTACAAGCAGGCACACATACCAAATTTTTGGTCTTAATGAAATCCTTCAGCTTGGTAACCTCAATCAAACTAATCAAAAGAGGAAGGAAGCACGGCCGTCTGTCTTCCCTTCATATTCTCCTGTTAGCTTCATACGTTTCTAACTGGTTCAAAAGGGGCTTCCCAATTCAAAGTCCAAGGGCAGTACCAATGAAAGCTCATCCACTAACTGAAATAGCTGCTGATTTTGGTAACTAACTAAACGTCAGGTAACAAAGAAAATGCCTTCTGATTAATTGTTTAGCCTCATCCTCCTCGATTTAAAAGTCCCTGAAAAGTCTCACCTTCTTTGGTGTGAAATAAAAATAACAATTATTTTCCCCCAAAGGAAATATTTTGCCTAATTTAACACAAATTGCATTACTATGGTACATCTTTCTTGGGAAGTTTAGTAAAATGAGACAATTCCAAGTAAGGGAGGGACAAGTTCTAGACCATAAAGTAAAAGACCAATAATGACTCTGAAAAAATAAAAAGCAATCATTTCACAGACTTCAGTAAAGTTGCTTTGAAAAGTCAATGATTCAATCCTCTCAAGTATTAATAGAAACAGAGACTCTGGGTTATAATAAACACTTGAGGCCATCTTGTCATTGGTAAGAGATACTAAACAATGTTACCATACCTGAATCACTTCTTAGAGTCTACAAGTGATACTTAGGTATTTTGTTCTTGGTACTTCTGATGAAAATTGGCCTTTTATGAAAGAGTGGGCTGTGAAATAGTTTAGAATTATTGTTATACACAAGGTTTCATGTGTTCAGTTTCAGATGTGAAATTTCACACATTAAAATTTTTAAAGAAAGAATACATTTAAATAAGAAAATTCAAATACAATGAATGCCACTCAGCCTTTGATGATTCTTTACCTTTTCTGCTTCATTCAATAAAATATTTTAATTGCCATGAGCACATCTGATAATATAGCATGATCTTTCACAGTATTCAATCCCTTTGTCTACTTTATAAACTGGTTTACCAAAGGGCAAGGTTTACTGAAGGAATCCTATCTCACCTTAGAGTTTCTTGCTCAGACTTTGTGAACCTTGCCTATCTTAAAGTTCCCAATAAATGATATCCTTTTCACACTATGAGGGTTTATCTTTGGGTGGGTAAAAAAAGTCTCTTATCATTGTCTTCTAATGAGCAAACTTGAAATACCTGGTTAAAAGTCAGTGTCAGCAATACCCAAAACTGTCAAGATCATCAAAAACAAGGAAAGTCTGAAAAACAGTCACAGTCAAGAGGAGCCTAAGAGATAAGATATTAAAAGGACATGAAGGAAAAACTAAGGAAATCAGAATAAAGTATGGACTTTAGTTAATATGAGTATAGGAACACCGGTTCATCAATTGTAATTAGTGTATTATACTGATGTAAGATGTTGATAACAGAGGAAACTGGGTGTCAGGTATGTAAGAACTCTTTGTACTGCAACTTTTCTGTAAATCTAAGACTCCCTAAAATAAGAAAATTGTTTTTAAAGGGTCAGTGTAATGATGCAACTGAACTCTCTTTAAAAGCAGAAGTACTTGTATCAATTGATCACTTCCTCAAGTGTGGAATGTATTGGATGATGTGGAAGAATTGAAAAGTACACAGCTCTTTAGAAATAATGATATCTATTGAGATTCCCTGTCCACAGTGAAAATAACCTCAGGATTTTCAGCCTTAAAAAAAGAGGGAGGCCGGGTGCGGTGGCTCACGCCTGTAATCCTAGCACTCTGGGAGGCCGAGGCGGGTGGATAGCTGGAGGTCAGGAGTTCGAGACCAGCTTGAGCAAGAGCGAGACCCCGTCTCTACTAATAGAAAGAAATTATCTGGCCAACTAAAAATATATATACAAAAAATTAGCCGGGCATGGTGGCGCATGCCTGTAGTCCCAGCTAACTCGGGAGGCTGAGGCAGTTGGATTGCTTAAGCCCAGGAGTTTGAGGTTGCTGTGAGCTAGGCTGACGCCACGGCACTCATTCTAGCCCGGGCAACAGAGTGAGACTCTGTCTCAAAAAAAAAAAAAAAAAGATGGAAAAAGGTGAGGTGTAATGGCTCATGCCTGTAATCCTAGCACTCTGGGAGGCCGATGCAGGAGGATCGCTTGAGCTCAGGAGTTTGAGACCAGCTTGAGCAAGAGCAAGACCCTATCTCTATTAAAAATAGAAAAAATTAGCTGGGTGTGGTGGTGTATGCCTGTAGTTCCAGCTACTCGGGAGGCTGAGGCAGTAGGATCACTTGAGCCCAGGAGTTTGAGGTTGCTGTGAGCTAGGCTGACGCCACGGCACTGGCCTAGGTAACAGAGTAAGACTCTGCCTCAAAATAAATAAATAAATAAATTTTTTAAAAAGAGGAAAACATGTCTGGGTAATCACACTAATGTGTAAAACATATACACATAGTAACTAGGTAGAGAAGTAACTCCATACCCTTCCCTTCCCCCTACAGCAGATAGAACTAGACCAGGTAATAAGAAAATATAAATAGCTCCTCTTGCACCTATAAAGTACATAAAGGGAAGATAACTGTGGGACCTGATGGATTTACTGCTCCCTGAAGATCAGTTGCCAAGGCAAGAAACTGGAATATGTTTTCTAATCCAGGCCATCCAACAAAAAGGACAGCAGATAATAATACCTTTGAAAATTTCAAAGTGCTTCCCATTTATTATCTCATTTTATCCTCACAACAACAGTAAGAAACAGATAGCATAAGTTATTATTATCATAGTTCACGGCAAAAACTAAGACACAGAAGGTTTATAAAACATACCTGAAGTCACACCATAAATGACTTGAATTCAAATGAGAATCCAACTTGCCCAACTTCAATACCACCTTAACTCTTAACTGGAAATAATGTGGTTTCAAGAAAAGAATTTTGTGCTTATCGAAATGTTGTGTTTTATAGTGCAATGCATAGCATCCTAAGTATAACAGAAGTCCATGGTGAGGCAGTTCCTATGTGCCACAACTTCCTGTAAAACAGAACTACTGAATAAAATAAAAAAGGATATGGTAGCATTAAAGAAAATTAATTCTTCTTTTCTGCACTATAAATGTAATGAAACACTACCAAAAAATAGTATTACTTATAGAATTAAGTGCAGAATTATTTATAGAATTCAACAAATTTATATCAAAATATCTATGACTAGAGTGCCATTAGTGTTGGATTTGTTTAACAGCCTTAAAAAAGTAATTTTTTTCCTCTGATACCATGATAGCACAGCAACTTGGTGTACTCACTCATGGCTAATCTACCAACTATAGACACTTTTTTTATAAAGTTCTTAACAGAAGAGTTAAAGTCCATCTTGTTTTTCAATGAACCATTGTCAAATTAAGGACATCTAGCTATACCCTGATATTTACTCAAAAAATAGTGAAATCTACCTCTTGTTCAATTTGGCTAGAGCCGAAGAAGTATCAGAGTGACTTGTCCTCAGTCACTCAAGGACAAGCTACTAGTATCTGCTGTGGGCACTGTACTACAATATGGACCAAATGTGAACAAGACATGGTCCCAGTGTATTGGGAACTTAGTCTAATCAAAGGAAGCCAGTATGAAGTACGTACAGAATCAGAGGACTTGAAAGGAAAATTGGAAACCCTCTGGTTCTTGTTCTATTTCCTTCCAGCACTCAGAACGATAAACAAGCCCAAAAGGTAGGTGAAATATCAGAAAAGTTATTGGGAAAGGATAATTCACAAGATGATCCTCAGGAACTCAATTCCAGGGAATTTAACAAAGTTTCATCAGAAAGTATCAATCAATAACTAATTTGGATGCTGATTTCTTTTCAGCTTGAGTGAACACTTGAGAGCAATGGTTACATTTAGTTCAGCTTCCAAAACAACAACATCAAAAAGACACAAGCCATTTCTCACTTAGGGTTCAAGGGTCTGATTAAAGAAAGTGTTTTAAGTTGCAAGGTATATTTTATGACACACCAACATCCAAAATTGCACCACTTAGGACTAACTACTTATTAACTAATGAAATGAGAGAAGGTGTATATTTGAGAATAAAAATCAAAAGAACCACAGGGATGGGGAGGGTGGGGTAGGCCAAGGAATGCAGAACTACATCTAGAGTTCAAGTCCAATGAGTCCTTTCCTAGCAAAGGCAAAAATGAGGTTGGGACTTTTGACTCTGGATAATTTCTAAGTGTTATAAATCACCCCAGGTTTTTAAACTATATTGAGAATAAATACGAAGTGAATCCAGTAAATTCATTCTATGACAATAAATTCAGTTGAATATGCCACAATGATCTAAACTGTTCAAGGGAGAACAAATTTGAAACAGTCTAATCTCATAACCAGAGTTGAAGAACAGTAGTCTCCATACTCCTTGATCCCCAAAAAGTGGGGTCTGTGGCATGCAATTCCAGAGCCTTAGTAACTACAACTTCTGCTCATTTTCAAAGAACTCCAATACAAGCAAAAATACCTATAAAGAAGAGTAATGTCTAAACATCAATAGGTTACTTGAAGTTTGCTCAAACTTTTTGAAAAAGCCAAATTGGGCTACGATTCCCTGGGGACATGGTTTGTCTCTGTCCTTTTTGGCTTTGACTATATGAAAAGAACAATAATTAGAGAAAGTGTCATTCACTTAAAAATATCATTTTTTAATTAAAAGTTAAAACACTTCCCCCAGATTCTTCCTGAGCATCCCTAAATTACTCAGCTTCACTCTTGTGTTTGAGGAAGTGAGAATTCCAGGTATTTTGATTGTCTGGCTGAGGGTACCCAAGCTTCACAATTTCCAGGTAACTTATGTAATATTACTGGGAGCAGCAGAAGAGAAACAAAACAACTATACAAAAAGCCTAGAGGGATTTTTTTTCTATTTGGCTGGTTAAAATGTTCAGAATTATTTAAGAGTTGGAAAAAGAACAATAAACCACACCCTCAAAGGGCTCCAGTCTGAATTCCACCATTAGTTTATGCCATGTTTTCCAATCCAAAATTTCAGCGTATTAATGAGAATAAAAGAGCACCGAAAGAATGCGTTGATGTAATCAGAGCTTGCCTGAAATCGAACTTCTAAAACATAATTTTCTTAAAGAACATAGACTGAATTTATTACTTTACACCTTGCTCTTTATGAATATACAAGTTCTACTGGCTTCCTCCCAAGGAACAAAAACTCATCTCCCCATTATTTGTGGTTTCTACAAGCACCACTTAAGCATGGAATATGTTGCGACACAGAGCTCTCCTGGACTTTGTACTACAGGAAGCTGTTAGCAAATGATCTCACAGCACAGTTCTCCAGCAAAGACACTGAGGGTAGAGCAATAATGGTGCTGCAGGGTATATGTGTAAACATATAAAATGACAGAAGTTAAAGGATATGGTACAATCTAAGGCCAGCCTGTGGCTTCTCATACAATTTTATAGTCGAATCAACCATGAAAGAATATTAGTAAGATGTATTTACATTGTTACTATTTACCAAATGGCTGTACAACTCTCTTCAAAATATTTGCTGAATAAGCTGCCACAAGAGGAAAAAAAGCAGAAATTTTTGTTTGAGTGTGTTTATTTTTAAAAAAATTAAGTTCTTCTGTTTCACATATTAACTACCCAACAGAACCATCCTAACATTGCAGGTAGAGAGTAGGCCAGGATTTCAAAGATTGGTTTCACAGCCAGAAAGAATTTCAACAAAAGCCTACCAACAGTGGTACCTCTGTCCTAACGCTTGGGGATTTATTGGTGTTTGCCATGCCAGACATCATCCTCAGTGTTTTCTAGGGATGATTTCGGTGAAAACTCATGACAGAATCATAAGATAAATAATGTTATTATCACCATTTTACTGGTGTGAAAACAAAGGCTAAGAAATATTAAGTAACTTTCCAAAGAACAAGCAACAGAGATAGAGTTGGGATTCCAACCCAGATATTCTGGCCCCCAAATTCACACTGCTGCTCTGCTCCTGTGGTATGGTCCTATTCTCTTCCCACCTCTTTCTTCTTCAAAGGATCACGATCACAGACACCAGTAAAGAGCAGAGTATGATCTTAACTCTTCCTGCCTCTGTAAAATAATAATGCCAAATATCTATAATAATAAATTTTCCGAGTCCCCCTAGCTTTCTTCATTCAACAATTCACCAAATATTTACTGACTGCCTCCTATCTGTGAATGAAGTTGACCAATACATAATTCCTACCTGAATAGAGTTTATAATTCATTACTTTTAAAGGAGTACACAAATGATTGAATTAAATTAAATAAATTGCAAAGAACCAGATCATTATGTTCTTCTGCCTAAATCTTTACAAAGAGCTTGAAATCAACGTACTTGACGCTGGTTCACAAATCCATACACGACCTGGCCTCTACCCACTTCTCTCAGGGCACCTCTTAATTATTAATACTACTCCCTGGGCTCACTGTGCTGTAGACACTTGACCTTCCTCTTATTTCTTGGAATGCACCAAAATTTCTCCATCACAGGGACTTTTGCCTTTTACCTCTTCCCCCAGATCTTCCTTGTTTGCATTTCAATGACAGTGTATTACCACCTTCTCCAAAAGGCTCACTCTGACTCACTCAATCTAATCTGCTTCATGTTCTCCTCTCTCCCTTCAAGTATCATCCTATCACAGTCCTCTAACTGCATTCACAGCATGTACTGCCATCAGAAATTAAGTATTTTGAAATTTTATTTGCTTGCTTATGTCCGCTCCCTCATTCTCAATCAGGGGCAAGGCCCACGAGACCAGGAACCTTGTTCTTTCTGGCCATCCCTGTCCCCTGCTGTACCCAGAATACTGCCAGGCACATAGGAGGTACTGAATAAATATTTCTTGAGTGAAGTAAGTGCTATAGGGATTACTGGAGAGAAATCTCTTGCATTTCCCGGACAAGAAACATTTCACAAAGTCAACAGCATGAGATAAGGATTTTGAAAGAGATGGAGCAATTCAGCAGAGATGAGTGCTACGGGCATTGCAAGGAAAAGGAATAACATGAGCAAATGCACAGCCCACAGGAGAGAAACCTGGAGCATGTTCAGGAAGGATGGAATAATCCAGCCTGGATGGTACACAGCCAAGGTTGGAAAAGTAGATTGAGTCAATATCATGGAGAGTGTTCAAAACCAGAAGGAAGAATACTGTGGGTAGTGGGGAGCCACACAGACACAGACAAACTTAGCATCAGAAAGACAAAAATCCGACTTAACAGTGCAGGCAAAGGATACTAGTAACAGTTTAAAGTCCCTCAGATAAAACCCTAAAAATCTCTGCCTTTTTTTTTTTTTTAAATAGGAAACTCCCAAGAGAGAACAGGAAGAGAAGAACTATGAACTTAGTGCTGTTAACTATTGGAACAGAAAGTACAATGTTACAAAGTATAAAGTTGAACATAATGATGAAATTTGTTTCTCTAATATCTGTTCAAAAACCCTTTGCAAAATAAACACAGATTTTATTATATCAAACCACCCAACGTGACTCATCTCTTTGGAAATGCGTCTCTGGCATATTCTTTCCTCGGGCCTCAAATTCTTTCAGAAAATCAAGCAGATTAGTGGCCTGATGACAGGATAGAAGTCAGAACTCAAAATCCTAAATCCAGTCCTGCCACCGAGTTGCTGCCTGAAGTGGAGCTTTATGTCACTTTTGTATTTGTAAAACATCTTTATGTGGTGAGTGTTTTAGAAAGTAACTCATCAGTGACTAGGAAGTAATAGAAATTTTCAAAACAGTCACATATATACATTGAAGTGAATATAAACTTTTAGTGTAATCTCTTACAAAGTAATCTGGACTTATCTTGTACTTGTTTATTTCTCAATCAGGCAGAGAAAATAGAAATATTCACACGAATGCATGTAAGTGTGAGTGTGTGTCTTGGAAACAGTGGCTGTGTCCTTAAAAATTCCCAGATAACAAAATTGGGGGGGGGGGGGAAGGTTTCTTTTAAAAAGACATGATGATGTAAACACTAGGAAGTTTAAAATAACACTTGTATAAACTGTTTGAATTGAACAGAAAAAAACACACCCCAAAAGAGTTTTGTCAGAATAAAAAGAAAACAAATCCCAAATCCTGACAGCAACATAAAAGCCAAATTCTCCCCCCTTTCTTTCATAATGGCTTTTCTATTGAGCTTCATTTTGACCTTTCATTACTTTCCCAACATTGAATAATATTGCCTTTTAAAACTCTCCATTTCTCTGCCGGCTGTACTATTATTCCTTCTCCCATTTTTGAGAGTTCTTAGCTACCGTTGCTCCAACATGCAGTGCACAGTCTTTGGTTTCTCCCAAACAAATATAAACTAGTATTTTTACATACTTCCCACTTTTTTTTACTTTTCACTTCCCTGTATAAAAAATAAAGACAATCATAAAGCTCTAAACGTGCCAAGAAACAGAAAACAGAAAAGTTGGTTATCTATCTGCTAGAAAAGAAACAACTGGTCTTATTATCAATCTATAGCCAACACACCCTCCCACCCTCCCTCCTCTGCTGCACCAAGATGCACTGTGTATGAAAGAACGCAAACAGCCTGCATACATTAGTCAGAGCTTGCAGGGTGGACCAACTGCATGATCTGATTGATAAAGTTTCATTACAAATTAGCCCATCTCTTTGATGAAAACAAGCAAGGCAGAGACTGTGCCATAATTTTATCCTCACAAATTAGTCAGCCAGACAAACACTAAACAGAGCTTGCCACACGAGGGGCAAACTAATTTAACTCATTCATACACTGCACCTCATTAAGGGCAGTTTTAGCACTAAGGTTGTGATCTTGTTGAGTATGCATTATTTTCCACAAAGATGCCCACTTAGTTGTCAGGGATAAATGGCCAGGATAGGGGCAAGATATATGCATTTGTGTATTACTTTCACTGGGAAGATCTGGTGCAGGGAAAATAACATGAACCAGCTCCATCTTCCCATACCTCAAGCCCACATATGCAAGACTTTTAACATAAGCGTTCATTTTAATAGATTGGCTATATTTTGCTTTTGTTTTTGTTATGTATTCCATACTTTCAAGTGGTAGTGAAAACATACACATTGCCTCACTGGCACGGTATAATTCTTAGTTGATAAGGTAGAAAAAAAAAAAGAAGAAAATTGGGTTGTTTATAAAAGATTATTACTAGTGCTTCCAGAGCATTTTGGGAAAAGATAGAGAAGTAATGCTCTCCAATCTCTTCCCATCCTGAAAAGAACACTCTGCCTTCCATGGGCTCCTGAGACCTAATACTTGGAAACAGCCTCCTTGGCTGCAGCTAGACACCTCTAAACACACTGATTTATTTATTTAATATTTCTTTATTTTTATATAATCTCCTAAAGTCACAGTTCTTTTTCATAAATTCATGGGGCAAGATCTTAGTTTCCAAATACCATTCTCCATGGGGCAAGATCTTAGTTTCTAAATACTTCAGTAGTATATACCTGCAACCAGGGAGATTTTTTGAAGAAGTGGCTGATTCCAGTGATGGAGCAGAGAAAATATGAGATAAACCTGGAACATCTTGTGGGGCCAGAAAATAAGAAAGTGTGAGAAAAAGGATAGGAGAAACTCAAGAGGATATAGGAGTCAACCTGAAGAGTTCCTAATGGCCAAAGATTTCAGCAATAAAATAATAAAGATATTATTAGATCATAAAGATCTAATAATATGGATCTAATAATAAGGATCATAAAGATATTATTAGATCATAAACCATAAAAACATAAAAATATTCAAAAATCCATATTGACAGAATTAATAAAATTTGTTGATGATAAAAATCAATCATTAAATGTGTAAATCAATAAATGGGAAAGAAGGAACAGTTCTTCCTTACAGAAAAATTCCAAATAAACAAGAGAAAAGGGGAAAATAAAAATCTCCATTAGAACACTACCATAATATTTATTGCAAGCAAGATCCACCAATGGGTACTAAAATCAGTGGGCAAAAAGTTCAAGAAGAAACAGGATATTTGCATAGTCTCATAGCATTTACCCCAAGATATTTATTAATTCAATGGGAAAAATAGTAAATTTATGATGGGAAAATGCAGAAGATACCACCTTAATCAAGTGATCAAGATTAACATCACCAGTGATAAGACAAAGTATCCCCCTGAAATGATGTCCTGAGAAAAACACATCACTTCTGTGGTATTCTGGCCAAAAATGAACATCCCTAATCTGATTGTGGGAAATCAAACCCAAATTGAGAGAACCCTATACAAAAAAACTGACCAGCATTCATCAAAGTTGTCAAGGTCATGAAAGACAAGGAAAAGCTGAAGAGAATTGTCACATATTAGAGGAGAATACGGAGATGGGTTCTGGATTGGATCTTGGATCACAAAAATAACATTTGTAGGAAAACTAGTGAAATTAGAACAAGCCCTGTATTTAGTAATAGTAATGTATCAATGTCAATTTCCTACTTTTGGTTACTGTACTATGCTTATGTAAGTTGTTTACATTGGCAGAAGCTGGATCAAGGGCATAAATAAACTCTGTATTATTTCTGTAACTTTTATGTAAGTCTAATATTATGTCAAAATAATTTGCTTTTAGAAAGAATAGGTTAGAAGGAAGAGAGGACAGTCCAAGGGATTCTACAGTGAGGCTGATAAAACTCACTGTAGAACAACCACAGTCTAAATGAACAGTTATCAAGGCTGAGTAATCACATTTTGAGTGTTTCAGATTAGAAATTCAAAGTTTCTTCCAATCAAATTCTCAGGGAACACACAGTAAATGTTTTACCTTCAACTCCAGGGCATTTTCCCTGTGGCTTTGCTTCATAGCAGTTTTTTTAATCTAATTAATAGCTAGTCAAATTAATTTGGCCACTTTATGTTCTAATTTTTCTACAGAACTATTCCAATCATTATTGTACAACTTAATAATATCAAAACTTATGTCTGTAAACCAGGAATTTATCAGAGGCTAGGACATGTCGATAGTTCCATTTGTGTTTATTCTTTTTTTTTTTTTTTTTTTGAGACAGAGTCTTGCTTTGTTGCCCAGGCTAGAGTGAGTGCCGTGGCATCAGTCTAGCTCACAGCAACCTCAAACTCCTGGGCTCAAGCAATCCTCCTGCCTCAGCCTCCCGAGTAGCTGGGACTACAGGCATGTGCCACCATGCCCAGCTAATTTTTTCTGTATATATTTTAGTTGGCCAGATAATTTCTTTCTATTTTTAGTAGAGACAGGGTCTCGCTCTTGCTCAGGCTGGTCTCGAACTGACCTTGAGCCATTTGTGTTTATTCTTACAGGACTAAATGGTTAGTGGTCTAAATAAGCCCCAGAAAAATCTTTAGGCTCTTAAAAATAATGTCTTCAAAATATAAATGTGGACATTTGAAAAAAATTAAATTACAGTTCACCAAAAGGCTTTTCCCATAAACCTATACCTAATTCACAGATATACATTTTTAAGAGTAAAAGTAGTTTTCAACAAAACATGTAAATATAACTACTTGTGAAGAATTAATATTCCAGAAAAACACAAGCATGCCACCATCTTTTTCATGACAATTCTAAAATTCAAAACATATACACATTATTTTCAAAACACCTACCACGTTTCCAAAATCGATGTCACATACAAAAATAGCAGAGAACTATATAAATACATTGTATACATAAACATTCAAACAGAACCTGTTCTTTCTTTATTTTTGTTCATGATGGCTAATTATATGAACTTTAATTCCAGTTTTCTTTCTTTTTTAAACAAAACCTGATTTTCTTTGAGTTCATATGTACCTTGATGAGTAGATTAAAAAATCTAGCACAATGAGCCTCTAGCTAATCCAAACAAGGTGCATTTACAATATTTCCAACCACTCTGGCTATTCTCACCTTTTTTCTTCATGTTGCATCTACAATAAGGTGAGGTACAGGTGAGGAAGAAAAAAAATCATAACTATTTAAAGTACTACCTCTTGATCCTGGGGTTTGCAAATTGTGCATGGACAGGAAGCAATACACATAAGAAAAGACTAAAACATCAGTTTCTTCGTGGGAGACTTTTGGGTTTACTTGTAGCATTACTAAAACAGTTGTAAGATTTGACCATGTTGCAAACCTATGGCTAAATCTGCAAAAGGCCAGGCAGCCTCATTGTGCTTGTTTGTTGTTTTTGTTCTTGTTTTTTGTTTTTTGCTTTTTTTGAAGATTCAGAAACAATGGCTCAATCTGCTAAATTACATCAGTCCCTGCATAATATGAGTATTGGGCTCAGCGGAACTTGAACTGAAAGCTTATAATGTGGAAAACCTTGAGTTATATCTGGAACAAAAAGACGCCATAGAAACCAAAGGGAAAAGTGAAATAGAAGCTCGATGGAGGAATATGATGAATATAAGAGAACAGATGTGATGGAAATTAAAAATAAGAAAAAGGTGGTAGTTTCTTGAGATGTTATTGAATTATGTAACAATTGAAAAACATAACAAGAGTCAATATGTGTCATGCTTTTAAGCACAGAACTTCTTTTGAATATGTCTGTATTTAGCCATAGGTAGATAAACCTAACCATATGAACTTTGTAAACACACCAAGACAGCACAGGTGCTCTGATAACAAGAAACTATTCACAGTATCATACCACTGTTGCACAGCTAACTTTGTCTACATCTGAGGCAACCAACCAGCCAAGTGGATCAAAAAGCAGTTTTTTTCTTTATTTTACAGACAACCATTACACAACTTCTCAAACCCATATATACCATGAGCCCATCCATTTTTATGTAAAACACTATCCTAAGAGCATACTTCACACTTGCCTGGCTTAAGATTTTACCACGCCCACACCTGGAAGGCCAAGGGGTGTGTGTGTGTGTATGTGTGTGTGTGTGTGTGTGCATGCGCGCGCGTGTGTATCACAGCAGGAGATGAGTCTAGACCTCCCCCAGTCAATGCTCCTGATGAGTATATATAGGATTTTATGAGTATATATAGGATTTTTTAGACTATTTTTGCCCTGTAAATGTTCTTCAAAACTTTTCCTCATGATATGACAATAACAATAATAATACATGTGACCAAAAAAATTAATAGGACAGTAGTATATTTTTTGTAATCTTTTTCTGGCACTTCAGAATGGAACATAAAAACCTTTACAAGTCAATAGTTACATTTTTACAATATTATTTTTAATGTCTGTATACTATTCCACTGCTTGGAATACTGTCATTTTAAGCCATGTCCCATTGTTAAACATTTGTATTGTTTTCAACTTTTAAAGATTACAAATGCATGAAGAACATACATCTGGCTGACAATTAACCAGAAATTAAAAAGAAACAATGATTTTTTAGAAAACCTCAAAATGGACATAAATATTCCAAGAGGCACATAAGTTTATAAAACCACCTCAGAGTAAAAAAAAAGATGAAGTAATGATTTTGAACAAATTATTGTTTGGGGTCGTTTGGGTTCTACCAAATTGTTTTCAGCAGCATTGCTTTAGGTCAAATCATGTACAGTGAAATGAATTTCCAGTTTAAAAAATGATACTTTAAATACAATGTGAGGGGAATGGCAGAGGTTTAAGTATGGAATTTCATGCCAGGGGGAAGTGGCATTTAGTTTGGCTCTGCAGGATTAACAATGGCTTCCTATTGATGAATTTTGCTGATCTGAGCCTTGAAAAATAATTAAAATTGAGCCAGGTAATCAAAAAGAAAGAAGTAGCATTTTTTTCACTTCCTCTCCTATAACAGGGTAACCAAATGGTCTCACCTGATCAGTTAAAATTCTCTACAGAAGAGCTCTACCCAGTAAATGTGGAAGAAATTATAGAATTATGCAATTAACATCTTAGAATCCTTAATGAAATAACTGATTTAGGCAGTGATCATCAATGGATTAAACCATTAGTTGCACACTGATTGATGGTGACTCTGATAAGGGAGAAATGAAGCTGCCACCATCTGAACCCGCTGATCAATGTTAACATTCTAAGATTTAGGTAGGTAGGTAGGTATGTAGGTAGGTAGGTGGATAGAAAGAATATGAAACTTGAATCTAATCAAATCTCTAAAGCTAATTTCTATTCCTAGAAATGCAGTAGATAGAGAAACAAGTTAAATAACACCACAAGAAGACAAATAAATACAGACTATGGAACACTCTGTGTGACAACTGACCTAGTTTCTGCAACAAGCAAATGACATTAATAAAATAGAGGAACGCTTCCCGATTAAAACTGAATTAGAGGCTTAACCAAATTTAATATGTGGTACTTATTTGGATCATTATTCAAAAAAAATCTAACTGTAAAAAGACTTTTTTTGCAACAACTTAGAAATTTTCATTATGCACAAAGAATTAGATGATCTCAAGGAATTACTGTCAATTTCGTTAGGTTTGAAATGACATTGTTACATATGAAAATGTTCGTACTTTTGAAGATGCATATTGAAGTAGGGGTGAAACTGTATGGTATCTTGAATGTGCTTTAAAATACTTCAGCAAAAGGAAAAAGTTAAGGGGTGAGGTGATACATAAAACGGCGTATCAAAATCTTAATAGTGAACACAGGAATTCTTTGTACTTTTCCTTCTCCTTCTGCAAATATTTGAAATTTTGCATAATAATTGCTTTTTAAGTTTTGCCAAGTGATACAGAACAGAAAGTCGTGAGTTGAGGTGTTATGTACCAGGCGGAGAAAACGGCAGAAGCAAGAAACTCTGACCCAAGAAACAGCATGACGTCATCAAAGCACAACCTGCAGTTGGGTGGGAAGGGCAGGTAGCACAAGGTGAGGCCAGGTCACAGACACCTGGGATGTCATGCTCAGGAGCCTGGGCTTTACCCTGTAGGATGTGGGAAACTAAGCCCGGGTTTTCAGCAGAGACTGGCGTGGTTAGATTCACACTCTCGTCCAGATCATCATTCCTCCGGCAGCCTGTGCAGAACAGATTTCAGGAAGGCAGTTGGAAAGGGGAGCAAGCCTGGAGAAGAGGAGCCCGATTAGGAGCCTACTGAAAAACTATCGACAAAAAATGATAAAGGAGTGAAGGAAAGTGGGAGGAAGGTAGAGGCACCCGGAATTAGTCACTGAAAGGGAAACAAAGAGTAAGAATCAAAGCTGACTTTGAACTTTCTGATGGAGTGATTAAGTGACTTTGACATTGAGATTTAGAACTCAGAAGGTAAAGCAGATTTTGAAAAAAAGGATGGGGGGAGAGACAATGATTAAAATCCATGTTAAGCATGTCAAGTTTGAGATTTCCGTGAGACATCCAAGCTGGGTGTACACGTGCAGTCCAGGGCATCGGTCACAACCAAGAATGCTCAGAATATATGCAGCAGCTAAAGCCCCAAGAATGGATAAGATCACTCACGCTGTGGACCAAGGGCTGTGTCTGTCATTATCCAGTGCCTAGCATGGCGTGGGGCTCTATTAGTATTAAATAAACGTTGAGATTGTCCAAGGAAAGGTGAAGAGGGCAGAGAACAGCGGGCTGAGGACAGACCTCTGGAGGCTCAGTGTTAAGGGGTGAAAGCATAAAGAGGTCCCCTGAAGAAATAAATAATAAAGCTCAGACTGAAAGAACAGGGACCGTGCAGCCACAGAAACGGAAAGAACAGAGAATTTCAAGAAAGAATGAGGAGTCAACAGTGTCAAATACAGGGCATAAGGAAAAGAAAGTTTGGAAATTGCCCATTCACTGGCCAAAATTGAGGTACCTGATGATCTTAGCCTTTCCACCAAATCTCAGAGGCAAATGACCTACTTTGCTCACCCTAAAAATAAAGATAAGTAGCAGCATGATGGCCAGCCAGTAGACAATGCCACTATTTGTGTGACCATGACCATGTTATTTAACCTTTCTATTCTTTCCTTATTTTTAAAATGAAGCCTATGAACTATATTATCTGGAAGGTTACATTCAATTCTAAAATTCAACAAAAGCAAATCCTTTGGTTTAAAGTGTTCCGAAGATAGTAAGAGCCAAGTATCCACTTTGGGACCCATTACATTTTATGCTGGACTTCTGCTATATTCACTCTCTTTCCTTTGCTTCGTCTTTTTCTCTCCTACCTTTTTTCCCCCTATAGTGGTCTCTAAATTGCTTCAGGGGTGAAAGTGATAGACTTTATATGAACATAAAAATGACCATGACATTTATGGCAACAAAAAAAGTAACAGATAAGATATGTCAGCCTCACAATATATTCATGCCAGTAATTCACAAATATAAGAAATACTAATAGATAAATTTTCTTTGGGAATAAAGAGGAATTAATAGTGATAGCTAAAATACCATCAACCCAATAAGTAATCATGAAAGCGTAAATCACTGAACCTCCTAATCTATGGGATAGATGTGTTTGTGCAGAATGTTCTGGCCTCTCATCAACAAGCTATAAAAAGGCCTTCACTTTTATTTGTGTTTCACTTCTATATGGTTGTCATGCTCTTGGCTCAGCGAATAACTAGAAAATCCGTTCATGTTACTCCAGCAAATCAGTTACTTTTGGTCTCATCCACACAAAATATTTAAATCATTTCAGACAGATCACAGTTTAATGTTGGAACCAGAAATATATTTACAATCGTAAAACCCAGACAATGACTCTGACATTCCCAATGTTGCTTTTATGGATAAATGTTGAGAATATCGACCACAAAATTTAGTAAAACAATGATCTGATTTCTTTTCGCTTCATCTGTATGAATGGCTTCACAGACCATTTTAAAAACAAATAAGACAAAACATGTCATCTGAATAAGAAGTTTTATGTTTACTGCATCAGAGAAATTATTCAAATAGACTGGAACCATTTTTCTTCAATTAATCTCACAATCAGGTAGCTGCAGAAACAAGTATATATTCATGCTCAAAATAGATGTTTGTTCATCTTGCAATCTACAATCAACACACAGGTGAGCACGGTGTGCTTTGGAAGCAATTAAATGACACAGAATGAAGATACAGAAAATAAGGATATGCTGCACAAAGATGATAGAGCAGATAAATACATATCAACTGACCAGAATAGATGCTATGCATATGGCAGAGATTTTTTAACTGAGATCTCTGTCTCTTTAACACAATCAACTGGTTCCAATTTTCAAATTTTTAATGATCTTAAAAGAGTTATGCCCCCAAATGCTGACTAGGACAAATCAAATTAAACACCTAAAGGAGAGGTCATTCTATAGGCAGGAAGAGAAAAACCAGACAGAAAGCAAAGGCCAGGTAGATAAGCAAATAGGATGCAGATCACTGGCACCAGAGGCTGGATAGTTAAAAGTTATCAGAAACACATGTACAAGTCTTCTAAAAATATATGCTCGGGCCACAGCCCCGGAGATTCTGATAGTGGCTAATTATTTTTTAAATGCACAGGTGATTTTAATGGTCAGTCAGGATTGAAATCAAGGGGTCGAAGGCACAAGACAGGAGATGGGAAGAGAGGGAACACGTGCCAGCTATGAGTATGATTTTGCAGTGAGGATCTGGCCCCAGCAAGAATTTCTTACATACGTGAATCTAGATCATTAGCTGGCCCCAGACAGAAATACCCACACTGAACAGCAAGTGAAATATTCCCGGATGGAAGGGAGAATGAAGGAAGAGAAGCTAAGGAAATCTTTCAAGTGCATTCCACTTATTTTCACAATCACACAAATCTTAGTCAGATATAATGAATTGCTTCGTATGTGAGTATCATGCTACCCTCCACCAAAAGAAAGCAAATTCCATCAGACCAGGGAATCTGGCTTTTAGTTTATTG
Organism: Varecia variegata; assembly: GCA_028533085.1. NCBI lineage: Eukaryota > Metazoa > Chordata > Mammalia > Primates > Lemuridae > Varecia > Varecia variegata. The sequence goes on along the minus strand of CM052440.1, from coordinate 66,592,733 downwards.
CACTACGCTGGGTATACGGAAGACATGCAATAAATTACTGTAACTACTTTGTTCCAAGGAAATCTCCAATCCACTCCCCCTCCCTTTGCCCTCTATCGCCCTCACTGATGAACCAGGAAAATTATTTTTCTTCGGATTTTCACTTGGAAATATCTGCATGTATTTCTAAATTCAACTTTTAAATTCATGTGGCTTTTAAGTTTCTAAATGAACACATTGCAATTTGGGAATCTGTTCATCTACCTACCGCTTAATCTAGTCATACCACAATAGCCAAGGTTTCATGGTTGCATTAAATTTCTGTATCTACTTATAAGGAATTACTATAGGAATTACTGATTTGAGAGCTGTCCAAAAACATTTAGCTAGTTCAAATTGCATCAATTTGATTATTTCTAAAGAAAGATGTATTCATTTATGACTTTTTCAAAATCTTAATGGGACTAATTCAATAAACATTTACCAAGCACCTACCATAAGCACTTCTGATATTATCATAAATTTTAGTGAGTCAGATATTCATATAGGAGTTTGCCGAAGAAAAATCACTGCAATACATTTTAAATGAAAATCTATTATCCTGATTAAATTCAATACTAAATCAATTATTGTTGAAAACAATGAAATACCACTATTTAAATCTATATTCTAATCACAAGAGAATATAAACAAAGGAATCATTAAAAAAAATCTTAAATTTGTAAAGACTTTGCAGCGAATACTCAAGCATGATGACCTTGCTCTCTACCAGAAGTTCAGAAGCCTGAATTAATTCTAGGTAAAGTGATACTCTGTTCAGATGTCTTAGATTTACCCAGTTTTAAAGCTGTCCTAAAACACAGATACTTGATCTATCTACTACTGGAATAGCAATCTACATAATTTAGAGGAAGTTGCTGAGACTGTCTTAAGCTCTAAATCCTTTTTGAAATTAAGCACAGAATCCTATCTCCATCCCTTCCGTTTTCACCAGACCAGAAGTTTAACAACTGACTCTTATTTTGCTTCCAGAGATCAAACTTTAATGAAACTGAAAAATACTTAAGACTTAAATATAACTAACACCTGTAACTTAATGAAGACAATGTAGATACATGCTCCTTTTTTTCCTTCTATATCTTGATATACTATAGACCTTCAGCACAGTTTAAAAGGAGAGGTAGAGAGTGTGGTACAACAGAAAGAGTTGTAAATTCACCAAAAGTCGTAAGAACCAGGTTCTAATCTTAACTATGCTGCTAACTAAACAGAATCACCTTGGACAAGTCATTCAATCAGTCTAGAACTCAATTTCTGAATCCATAAAATAAAGGACTTCATATTACGTTACCAGTCAGGTCTATTCCAAATCCAAGAGTCCAGTATACAGAGTTATCTGTAAATTCAAGTAGAATCTGTTCAGGCAGGGACTATATTCCACCCAGAGTCTTTTGTGTTAACTTGATAGAAAAAACATCAGGTGGGCCTAATCACATTAATTTGAGCAACATTAGAAGTACAGACGGCCCCTAGTTTATGATGGTTTATGATTTTTTGACTTTACAATGGTGCAAAAGTAATACACATTCAGTAGAAACCATACTTCAAATTTGGAATTTTGATCTTTTCCTGGGCTAGTGACATGCAGTACGATATTCTCTGCCTTGCTGGGCAATGGCTGTGAGTCACAGCTCCCAGTCAGCTGTACAATCACATGGGTAAACAACCAAGACCCTAGAGTGTGCTGTGTTGACAGCAATTTTTGGATATTATGTCTTGCATTTTCACAACCCATCATGTCTACAAAATGCCCATCTATGTCTCCGGCTTCTGGTACAGTATTCAATAAATCACATGAGATATTCAACACCTGATTACAAAATTGACTTTGTGTTAGATGATTTTGCCCCACTGTAGGCTAATGTAAGTGTTCTGAGCATGTTGAAGGTAGGCTAGGCTAAGCTATGATGCTCAGTAGGTTAGGTGTACTAAATTCATTTTTGACTCACAATATTTTCAACTTATGATTAGTTTATTGAAAAGTGACCGCATCGTAAATCTAGGAGCATCTGTAGGCTTTTTTAGGTAGATGGTTCCTACTTACAAATGAAACTTCCGTATTTAACTCAATAAAAAGGCAAAAATTTTTGGTTTCCCAAATAAAATCTCTAATTTATAACCTGTCAAGCCTTTCTTCTAATCAAAGGAGAAGTACACTAGGGAATAATTAGGGGCTCTCCACTATATGTCTATCCTTTACTTATTTGACAACCAAGGAGTCAAACTCAGACCATTGTAATTTGTTTACATACTTTTATATTTATTGAGGAACATTACAAGAATGTTTGAAGGATAAATGCTACAGCCACTCCCCATTCCAACTTAAATCATAATCTTCAGGATTGCCACTGAGTTTGATCTCCATTCAAAAAATAAAATAATATTTCCCACTCACATGCATACTATTTCCCCTAGAGCAAATTCCTTTTATCATCTCAAATTGTCATGACAAATGTGTTAAATTATAAAACTATACAACTTTAAAGATAGGAAACCTCAGAGATTTTCTAACATAGTTCTTATCCTAATATAAGTGGCCCCCTCATTTTCTAAAACAAGGCTTTGGCTATTTTACAAGGTAAGCCTTTCTACTCCTAGACAGCTCTAACTTTTTGGAAGTTTTCCATTTCATAGTGGTAAAATGATCTTCATTTAATTTCCGTCAGTTCTTTGAGAGGAACACAAAGCCAGTCTACTATCTCTTCCACATGCCAGATCTCCAAGTATTTGAATACAGTTGTGGTGTCCTTACGTAGGCCTCTGGAACTACTCAGGTTTATCAATAGGGCTTTTCAACAATTAGCTGATTGCTTCTTTCAATAGTGCCATCAACCCACTGGCTTGTCAACTATTTAAACTTCACCTTCTTCGCTTCCAGGGAACCAAGCTCAAGAAAGTCTCTATTTTAGCCTACTTTTACATTTATCTGAATATTGAATCCTGATACTTTTATTGAATATATAAACTAACCCCCCATGATGCCTATCATCTAAAGATCTGTATGCATGCGTTTAATGAAGTGGTACATAGATAGTAAACACAAGAGCAAGGTCAGAGTCCACATTCCATTAACACTAACCCATTAATCAAGTACCATACCTTTGAGTTCAGTTGTTCCACCTGCCAAAAATCTACCTAAACATCTCATGTTACCATTTACTCAACATTTTTCTCATTGATGGCATAAGAAGAGACTGTGTCAAATATTTAAAAATATGAAGATAACTCATAGCTATGTTGTGTTATTTCAGTAAAATAAGAATTACCTCATTTTCATTTGAGAGGCAGTACAGTGTAGAAGTTAAAGGTGTGGGTCCTGATGCCAGACTGCATGGGTTCAAATCTTGGTTCTGGCATGTGTTACTTGTGTGACCCATAGAAAATTACTTACTTGCCTTTGGAACCACAGTTTCCTCATCAGTCAAATTAGGTTTGTCGTGTTATTGTGAGGATTAAATGAATTCATACACATAAAGTATTTAGAGCAGGGCCTTACATATATAATTATATTGTAGCTGTTATTACTATTATTTTAAATCTAGCACAATGCTTTGATACCTAATTCAAAATAATAGCCAGATGCAACAGAAAGAGTGTTGAATAAGGAATCAGGCAATCTGGGTTTTAATCTTAGTCCTGCCATAGCATTTCTTAAGAGACACTCTAGCCATTTTTAAAACTAACTGGGATTATCCCAATATACTAGTCTAATAAATCTATCGAAAACCAATAAGGCAAAAATTGTTCTTATCAAACTGTATTCTATCTCTTCGTTTACAAACACAAAGCATCTACTTACCAATTCATCTAGAAACGCAAAACTAATCAGTTTCCAGTTTTAAAGAGCAACCATTCCCCTCTACTTAAAAATCACAATATTTCGTCCATATATATTTTCCAGGATTTTTCTCACAACTATGAGAAAAAAATATGAGCAAGTTGCACAATTGCTCAATTTCAACTGCACAGTTATGAGCAAGTTCTTTTGTAAGCTCAAATATACATTTGTCTGGCACTGGAAGCTTGAACTCACTTTAAGAGGTTAGATGCACTCTTACACTCTTTACCCCAGCCTAGGCTTACATTTCCACCTGAGAGGACTGAATATCTACTTTCCAGTTTGGAATAAAAGAAGAGTTGAGTATGGCTATGTCTTGGCTATGTCAATTATTCATATTACAGTCCAATGTTATCACAGTAGATTTTTGAGGACAACAACCTCATTATATTTCAGTACGCACAGTGGAAACAAGGGTATCTGGCATGCAAGAGGTTCCCAATAAATATCTGTGGTATGAACGAAGAAATGAATGAAAGAAATGAATGACCATGATCATTAACTCTCCCGAAGTTCCTGCCTTTCTTAGTAAGCCCTTGCTATGTACTCCTTCTTCTATCTTTGATACTTACCCTCCTTTAAATTCTGAGCTTATCAAAGAGCTCCTGATATAGTTACACTTTTGTTTAACTCCCTTTCTTTCTCAGCAGGATTATTCTCAATTATATAGTCAGAATTACAATTTTAGAGCATCTCATCCTTCGTGAGCTATATTTCTTCTTTATAATCTCTGTACATGGAATTATAAATCAGGCAACATTCATACTTAATTGGTATTTTCAGTGTAATTTTTGTTTTTTCCTCCATTCTTTATGTTTCAGCTTCAAAACATTTAGGCTCCTAACACTAGAAAAGATAAAAATAATAATATGAATTTGTTCTTTTGTATCTTTAAAGCTTTCGTATTTCAGCTCCAATGCTTTAACTCCTTAATCTGTAGAATGATTTAAAATCTTAATACTTCCTAAACAATAAACAAGAGAATAAAAATATTATTCTAAAGAACTTAAACACTGAACCTAAAATATACATTAGTTTTCGAAGAAGGCATATTATACCTGATCCTTTAAAATCGCAGTTAGCAATTTAAATTATATTAATCATAATGCCTCATTCTTGTAGTAAGTGTTCTGGAAAACTCAGCCATATGAAATGGTTGCAATATGTAGTTCTATTCTGCCTTGTCTTGCTGCTTCTTGACCAAAAAGCAAATATTGTAAGCTGTAAATTAATAAATTCTGAATAGCATGTAAAAATGGAAATCTCCAAGAAGACCTAAAATCATTCACAACTCAACACAACCAAGCAGCCCACAAGAGAGGAGGGATACCAGTTGCTGAGTGTGGCACTAATGGCCAAGTCCCCAGGCATGGAGTCAAGAAGCATGGGAAACTATAAAAAGGCAGTGACAACAGAGGGGTAGGGTGAAAGGGAAGAAAGCAACAAAAGTGAGAAGAGGAAGAAGTTAAATGCAAAAATTATAAGCAGACAGAAAGAAAAAGAGAGCCATGTAGCCTGTGCAGTCCTTGCAGATATCAAAAGATCACAGCTTGAGATGATAATTCATGTCCTTAATGATTACCCTGGACCACTAATGGATGTTTAACCCTGACCAAATACGTTATCTAATAAAAACCAAAACATAGTTCTGTCAAAGAAAATATAATTAATTCTATGTTTTTTACAATCCCCCCAGGTTTAGAAATCAGCAACAGTGAGGTAAGCTTAAAATTCTACTACGCATCTCTTGGCAAAACATTAAAAAGCTGTCCTTTTATCAGAATTCAAAAATTATGTAAACATCCTGTAGTAAATGTACCTCTACAAAAAGTTTTGAAGCCTTCTTTATAGCACTTACCACTATTTTCAAGTAGACTACTCCCATCTCATTTAAAACAGTGAGTAGAAAATACAGTTTCACTGTACAAAACAAAGTGCAATTTAATTTTGAATCCCTCACAAAATCAGCTTCTCACAACCTTCAATTTCATTTTAAATATGATTTATTGATCACAAATTTTATTAACCACATTTTAGACAAACCTGATTCTAAGTCAGCTTGGAAAACCTCCATTTTGTTAAAGGGCAAATTCTTCCACACTTAATTAGGAAATGTTGAAAAAAAGAAGTGATAAAACACTAAAAGGGGCCCGGCCGCTGGGCACGATGGCTCACACCTATGATCCTAGGACTTTGAGAGGCTGAGGCAGGAGGATGGCTTGAGACCAGGAGCTCAAGACTGGCCTGGGCAACATAGTGAGACCCCATCTTTACAAAAAATAAAAATAAAAAAAATTAGGCAAGCATGGTGGCAGGTACACCTGTAGTCCCAGCTATTCAGGAGGCTGAGGTGAGAGAATTGCTTGCGCCCAGGAGTTTGAGGCTGCAGTGAGCTATAATGATGCCACTGCACTCTAGCCTGGGTGACAGAGAGAGACTCTATCTCCTAAAAAACAAAAAGAAAGAAAGAAAAGAAACAAAAAGATAGTTTTTCTTTCCTCCAGAAAGTACAGAGAATCACTTACATCTCAGCCAAATATATTTAGAATATTGGCAGCTCAAATTGGCATGATTGACACAACTAGATAACACTCAAAACAGACTCAGGGCTAAAGAAATCATTATCATAAGCACTTTTGTGATCCATTTTTTCTTCTCTGTAATGCAGGTAAGAGAATGCTCCAAGATATCACACATAGTCATTTACATACAGTATCATTTTATGGAATTTTCTAAGGTGTTAATTAAAAGTTTTAATGAATGTTAATCATCTGTCAATTTCATTGGCAATCTCTGTTCAACCATATGCTTCTCTTTTACACCTGTAAGTTTTAAAAACCATTACTTTAAATTGTTTTACTTCCTTAGCATGATATTTGTATTAATATTTAGGAAACAAAACTCCTGCAGCCTATACAGCAATTTTCTATAATTCTTTTATATATTTTCTAACTTCTTTAAATAAGGTATGATTATGTAGGATTTGCATGATCATTATACTTCCAAGAGAGGATATAAAAATATTTATTAATTTTTTTACAATCCTTATTCTGGGTACATGCCCAGGAAATAATGCTGAGCTGAAAAATTGAGAATAGCTTTGTATCCCAGAACCTTAGAAATGAAATTCTATCTCATTAAATCATTGTACAACTTTTGGTACCTTAATCTTTCTTTCCCTTGTTCAGTATGTCCTTATATTTAATTGTCCAATCATTCATTCAAAAAATATTTACTGAGTACTCTTCTAAGTTCTGCGTATATAGGAATGAACAGAACAAATATTTCTCTCCTCAGTAAGCTTACATTCTAGTTGAGGGAGGCACAAAAATTAAGAAAATATATAGTAAATTCAAAATAGTAATAAGAAGAAAAATAAAGCAGGAAGGAAGGGAGGTAAAGGGGGAGTATAGTATGCATGTTCTTGGGGGGGGTTTGAAAGGATGGTGAAATTTTAGAGAGGGTGGCTAGAGAAGAACTCAGTAAAAAATATATTTGAGCAAAAACCTAAAGAAGGTGAGTAAGCCATGCAGATGTCTTGAGGAAAAGTGTTCTATGCAGCAGGAACAGCAAGTGCCGAATCCCCGGGATGGGAAATTAGTAGGAGTGTTTGAAGTACATAAATTGTGGATGGAGCAGAATAAGCAAAAAGGAAGGTATTAGGCTATGAGAGCCAACAGGCAGGGAAATAACAAATCATGAAGGCCTTGTAGGCTTCTATAATAACTGAGCTATTGATCCATGAAAGAAATGGAACCATTGGAGGCTTTAAACAGAGAGGTGACATAATCTGTCTACATTTTAACAAAATCAGTCTGGAAATGCACATCCAGATTCATGAAGCTCAGAGTCTCCCAAAAAGGATCAACTCAAAGAAAACTACACTGAGACACATTATAATCAAACTGCTACAAGTCAGAGACAAAGAGAGAATTTTGAAAGTACCAAGAGAAAAGTGACTCATCATGTATATGGGAATCTCCACAAGACTATAAGCAGATTTCTCAGCAGAAACCTTGCAGACCAGGACAGAGTGGGATGATATATTCAAAGTACTAAAAGAAAAAGAAAAGAAACTGCCAACCAAGAACACTATACTTGGCAAAAGTATCCTTTAAAAATGAAGGAATGACACTCTGGGAGGCCGAGGCAGGCGGATCGTTTGAGCTCAGGAGTTCGAGACCAGCCTGAGCAAGAGCGAGACCCCGTCTCTACTAAAAGATAGAAAGAAATTATATGGACAGCTAAAAAAATATATATAGAAAAAAATAAATTAGCCGGGTATGGTGGCGCATGCCTGTAGTCCCAGCTACTCGGGAGGCTGAGGCAGTAGGATCGCTTAAGCCCAGGAGTTTGAGGTTGCTGTGAGCTAGGCTGACGCCACGGCACTCACTCTAGCCCAGGCAACAGAGTGAGACACTGTCTCAAACAAAAATAATAAAAAAAAAAAAAAATGAAGGAATGATAGTCTTTCCCAGACAAACAAAAACTGAGGGAGTTTGTCATCATTCAACCTGCCTTTCAAGAAATACTTAAAGGAGTTCATCTAATTGAAATGAATACATGCTAAACAGTAACATGAAAACATATGAAAGCATAAATCTAACAGGTAAAGGTAAATATATACACATATATAGATTAACATCAACACTCTAAAGGTGGTGCACAAATTACTTTAACCCTGATATAAAAATTAACAAATAAAATTTTGTTAGTGGAGAGGGGGGTAAAAGTGTAGTACTTTTATATGCAATCAAAGTTAAGATGTTATCAACTTAAAGTGGAAGGTTATAACTAAAAAAATATTTTCAGCAAGCCTTGAGCTAATCACAAAGAAAGAACCTATAATAGATGAACAAAAGATAAAGAGGAAAAAAAAAGCAAATCTCTACAGAAAATTATCAAATAAAAAAGGAAGCAAGCAAGAGAGGATGAGAGAGAAAACAACTGCAAGACAAACAGAAAACAATTGACAAAAGGGCAATAATAAGTCCTCATTTATCAATAAGTACCTTAAATGTAAAAAATTAAATTCACCCATCAAAAGACATAGAGTGAGTGAATGGATGAAAACTTAAGATCCAGTGATAAGCTCTTTACAAAAGACTCACTTTAGAATTAAAGACACAGGCTGAAAGTGAAGGGATGGGAACAGATATTTCATGCAAATGGTAACCAAAAGAAAGCAGGGGTGGTTATATTTTTATCAGACAAAATGGATTTTAAATCTAAAATTGTCTATAGACACAAAGGAGGTCATTATGTAATGATAAAAAGATCAATTCAGAAAGATATAAATAACATAAATATAAAAACACTCAATATCAGAGTACCTAAGGATATAAAACAAATATTGATAGATCTGAAGAAATTGATGGTAATACAAAAATAATAGTGGACTTCGATATCCCACTTATAATAATGGATAGAACAACCAGACAGAAAATCAACAAAGAAAACAGCTGATTTGAAAAAATACCACAGACCAAATAGACCTAGCAGAAATATACAGAACTTTCCACCAACGGTGGAAGAATATACATTCTTCTCAAGCAAACATGAATATTCTCCAGGATAGGTCACATATTAGGTCTAAAACAAGTCTTGACAAATTTAAGAAAATAGAAATCATTCCAAGTATGTTTTCAATCATAAGGGAATTAAACTAGAAATCAATAACATCAAGAAAATTGGAAAATTCACAAATATGTGGAAACTAAACTACACACTCTTGAAAAACCACTGGGTCAGAGAGGGAATTAAAAGAGAGTATAAAAAATATCTTCAGGCAAACAAAAATGAAAACACAACATACCAAAACCTATGGGATGAAGAAAAAGAAGTAATAACAGGAAAGTTTATGTCAATAAATGCTTAAGTTTAAAAAGAAGAAAGATTCCAAATAAACAAGCTAATTTACACCTACAGAGAATACTAAACTAAGCCCAATGTTAGCAGAAGGAAGGAAACAATAAAGATTAGAGTAGAAATAAATCAAATAGAGAACAAAAAAATAGGAAAAAATTCATACAAGCATTGGTTTTTTGAAAAGATAAAATTAACAAACCCTTAGCTAGACTAAGAAAAAGAGAGAGAGACTCAAATGAATAAAATCAGAAATAAAAGAAGAGACATTAGAATGGGTGCCTCAGAAATAAAAAGGATCATAAGAGACTATTATGAACAATTAAACGCCAACAAAATAGATAACTAGAAAAAAAATAGACAAATTCCTAGAAACATAAAATCTACAAGACTGAATCACAGAGAAACTAAAAGTCTGAACAGACCTATAAGTAGTATGGAGGTCAAATCAATAATTAAAAATCACCAAAGAAAAGGCCAGGACCTGATGGCTTCACTGGTGAATTCTACCAAATATTTTAAGAAGAATTCATGCCAATCATTTTTCCAAAAAATTGAAGAAAATGGAACATTTCTTAATTCATCCTGAGGCCAGCATTACCCTGATACCAAAGCCAGACAAAGACACTACAACACCACAAGAAAAGAAAGCTACAGGCCCATATTCCCAAGGAATATGGATTTAAAAACCCTCAACAAAATACTAGCAATCAAATTCAACAGCACATTAAAAGGATCATACCCCATGACCAAGTGAAATTTATCCCTAGGCTGCAAGGATGATTCAATACATGAAAATTAATTAATGTGATACACATATTGCAGAAAAGAAGATAAAAATCACATGAGCATCTCATAGATGCAGAAAAAGCATTTGACAAAATTCAAAACCCTTTCATAACTCTCAAGAAACTAGAAAAAGAATAAAAGTACCTCAACATAATAAAGGTCATATATGAAAAGCCCACAACTACTCATTCTCAAGAATGAAAACCTTAAAGCTTTTCCTCTAAGATCTGAAACAAGACAAGGATGCCTACTGTAGCCACTTCCATTTAACATAGAACAGGAAGTCCTAGACAGAGGGATTAGGTAACATAAGAAATAAAAGACACCCAGATTGGAAAGGAAGAACTGAAATTATCCCTGTTTACAGATGACATCATCATACATATAAAAATCCCTAAAGGTGCCATTTAAAAAACTGTTAAAACTAATAAATAAATATAGTAAAGTGGCAGGATTCAAAATCAACATATAAAAATCAGTTGCATTTCTGTACACTAACAGCAAACTATCTGAAAAGGAAAGTAGGAGAAAATACCATGTACAATAGCATCAAAAAGAATATGCTAGGAATATGTTAGGAATAAAGTTAACTATGGAGGTAAAAGACTTATATACAGAAAACTATAAAACGTTGATGAAATAAATTAAAACAGACACAGATGAATGAAAAGACAACTTGTGTTCGTGGATTAGAAGACAACATTGTTAAAGTATCCATACTGCTCAAAGTGATGTACAAATTCAATGTAATCCCTATCATAATTCCAATGGCATTTTTTACAGAAATAAAAAAATTTCATTCATATGGATCACAAAAGAGCCCAAATATAATAGCTTAATCAATCTTAAGAAAGAAAAACAAAGCTGGAGGCATCACAGTTTCTGATTTCAAAATATATTAGAAAGCTATAGTAATTAAAACAGTATTGTACTGGCATGAAGACAAACATGTAGACTAATGGAAGAGAATAGAGAGCCCAGAAATAAATCCACACATATATAGTCAACTGACCTTCAACAAGGGTGCCAAGAACAAACAATGGAGAAAAGACATTCTGTTCCACAAATGCTATTGGAAAAACAGGATATCCATAGGCAAAAGAATGAAACTGTACCCTTGTTTTACACCATACACAAAAATCAATTCAAAATGACATGAAGACTTCAGTATAAAACCTGAAATTGTAAAACTCATAGATGAGAACATAGGAAGAAAGCTTCATGACATTGGTCTTGGCCATGATTTGAGGGATGTGACATAAAAAGCATAGTCCACAAAAGCAAAAATAGACAAGGGGGACTACATCAAACTAAAAAGCTTCTACACAGCAAAGAAAATTATCAACAGAGTGAAAAGGCAACCTATTGAATGGGAAAAAATATTTGCAAACCATAGATGGTGGTTAATTTCAGGTTGTCAGCTTTACTGGAAGAAGGAATATCTAGAGCACTGGTAAAGCATTATTGCTGGGTGTGTCTCTGAAGGTGTTTCCAGAGGAGATTGGTATGTGAGTTAATGGACTGAGTGGGGAAGATCGGCCCTCAGTGTGGGCAGGCACCATCCAATCAGCTGGGGGCCTGAATAGAACAAAAAAGGGAGAAAAGGATTCTCTCCCTCTCTCTCTCTCCCTCTCTCTCTCTCTCTCCTGAAGCTGGGACACTGTCCTCCTGCTCTTGAACATGATAACTCCAGAGTCTCTGGCCTTGGGACTCCAGGAAAACTTACATCAGCAGCTCTCCAGGTTCTCAGGCCTTCAGCCTTGTACAGAGAATTATACCACCAGCCTTCCTAGTTCTGAGGGTTTCAGACTTGGACTGAGCCCTGCTACCAGCATCCCAGGGTCTTCAGCTTGCAGATGGCCTGTCATGGGACTTCTCAGCCCCCATAACTGTGTGAGCCAATTCCCCTAATAAGTCCCCTTTCATCCATCCATCTATCTATCTACCTATCCATCCTATTGGTTCTGTTTCTTTGGAGAATCCTGAGTAATATACCATATATCTGATAAGAGAGAGATATCCAAAATATATAAAAGATTCCTTCAATATCAAAAAAACAAGTAACCTGATCTAAAAATGGGCTAAAGACTTAAATAGACATTTCTGCAAAGAAGACATCCAAATGGTCAACAGGTATATGAAAAGATGCTCAATGTCACTAATCATCGGGGAAATGCAAATCAGAACCACAATGAGATATCACCCTACACCTGTCAAAATAGGTAATATCAAAAAAACAAAAGACAACAATTGTTGGTGAGGATATGGAAAAATTGGAACCCTTGTACATTGTTGGTGGGAATGCAAAATGGTGCAGCCTCTAAGGAAAACAGTACAAAGGCTCCTCAAAAAATTAAGAATAGAACTACCATATGATCCAGCAATTCCACTTTTGGGTATTTATCCAAAAAAATTGAAATCAAGATCTCAAAGAGATATTAGCACACTTGTATTCACTGCAGTACTATTCATAATAGCCAATATGTAAAAACAACCTAAATGTTCATTGATGGATGAATGGATAAAGAAAACATGGTATATACATACAATGGAATATTATTCAGCTTTAAAAAAGGAAATTCTTCAAAATGCAACAACATGGATGAACCTTAAGGACATTATACTAAGAGAAATGAACCAGTCACAGAAGGACAAATAGTATTAATACATAATTCCACCTATATAAAATACCTAAAATAGTCAAATTCACTAAACCAAAGAGTGGAATGGTGGTTGCCAGGAGTTAGGGGACATGAGAAATGGGAGTTGATCATCAAAAGGCAATAAAATGTCAGTTAAGCAAAATGAATAAACTCTAGAGATATGCAGTACAATGTTATACCTATGGTTAACAATACTGTATTGCACACTTAAAAATGTGTTAAGAAGGTAGATATCACATTAAATGTTCTTACCACAAGAAAAGAAAAAATTTTTAAAAAGAATAGAAAAGTAGCAGCCAGTAAGGAGGAGGAAAACCAAGAAAACAGAAGCCAAGTGAACAACTGTTCTGAGGCAACAAGAGTAACAGTTTCAAATGCTGCTGATGGGATTGATGAGATGGGGACTGACAACTGATCACTGGTGTGGCATATGGATGTCACTGGTACCTTTAAGAAAGAGCAGTTTCCCTGGAGTGAGTGCAAGTGCCTGCTTGGAGTGGTTTCAAGAGAAAAAGAGAGGGAAGAATTTGGAGGAAAAAATGTAGACAATTTTTCCAAGGAATTCTTCTTTAAATAGCTGGAGACAAATGTGTAATGACTGGAGAAAAGTGGCATCAAAAGTGTTTTTCCTCCTAAAGTGGAAGAAAGAACAAGTGCATAGGTTGACGTGAAAGATCTAACAAAGAAAGGAAGTTTGATGACACAGGAGAGAGAGAAGAGCGTGGGTGCAGCACCGTGTGAGCAGGTAGGAGGAACAGACTCGAGGACCTAGTGTACCTGTCGGGGAGTCTGCCTTTACCAGGGTCACAGTTTATACACAGGCACAAGGCAAAGGCAGAGCATATAATGCAGGTAGGAGCACAGGTGTGGTGATAGAAGCTTCAAGAGTCCTCTTCTTGTTCCTTTAATTTTCTGGAAGAAATAGGAAGCAAAATCTTGAGCTGAGAGTACGGATGGGAGAAGGGTCACAAGTGTGAGAGGAGAGGAGAAAAGTGGGCTCCCCCATGCAGAACAATCCAGGCTGTCTCCCACCGCTGGGCCCCAGCATGTGCTAGTCCCTCTCTCGAGAACCCAGTTCTCAACTCAAACACCATCTCTTTCCCTGACCAGCCCAACCAAAGCAGATCCTGGGAACCACTCCCTACCATATTATGCTATTTATTCTTCCTCACATGAAATTATCATATTTCTTTATTTATTGTTGATTTTCTATCATGCCCATGAGATTTTGAGCTCCTTGAGGGCAAGGCCTGTCTCTTTTGTTCATGCCTGCATCCCCAAGGCCTAGAAAAGTAGATGACACAGGATAGGTTTTCAATTCACCAACCCATAGCCTAAATATTGGGAGAGTTTAACCTCCCCCAGAGAAGTCTTGTCTACATAGAACATCTATTTAGGGTAGGTGTATATCTCTACTATGATTCTACATAGAAAGAACACATTTAAATAAATGATCTGAGAAGGTAAGAAGTGAGATAGTAAATCTAGTCATATTTTTGTTATTATCACTTAACTAGCAAAGTTAAAACGTGCTATATCAATGTCCTTGCTGAGACTATTTACAAGAACACTAAAACTAGTTAAAACCTGGTTGGGGGCATGACTTAAACTGACCTCTAAATATGACACAGACAACAGTTCAGTGTTCAAACAACACTGTTGGTAATGGGGACTATACTTCTATATTTCTTTTCATTTTCTGTATTGTAGTTTTATTTTGGTCCCCTTAAATATTGCTAAATATAATCTAAAAAAAATAAAGTAGCAATTTTCTGACATTCTGCAAGAAGTTCAAGTCACATAGCAGCACTATATTTAATCTTCTAAGTCCAACTCTTCACCTCGGAGCTGCTCGGGAGTATAAACACAAGCACTAACTAGTTTGTAAAGGGAGCTGAATGTCCCACTCATTTCTTAAGAAATTAAAAAAAAAACCTTTTTTTTTCTTAACAGAGAGTGAGTCACCACAACTTATAACAAATGTAAATGTCAATTACTTTAGAAATGGTGAATTAAGTTTACATGATTTTCTTAAAAGTTACTTTTCCTTAGAGGCACATCACTTATTTAATTTCAATGGCTGACACTAGGCAAACCTTCATTTCCAAAAAGCTGTCCTCATCACACACTTCCATAAACACAAGCTTAATAATTTTTATCATTTTTGTTTTATTTCAGGGCAAAACATAAGGAAAGAATAACCTCCCTATGGCTCATTATGCAGCATTTTCATGAGAAGGAAGCTAACAAATTCGAGGGGACACTGTGTGTTAATGTAAGCCGTGACTAACATTCTCCTCTTTGCCATTTCTCAAGATCTCATTTACACAAAGTGGCGGAGTCGGCTCTGCTGGTTTTGAACTGTACGTCCCCTTTTATGGAAAATATCAACAGCGATTTTTTTTTTCATGGCTGGAGGTCTTTTCCTCATCTAAATATTAAAGTCTAACAAGTCTTTCCAACTTAGGAGCACATAATCATACTTGCTACTTGTTAATTAGGAGCGGGGTGATAACCATTAAAAGTTGAAAGAGTTTCCCGGTGGTTGCAACAAGTTTCAACATGATCCAAAGCTTTGTCAATAACCACAAGGGGAAAAAGAAAGCAAAAGGGAAATGCCTCTCTAGAGTCCTTCATTTCTGAAAGAAGAGTGAATGCCACTGATACTGTAGCACTCTCACTTGAAAGACACCCCAACACTCAAGCGGGCCAAATGGCAACCAGGCCACGTTCACAGAGTGGAGAAAGGGAGCCGGGAAACCTGGGTCCGAGGCTAATTCTCTTATATGTCTATGTGATCTTGATAATTTCATCCAGCCTCCTTGGACCTCAGTTTCCTCAGTGGGTTTGGAGGAAGTATATTATAGGCTATGGAATAGTGGCCCAGTTCTAAAATTCTGTTTCCACCAGTTCATTTAAAGTCTTGAAGAAACTTTTGCAAGACATTACTGGAAGCCTGGACATTACAGCTTGCCTCTTTTTGTAGGCAAATATTCAGTATTATGACAGCTGGCATGGTATGCTGCTTTTCAATTTTAGAATATTTGAATTTTTACATATATCATCTCATTTATTCCTCTGAGCAATCTTGTGAGATATGTATCATTGTGTCCTTGGCAAGCTAGGAAAGAAAGAAAACAAAGGAGAAAAGAGATGCGGTGACTTGCCTAAGGTTGGAAGGAAACTGCCCTAACCAACACCCAAAATATCTGCCCCTATCACTGCACTTGGGATCATAACTTACCCGTACAAGCCCAGTTACTATGTCTAGGCACCGGTTACTACATAGAAAATAGAAACAATGAATATGGAGAAAATAAAAAACTCTATGAGAAAAGGAAGATTACACACATGGCTCCCATGAACTCAGATAATACATTACTTCATCACATTGGGTTTTTCCCCTCCATTTAATTCACTGCTTTTCAGAATAGTCAGTCTAAAATAAATTTGTCTGCAGTGGCAAATTTCCTAAAACAAACATTAAACACGGCTACTGGGATCTTTGTAGCATGTTATCAAAATAATGAGACATAAATACTCCAATTTATATACCACATACCTTTTAACAAAAAGAAAATATACACATCATCCCACAGGCCTGAACTAAAATTTATATTCCCATTACTCAACAAAAAGAAAAAGAAAACAAGAAGCAGAATCTTAGAAGAGTTCAAGGATAAAGGTCATGAAGGGTATTGTCAACACTCAGTGGTACCGTCAGAAATCTTATTCCAAAGTGTAGAACTGAAACGAACATAACCCAAAAGCAGACCTTGTATTTTTTTTCCCAGGGATTATAGCTTCGCAGAGCTAGTGCCATTTCCAGTTGAAAAGCCATGAAGTTTGAACTTCATCAAGAGGTTCCTGAATATGAACACGATCATAAACCCATCAACAAAAATAACTGCAAATCTAGCTGCAGTACTGGTTATCCTGCATTTCACCAAATCAAGGTATGAACAACTACCATCTATTTGAATGTTACAGTTTACAAAATGCATTCATATAAATGACTCATTTTATTCTTGCAAAAATCCTATGCATTAAACCCAATTTTACATGTGAGGAAAGGGAGATTCAGAAAATTTCAGTGACCTGAGCACAGAAAATCCAGATAATGATTTTAGATCCTCTCTGTAGCAATACAAAACTGGGATGGGATATCTTATACAGGTTATTGGTATACTTATTCAAGCAATTATAAATGAGGAGAAGTCTTATAAAAATAACATGTAGAGCTTCCGCAGAAAGCCAGTTTTCATTGCCCTTCTCCACTTATATGCAATATGCAGTAAGAGTAGATTTAGATATTTAAACTACAAGAAAAAAAGAAGGAAGAAAGGAAGGAAAGGACATAGAGAGAGGGAGAAACAGAGAGGGAGGATAAATTTACTAACTTAGCTAAATAAATGTATTCCCTTCTCTAGAGATTGTGACAGAAACATGCAATTGTACAGAGTAGATTAAAAAGTGAGATCTTAGAAGTTAAATAGCAGGGCACAGTGGCTCACGCCTATAATCCTGCCACTTTGGGAGGCTGAGGAAGAAGGATCACTTGAAGCCAGGAGTTCAAGACCAGCCTGAGCAAGAGAGACCCCAGGTCTACAAAAAACAGAAAAATTAGCCGTGTGTGGTGGCACACGTCTGTAGTCCTCCTACACGGGAAGCTGAGGCAGGAGGATCACTTGAGCCCAGGAGTTTGAGGTTGCTGTGAGCTAGGCTGATGCCACTACCCTCCAGCCTGGGCAACAAAGCAAGACCCTGTCTCCAAAAACAAAAGTCAAACAGAACTATGTGATCAAAATTAAGACAAAAATATTAAGATAAAGAAAACTGTTAAATCTATTAAAACTGCTAGGATTCCATGGTCTTTTAAAAGTTATCTATGGTAAACTCACCGCATTATTATGGAAGTAACAAAAATTATTTACAAAGCCAAATTCCAATTGAATTTAAATTTGAAAAGAACAATTGATACTTAATCCTAACTTTATTTTTAGTACACAAATTAATTTGAATTTTCCCCTTTAGTCACCTCACAAGGAAAATGGTTACATTTCTTAAGCCTTCTTAAAAAAAAAAAAAGGCAATTCCCTAAATCATTTGAGTTTTCAAATTATCTCAAATAAGATTAAATAGCACACAACTATTTTCTCTGAATCTAACTAACTCTCTCTTTGAGCCTGCTCTTGCTTATATCAATTCTTCTAATATTATTCCTTATAATAGAGCATTTTGAAGGACTTTGGGGACATCAAAATGAGGAATCTAGCCATCACAGTAGCTGAGAGCCACTCTAAAATGAAAATCATGTAATCTGGTGAATACTGAGTTTCTTATTAAATAAATCTGCAAAATGATGGTCTTTCATAATTTATTATTATGTAAGTCAATCATGAAACTCTGTCTATATGATTGTATACATTTCTTACTGTTCATCCAAGGAAATGTTCTATATGAAAGCAATTGCACTAGTCTACAAGTGGCCAGACTGGTCTTGAAGAGCCAATGAATAAACCCCAATGAAGAAACTCCCTGAAATAAGTATTATTCCTATGAAAACTGAAGCGATTTCTGACCAATATTAAGCAAGGAAAAAAATCTACATTTAAGATATCTAGGCTCTGGAAATATTGAATTATCATCTGAAAAAATAATCTGAAAAAATAAAAAGACATGGAAATTGTTTTTCCATTTGGACAACTTATCTTAGCTCAGAATTAATGGTTTTGAAAGACCCTGTGCATTTTTCATAATTTGGAAAGGGTAGGCACACCAATCTAAAAATGGACACATTTTTGCATGTCAGTTATAACAGATGCACACAAAAACACATGAAATATATTGTGATTATGACTGTACTATATATAGTTATAGTATAACTATAAAGTAATGTAACATATTTTAAACCTATTTTAAACCATAATTTAAACCTTCCCAGACAAATAAGTGTGGTCCTTCAAAGACGTGAATGTAAGAAACTATATACTCATCTCCCTGTTGCTACTATTGCTTAAAATACTTTGAGAGCCCCTGTTTTGTAATCCTCCAAATTATGATTGACCAAGAAAACAGATCTGCTACTTTAGTTCTACAATTTGTGTTGCCCTCTATTGCCCCCCACCCTTTGATTACCTGCCTGCTTTATCCACCAGACTTGGTCAAATATATCTTCTGACTATTTTCAAATATAAAGCCTTCCTTCAAAGAGAGAAAATGTGCTCACTGATGTTATAAAAGAGTAAGCCTCAGGCTCTACGGCAGCTCCAAAGCGGAGCTGCAGAATATTCTGAGCAATGTCAGTAGCCACACCTCAAGGCAAGACAGAGAAGGACCTCAAAACTAACATGAGGACTTTTCTGAGCAGAGGAACTATTTAAATTGACAATAAAATATGGACAAAGTGATCACCTTTGTTAAGTAAGCCTACTGAAAGGAAATATCAAATGAAAGTAGAAAGAATATAGCTTGCTAAAACAGGAGCAAGTGAAGTCCTTTTCCTCCCCATATTGCAAAAAACTGGATCTATTTAAGGAGTGTACCCTTTTATCTATGTCTCTAATACTCAACTTACCTCTCCTAGTCTGACAAACTCATATTATTTCAGACATGCAAACTATCCAGGTTTCGGTAGGTACCTGGTTCCATATCCTTCTCTGCCCTGCCTTGAGGTCTGGCTACTTGGAACTCAATCCCTCATATTTGGAACTATATCTAGAACCGGTAGATTTGAGTTTATTGCCTTCTCAACATACACACATGACCCAAACAACTCCATGAAAGTCAACTGAGAAACAGAGAAAAATACACTGAGATAGAAAAGATATTAGTCAGACTTTGCATCAAATTTATATTCCCTCCCGATTCCTAAAGAACATGGACATGACCCCAAGAGCCATTTCATCAGGATGCATAATATCAAACTCACTGAAAAGAGGAGACAAGAGTAGGACAGTTTACGACATTACCAAGTCTGTACCCTTCAAATTTTCAGTGAGATCCTTTATCTGAAACAAATTCACCAATAATGTCTAGCAAAAAAGATAAATTCTTTAAGACTGATTCCAAATAAAACAGGTTACTGATAAAAATGGCATTACCAATAAAAAGACTAATGGCCCCTCAAAGTAAGACTACCGTTTTATGTAAGCTTCTAACTCCAAGAATCTGTTCCTAAATGATTTCATAATGAAATAAGAAGTGGTCATGTGTAAAAGCATTAGATTTGGAGGACATAAAATGAATCACAGGGTTTTCAAAGTGAACATTGTGAAATGAGTTTACTAGTAGGTAACCAGAAACTAGATGACTTCAAACCACTGGAACACCACCAGCACCCTCTCAAAAAGGAAAACTTACATTTCAGTGAATCTTTACTATATTCTGTACCTACTATTTCCATCATAGCAAAGTAAGGTGATTTAGAAGTCTATGTCCCCAGTGAATGTCTAACTTTTCAACAAATTGTCATTTACAGTTTTAAATAAATTTTTTGTTTTCTTCACACCTGTGACACAGGTACATTTCTACATTTTTTCTTTCCTTTGCAAATTAAGAGGTTTTTTTAAAGACATAATGAATCTGATATCCTATTGGAATGAAACCATGGTCAATTCCAATTTTGCGAGCAGCTTGTCTCAGATAAAAAAATAAAGTGCCAAATCCCTAAATAAGTTAACGTCACTGTTGACATTAAAACTCAGAATCTCTCTATCCTGGATATGGAAGATAATTTGATGCCAATAATTTGATGTCAGTTTCTCACATACATAACACAGTTCTTGCTGATACATGGAACACAGGCTCTTTATAACAAATACCCCAAAGATCTTTAATTGGTAGTTAGGAAACATGTTTTTCCTAATCATCAAGTCTCTTAAATATTATGTTTTTAAATATGCATTTAGGGAAACTAATGAGGTAAGATATGAGAGGGATAAAGAAGGTATGTTGTTTTCAAAATTAAAATTTTCAGGACATCAGTCCAGCAGGCATAAAACAACATAAAACAAATAACTAGATAATCAAACAATAAAAGCAAACTAGAAATAATATGAAAGCCTTTTTAAAAACTGTTATTGCACATATGCAATAATTACTTCCATCAAGACTTTTATTATACATTTGTTTTTATGGAATCATAATGCACAAGTGCATGCTATTGTTTAAACACATTCACCACATACCCCATAACAGAATATGATGACAATATGTATTAAGGATAATACAGAAAATGTGGCTAAATGCATTCTGTATTATGGTTCCATAATACAGCATGCAAATGGTTCTGACTAAGCAGACACAGGAGACAGTCGTTAGTGTGCACGCTGTGAATGTATATTATGAATAATGCATAAAACTTGGCTAAATCTTAATGAGTCCATTGACATCCTATGGGGTCCAAAGGAGGCTCAGATCCCAAAGCATGGCCCTGGCACGTTTCTAACCACCAATCATAATAAACAATACCATGAAAACAAAGGACATTAAACTACATGAATATACTCTCATTCTAGGTAAAGGTTTTGAAATAAGCACAAGAATTGGAAGAAACTTTGAAAAGAGAGCTAAAAGTCCATCTTACATCATCACTCCACTTACAGTTTTTGAAAATTAGCCATTGCAATTCAAATGGGACAAAAGCTGCAGTTGAGGGTTTGATGTTATTTCTTTTCTCTGGTTTTCTTCAGGGAGCTGCTATTACAAGGAAGATGTGAGCAATCCATAAGAAAAGTGACCAAACTCTTAGCCCATGGTGGTAGAAAGTCTTTCTGCTTTGAAAGACGAACGTTTACAAAATGAAGTATAGTCAATTAAATAAGGGAATAGATGTAATATGTCTGCACTCTTTAAAGTAGAAACTCCTTAAAATTCTGGTTTTTACACAGCTTTTTAAAGAATCAAAAAGAATGCCATGAGCAGGTTACTCACAGCACATTTTTTTTAAAAAATCAATGTTTTTTCCAATAGCTATTATATACAGACTCTTAAAACCTGAGTCCTTGAAAAGAGAAACCAAACCATACATCTATTATCCCTACATGGGTGTACCCCAAGATGAACACCTATATGGGCATGTTTAAAATGTTCACTTAGCCAAAAATGCCATGCCACGCAAGCTGTGCTTGAGATGCACAAATTAAGTATGTGGCAGAAGCCTGTGCACCCAAGCCTCTCCTTGGGTGGCAGTGGGAAAACAAGGAATGCCGCTTCTTCATGGTGCTCCCAGGGGCGGGTGGGAAACGGGCATTCTGAGAACACATCCCCGGAGCACAGAGAAGAGGCGAGGGCCGGCCACTTGGGGAAGCAGCAAGCCAAGAAAAACCCTGCACTCTCAGAAAACATGCAAGAGCAAAATGTTGAAGTGGGAGCTGGAGCTAGAATTCTGGGATGGAGTTCTTGTCAATCTGCCCAACTCCATGAGGTTTTCCCATCCCTTTACCAGATACAACAACCAGACACAGTCAAGGCAAACGCCCAAACTAGAAGCTGTCATAAGAGCCCAAAGCATGAAAATGCATAAATACCTCCATCACTGAATTCCAAAACACCGGTCATTTACCATCCCATCTTTGAGCTAAAATCGGCTCCTGGTTTAGCTGTAATGGCAATTTAGCCTATATGCTGTGAATTGAGGGCTCCCTGGAAGATTCTTTCTGCAAAATAACCTTGCTATACATTTCCCATCTCTCACTACCAGCATAGGCAGAAACACTAACTCTAAACATTTATGAAAAACAACTCTTCATAAGTTTCTATTTAAAGTACAAATACTCCTGGGTATAGTTAAGAAAAATCATGATACATTTGCGTTTGTTTTCAATTTGCTTTCTCTTGTGAGAAGAACTAGGACAATAGAGGAACCTAGCAGGTTTGGGGTAGTTACTGAGAGATTTAACAATAGGGTAAAAAGGCTAGACAAGATGGGAACCCCTGACAGATTAACTTTGCTTCCTGTTCCGATTCCACTAGCTCACACAACCAGGAATTCTGTGACGAGGAATTAAGACTTTTAACCGACTCCTAAGGTTTAAAACTTTCGGGGGCACCTTATTCTGTTTGTATTGACACCTGGGTAAGCACAGTCATTGCTGCTAGAGCAGGAAGTATGAAAATCATACCGAAAAAATAAGGTATCTGTTGTCGCCACTTCTGCTATTTTCCTTGTTCTAAAATCTGTCTCATATCAAGGGCAATAGAACAAAGTTTAGTTCCTGATAGAACAATTCCATAAAGCTATTCTGCCTCTGAAAACCATTCTCCACCACAGCCGGTCCCAGCTACACTATAAGCAGCTGACAATTGCTTCCCCCACCCCCTCCCTTGTTTCTTCACCCCTCCCAGATGCCACCAAAAGAATAACACAAGAGTCTCTCAGCAGCACTTTGCTTCTCAGCAGGAAGCTGTACTGTTTGTGATATCCATTTTGATTCAAACCTAAATTAGGCCTCTGGAAATAGGTAATGCACAAAAAGAAGCATTTTGTGTCACCAAATTATTATTATAGGTTACTGTTAACCCTTGGAAGATGGAGGTGAGCTCGGCAGCTCCCCACTGAGGTGACTATTTGTCATGAAATCATAGGCCCTACCTCAAAAGATGTTTCAGGTGAGCTGGCGATAAGGCAAACTATCTGGTTGACCTATAGGATTCTGATAGCTAGTTTAAGTGGGGAAGCTAAGAGAAATGCCAGTTAAACAAAAGGATCAGCACAGCATGCGGAGCCAGCAGTGTGCTAGCACAAGTTTAACAGCTGACAGAGCCTGGAGAGAGATGGAGGGATCAAGGTATTTTACTATCAGACCGATTTAAGACCCTTCTCTTCAAAAGCTCTCCTTGTAAGGTTTAGAGGGGCAAAAGTTCAGAGCAACACTTATTTTTTTTTTTAAAGAGTTCGCTTGTGATAAAACTATCAACGAGTCCTGTTGAAATAATGAATTGGAGTATTGAATGCGCTGATGTTTCTTTTTTTTTCGTCCAGTTCAGATGCTAAATAAATTTTATTTTTGAAAATCCCGGCTCAAAAATCTTCATTGCTGGTCCATAAATGAAGATTCAGAGAAGTCTGAGAATTTAACCTGAAACTAACCCTGCATTATCATCCTAGCACTGGTTCTTGAAAATCTTTGCCATTTTTACTTTTTCTAATTTAAGCCTGGTAATATCTGATTCTCCCTTATTCTTCTCTCTTCATAACTAAATTAAAATAAATAGCATGCATACGGTTAATTATAAACATAACTGAGTTCAAGCATCCAAATCAAAGACCACTTTCTGTTAACCTATATTAGTAAAAGAAATGTGCAGAATTTGCATGTCATCTTCTCATCTTTCAGCACAAGTCAGGCCCCTTTCTGATTAACAACTGTCATCATGTCACACAATAATAAGTTAGCTTTTCATTCTTCCATATGCATTTTTATTCTGTATTTTGGTGAATATTATCATGTATCTGGCTTATCTCATTAAAATAAATAGACATGACTGAATTCATGTCTCTCAAGACACAGTAAACACAACATAAAATGTAATTCCTCAAATTGGAATAACTGATATTTATTGAATAAATAACTAAATAAGGCTTCTTCAAAGTGAGTATCATAAGTTGATGATGAAAAGCAACAGAATTATCCTGCAACGGGTAACATGGAAAAGAAAACAGCTAAGAAGAACAATCAAAGTTTTCTAGGGAGTTTAGTAGACTATGGATAGTAGCCAAATTTCATAGCCGCCCGGAGTTTTTAGCTGAGTCTCTAAAATTTGAAGACAGAGTAAATGTTCCTCTCTCGTTTCCTAGACACAACTCATAAAATGATAGGCTCTTTCTAATGTCTAAGAATCTTGTTTAGGTCTCGTTCTAGTCAGCAACATGATCTTCAAACTGAGAAAATGCCTGTTCAATCCCATAAACCTGCAGTGTAACATTGTAACTTCAAAACTCCTGGAACCACACACCTTAGGGTAGGTAAGGCCCATCACCCAGTTTTTCTATCACAATCTCATTTCAGGGAATTTTGACTAGCTAACGGCTTGATTGACTCAGGATATCTAGAAATCACCTGACTGCCAGCTACTGAATTAAATCTCCTATGTTTCCATTTTCTAAAATAATTCCTCAATTCAAATATTCAACAGCATTTCATCTAGTCACAGTTAAAGCAGCTCACTGTTGACAAGGCATTTTCTTAAAAGTTTCCGCAGGTGCTCTGTCCACACTGTACATACCTCTGCAGTTCATTCCCTGGGAAGTTGCTTTTGCCATAGCTTTCTTTTTTTTTTTTTTTTTTTTTTTTATTTCAGCTTATTATGGGGGTACAAAAGTTCTGCATAGATATATTGCCCATGTCCCTCCCAATCCCCCGAGTCCGAGCCTC
>CM052440.1:66553424-66566662 GCA_028533085.1 Varecia variegata | reverse complement strand
GGGAAATGCAAATCAAAACCACAATGAGATATCACTTAACTCCAGTGAGAATGGCCTTTATCAAAAAGTCCCAAATCAATACATGTTGGCGTGGATGCGGAGAGACAGGAACTCTCTTACACTGCTGGTGGGACTGTAAACTAGCTTTCTTCTTAAAAATATTCCTACACTCATGCTGGTTTTGTATCTGTTCAGTTCAGAATTAGATTCATTGGTACTTTTCCATAGTTACATTTCTTGTTCGATTGATGTTTCCTTTTATTTATTCTGAAGTTCTCAATGTAAGACAAACAGGAATACCACCTTCTAAAATTACTACCATCCTACCATCCTCCAATGGAACATTAACGGGAAGCAATATTCGCCAAAGCTATGAAGCATACACTGCCCTAAATTACATTGCAGTCTCGGCCCTGAGCTCACACATTTTTGAATAGAAAGGCTCCCAGGGATCTCTCTGTACTGACTGCATTTACTGCTTTAAAATATTTTTAACCCAGACACTGAAGTGCCAGCCTTGCAGTTCCTCATGCTAATCCCAGCTTGGGTGGCTGTTCTTAAGGGAAAGCATTCAAAACATTGTAACAGTGCATCAACTTTGACCCTTTTCACTTAAACATGAGATTCTTAAAAAAAGTTTGAATTCCAGAGGGAATCACTGAACTTTGACCTGCTTAAAATTAGTTTTGTTTTAGTGCCTTCATGGTGACTCAACAGGCCAATTTTCCAGACACTTAAGATGTTTCTGCCCCTGAAGATTCCAGTTAAAGTCCACAGCTATGTTCGCTGGTCAGATCAGAACACTTTGTCCCAGGGTTTCAAGCAACAAATTCCCAGATCTCCATCTCTTTGCCAGATGTTGGCATTACTTGGTATTAAGATGGATCTACACACACATACATACACACACCCCCTACAAAATCAGAGAGCAGGCCCTAATTTTTTTTTTCACTTACAGCATTTTAGGAAAACAAAGTTTTCCACTCAAAATTCAGTCATGGGGAAATGTTTATCAGGATTATATAAACATTACTTACTAGCCTAACTCTTACAAGACTAAAACTGTTTAACTTTTGGTTAGCAGTAGTACTATGACACATTTAAAATACAATCTTTCTAAATCTATTTTTATCAATGAGGAAAAAAACCTGCTGGGACTTTATTTTCTAATCTATTACAAATTTTAGACATTGTCAATGAACAGTTTTCACATCACAAATGAACACTATCACAATGTTATACTTTCCTTCAACAGAATTTCAACTATGACATTTGTTGTCAAAAAGTCACAGCGATTAATAAGTAAAATAAACTTACTTCTGTTCAGTTTTATTTAGTCCCCCAAAACTGTTCCCCACCCTTTATGAAAACAAACTTAAAAGTACAAATTAGTGCCCAATTTCATTAATATAAACAGATATTTTTTAAAAAGCTATTAGTCTGGAATGATTTCTGCATAAACTCTGGCCTTAAAAATTTTTAGAAAAGTTAAGGATAAATGCAGTCAGGAAAAGAAAACCAATGTAGTATCATGAAGCCAGAAAAAAAGAAATGCTAACACAGGTAGTTAACCTTGATAAAAGAATCAGTATAACACAAATTAGTCTGCACAAATTACATACCATGTTAAACAAGAAATCTTCACTGTCTTCAGTGGGTGAGTTACCTCTACTGAAAGGCAGTAGTACCAAAGTGTGTTCCAGATCTTCATATTCAAACACTGGTTTGCACTTAAATCCATCAATTTTCAAAAAGCTACCAACAATATTCTTAAAATATAGGCATTTGACCCATACTTAAATACCCTAAGGCTGGAAGTCAGAAATTACATAGATGGTACAGGGTCACAAAAACTGATCACTGCAAAATTCTTCCTTAATGTTTTGCTCTCCTTCCATTAGACAGCACTAATTCCAATTCAATACTCAGAAAATAAAACTACTCACCTAAGTCTATGTGGCAATCATTTCTTTCATTTCCTATATATTTAAGAAAGAACACAATAAAGATGTTCAAAGTGGGAGGAAATGGTGAACTTCTGGATATGTGCATTAATTTAGACCTACTTCATTTTCATTTATTCATAAATCATTCAACACGTAAACATTGAATGATCACAGATTTCTTAAATTAAGAAAATATTTGGAATTCATTCCAACTATTTTACATTTCAAGTACATGTAACTATTTGGGTTCTTTACTGATGGTTAGAAAACAATAACTAACAGCTGTGAAAACTGGGTCAATTATTTATATGAAGAGGTCAACTAAAATGAAAATTTCTAGTGCTACCAACTGGTACCTTCGAATGACATGAAAACTAGTATGAATTATGTAAGATGCTAATGAATGCATATACTTACAGATAAGACATTAAATGGTAGTATTTAAATAAAATCATAGAAATGTTCCCCTGTAAGGACTTTTTTTTTTTTTTTTTTTGAGACAGAGTCTCGCTCTGTTGCCTGGGCTAGAGTGAGTGCCGTGGCATCAGCCCAGCTCACAGCAACCTCAAACTCCTGGGCTTAAGCGATCCTCCTGCCTCAGCCTCCCGAGTAGCTGGGACTACAGGCATGCGCCACCATGCCCGGCTAATTTTTTTTTTCTATATATATTTTTAGTTGGCCAGATAATTTGTTTCTATTTTTTAATAGAGACGGGGTCTCGCTCTTGCTCAGGCTGGTCTCGAACTCCTGACCTCGAGCGAGCCACCCGCCTCGGCCTTCCAGAGTGCTAGGATTCCAGGTGTGAGCCACCGCGCCCGGCCCTCTGTAAGGACCTTATCTGAAGAATCTGCAACATAGGATTGGCATTGTAGTTGCTTAATCCTTTAATTGTTTTAATAATAAAATGGGCTACTAATTATGTAAAGGTATTTTGGCCTTGCGTTCCAAAAGACATAGTTGCATTTTTCTTTGTATACGTTGTAAAAACTAATGGACAGTGTCATTAAAAAATAATGTAACTGTTTTTTAAACAAACATACACTGTCATCTAAGTCCAGATGTATTTTCTTTTCTTAGTGGTCACCTTAGAACACCACTCACTCAGAGATCAGCCAGTAGTCACAGTGTTTTTACCTCCTTTTGAAACTGCTTTCTAAGTCTGTACACACACATGCATGCACACACACTTCTAAATATCCTCAGTGGTGACAAATTTCATAATTTGAAAGTCAATTTGAGCCATTTTCATCATTTCAGAGAGACATTTATAGCCAATTCTGGTGAATTTAAAAAAAGAATGATGAATCTTGGTATAAAATGCGATTAGAAAGTAATGAGATGGATGTGTTAGTCAGGCTTGCAAATGATTCAAAGGGCAATTCTGAAAGAGGAAGTTTTCCAAAGTGTTTTGAACAAGGGCATCATTGGAATAAGAGTTTTGCTTCTCTGGGTGACAATTTTGAAAAACAACATTAATATGAAGGCATAAATTACAGTGCAATCATTGTTTTCAAAAATCAAACTCTGTACTCTTCAGTCATACCCTGCAAACATTAAATAGAGCAGATATACATTTTCATTTGGATGGCTACATATGTGCATTCTGAAGCTTCCACTGGGTGGAAGCTAACCATAAGTTGATTTGCAAAATATTACATATAATACAAACTTAACATAACTCTTTTAATCTTTCAGAAAAGTGACATGCAATTTTTTAAAAACCTTATTTTTATAGTCAAGTATTTACAACCAATCCCAATCTGTAGGCTTCTATAAACTTTTTTCTCCTATATACCGTCAAAACCTGACAAGAGCTCACTGTGGCATTATGCACAAAAACTGCAAATTTAAACAAGGTGCGATCGTACACTTTTTCACACATTATTGTATCATGCTGCATGAGAAAACTAATGTATGCACAGTTCCAAAATAGCCTGGGCTATTACTGCACAGCCTTGAAACTAGTAATATCCCGATGAAAGCACCTTTCAAAAGCTGTTCCTTTATTATTGCACACTAGTAAAAGGTTGCTTTCACTATTTGTATTTTACAATAGAAAAAAATGAAGAAATGTCTCTGACACTGCCTCATAATTCTGAGGTCTTATTTCTTATTAGATTCTTCATAGTTATAAAAGTTGTTTCATCAATATGACTATGACAATGGTACTCAATACTATTTAATCGACTCAATTATGGAACAAATGTGCTTTTTTTCCTTTTGCTGCCCTACTTTCCTTTAAGTTGCATTTGAATTATTGATGAAATCACAATAAAGCATTTCTTTGTTACATGTAGTTTATAAGTATAGAAGGATGCTTCATGGTTAATTTTTAGACTCATGGTGATAAAATAAACACACTTGTCCTTTCAAAGAAAGTCAATAGTATGCTACAAGCCTAAAAGAATGACTTTTCCTTTTTTTTCCCTATTGTTTTGAGAACATAATGTGCTGAAATGGTGAACATAAATACAACTATAAAAAGAGAGAATGGTAAGCAAGAGTATAGTATAGAAAATACTGTTCCAGGTCTTTCTGGGTGATAAAAGACTTAAACTATGATAAATTTAGGTTCTACTTTTCCTCAAGTATTTCAAACACCCATTTAGTCACGTAGCAGGATGCAGCCCCCAAAAAGTGTTAGAATGAATAGTTTTCAGGATAAGAACAATACTTCTTACATAGAATACTCTAATCACTACCTATCAGATGTTCCCTCCATCCCATTTTCCAAAATTGAAAATCCGAATCCTTTAATTACTCACCATTGCTTCTATGATAAAAACCCCAAACCTTAGCAGGACCTACAAGACCCTACATGAGATGACTCCTGCCTCTCCAGCCTCCCCCTTCATAACCTTGCCCCAGCCACACTGCTCTCTTAATTTCTTAACATTTCAAGATTTGAACATGCTGTTCTCCCTCCCCAGTCACCCACACCTTCTTCAACTACTTGGCCCTTGGTTCTCTTCATAACCACAGCCCAAATGTGTCTTCCTCATGAAAGCCTTCTGGGACTTCCGGAGTAAATCAGGCTGCCCAATATCTCCTCCCAGCTCCTCTGTGCTCTTCCTCCATAACACACTCTATAGCACTTATCACTATACATATGTACAGTGCGACGATCTTAGTCAACCTACATTCTCTAAGTCACCAGAGAAACTGATGTCCCCCATGCCCTGTGAATCATCCTGTTGGCCCAGGTGGCACCCTGATGGCAATAAGGCTCCTCTAGCAACCCACACATTCCCACTCTCACCACTGTAATTGCTTCATCCCAAGTCTGATTCATGTCATTTGTTATTGTGATTGTGTAAATTAATTAAATATTACATAACTAATGAAATATGAGGGCAAAAATGGATGTTTTAGTGACCCTCATTTGAATGTTTTGGAAAGAATAAAAACAAATGGTTTTTAAAAACCACTAAATTAGGTGTCAAATAACTTCACAAAATTGGAATAAAAGAATAAAAAAAACCTAGCAAATTCTGCACTTAGACTGCTTGCCAAATGCCTTTAAGTTCTACTGCCATTTTTAACAAATCAAAAATAAAAACCCTCCAATATGTATTATGGGTGTGGCTTACCCAACAGAATAAGGACTGTCACTTAAGAGACCCATACTTAAAAGCCTTGATTATACATCAATTACTTGACAAATTAACAAAAACTCATAAACAATGCAACATTGATAAATCGATAAGGATATATGTTAAACAATCATAAAATATTTAATGTAGACAGCATTTGAGATTCTATGCTTTAGTGATTTTTTAAAAAATCAGCAGTCCAGCTACCAATCAAAATGACACTGGAAAATAGAATGTCTCTCTGGTCTCTGTCTTTGTTGGCATGGTTAGCTGAACAACCTTCATATTTCTCACTAGATTGCCCCCCAAAAGGGCAGGGACCAAATCTCTTTTGCTCAGCACTGTAACTCCATTACTCAGCTCACATGAGACAAAGAATAGACCCTCAATAAAACTTTTTTGAATGAATAATAGTCAAGATTAGTCAAATTCAACAGCATTGTTTATTTTAAATTACTATTAGATATATTAAGCTACTATTAAGATCAATATGCAAATACTTGCAAAGACATTAAGAACAAGTATGGATGAAGTCACCTGAGGATTTCAAGGCATAATATTTTTTTGAGAGACAATATATGCTCTTTACTCAACAATGCAAAAATAATTTGTACATGTATTAAAAAAGAATCTTAATTTTTATTATTTTTCAAAATAGCACTCTCTAACATAACAAGGTTTCTGTCTTTTAACTTATGAACTATGTTTAAGATTATGTGATTAGGTTTCCTTAGGACCCAACCATGATTACCATATCCTTATTAAGACTTCTATATACTGGTTCCAAATCCAGCTACCTTTTAATTTTATCTATAATGAAAAGTAATAATAATGCTACCTGAAATGTATGTATCCCCTTCCTTCCAAGAAATTTACAGCAACCAGTATCTTACGAGCAAGCACTGTTAAATAAAAAAATGAGAACATAACTGAAATGAATTTTTATTAGCAAAATAAAGGATGTTAATAAGGAAGCCAAGCTATCTAAAGTTCAGGCACAAGATGACTCTGGGATAATCCTTATAAACCCAGGCTGAGTTTTACCAGAAAAATGCTTATAAACATTTAAAATTCTAACATATTATATTTATGGATGGTTTTGTCTTTTCAGATTCTCTATTGCTGAGATGGCACATATAAAGGTATCGTTTAATTATTGCATTTAACTGATTTATAAATTGATGAATCTAAGAAAAAATAAGCAATGAGAGAACATTCAAAAGCATTCTGGGAAATAAGGCACGATACGGGTCATAAATTAGAGCCAGATATACAGAAGGGTAATGATGTCAATGTGGCCCCAACCTTTTAGTTAATTATGAGGAATTGCTAAACAGAAGTAAAGGCTAAGTCATTATGACCCTGGCTAGTGCACACACACACAGTGCACACACAAATACACCCACCCACACACTTCCCCCGTGATTCTAAAAAATATTTTAAAGCATCACAACTATATTCCAAAACCTTATTTTTTTCTTCAATTTACTTTTTAATACTTAGAGCCCGTACTATCTCATTTAAATAGTTGCATATGTCAAACCCATTACATTGTCAAATTTTGTCTCCAGTGCACTTTCTCCCCATTTAGTATATAACTTGGACTAGTTCAGTAGCCTTCAAAGTGGGTGCAAAAAAAAAAAAGAAAAGAAAAATCTATTGGCACTCTAGAGGAAAATATTACAGCTTTTATTTATATTTCTTATTTTGTAGATATTCTTTATTCCCTCTATTTCATCCTTTTTTGTGTGTTTACTATTAGTAAAGAAATATATTTTTTAATTGATGGTGCATATACATGGTCAAAAAATTTAGGAGAGCACTGACTTACATGCGCATCTGGGAACCTAAAAAAGCTAGGACTACAGTTTTTGGCTAATTATCTGTTGTCTAAATACTGAGCAATACAGTGTACAGTACACAAAGATACACCATTACCATCATCATATCTTTAGGCCCAATCGGGTGTCCTACCTCCAGTTAAAATGTTTCCTTGGTTTCATTCCATAAAAGAAATTTTCTCCAAAGCCAGAAATTCAAGATGATCTACAATGTTTTATTTTTTTTAATCTAATTACTAATAGATTGCCACAGGGGCCCTCATTTTCACAATAGGAAGGAGTCCATGTTAATGCTCTTCTCTCTCTTTTGTTTCACCATTTTGTAACAGATGACAGTTTTCATATGCTTGAGGAAGTGGATTATGGATTACATTGTCTAATTTTTAGCTAAATTAACCCTTATAAAATGGACAAAGGCTTTAAAAACATTTCCTGCAAAAAAAAAAAAATAGTATAGCCTTCCAAGTAACACTAATAACACAAACATAAGTGAACACAGGAAAATGGCAGAATTGTTATCTCTTAGGCTGAGCGCCAGCTCTTTAGCAGCCATATTTCAAGAAAGATCTGAGAATTCTAAAAAAACAGAGAAGTTATCAGAAAGGTTGTTTGTAACCGGGCATGGTGGCACATGCCTGTATTCCCAGCTACTTGGGAGGCTGAGGCAGGAGGATCGCTTGAGCCCAGGAGTTTGAGGTTGCAGTGAGCTATGATGACGCCACGGCACTCTAGCCTGGGTGACAGAGTGAGACTGTCTCAAAATAAAAAGAAAGGCGGTTTGTAGCGGATGGTGTGGTGTGCTGCCCAACAGCACTCACTGTCCCAGCTGCCAGCAGTATTGGCTGCTGAAGGCTCCCAGCTTGGTCCCTTCCCAAGAATTGCCCTTGCTCAAAGTCATGCCTCTTCCCCAGGGATGGCCCACATCCAACCCCCTGTGCAGTTACAAAGTTCTCGTCCGGTGGCCTCAGTTCAGAACACCTCTGAGGAGCCATCCAGTTCCAGAGCTCCCCCTAGACCAGTTGACGCCTCAGCTGCATCACAGTCCTCTTCTGCCCACCCTGCTTCCCTTGCCCCCTCTCAGGTAGTGTCCCCGAGACCCCTCCCCTAAAACTCTCTGCATGAAAATCTGCAGGTCAGGGTGGGTCTCCAGGAAACTCTGACGTAATAGAGTGTTAGATCCACTACCATTCAAACTGGACCTTGCTCTAAGTGTTTACTGTACCCTGAATATTAACTAAAGTATTAACCCATGTACATAAATTATGAATGTATGTATGTGTGTGTTTGTATACTGGGGGATTGTGTGCTCTAAAAATTTTCCTGATGGAGTACCCCTAAAATATTAATACGTCACCAGATATGCAAAGACAGCATTTTAACTGCTGACTTAAGGAGCCAGTTTCCCATTTTTGGCTACTCTGTCATTAGTTCATTCACAAGCAAAGCAGACCACGTTACTCAAAAGTATAAGGTCCCCCATGGCCTCCACAACAGAATCTAGTGCACATGAGTCTATGATAAAAAGACCACATGGATCTGGCCACTGCCAACCATCACAGCCTCATCTCAGCGAGTCCTGTCCTGTACTTTGTGCTCTACCAACCCCAGACTGATCTGTAATTTCACAAACACACTATGCTATTTATCACCACCAGGCCTTTTGCTCATGTTGTCCTGTCTGCTTGGAACACCCTCCTACTTACTCAGAGCACCACCCCTTCCCTTGCTTAGCTTAACTGAGAACCTTTCCAAAGGCAGTTGGTGGGAACAGTTTGCCCAAATGCAAGCAATAAGGGGGTGCACTGTTTGCAGAGAATTTAAAAAATATAACTGACTAAAAGTGGGTGAGCTTTTTATTATCACCTGGCTCCAGCAATTCTGAATAATGCCAGTAATAAAATGGTCCTTCTACTAGGGCTGACTGTGCCCAAGGCCTGCCCTGGATATGCCACATGTTCATTGAGCCAGTGTTAAGAGGAATTTCAGCTAACACCGTGCACCTCCAGGAAAACTTACAGGTTTGGACATAGGCCATTATTAACTCCAGAAAACCAAAGAAGTTATATAAAAAAGCCAAAGTCATCAGTGTATAATAGTCTCAGCAATACACAACATGGACATAGTCAAAGTAAGTATGTTACTGAACTGATTTAACCAAAAAATAACAATGATAATAAAATGAAATTATATTGGGACGATAAGAAAAGGAATATGCGTGATTTTAGGAAGTAGGGTAGGAGACATATAAGAGAGCTGAACACTGGGAAGTCAATCGGTAGCTAATATTCTTTAAAAATCAAGGAAACAAGGAGTAAACATTTCACTTAGAAATAAAGAATTGAAAGTAGTAGGGATGGAGTGGTTACAGCTCCCAGTAGGAGAGAGGTACTATTTTATTATATACCCTTACATTTTATACTATATATACACATTATTTTAATATGTATTTAATTGATTAATAAAATACTCAGCTCATGAATCAATTCATTTAGAAAACCTTTCCCAGCCTCTCTTCTGTGCTCTCAAAATATTCTAGCTGGGGTTATTTCTCTATCACTATACTTATCACACTAATAAATAACAACCAGTTTCTGTCACTAGCTTCTCTATCACATTGAGGTTCTTGCAGATAAGAACCAAGATTTATTTACACAGTATTTGTATCCCCTGACAGAAATGATACTTAAAATTAAATTTAAATCTGAATTTAACAAATATTCACTGAGCTACAAGGAGACAAAGAGTAATAAGACAAAACGTTCTGATTTCAAAGAAGGAAGTTTATAGCCATATAATGTCATCATACGGTAGAACTCATTACGTATCAGAAATTATTTTAAGTACTTTGCATTCATTCTATCATTAATTCCTCACAACTGCTTTATGAAGTAAATATAATTATACCCATTCTGCAGATGAGGAGGAATCGCAGACTGAGAGAGCTTAAGTAAATCACCCAGCTAGAAAGGCATAAAGGATGGTCCAAAATAGGAGTACAGGCCAGGCACGGTGGCTCACGCCTATAATCCCAGCATTTTGGGAGGCCAAGGTGGGAGGATTGCTTGAGGCCAGTAGTTCGAGACAAGCCTGGGCAACATAGTGAGACCCTGTCTCTACAAAAAATAATTTTAAAAATCAAAAAAATAGGAGTACAATATTGAGCTATAGCATCGAGGTCCCTAGGCACAAACTCACAATATCTCTCACCAGATAAGACATGTTCACAACATGATTACAATGCTAAAAGTCATAAAGGTTATTATAGATCCAAGTGTCATAAGATCAGAGGGAGAGATATTCAGCCAGTATATTCTGCAAGGATGCCATAAACGGGTAAAATTAAATATGGAAATTAAGGAATGGGTAATATTGTAGGATGTCTATATGCAGGGAAAACATATATAATAGGAAGACATAAAAATGTGAGGGCAAATATGTTTATGTAAACAGGAGGCACTAATAAATGTTTTGTGTCAAATCTCTCTCCACCCAGAGAGAGAGAACAGGGAGAAGTATGGACTTAAGTACCTCTTTTAAAGTTGTAAAACACGGAAAGACGGAGTGACTACCACAGGGAGTCTCTCACTAAGTTAGTGAAATGGAGATAGATGGGGGTGAGGTACAAAGCCTCTGAAACTGCAATTTTCCCTCCCTGTTTGTTTCTGAAATCCTTCCACCCCTAACACTACTGCTATAGCCCAAGCACCATCTTTCTCTTATGTGAATCATTGCAATAGCCTCCTTTCTAGCTTGCTGAAATCCATTCCTGCCTCTCTTAAATTTGGTCTATAGGATATATGCACAAATTTTATTAGTCTCTTGAGAAACCTCGGTGGGTTCCTCATCACCCTTGTTATGAAGACTCAGCTCCGTAACATGGACCAGAAGGCTTAATGATCTGATCCCAACTACCTCTCAGGCTCATCTCCATTCATTTCCCTCCCACTCTGCATCTGCCATGCTGCCCTTCTCATCCCAAAAACACACCCTTTCCCTCCCTCTTTGGAACCTTTGCAACATGCTATTTCCTCCACCTCGATTTTTTTTCTCCTGTCCTCATTACCTCATTAACCATCTCTCAAATGAGACTTCCTCATGGAAGCCTCTTTTGACTGCTCCTCCCCCAAATATATCAGAAACCTCTCTTATATGCTATATATATTTCTGTGAAATACAGTTCCACAATTTGCAATCATAAGTGTTGGTAATTATTTAAGTTTATCTTCTCTAATAGACTTTAAATCCTTGTATGCAAGGTGTGTGCCTGTTCCACACACCACCGAATCTCTAGCAATTAACATGGTATCTGACTCATAGTAGGTGCTCAGTAAATATTTGTTGATTATTGAATGAATGAAGAGGCAAAACAAAAAAGAGAAAGCCAAAATACAGAGCCAAGTGGATTGGGAAGCAAAGAAAGTCAATCGATGAGGAGGTTTGAAGCAGATGAAAAAAGCAATTCTGGAAGAAGTCCCTGAGTCAGACAGAGTTCAGGTGTCAGCAGCGGCTTTTGTGCAATGGCATGGCCTCTGCCATGAGCATCCTGAGAAAAGTTAATAGGGCAGACACATTGCAGGCAGTTTGGGAGTCATCTGGGAAACGGTTCAGCTTGAATCAGATCACAAACAAATTATTCTTGAAGGGAAGTTTTCAAATATGAGCCTGAAGAGATAGAATAGTTGGAAATAGATTATAGAGGCCCTTCAAGACTAGACTTAAGAGTCTGAGTCCCATCCATTTGTAGTACTCCAGCACTTTGAATTTTTGAGAAAGGGGCAACATGATCTAAATAGCATGTCAGGAAGATTGGCGTGACAGCTATAAATAGAGCAGATTGTAGGGAGAGATACTAGTTTGGAGAGCTTTGCAATAATTCAGACTGATAGCAGTGGGTACAGAAGAAAAGGGATGACTTAACAGGACTTAAAATATATTTACTATATTACAATGGGCAAGTGCCAAAGGCTTAGGAATCAGACCACTCTGGGTTCAAATCTCAGCTACAAGACTTACTAGCTATGCTACTTCAGGCAAGCTCAGTTTCCTTATCTGTATAACAGGACAACATCTGTACCTACATCAAGCTTATTAGGAAGATTCAGTAAAAATAAACTGTTCAGCACTGCCTAGAGACAGCAACTTAGGCAATATCAACTGTTCTTTCATGTGAGACAGAAGGGGCACAGTGATGGCATGCCAGGGAAAAAATTATCTTGGTGGGTAGGTCTTCATGTCACAAGAAGACAGCCACCTATTTAGTTAACTCTTGCCCTGGTTTCTGCCTAATCTTTTTAACTACCCATTTACCTTTCTGGCTTCTGCTCTGGAGTCATGCCAAACACAATCTCTGCTGAGCCTTTGAGGGGTCTCATACTTCAAACTGCTTGAGCCATTTCTAAACTTTGGCCTTCGACATTATTTCCAACTTGCCCTCTTACTCTAATGCTGCCCCCTAGAAGCAATCCTAGATACTAAAATCCATGGCTAAATACACCACTTCTCTCTTCCCAAGAAATGTCAGAAGGATTACGTTGAAAACAAATGCAAAGTTAAACTCGGTTTTTAAGAGTTAATAGAGAATAATTTTTTTTCTCCAAGGATAGGTAATAGCATCAGATTCTGAAATTAAGCACAGCAGGAAGAAAGAGTCTGCATAGATTTCGAAGAGTATCACAGGCCTCTGCAATAAAGCACTTAAAAATGCCTTGTATTGCTAATTCTTTACACAATCTCCTTTTATTTCCAAAGCAGTGTGCGGGGCTTGAGCCATGAGACACGCATTGATGTTAACATTACACTGCCTGAATTAGAGCCATTTTTCTACTGAAACTCTTGTTAAGTTTAGAATTACTTTTTAC
>CM052440.1:66486069-66553324 GCA_028533085.1 Varecia variegata | reverse complement strand
AGCGCAGCTCTCTTCTTAGATTGCTTTCAGTTTCCCACCTCTCCCCAGCCCCAAACCAATACTCTTCATTCATTGATTGAATTGTTCAGCACATATTTATTAAATAGCTAATATTAGTAAGACACTGTGCTGGGCACCATGGTGCAGTTTCACAACAGTAAAATGAAAGTGCAATTAGCCACAGAGCACTGCTTGGTGACAGGCAGACAATGAGATGGAGACCTTACTCAACGCTGAATAGATTGTGTAAGAATGTGCAGTTTTATAAAGACTTGCTATTTTTATGATCACCAATTTATTGGCCAGCTTGTGTAATGACTTATTTTCTCTTTTTGCAAGATAATTTTGTATAATGTAAATACTATTTTTTTCCTGTCCATGTGGAAGCCCTGTCATTATTTGTTGAGTGCTGTGATCACACAGAGAACAAAATAGACAAGGTCCCTATCCCCCTGTAGTAATTGCTGCTCCCAAGATAATAGACACAGTGGCCTCATGTTTTGATCCCATACAAACCTCCGGTTTGTTTTCTTCATTGTTTGTTTGTTTGTGTAAAGGCACTTCCCTGTAAGGACCATATTAGTCTAATTAAAATCCTGTCCTTGTCTTATCTCACTAGGACTCCTGTTCAGCATACTCTTTTTTGACATCTTTATTCACAGTAATCATAATCAAACTTCAGTCTGTTTTCCACATACAACTCTGTTTTCACTCATTCACTAAACAAATGTCTTTATGCACCTACTATGTCTCAGACATTGTGCTAAGTATTTGGAATACACAGCTGGATAAATAGATCAACCTCTGGTCTTCAGTCTACTTACTCATCTTCAATTTGGCCTGTTAAAAATTTCTTTCCAGGCTAGAATACATGTAACTGCCACCTCCCCCTGACCCCAGCCCCTAGTTACTTGTCGACAGGCCCTCTCACTCTTGACTCTAAGCTCACTTATGTTCTGTGCACTCAAAATTACTCATGGTTTTTAAAATTTTATTTCAAAACTCTTAAAAACACATTATCAAAAAAAAAAATCTTCCTGGCAGTCCAACAATCAGCTGTGCTTTATCTTGGCACTACCACTATTCTTTGAGCCTCTTACTTAAATTTCATATGCCATATATATAACTTACTACCAAACTAAATCAATATTTTTTTTATCACTGGTTCTCAAACTTTTATGTGCAAAAGAAGCATCAGTTATACTAGTTAAAAATGCGGGATCAAAAGGTCACAACCACAGAGATTCAGGTTCTGTATGTCTGGAGTGGGACCCAGAAAGGTCTATTTTTAAAAAATATCCCAGGTGGTTTTCAACTAGCTGATTGGGTGATCACCTTTGTGAAACACTGTTCTGTAATTTCCTTTGATGTCAGTTTTTATGTGTTCAAAATTTCTGCTTAAATCATAAAAATT
This sequence comes from Varecia variegata, assembly GCA_028533085.1. Lineage (NCBI taxonomy): Eukaryota > Metazoa > Chordata > Mammalia > Primates > Lemuridae > Varecia > Varecia variegata. The sequence continues at coordinate 66,551,910 of CM052440.1, read as the reverse complement.
TCTCCTGAAGTATAAACAACACATATCTGTGTGTTCAATAAATATTTCTGGTTAACATGTGGATTAGCGGGTGCTCAATAATAATCATCAACATACGGAAATTACTTCTCATCACTTCCTCCTGTCTCGTGTGGTAGACAGGCAGGTATTGTTAGTGCTCCCATTTTACAGAGAGGAATCCCACCCCAACATCTTGGCCCGGTGGAAAGGTGCAAACGTGGTGACCAAACAGACTGAAATTCAGGCAATGACTCTCCTGCTCACTAGCACTGAAGAAAATGGGCAAGTCGCTTGACCAATGGAGTCTGTTTGTTCATTTGTGAAAAGGGGCTAATATCCGGCTGATAGTGGGGGCTGAGGGGATTAAATGAGATTATCCGTGTAAAGCACCTAGCACCATGCCTGCAACAAGGTAAGGCTCCCCAGCTGCTCGTTTTCCCATTTCATCATCATGCAGGGCTGCCTTGACTCAATATGAAACTCCCCTTGCAAGCTACCTGCACTCAGCAGTCTTTTGTTCTGCTGCTGCTCTGTTCCGGGCATTGTGATTGTGCAGGAAGCTCCCAGGGACCTCAGGGCGCTTCCTTTCTAATGGGAATTTATTCTGGTGGTAACCCTAGGGTTACCCCTTTCAAATCTGGCAGTGCTGTATTTAGCATACCTTTCACTTCATCCAGTGAGATCAGCATGGAGCAGAGTGGACAACAATGCCGTAAGAATAAAGACTTTGTGGTAAGAGAAAGGTTAACAAAAGCCCAACAAGCAGAAATAGGTAAATAGGAGGTGGGAAGGGAAGAGCATCCTGGGTGGCTCCAGGAAGTCCCTCAAAATAAATAGCAGGCCCATTAAGTTTCTTTACATACTAATAGAGATGCATCTTCGTTAATTTAGTGTGCATTAAAATGACCACTCTATTTCCTGGTTGAATGTAAAAAAGATACTACTATTCTGCTAGTAGTGAAGGTACGGTGGAGAGGAGGCTGAGAGAGTGAAGTAAAAAAAACTCAAGACAGAATTCTAATAGTTCAAAGCAGTTCCCAGTGCAAGAGTAAATTAAAGAGCCTGATTCTGCCAACTACATGAGAAAGAGTGCCAAAAGTGCAGAGGAACACGGAGCATCACGGGAACTTACATGCAAACCTCAGTCTGCTCCTGATATTACACATCAAACAACTTCAGCTCCCAGTAGCCTCGAACTACCACCAGGACATCTTAGCAGACATCAGCTTTCTTGGCAGTTCCTAAACCAAAATGGGGACAGGCCAGCAACTGCAGAGGGTATAAAACCTGGCACAGCGGGGAATTAAATCAGAAGTTTAGTGAGAAATATCATCTAGGAAACATGCCATCAAAAGTACGAACTTCTTTTTCTTCTCCTCTCGAGAATGTAAGTTCATCAACCTTTTTAACCAGAGACAATGAAATACCCCAGTGTTCACTCTTGGGGAAAAATTATGCCAAAAGCGTCACAGTAAGCAGTCCCTATCCTGGGTACAGATTCCCTAGAGAGGTCCCTTGTCTGAGGAATGTGTCAAAAATTAGCTCTCTTTTCCTGCCTCTCATCCTCCTTGGATTTTTAAGTTGTCTCAGTGCCAGTTTCCCACAGTACAACACACAGAACCACCTAAAAATCTGGGGCAAAATATCAGTGGTCCCATGAATCCCATTAAAACTCACAGGCTAAGTAGGTGTCTTCTTACATCCAGAAAACGCTCCCTGGATAAACAAAGTATTGCTCTCAATTACATTCCTGATTATCAGTCTGACTGAGTCTAAATGACGTGGGCTTCATCCTCCCCCACAACCGCCTCCCCCCTACTCTGGCCCAAAAAAATAGCAACAACTCAATTCTCAGTCCAATAACGTCTTTTCTCAGATGTTGTTCTCCCAGTGGGTAGAAGAATGAACTGCCGCAATGCCACCAGCTCCTCTACAGTTTCTTTTAATTTAAAGTTACAACGGGAGGGAAGAAAAGAGACTTTCTATTAAGGGACAACTCCCTGAAGGGGCTCTTAGCTGACAATCGAAGGACTGCTCATGGCAGTGATCAAATCTAACGCAACAAAGTGCTGGTGGCTCTGTGACTCATCACAGCAGGAGCTCGCGCTGAGGGCCACTTGAGTTCAGTGCTTTGTGGTGCTGCAAGTTGGTTTAGAAACAGTAACAGTAACACAGGGGAGCAAAGACTTGCAAGGTGTTTGAGGCTCAAGATAAAATGCAGACTTACAGTGCCTTGCTACTCAACTGAATAGAAAGCTTAGAGAAGTAAGGAAATGAAGAGAGTTCTGTCTACCTCATGCTTTAGGGCAAATTACCTGAACATGGTCAAGGTCAGTTGGTATAGCTGGAGTACAGTTTATAACCTGATACAAATAAGGATTGAAGCATGAGAAATAAATCGGGCTATTTTTAAAAGGTAAGCATTAAGGATATCTGCTTGCATAAACAATGCCTTCTGAGTACATGAAACATCCATTGTTTAGATATATTTAAGATAATTTCATACCATTCACCTATAACTCTCAGTTGCATTTTGTGAGTACATTAAAAAGAGAGCAATATATATTGAGCATTTACTTTATGTCACACATGATACTATGGGCTTATAGATGATCTCATATACCCTCATTTAATCCTTACTAGTGAGGTGATACTATCATTACACTCATTTTACAGTAGAGGAGTAGAGGAGAGCTCAAAGAAATTGCTAGGCCTTTTTGGGGTTTTTTTTTGTGGCAGGTCCACCTGACCAGAGCAAATGTTACCAACCCCTGGGCAATACAGCCAAACCACAACAATACCACTTAGATCTCCTGTTTTGAGTGTAATTGACTCACTGCCCAGCTGCTGCTCCTGTGACTCTGGCACCACTTATGCACAGAGGCCCTGCTTCCTGGAGCTGCTCCTAGCCAGTGACCAAGCACAGTGGGGGGATGCCGATACCAGCCATTTCTTCAAGACAGAGGACTTCTCCATTGGCTGACTCCCTTTTGCCTCGCCAAACCTTTCAGGGACTGCCTTAATGTTGAGCTTCCTCCTACTTAATAATCTTTCCTTCCCCTTCTCCTTGCATAAGTGTCAAACACCTGCCACATTCATGGTCAAAAGGCCCTTCTGGTCTTGAACTGCTCCCTCCTCCAATAAACTTCTCACAGATCTAACCCCATCTTGGCATCTGCTTCTTGATGAACCCAAATTAATGCAACAACCAAGACATTTATTTGCCTTTTTAAGAAGCCTTTCCTTTTCCTTTGATCAGTCGTACTTACAGACAAATTCTGTTTCATTAGGAAGAGAAAACAACCACTAATTTCTCCATGTTACTGTACATCCCCTCTTTAAATCAGGCAATGGTATATTTATGGTGCCTTTCTCCTTGCACCCAATTGAAACAAATCAACAACCTATGAGATTCTCTTTGAAGGAATTGTTGACTCTATAGGGCAAAGCATTACAAAATCAGATTTATTAATTTTTCCAAATGGACTTTCTTTTTATCCACACATACTATAACTTAATATAACCCAGAGGTGGATGAATATCAATGCATTAAACATTAGTCAACTTTCACTAGTTCTTATCTAACAGGAAATTGAAAAAAAGATAAGAGAAATATACAGAATTAGGTTCTAAAGTTTTTATTTGTCTACCTATTATGTAGGATAAAAATGTTAATTACTGAAGGAGCACTTACATGAATAAAAGATAGAATTCACACTTGCACCAAATACAGCATCATAATAAAACCACGTTGTCAGAGATCATATATAGATGTTAACTTATTCACTATTTTCAAGTGTTGATCTCAGCCTCAAGAAAGTGATACATTTTTTCTCCTTAGACTCAAATAAATTCAAAGTAAGTACAAAATGAAGCTTCAAACATCATTAATTACGAAAACCTAGACTGGACTGGGAGGGAGAGAAGAATGTAGCTAACACTCAATTGAGCACCTAGTTCATGACAGACACTATGTTAGGAAGTGCACATATAGTATCTAGTATAATTCACACAACATCACTATAAGAATAGACATTATAATTTCCAGTTTTAGAGATTAAGAAAAGGGGATGAGTCCTGGAAGTTCAGAACTCCAAATGAATCATACACCTAAACTGAAGAGGTCCATAAGCTAATGAGATAGCCTCTTTCACTCCCTGGTTCCTTCCTGAATTCCCTCACCTCCAAGACTTTAATTGGTGCTGCAGGAAGAACAACATGCCTTGAGCTACCTAGTTGCCTATAAGGTATGATTTGAGTGGTACCGAGAAAATCCCCAGGCTTACAAATATTTTCCCCCCAGCAGCTTTCCTTGATACCTGTAGTCTCTACAAGTTTTTGTCTAAGGAATTATACGATCTTAATAAACTGCAAAAATGATAATAATAATATCACTTAGAGAATTAAATCATAATGAACCATTAACATCTTTGAATTAATTATCTTATGAGGCAGAGGTTAAATTAGGCAAATGGGGTAGGAATATGGAAGGGTCCATCAAAGCAAAATGGACTATTGTCAAGGGCTCATTCTGAAGTTCTGGGTCATTCAAAAGCACCTATGTAGATGCTAAAGGGGTAAGGGTTTGGGAGGAAACAACCCCCAAACCATCCCTCTAATTCATAGTTAGTCTACATTTGACCTTGACTCAATGTTAAAGACAAGGAAATTGAATTTGGTAAAGTTTATTATTAAATAGTAGTCTAAGGCAGCGGTCCCCAACCTTTTTGGCACCAGCGACTGTTTTCATGGAAGACAATTTTTCCTCAGACCAGAGCGGGAAGGATGGTTTCAGGATGATTCAAGTGCATTACATTTATTGTGCACTTTATTTCTATTATTTTCTATTATTACACTGTAATACATAATGAAATAATTATACAACTCACCATAGGTTGGGGACTCCTGGTCTAAGGAAATGTTATATGGCCCAGCTGAAAGTGACTAAAAGTGCCTGAGTGTCTGCCCCACTGCAGAGCCTTCCTTAAGTGCTCCATTTCTCCACCTTCCAATATCAAAATTCATTATTTTTAAGCAAAAGGTTAGATCCTTGCTTCGTATTTTTAAAAATTTCATTTTATTCTTCCATGAACAGCAACTTCTCATGCAAATGAATTCCTGGTTATTTGAAGATCATTAAATAACTTCCCCACATCTAAAATCCTCCTCCTAAATGTTAGGTATGAGTGTTTATTTACGTTACATCACACACAAAAAATAAACAACAAAGACCCCACTCACATTTGAGAATCATTTACTATTCCAACTCCCCAAGCTCCCCCAAATGGGAAATGGAATAACAAGACTGATCATAATTGGATTAAGAACCATAATTCTTTAATTCATTCATCAAATTGAGGCATTTGGAACAGTTTATTTACAGAGTTGTTTAGACAGTTTTGTGTGGTGTTTTTTAAGATAAACCAAAATGCCTTTCTGAAATAAGTCTCAGATCCCAAATCATTAACATATGAAAACCAAATGTAGACAATTTACAAATGAGTGTTTTAAAACAATGTTTGGAACAAAATTGGACTTTCATTTTATTAACTATCTACAAATCTAAATTCAGGATATAGTTTATTTGAAACAGCCAAGCACTTTCTTTGCCTTTAAAATAAATCTACATTTCTCAGACTAAAAAATTGTGACGAGTGCGTGAGGGAATGCATTTGACTTTAGGCCTAGACAAATAAGTTTCCAGGTCACTTTCAAAACTCTAATTATAGCATTTTCTACCACTGGAGTTGATCGGATATTGGGTGAATCACCCAGGTTATGGCAGTCAATCTTATCCAAAAATTATACCTGCTGGAAATCTAAATCAGCATTAGAACTCTTAGTTACCTGAAATGCAATATATTTGGGGAGATTATTAAACAGAAGTTTTGACCTGTAAGTCTTGTTTTTTTTTTTTAATATAATCTGAACATAGCTTCAAAGAAATTATTGCTTCTTACTTGGTAAAAGAATAGAGGTTTTGCAAGAAGATAGTACATTCTTATGAGCATTGTATCATATTTTTAAATTGCTTTATAAGAAAAAACATTCTTCAAGCATTCAAATTCATTCTTTAATTAGAAAAGGAAAATTTGAAAATTTAAACTCTTCTTATAACTCATACCTTACCTACCACAAGGACAAAAAAAAAAAAGAATCTGTCATACCTGAGTATAAATTTCACTCTGGTGTTATTTACTATTTACTGTACTCCATAGATAGCAGCTTTCTAAGTGTATATTCATTTTTTTCTTCTACAAAACCACGTGTCAGTCTAAACAGGATGTGCATTTAGATGATGCCTGGTTATTTACCAAAGAAGTTTGGGAGTTTTGAATCCTGTGTACAACATGCCATTCAACCAGAACTGTTTAAGCTGAACGACAAAACTAATACAGGGTTTCTGTATTAAGAACTGAAGCTTGTTTTCCTGCATTAAGAGTTTACGCTTTCAAGTCTGTGTCAGATTGGATCAATACTGCCCATTCAAAAAGGCTACAAAAAGAAATTTTTTTAACCCACAAGCAAATAAAAAACTCTTGATTCTTCATGTACAAGGTTGTTAGAAGACCACTAGAAAGAAAGGGAAAAAAAGAAAGAATTTCAAGCAAGTATGCTACTATATAATTAACACAAATAACTAAATAATTATGCACATCCCTTTCCACCCCCACAATTAAATGTTTTTAAACAACTCATGTGATGAAAGATCTACCTTTTAGGCAAACAAAAGCAATCCCTACCAGTTTAAGGATTTAAGGCTGTATTGCATCAGTTTTAAGTGATGCTTATGATTTTTATCTTGTATAGTTCTGAGGAATAAACAGTTGATGGCATAATTTGCAAGAGAACTTTGCACAATGCCTAAGAGAACTTTCAGTGTAAGTACTTATGATTTTAAATCATTGTGGCTGAATTTATCTAGGCTTCAGCCTGGGAGCTATATTTAAATCAGGAAGAAGCACCCCTAGAAACTTTGTTCCATGTATCTGCATTTGAAACCAGATTCCTTCCCTATCTGAGCTAAGAGCAATTCTCATACAGCTGAATTCCTTTAAAATTAGACAGATCAAAATTTAGCAGTTCTGTAAAGACTCTAAGAAATCGTCCTCCTTTTAAATGCTATAAAAGTCAAACTTAAAAAACATTTCCGTATACTTTAAAACCATCTGGCCCTTAACCTAATCACTCTTGGCAATCAAGCCTCGCTCCTGTAATCCTGATCAAAAATTTTCCTCTGGTTTTTCTGATTGAAATGTCCATTGCCTACAAATCTCCCACAAGACACAAGACTACTTCATTGGCGTGTGTGTGTGTGTGTGTGTGTGTGTGTGTGTGTTAAGGATACTAGGGGACATTATTTATGGAAAGCAAGGAAACAAATCACTCTGTCTAGTCCCTTTGCAGATTCCCACACTTATTACCCAAAATCCCACAGATTTCTCTTGGTCTTGCCCTTGACTAAAGAATTGTGCTGAGCCTGAAGGCAGTCCCCAGGGACATCTCATGCCTTTCATGACAAACTCCTTTGGATATCTGGATATTGCGAGGATCTCAGTTGGGTTAGAACAAATCCCTAAACTTCTGTGAAGAAGTACAGTCGACTGTCACCCAGAGTGCCTGGACTGGCTGGCACTGAGGGTAGGGCTCTGCATATTCACGGAATTCCTCGTTTTGACCTGCTTTAGCTGAGAAGGGAAGACATTAAAATGAATTCACATTCATCACACTCCAAATTTAGTCACAGAAACCATCGTCTTCGGATATCCACCAGGGTCAATCTATTTATTAATATATCCGCTTTGCAAAGTGTAAGGGAAATGACTATTAAAATATGTAAACAGTGCTTCGTGTGCATCAGATGCCAGCAGATCAATACTCAGCAAACTGCTGCTCTCAAACGCAAACATTTCCAAATCCAATTTGATTTCAACTCGTATAACCTTTTTTTCATTGCTTCTTATTACAGTAGCCCCAAAGTGCCATCGAGATTTCCCAAACCCGCGCTTAAAGTGACATGACACGTGAGTGGTCTTCACTTTGTACACAGACGGAGGAGGGGGGGAAAAAAGTAGTTGCAATTAAAATTAAAGCTTCCGGTCTCTGAAATCCCTAGAATCCTCGAGGATGAGACTTGTTTCCTAAATTCCGGGCGGGAGGGGGAGTGGTAGGGAGAGGGATTGCAGAAAGCGAAACGAAAAGACGAAAAGCCGGATTATTAAGGTTGTGGGGTGGGCTGGGGGTCGCGTTCATTTTCTAGAAGGGCTAAGGGGCTTTGTCCAACTTTTAGGGTCTGTCCCTAGGCTTTCGCCGAGATGCCCAGACCCGCACTCCCGCCCTCACCTCGCATCACCACCTCCACCGCCACCACTTACAAAACAATACCGGCAACAGTACGCAGGCTTCCCAACAAAAATATAAAGTTATCACCCCGCTTCCTGGTCTGGGTCCAAGGCCACACCGCAGGGTCCCCCGGCCAGCCGCCCCCCGAGGCTGACCGGGCCACTTCCAGTCCCGAGCCGCCTCCCGCCTCTCCCTTACCCCCAGCCCAGTCCCCCTCCCTCTGTACTTGAGGAAACTCCGGCGGCGGCCCCCTCCCTCCTCCGCCGGTCTCCAGCTGGAGCCGGGAACGAGTGCTGAGTGGCGGGCCCGGCGAGCGGCAGAGGGGAGCTCTGCGCCTTGGAGGTCTGCCCACAACAACATCGGGACGAACAACAAAGTTAAAACGCTGCGATTCACGCACCTTACCCGGTCTCGTTAACGTCTCCTCCGGCGTGGGATGCAAAGTGGCACAGTGGCGGGCTGGGGGCCCCCGGGAGGAGACTGGAGATGGGTTTTGGTGGCTCGCCTTTTTCACTCTGTGTGTGTGTGTGTGTGTGTGTGTCTGTGCGCGCGTGTGTGCCGGTGTGTGTGCGCGCGCGTGTCCCTCTCGCCCGCTCGCTCGCGCTCCCTGTGTTGCTCTCAAGGACGAGGTGAAATCCCTTTGCTGGTCATGAGGCGGCTTCGGAGACAAACAACACAATGCGAGTGCAAATAACAAAAGGCAAAAAGACAGTAGGAACAATGGGGGAGGCGAGGGCAGCGCACCAGCCGGCGGTCACCGCGGCCCGGCGCCCGCCCCGGGGGGGGGTGCGGCGGGGGCGGGGGCGGGCGCGGGGGCGGCGCCGGGGACTCCCGCTCCCTCCAGGTCGCCCCCGAGCTCCCGCAAGCCCACCCTGACCTCCTTCGTGCAGCTCGCCGCCCGGCCGCCCTCTATCCATCCGAGGGGAACGAGCCCCAGAGTTTTCTTCCCCGTCTGCGGCAGAGTAACTAGATTGTAAATAACGCGGTGATTACCCACACGGTGCAGGAATGTTAAAAAAAAAAAAAAATCTGCCCTCCACTTAAAGGAGCGATAAAATGCAATGGCAGGCTTGGAAGGAGGCAGGGAGAGTGGGGTATCTCTAGATCTCGATGGAGCTCGCATCTATAAATACGCATTCATGTTTAGTCAAGTCCCTTTGTCAACTTCTTCCCCGCGCCCGAGCCTCACCCGCTGCCCTGCAACCATCACCTGGGCCCCTCCTTGTCCCCCACCCCGCTTTGCAAAGAGTGAGGCTCGCGGGCGGGCGCGCGCGGGGGGCTGCGGGGTCCGCGGCACCTTCCGGGAGGCCCGGCGCCGTCCGCCCTGCGCGGAGTCGGAGCCGCCGGAGGCTCGGCGGGTACGGCCACCACCGCCACCCGGAGCCCGGCGCTGCGCCGCGGGTCCCCGCCGCCGCCGCCGCCGGCACTTTGCACCCACCTACTCCTTAGGGGTGGAGGGAAGAAAAGTTTTGAGGCGCTCTCATCCCTGCCTCCCGGGTGGTTGAACTGGTTTGGTTTTGTATGAGTGAAGCAAAAAAAGAAAAAACAACAAAAACCCAGACAAAACAAAACCCAGTGCCCAGGAACCGGGGAATGATATTGAGGGGAAAACAAGGCTGGGTGCTGGGCTTCGACTCCTGCTGCTGCGACACTGAAGTCGGTGCGTGCAGCCAAGAGAGCGACCCTCAGAGTTACATCAGCATCAGAGGAAACTCCGTAGGTAAAGCCCTGAGCAGAAGCTGTGGGGCTGATTTAAGTGTGTGCTCTGACAGCTCCCGGGCTGCTCGGGCGCTTATCTCTTCTAATCTTACTTTCATTGACTTAAAACAGCTGCCGGTTTGCCAGGGGAAAAAAAAATCCTATTAAATCTCAAACCAGGGTGGGGCGGGGGCGGGGGTGCATGACAGTGATCTTACTAGAGCTGGAGTCCGGGAGAGGGCGGGGGTGGGGGCAGGGATTCTTGGGGGAGGCTGCGGGTTTGGAAGAGGGTGATGGAGAGAGGGACTCAGAGAAACAATTCGAGCAACACGTTTCTCTTCCTCCCTGCAGCCTTCTCTTTTTGCTGTACGCCGATGTGCGTGTCCTCTCTCCCCATCTCTGCAATTCTCTTCAGACGCGCATCCATTGACTGCGTCGCGTCCCTGGACACCCCCAGCGTTTCCCAGAGTGCAACAACACCACCAGGAGATCAATGACCACAGTCTGTTTATTCTTCACGCGCCTGGAAGAGCAGGGCACTGGAGGAGCTTGGGAGCGAGGCTCAGGCTCGCCTGTCTCTGTGCGATCTCTCCCAGGACTTTTCCAGGCTGATTTCTAAGCGGCAGTTAGGAAGCAAATATAGTTTCTTAATGCACGCAACACATACCGATCACAATATATTCGCCTAGAGAAGTGACACATCCTTTCTCCCCCCCCCCCTTTTCACCCTTTGGAGATATGTTTCTGGGGGTGGATTGCTAATACCTGAGATTTTGCACTTGTCTACGGTGGAAACTTTCTGGGGTGCTTGACGATTGATTATTTGATACCTGTTTTCTAAAAATGGCTAAACACCTTTCCCTGGAACAAAAGTGAGAATTGCAAATGTTAATAACTCAAGGCAAAATTTTCAAAGTGTAAGCACAGTTATTATCCACTCCCACAAAGAGAGGCTTCCTCTTACACAAATATTTGATAGCATAGAGCCCAGTAATTAAGAGAACAATCAAATAAGCTTGGGGCTTTCGTGGGGACTTTAAATTATCATCTGCCTAGAATTTATAAGCAGTGTAATCATTTGCTGCTTGGATATAGCTCTGGATATGGTAATCTAATTGTGTATCCTTAAACAATTTTACAGTGTTTTCTTAGGTGTTTAATGAGAGAGACTATGGATAATGATAATATTCGAACTGGTTCCATGTGGCCTCACCACCTGTGTGAAAAAATTCTGTGTGTGCATGAAACACCTTTCCTGTAAGTTTCTTTTCTTTACATTTCCTCTATCATGTAAGTTTCAAGTTGGAACCACTTGCTTATACTATAAGAATACTATAAGATATTCTTATGGTATACTATAAGAATAGTATAAGAATTCATCAGTAATTGTACTCTGGTGTTACTTTTATTCGAAAGAGTTCTTGGCATATGTTGAATGGTTTATTCTCATAATACATATGTAGTTGCTTTTCAAAAGTAACTATTACTGTGTCAGGCCCAGTTCCTTAAATAATGTACAAGAGGCAAATTGGGGCCAACTACAAAAACAAAAAAAAAAGTTGCCCCTCACTATTCATGATAAGAAAATACATAACATTTGAAAAGTGATTTTCATTTGCAGTGAATATCCACTGGATTTTAATCCTTTTCTTTCAGGCCATACCCAGTGAAGAAAAAAAGGCAGAGTGAATCCTCTTCCCCTGGGTCTCTGGCCAGTTGGTGACAAACGTGCCTACCTGGCCACTGAGCAGAGCAGTGTCACCTCCTCAGGAATTCAGCTTCTGCTTCTTCAGTGGAACAGCTTCTGGGGCAAGCAGATCTCCTACTGGCAGGAGAAAGGAGGCTGAGCAGAAGAGGGAAGGAAGAGAGGGAGAAAAGGCATGAGATATTGCCTAGTGAGATATTGGTGAAACTTGAGTTATACCAACCTCGTCTCTCCTTTTGCTCCTACAGGCAGCACAACTTCCAACCACTCATGGTTATTGAAACCGCATGCCATTAAGACAAAACCATGATCATTATACAGCAACAGCATAACTGATCAAAAACTTCCAGTGGGATGTTTGTTGGTGTTGGGCTTTAAAAAAAATACCCACATTGGAAATGGGACTGACTTCCTAAAAATCAGCATTTCCATTTATCAAGTATTTACTTACTATGTATTAGAGTTTTGGCCATGTGTTTTTTTTCTTTGTTTGTTTTAAATGTATTGGTCTCTCCTTCTCACCACAAATGCGCCAGAAATGTTATATCCCTGTTCTGCAGATGAGAAAACTAAAGCTTAGGAAGGTTAAATGACTTGCCCAAGACTGTGCAGTTTTTAAGTGCTTGCACCAGGATGCAAATACAGACTTGTTCAGCTTCCAGCCCGTGCTCTTCCACTTCACTCTGATGTCACGTGCACTTTATATTAGGGCCAGTTTTCAGTGGGAAATATTACTTCATTATATTAATAGATATAATATACCAAGTTTATACCATATTCATTCCAGACATGAGCTATGTTGGTATTCTCACACATGTTGGTCATTAGATAACTGTGAAATTTCCAGGAAAATCTAAATGTGCCATATACAGAGTATACATATATATTTTATATAAAATATTTAATATAAAATGTGTTTAGCAATATATATGAAATTGTCTTATCTTGTAGGCTAGGCAATTATGTATTATATTAATATATACATATGTATATATCCACATAATGTATATAATAACATATATAATATATTGTTAAATAGCTAGGTTTTTTAGGTCCTATAATTTTATAGGCATTGCTATAGATGCTCTATGTGTATAAACTTATTTAATCCTCACAGCCACCCCATGAGGTACATAATTTTATTATATCATTTTACAGATAAGGTTATGTAACTTGCTGAAGGTTATACAAGTAGCAGGTGATAGAGGCTGGCTTCAAACCCAAGTAATTTAGCTTTAAGACCCATGCCTTTAACCACTCTGCTATACTGCCTTTCAATGTATATATCCAGGTATATATACAGTATACATAAATAAATTCATAGATATATACCATATACAGCTCTTAAAATATGGGGAAAAAATGAAGGCATATAACTGAGCTCTGTATCAGCTATTTCCCTAAACCCGAGTTGCCCCTTAAGGCAACTAGAAATATTTGGTGGGAGAGAGCCTTACATTTGCCCTCAGTATTCAAAATTCTCTAAAAATTTTTGGGACCATCTCAATCCCTTCAATGTTTTTGGAGATATTAGGGAAATACAGGAGATATTAGGAGTATACAATATTTGATCTTAGCCTATTTGCCTGAGGTTTATTTTGAATTTATTTGGTCATATATATTAAAAAATAGCAGAGACAAGGTACTTGGGAATCTAGAAGAAAGACAGTGATCCTAATAAGCATGAAAACCTATGACTTGAGAGGTAGAACAAAATTTAGGTGATGCAAGAGACCAAATATGTCATCTTAATGGTTATGAATTATCCATTTTTTTTAATTAGAGTAGTTTGTCAACCCTCACTCCATTAACAAAAGAGTAATATAAAATTTTGAGGTACCCCAAGAATGGAAAAATAAGCACCACATGTACTCACCATCAAATTGGTTTCACTGATCATCACCTAAGAGCACATTTAGGAATAACATTGATCGGGTATCGGGCAGATTGGGGGGGGAGGGGATGGGTGTATACATACATAATGAGTGCGATGCGCACTGTCTAGGGGATGGACACCTTTGAAGCTCTGACTTGGGGGGGTGGCAGGGCAAGGGCAATATACGTAACCTAAACTTTTGTACCCCCACAATATGCTGAAATCATAATAATAATAAAATTTTGATTTCAGGTTAGCAATTATGGACCCAAACACTGATACCCCTCAAAGGAACCTTAAAATATTTCCTAAGAATCCCAGATATATAAATGGTTTGTTTATCCCATGTCTGTTTTTACCTGTCTTACCAAACACAATGTGCATATCAAATTCTGGAAGTTAGCATCTCCAAATCAGCTAGCTTTGAAAAGTATTTTGAGATTTTTCTTCTCTCCTTCTCTTCCAAATATGATATAAGGGATTATTTTAGCAAGAAGGAATAACTGATAATAATCTTCCTTGGGCATTCTTAATCCTGGTAACACCTGAGATACAGACATCTAAACTATTAACTTTCCTGGGTCTAATGTACCTCTTTGGAAAAACTGAAAAAGACACCCTATACCTAACAGATGCCACACATTAAGCTATTACTGAAAAAAAATTTTAAAGCCCTATTACAGATACATATGTTTTCATTTAAAAACTACTATGAAATCGAGTGTTCTTTTATTTAAACATTCCCCTGTGGTTCTACGAATTAAGGATCGGTAGTACTATATTAACAACTGAGAGCCAGACCCAACTGAACTGGCTAAAAACAGTTGGTAAAACTGCCAACACTGGTTTTGTAGCTGAAGTTGGCTGACATGGGAGGCAGCGTATACATTAAAAAATGAATTCTACTTTTTGAAACTTTCCCATTTGGGTATGTATTTAGAATAAACTTCTTTTTATTTCAGCCGCAGTTTTGAGAAGGGGAAATAATGTATAAAACCCAGATACTTTACACAACCAAAACCACAGTCACATTGCTCTTGTTAGTGAAGAGTGTTTATTATTCTAATTGGCAAATTTTTCCCTTCCTGGGAGAAAAACCAGAGAGAACAACAAGATTGGTTGTGTTCAAGTGAAACAACTTGTAGTCTCTACATCTTGTCTCTTAATTTGCTGTTTTTCAATTTTACTTCTGTCCTGTAATTTTAAATAATGAGTAAACAATGTGGGGAGGGAGTCTTAGACATGTAAAACTGTTTTGTTTTTTTTTTAAATATGTGGGTTTCTTTCAGGATTACCTTTCACAATACATTCTGTGTTTTCTATTGCTACAAAATTTTTATCATAAATATATAGAAGAGGAAGTTTATATGCAATGAGATACATTGATTTTATTATAAGGAAAAGGGTAATGACTGATATACTTCACTGATTTAAAATGGTAACAGAACCAATTGTCAAGCAAAGAAACAATATTTTAAGCTTGAGTCCCAGTAGGATTTAGGTATTTGGGTCTATGAACTCATAATAACTGTTCTTTGTGTTACTTCTTTAAGATTTTTGGTACTGTGTTACTAATTGCATTATATAATATGTGAATTATGGTGGACAAATGAAAACTTGACAAAAGCATGTAAAACAAAGAGACTGATTAAAAACATCACTTTAAAATGTCCCTCTTACTTGATTGCAAATTATTTGAAGAGAGCAAATAAATTTTGTCTCTAGATACCTGGGTCTTCTAACCCCCATCTTCTCATGACGCTGATGAACTTAAATTTAGAATTTAATTCATAGGTTGGTTTTTTAAAAAGAATATGTTAAATTATTGTACTCTAAACTGAACTGTTTTGCATGCTCAAAATGTTTGCTTTCCAGGATAGGTTTGCTCTAGGACAGAGTAATCAGTTGGATCATTACAGTGATCAGATTTGGTCATGAACCGCTTCTGTTATCTCAGCTATCTCTTTGACCGTGCAATAGGTCTGGTTTTTTCAGCTACATTTAATTTTTGTTGCATAAGCAAGTAAATGATCAAGCTCTTGTACAATACAAAATATTTGAATCCTGAAGGCAGCTTCCAAATGCTGAGTGTTTACCTGAACATAGCTAGGGCCAACAATGTACTTTCCTGCTTTCCTTTTGCAGGAAATTACAACATATAAAGCCTCATAAATTTTTCAATCCAAAAAGAAATGAAAGGAATAGTAGATGATTTATCCAAAACAAGATGAGGGGCAAGGGACATAAATGAATGTATCATTGTTTGTAGAAAAAATGATTGCTTTAAGACAGTTACCCAAGAATATACATAGCTAAAGGGTCTGAGAATGTTGAATTGACTTGAACAAAGATGAGAAATAATCCTCAAATTAGCATCAAATAAGGCTATTTTGCCTGGTTATATGTACAGAACACGAGAAAATCTGGGTAACAGACAAAAACAACAAAACTGACTAAACCATTGGACAGAGAACCAACAGGGTGGGAGTGGTAGGAGGAGACAAATGAAGGGTGATTGAAGAACTTCCTTCACGATTTTTCCAAGATAAAGATATTGACCCGCTGTTCTCCAACTTCAAAGAGGAAGGAACTAGACATAATACAGAGCCCTGGAGTAGAAGGTGAAAGACTTGGATTTGAATTCTAGCTTGTTAAAAATGAAAGGTGTGGATCTTTGTTACAGTGTTAAAATAAGTATGAGGAATGAGATAAAAGGATAAGAGAGTAGGGGAATAAAATGGAGCCAGGAGCGAGTTCACAACAAAATGTATATCTCATTTTAAAGTTCCATGTCCTTCGTTAATATTATTTATTAAAGACCTACTTGTGCTAGGGCCTGTGCTAGAATTGAGCCACATGTTGGACTTCAAGCTCTCCAGCAGAAGAGTCCAGTCAAGAAGGAGGAAAGAGTGGGCATTTCAATAGCTTCAGTTGTTAGGGAGGAGCTCAATTATTCCTTACACGGAGACCAAATAAAACATTTTCCCGGAGGCCTTCTTCTCAACAACACTGAGTATTGTTAAGACAAACTTTCTGATTTTTTCTCAGGCAAGATGGCTGACCAGAGACACCAGCTGCCAGAGCATCCCAGTGAGAAGGAGAAGTTTTAGATGAAAGAGAGAAAATGAACAGACAAACATAGATTGGATATGGGTCTGAAGGAAGGGTGCCAGAGCTTTTGGGAGACTCCACAGGAAGAAGTTGTGGGGCAGAACAAGAAGGAGCAAGGTATCGGCAAAGATCAACCCCCGAGAGGCACGCAGTTCAGTGAGAAGGGTAGGTGGAGGGGTTTGTTTCTCCCTCCCTCGCATCTCTGACAGTCAGTGGTTTCCGGAGCTGCTGGAGAGACTTTCTGCCCCCATAAGCCCAGAGGCTGCTACTGCCAGTGAGCTGGGAACTTCTGGTGGACAGGGCACCAGGCTGTCAGCCCCCTGGGGCACCTCCCGCCCCCACAGACCCGAGCTGAGATGGTAGGCGCCATGTTGCTTCTCCACCCACTGTGCATCTTTGTCCTCCCCAGGGGGCTTCAACTCCTCAGGTTTGGTCCTGCTCGTTCCCACACAGACATTACCCAAGTCTAGCCAAGACTGCAGGAGCCACAGGGGTCCAGTGGGTCCCAGGTGATCTGAGTGACTCCAGAGCCTGGACATTTTGGGCAGACTGCCTCCTGTAGAGAGGGTCAGAGATGACCAGAATACTAGCTTTCCTCCAGATAGACTCCTTTGCTCCCCTTCTCCCCTACCCGCAACTGCTGAGAGAGACAATTGAGCCACCACACTGAGGCTTCCACAGACACTGGGGCTCAGGCCTTTCCTCTTGGGGTCCTGCAGCAGACTGAGGGGTGCTCAGACTGTGAGCTCCTTGCTGGCCGGCCCTCCCTGGTGCTGCTTGTCCAGCGGATCCATCAGATCAGGGCACACCTCAAGGCAGAGGGGCATCAATCCTGCTCGGGCACCCTGTGGATGACTTGGGACCAGTGTGCTTCTCCCTGGCATGGTCAGGGATCGATTTCCTTGGGAGGTGAGGGAGATGAGGGAGTCTGCATGGGCAGATCTGGGGGAAGGGTACAGTGTGAGTCCTAGCTGCAGCATGCTTGTGGGGCATCCCTTCCCCCACAGGACAGCTGCACTCTCAGTCTGGGATCCTAGGCAGGGAACCTCCCAGCCCACAGCACAGTTGTGGGAAGGTCGCCTGGCTTGGGCTCCTGCCTGGCAGCAGATGCTGGGGAGAGACCGTGGAGCAGAGGAGCGGGGAGAGGAACGAGGTCTGCTGCAGATTGCCAGTGTGTGGATCTCAGATGGACCTGCCTCCACAAGCAGACTTTCTGGTTGTGTGGGGCCATGTCAGCCGCTCCCCAGCAGCTTTGCCCAGAAGCTGGGAACAGACCTTTGACCCCTGCCAAAACAGCTACCTTGCCAGCTTTCGTGGGGCCTGAGGGCAAGCTCACCCAACCAGCCCTGTCCAGCCACACTGCCCCAGACACTTCTGCTGAGGCAAAGAATAGGGATTTTCCTGGAAGTTCCAGGGCCTCATCCTGCATCTGGGGCATACAAGTGCTTCTCCTGAGGGACTAGAGCCTATCACAGGACCCAAAAACAGCATTGCAGCTTGTTCCTTCAGGCAAGCACCTCTTACTGACAGGGAGGTCAATTTGCATGTCCTTTATAGCATTTACTGACTCAATCTTACAGGGTGTGTGGGGGACCAAGGAGTGGCCATTTTGCAGGAGCACCTACCCCTCCTCACATAAAAACTGCTGCTATTGGATAAGGCTAGAGAGATCCCAGCCCAGAGCCATAGCATACAAGCATTTAGCCCCCTCCCTCGTGAACAGCTCTCCCAGTTTGGAGAGCTTATCCTGACCCTCCTA
Source organism: Varecia variegata (assembly GCA_028533085.1). Lineage (NCBI taxonomy): Eukaryota > Metazoa > Chordata > Mammalia > Primates > Lemuridae > Varecia > Varecia variegata. Next base: position 66,533,418 of record CM052440.1, on the reverse strand, counting down.
CCAGTGGCTCCCCCTAGTGGCTGGAAAAGCAACTTCCGAGCCCTACTTGGGCTTTGAAAAGCCTTTCGGGCTCCCACAACCTAGCCCCGAACTGTCTTGCTCCTCCCCCCACCTCAGTGGTGGTAGAAATCATGAAACCCCCTGGGAGATACAGGGTCCCTCCTAAAGCTTGGGGCACTCAAGTATTCCACTTGGGGGCCACAGTCTACCATGGACACAAAAGAACATCTTGGCAGCTGACTCTATCACACAAACATCAAACAATGACAGGGAGAACAATGGTATAGCTCATCATAGCATCTTCCAACTGAGGCAAATGGAGTGTGGCTGATCCACACTCACAAGTACCACCCACCATCACTGAGAGTAAGCTGGGGAATCTAACTCACTACCTGCTGTTGGGACGAGGTGAAGACAACAGGTCAGAGGCAACCAGAGAGGTACACCAAACCTGCTAGAACACCCCATAGGTAACTCAGGACTACCACTCCTCTCCCTGGCATGCTCAGGGATCAACCTTCAGGGACTGGAGACAGGCCCGTAGGTCAAGCCTAGCACCCCAGGTCTTGATTGAGAGGCCAGATGAGAAGGCATTAGCTAAAGAACTCCAAAAACATGAAAAATCAGAATGAAAGGACACCCCCAAAGGAAAACAATAACTCCTTACCAATGGATACCAACCAAAATGAAAAGACTGAAATGAAAGATTAAGAATTCTGTGTATGGATTGTAAGGAAGCGCAATGAAATTCAAGAGAAAATAGAAACCCAACACAAAGAAACCACAAAAACAATGCAAGAAATGGATGAAAAATTTACTAAGGAAATCAAAATATTTTAAAAATGTGGGGGCTAGGCCTAGAAGAAAAGACAGATGGATGGAAAAAATGTAAGCAGGGTGAATGAAGGGACGGGCGAAAATGCCTGCCTGAAGCTGCTTGTTTGCTGTGTGCAAAGGTCAGCTGAAAACAGTTGACCTGTATGGATGTTGTTAAAGAAATTAGTGAACAGCCCTGACCTTTTGCACATGTCCCTGGAAATAAATATGGGAAAGAACTTAGCTGAGGAGGCCATTTTCTTCTTCAGGCTTTGGTCTCTCCCCTTCTCTCTAAACGCTGTGTTTTGAGTAATTATTCCTTCGCTACTGAGCACCGGAGCGAAAAGCCACCGCTGCAAGTGGTGACCCTGACGTGATTCAGGAATCCGCTTGTCCAGTGATCATTTTCATTGTCTGGGCTACAAGGGGAATCATGCTGGTAAGGGACAGTCCCGCCTGCTGCTTTGGGAAAGGGACCAATGCACGTTCTCTGCTCTGCCGGAGGAGCCCGCGTCCCCTTCCATAAAATTCCCAAATTCTGAGCCATTCTCTCCACCATCACCTTCTGCGGTTCAACAGGAGGAGCAGCTACCTCCTCTTTGTCCTCCCCCTCTCAAAGGTGATTTCTATTCCTTTCTTGGCAAACCATCCACTTTTCAACATTGCCTATGAGAGGGCCAATCTTTATGGGGACGAGATTTGCTAGAACAATGGAATCTTCTTCTAACTACCCAGCCTTTTCATTAGGGGTCACTGCTCAGGTACATTCAATACAACCCACACCTTTACAGTGGACTACTAATTCGCCCATCTGGATAGAGCAGTGGCCCATTAAGCAGGATAAATTAAAACATTTAAAATCTCTTATCCAGGACCAACTTAAAGTGGAACACATAGAATCTTCCCGGAGCCCATGGAACACTCCCGTATTCATCATACCTCAAAAGAACAATAAGTGGTGTTTATTACAGGACCTAAGAGCTCTAAATATTATTATAGTCCCAATGTTACCTCTACAACCCGGCCTTCCCCAGTCATCATTAATTCCAAGAGATTGGCCTTTGCTTGTAGTTGATTTAATGTGGGGAAGAGGATATGCTTGTGTTCAAACTTCATATACACCAACAGCAGTCAAGCTGAGAGTCAAATCAAAAACTCAATACCTTTCATAGTAGCAACAAAGAAAATAAAATACCTAGGAATATTTTTAACTGGAAGGGGAAAGACCTCTACAGGGAGAACAACAAAACACTGAGGAAGGAAATCACAGAGGATGTAAACAAATGGAAAAACACATCATGCTCATGGATCGGCAGAATCAACACTATTAAAATGTCTATACTACCTACAGTGATTTACAGATTCCATGCAATCCCCATTAAAATACCAAAGTCATTTTTGCAGATCTGGAAAAAATAATTCTATACTTTGTATGGAACCAGAAAAGACCCCCAAAAGCCAAAGCAACCTTAAGCAAAAAGAACAAATTGGGAGCCATCACTTTACCAGACTTCAACCTATACTACAAGGCTATAGTAACCAAAACATGGTTACTTGTGCATGGTATTGGCACAAGAACAGAGACATAGACCAATGTATCAGAACAGACAACCCAGACATAAAACCATCCTCATATTGCCATCTGATCTTTGACAAAGCAAACAAAAACATACACTAGGGAAAAGAAGCCCTACTCAATAAATGGTGCTGGGAAAATTGGATAGCCACATGTAGGAGACTGAGTCAGGATCCACACCTCTCACCATTCACAAAAAACAATTCATGATGGATAAGAAGCTTAAACCTAAGGCATGAAACCATAAGAATTCTAGAAGAAGAGGTTGGGAAAACTCTTACTAGATATCAGTCTAGGCAAACAATCTATGAAGAAGACCCTAAAGGCAATCACAGCAACAATAAAGATAAATGGGATCTGATTAAATTAAAAATCTTCTGCACAGCCAAAGAGACGATCAGTAGAGTGAATAGACAACCTGAAGAGTGGGAGAAAATATTTGCATGCTATACATCCAATAAAGGACTAATAACCGGAATCTACAAAGAACTCAAGCACATCAGCAAAAAAATATCAAACAACCCCATTAAAAAGTAGGCAAAAGACATGAACAGAAGCATTTCAAAAGAAGATAGACTAATGGCCAATAAACATACGAAAAAAATGCTCAACATCTCTAATCATCAGGGAAATGCAAATCAAAACCACAATGAGATATCATCTAACTCCAGTGAGAATGGCTTTTATCAAAAAGTCCCAAAACAACAGATGCTGGCAATGGATGCAGAGAGAAAGGAGCACTTATACACTGTTGTTGGGACTGCAACTAGTTCAATCTCTATGGAAAGTAGTATGGAGATACTTCAAAGAACTAAAAGTAGAGCTACCATTTGATCCAGCAATTCTACTAGTGGGTATTTACCCAAAGGAAAAAAAGATATTTTATAAAAAAAGACACTTGCATTTGAATGTTTATAGCAGCACAATTCACAATCACAAAGAATTGGAATCAACCCAGTCCCCATCAATAGATGAGTGGATTAATAAAATGTGGTATATGTATACCATGGAGTACTACTCAGCCATAAAGAATGGTGAACTAATACCCTTTGTAACAACCTGGGTGGAACTGGAGACTATCCTTCTAAGTGAAGTATCGCAAGAATGGAAAAACAAACACCACATGTACTCACTATTAAATTGGAACTAAATGATCAACACTTAAGTGTACAATGATAGTAAAATTCAATGAAAATCAAGCAGGTAGGAGGGGGAGGAGGAGATGGGTAAATTCACACCTAAGGGGTACAATGCACACTTTCTTCATGATGGACACACTTATAACTTTGACTCAAACTGTACAAAAGTAATTCATGTAACCAAAAAGTTTGTACCACTGGAATATTCTGAAATTAAAAAAAGAGACCAAAAAAAATGACAAACTTCCTGAGTGAAAAAAGGAGAGTGTTTAGGATTGTTTCATATATTCCTATTGGGAGAGACATTCCTCTAAGGGTCATGCTGGGCCAAGAATGCCATGCCCTAACCACTCTTTATCCAGGCCATTTATTAGGGTTATGTTTAGGACAAGCAAACTTGGAGGGACGAGATAATGTCTCCCTCCAAAACAAAGAAGAGGTTTATTTATTATTTGCTATAAAAGCATTAGATTCTCCAAGCTCAGTGTTCCTCATCTGCCATGCAAACCCACAGCCTCTTACCCTGACCCTTCCCAAGTGTTTCTTTCCCTAACAGCAACCCTGGGCCATTCTGGTTGGGCCACTCTCTGAGTGGCAGCCTTGTCAAAAGTGGGCCTACGGGATTCAAACTTAATTCTGATTTAGCTTCCTGGAATATCTCTTGGGATTTACAAGGTCATAGACCATGAGGATGACAACCACTTGGTTTACTTGCTCACTGGGCTCCCCTACATGGCCCATGTTGGTCATGGTGGGAGATGTAATGAGTCTCTGTAAGTTTTGGAAAAATGCTTTGTCTCACATATATCTCACCCTTCTAAACAAAAATTCTGGGTCTGAGTCAGTGGTGATTAGAGAAAGGGGAAGCTATAGCTGCTGGAGCAGACACATCAGTTTAATGGCTGTGGTAGGAGAAAAGCAACCCTGGCACTTAAAGAGGGAATACCTCAGACCTGGAAAAGTGCTAGGTGTATGTGTGGGAAACTATTAATGCTCTCCTTGTCTTCTAGATCCAGCACCATAGCCTGGAAAACAATCATATGTTCTGCCTAAGGCAAGCAGCAGCTATCGCTGGCAATCTGACCACTGCTGGTTCATCATCTCCTTCTGCTATAAAATCAGAAAAACTCATGTGGACCTGGCTGGTCCCAAACTATTCTTCTGTGCCTGATGCCATCAAGACAAGCTTCAAATGTGGACTCTTCTCGAATATGTTCAAACACACGGATTGGCACAACCTTGCTTCATTCTGACTAATACAAATTCATGTGTTTCTCCTGGTAGCCAGCATCCTCGGGTTGTGTCATGTCTAACATCAAAGCTGCAACTACTTGGTGATATTACTCATGTGGCTTAAACAAAACAAGGTATTGGTCTTCTCAGTGAAATTTCACAACAAGCCTGGGCAACATAATGAAATCCCATCTCTACAAAAAGTAAAAAATAGAAAAATTAGCCAAGTGTTGGGGTGCACACCTATAATCTCACCGACTGAGGGGGGCTGAGGCATGAGGATCACTTGAGCCCGAGACTTTGAGGTTACAATGAACTATGATTGCTGCACTATACTCCAGCCTGGGTGACAGAGTGAGACCCTGTCTCTAGAAAAAAAAAAAATTTCACAACACATTCCTGACGGAGTGACCTGTGTTTATATGTAGCAGTAAGTGGGCATGAATGTCTCTCCATTATGAATGATGGTCATTTTATTGGCAACTTCCCATAGTTATTTGCAATGATACTAAAGATCATCTACACTCCTTGCACAGGTAGTAATGGATAACAGACTGAACTCATACTATATCCTGGCTGTTTGAAATAAGACTTACTGGTTCCCCAAGGATTTACACACTGTTGGCTGAAACAGCGACCCTGTGAGGCTTGAATGAGGTCTATATGCATTTCCAGTTGGCCTCATCCTACTGTTTAAAGTCCAGTTAATAGATCCCTTTATTAAATGCTATAAGAAACAAATTGAAGAGATTTGTTCCCAACCTTTGTAGGTCAACTTCATCAGAGCAGCCAATAAAATGGTATACTCTTGTGAAAATTCACTGGAAGCCAAGACTGTGTAGGGTTGAGAGATGGATTGTCAGGAGAAATAGTCCTCCCATAGGCTCTTGCACTCCTCCACATCTTGTTGGGCATGCCAAAAATGCAACGCTCTGATCGCTCTTTACTCAGGCCATTACTCAAGGTTGTTTGCAAGAAGAAACCTTGAGGGATAAGTGGTGTCTCCCTCCCAGACAAAAAGCAGACTTCTTACTGCTTTCTATAAAAAATGGTGAATTCTCCAGTCTTACTGTTCCTCAGCTGTGAGGGATATGCCCTCTGTGTCTCCTCTGGGGAACTTGGGAAGCAAGAGGAAGGAATGTAACCATCATGACGCTCATACTGCTTGCTGAGCCACAGGGAATAAACTTTGTCTGCTCAGGAATCTCATGTGTTCTGTGCTAGCATCTGTGAAACTGCAGTAGGCTGACATACCAGCTTGTAAGGAGGGTAAAATTAAATTTCAGTCCCTTGAGAAGACACCATGCCAGAGCACAATGCTACTGCATCAGTTACTAGGATTCCCACCCTCTGCCTCAGGTATCTCTCGTTTTGTTGGTCCTAGGTACCTTATGAGCCCCAGAAGGTGTAGTCATTTTTCACTATTGTTATTGCCTTCCATGAAAGCCATCCATGAATGATATTTCTAGGGGGTCCCATAAGTGATTTTTTTAAACCTTTTTTAGCAAATGTTGATTGTTCTGGCCCCCCAAAAGATAAAGAAGCATTACTGCTTGCTTACCCAGTATCTATTTTACCTTTTTCATTAAGGGAGTCATTATTTTGTTTGGGACAACAGCGTGTCCAGCTAAAATCCTACACTTCCAAACCTCCCCTGCAGCTGGAATGGCCACATGTCACAGTGCTGGCCAATGAGATGTGAGTGGAAGCCTCAGAGTTGAGCTTCTGTTAAAGCTCTTTAAAAGGCAGGCAGACTTAGCTTTTGCCCTTCTGCTGCTTCTTGCCTGGAACATGGGTATGATGTTGAGGTTAGAGCAGCCATTTTGTGACCAAGAGTGACAAGTGCACATTAAGAGTGGCTCAGAAGACATAAGGAAGGGATCTGGGTTCTAGAAATGATTAGGAAGTTTCCCAAGACCCATCGATTGCCTACCTCTGGACTTCTCATTATGCGAGACAAATAAAACCCTTACTTTTAGTTCACTATTTTCTATTATGTGTAACTGAATCAGTCACTAAGTTTTACAGATAGATAGACTAAATATTTTTCTTTGGGTCCAGCACCCTTCTCACCCGGAAATTGCTCTCCATTTTCTACAGGAGCAAATCCTCCTACTGATTTAGTTATATGATCCTTTTCTTTCGTGTTCCACCTCCTTGGAGACAGTGATTGGGTGGGTCTGAACATAGGATCTAAACTGGTTCAATCCTATAGCTGCTTACCCGCAAGGCAAGTGACTGGTGAAGAAGTGAACTCACAAAATAAACTGGGCAATCAGAGTGCTTCCTTGATCTTTTTTTTGTTTGTTTTTATCTGTATCTAGGAGAAATAGCCCTTTTTCCCCTCAGGCCTCAAACTGTGAGGATGTAAGCCCAGGAGCTGCTGTCAGCCACGCATCCAAGTATATGGAAACAACCAAGCTGAGAGAATGAGTCAGAGATACAGAAAGAGAGGGAGAAAGGTTCTGAGGGCATTTGTGTCCATTACTCCAGCCAGAGATGTCATCTGAGCTGTCCTAGTTTCTACTGTCCATTTTTTTTTTGGTTCTTCCTTTAATTTTGATCCACTCTAATTATTCCAGCAGATTTTATGAATTTTATCTGGCTTCAGTTAATTCAGATTCAGTTTCTGCCATGTGTAAAAGAATAGCAACCAATATAAGGGGGAGGTGGAAAATGATATGAAAACATGTAGAGGGACTACCTGACTCAGACTTGGTGAGAGCAAGGAAGTTTTCCAGAAGAAATTCCATCAAGTCTGGGAGATGGCAGATGAGCAGGTATGAGACAGAGGAAGGAAAGCAGAGGTAAAAGAAAGAAGTAGAATTTGAAAACCATGGACCCAAGTACCAGCTGTGACCATGGTCTGTTCATTGGAGGAACTGCAAGCGTGTTGATGTAGGTCATGGGGCAGCAGGGAGTGGCTAAGGGACAGGCAGGAGAGTCAGGCTAGAAGATAAGTCATGAAGACATATTTAAAGACATTTCTTCATCCTGAAGGTGCAAACAAGGAAGGAAAAGAGACTTGTCTCTGAGAGGATCATTCTGACTGTAATGTGGAGAATTGGTAGAGAGGAAAACTGAAGGCAGGGCCCTGTGAGGAGGCTGCTGCTACATCATATGCAGAAATCCTGGTGGCCTGGACCATGGTGCTATGGTGGTTCTGGTCCTCCAGGAAGCAGACGCCAAGACAAAATTAGACATGCGAGAGATGTGTTGGGAGAAATGCCCATGAAGAATGATAGAACAGGAAGAGGCAGGCTGTGATTCAGTCTGATACCTGTGAGGAGAGAGGGAAGGTAGCAGGATTGGGTGGGAAGGGCCCCAGACTGCACTGTGGCTCTGAGAAAGTCTTGGTCCAGCTGATGGGTACCTCGGGTAAAGGAGTGTCCACAGAAGAGTCCTGCATTGGAAAGAGGAGGTCTACCTCTAGAACCCCCCCATACTTAGTTACTGTTTAGAAGCAAGTCAGAGAGACCATAATCTCAGCAGGAATTCCTTAGTGGATCAGAGGTTTCTACAGCTGGAGATGATCAGCTAACTATTTTCTTTGAAGCAGGTTCTCCCATAACCACCACACTAAGAGCAATTTAGGCAGCTGAATAATTAGGAGTTGGTTGAGTGAAAGAGATTTTTACATGAACAGCTGACACTATTCATTAAAGATTTTTGAGCAAGAGTTTTGCAGCCCCCTTGGATAAGGAATTAGAGGAGGCTTCTTAAAGATCAGCATAGAGATCATTTAATAGACCCTTCAGCTTATTCATATCCAGACCTGGAACTGATGTTGCAAGGAGAAATAGTTTTGGAGCACCTACTGTTTGCCTGTTATCATTCTAGGTGCTAGGGATTCAGCGATAAACAAAAAAGATCATATCCTCACTCTAAGAAATCAGGAATTCCACAGGAGCAAGACAGATGCCAAGGAAGGAAATAATGACAACCAAAAAGATTAGAGAGTGGTAAGTGCTTTAAAGAAAACAAAAGAATGTACAATGATCATAATTGACTGATGGGGACTATTTTGAACCGGAATTAATTTTATTTAGGATAGACCTTCCTCAAATGGTGACTAATGTCATTTTTCTCACCTACTTCAGAGCCAGTTCTATGCTTTCTGGAGTACCCTATATTGAGCAATCACTATGCACATCTAATATCAGAAATTAGGAGCAAACTTTGTGTCTTCCTCTTTAAAATGAGAATTCTAGAAAGATGGAATGCAAACTCTTCTGTACAGCTCACTAGGAGACATCAGACTCTCATGTAAAAATGACTCCTGGAAGACTGCCTTGATACCCCACAGTTCTAGACGAGCATGTGCATTCAGGTAAATCAGGAAAGCCACTTGCCTTTTCCTGTTCACTCGTTGTTATAAAGATCACAGTATCATGGCTACAAAAGTACTTTGTAAACTTCAAAGATTATCACATCAAGTGCTACTGGGTTACAAAAATAATTTGTCAAAATTAAAGATGCTATATACTCCTAGAAATGATAAAGAGGTCATAGAATTCCATTCTTGGATATTTTAAAGGGAAGCTTAGAAAACCATCAGTCTTTGATAGACAATCAGATTGGAACATACTGGGAACTGAACTAGACAAACCTTTGCCGTCCCATCTTGTCCCACTAACAATATCAAAGCACTGCATACCAAAACATTTATAAGTGCACGAAAATTTATAATTTCAATAGAAAGGAAATGATATTATTACAAAAATGAAATAGACTCAAAGAATTGACTATAACAAAAATGTAAAAAATTGTGACATAGAGACTGGATTTCTTCTTCCTTCCACATATAAATGCAGAAACCCTGCCTATTGAAAGTTCATGTAAAGACTTTTTAGGATTCAGGCACCCTTTAAAGTTGAATTTCTTTAAATGTGCCTGGTTTGCACTGGTGTTCATCATCATTCAATGCCACGGTTTTCAGGGGAGAATGTTCCCCTAAGGCCATTGTCAGAACTTCCAGCCTTGGCCCCTGCTGTAAATGGAATTTTAGCAATGAGCTTATGGTTATGTAGTTTTGAATCATGCAAGACCTTTTTTGAAATTGCTCACCCCGTATTCTTTCCACCACCAATACCCCAACATAATATAGCACTAGTAAAATCCAAAAAAAAGAGGGGATTACTTCCTAGGAAAATAAAATTAAAATAAACCCGTTGAAATCTTTTCAAATACAACATTTCTATCATAACTGAAAACTGAAAAGCTTCTTTTTTCTTTAAGTTCAAAATTTTGCAAAGACTGGCAAGGAAGAATACTTAGTGCCTTTCCCCAGGGACCACTTTCATGTTGAATTGATCTGAAGCAATTGTCTATGCTATATTACGCTGCTGGCTTCTGGGAGGAGAAAGGAGACTTCAGAGGAACTAATTCAGTGAACTGTGGCCCTGGCACACAATTAGGACGATGGCACTTTGTCTGGCAAGTTCCAGTGTGATCTAGTCCACAGCTCCCACAGCTCAGCCACCAGCTGCAGGTCAAAGTGCAGAAAATTCTAAAATGAAGAATCTGGAAGTAAGAAGTGAATTTTTTTAAAGAAATTTTAACCCCATTTTCTCTATTTGGAGAGTGAGATTGACAATAAAAGTGTTGATAAGAAGTTAACATTTATTGTGAACATTTTTTTAGTGCCAGGTATTATATTTACTGTGCTAAGCCTTTCTACACATCATCTCATTTAATCTCCATCACAATTCTAAAATATAACACAAGTGCGATAATAATCTATATTACCAATGAGGAAACTGAGGCACAAAAAGGATAAGTAACTTTCCTAAGGTCACAGCTCATATCTGCTTCATAGGAATGCTGGGAAATGCAAAAACAACAACAAATCTCAATGGTATCCATTGGTATTCAAGAAGATGGGTCTAAATATGTAAGGAGATTTTTAAATTATTATTTTACGTTTGTAAATTTTGCTATTATAAATAAATAGAACATTTAGATTACAAATAAATTATTAAATATAATTCCAAATGGATTTCTGGTTTCAGCTCTGACACGTATAAAGCTGAGATGTCATCATTCCAAAATTCACTGACTTTTCTGGGACCCATCAGAGAACTGAGGTCTCAGGGCAAACCATCACTCCAAAATCTGAAGAGACAGGCACATCCAGAGTCACAGTCAAGATCTACTTACGTGAATTAGAAAATGCTGGAGACACAGATTTGTAGGAACACTTCAATGGTAATTTTGATGAATTGCTGGAAGCTGTATGTGAACAAGTATGAGTGAGAAATTTCTATCTTGAATGGCACCCTCCCAACTTTGGTGGACTTTACATCCTTGAACCACACCAGAGTCTCATGATGCAGATCCATATCCTCCTGGTGCTGGCAAAGGCAATAGATAAGTAATCATTGTGAAATACTACACTCAGAGCCTTCTCCATAACAAAGGTCTATTCTCCAGGGAAAAAGAATTTACCAGAGCCTATTCCTGCTGGGAGAAGTGCATTCCTCCCACTGCTGGCCCCTCTAGCCTTCTTGTCTCACTTATCTCACTAATTGGGGGGATAGCGTAGTAAATAGGGCTTCAAGGAAATAGATGGGGAACCCTGCAGTGGGGGAAGAGACTAGGGAGCTGGGTGGTAGGGACAGGAGAGGGGGAAGCTATACCACAGAAGAAATGCTTGTGAAGGTCTCAGCCCTGAGACACAGGCCCACTAAAAAACTGAGATTTAATTGGATTGTAGAATGTTCTCCCCTCTTCCCACACTTTACCAACACCATAATAGAGCTTAATCGTAATAACAGTGGATTGCAGGTAGAGAATTGCAATCGCTGAGAAGGAAAACTTAGGGAAGCCCAAAGTCAGGAGGGGAGACAAAAACAAGAACAGCAGAGGAATTTGAAGCCTCTGCCACCTACATCTATAGCAAACATAAACCCAGCCCAACTCCTAGCCATATTAATGTAAATCCTCACAGTAAAGCCCTATTTATCTGGGTTCTTAATATCTGAAACAACCTGTCTAGCTTTCAACAAAAAAATTACAAGGCATGCCAAAAGGCAAAAGAAAAACAGTCTGAAGAGAAAAAGCAATCATTAGAATGAGACTGAGCTATTAGAGATATTGGAATTATCATATGAAAATTAAAATAACTATGATTAATATGTTAAAGGCTCTCATGGAAAAGTAGACAGCATGAAAAAATAGACAGGTAATGTAAGACAAAGGTGAAAACTATAAAAAACAATCAAAAGGAAATATCAAATGCACTGTAACAGAAATGAAGAACATATTTGAAGAGCTCATCAGTGACTGAACATGGCTGAGGAAAGAATCGGTGAGCTGGAGCATAGCTCAATAGAAACTTCCCAAACTGAAATGGGAAACAGAACAGAAAACAGAACAGAGCATCCAAAAACTGTGAGATCATTTTAAAGGTATGACATATGCATAACTGGAATACTAGAAGGAAAAGAAAGAAAGAACGGGCAGAGGAAACATTTGAAGCAATATTGGCCAACAACTTTGCAAAGTTAATGACGGATAGTGTGCTGGGTTGAATAGTGTCCCCCCCAAATTAATTTCCACACAGAACTCCACAATGTGGCTCTATTTGGAAATAGGTTCTTTGTGGATAGAATTAGTTAAGAGGAGGTCACACTGGATTTAGATGGGCTCTAAATCCAATAATTGCTGTCCTCACAAGAAGGTCATGTGATGGCATAGACATACCCAGACGCCATGTGAAGATGGAGGCAGAAACTGGAATGATGCAGCTACAAGCAAGGAATGCCAAGGTTTCCTGGGATTCATATGCTAGGAAAAAGCAAGAAGGAGTTCTTCCCTAGAACCTAAGGGGACACAGCCCTACTAACACCTTGATTCAGATTTCTCGCCTCCAGAACTATCAGAGGATAAATTTCTGTTATCAGCAGCCCAGTTTGTGGTAATTTGTTATGACAGCACTAGAAAATTAATGCAAACATCAAACTACAAATCCAGGAAGCACAGATAAAACCATGCTGAATAAATATTTAAAAAAATCCACACCTAGGCATAGCATATTCAAACTGCAGAAAACCAAAGTCAAAGAGAAAATCTTAAAAGAAGCCAGATGGGGCAAAATAATCCAGAAGAACAAAGGTAAGAATTACAATGGACTTACCAGAAACCAGGGAAGCAGGAGAATGAAGTGAAAAATTTAAAGCATTGAAAGGAAAAAACCCCACCATCCTAGAATTCTATATCTGGCAAAATTTATCCTTCAAAACTGAAAGGGAAATAAAAACTTTCTAAGACAAACAAAAATGAGGGAAGTATTTGCCAGCAGCTCTGACCTGCAAGAAATTTTAAAAGAAAGTCTTCAAACAGAAGGAAAATGATAGAGGTAAGAAACTTGGATGTACGTAAAGAAAGGAAGAGACTTGGAGAAGGAGAAATGAAGGTAAAATAAAGTATTTTTTTTCTTAATTGATCTAAAAAATAACTGTATAAAGCAGTAATAGTAACAATGTGTTGGGAGATTAAAGCAAATGGATAAATGCAATGCATAAGTGAAGTGAATGACAGTGATGTCACAAGGGACAGGAAGAAAGAATTGGGAATACTCTGTTATAGGTAACCTTCACTACAGGTGAAGTGGAATAGCATTATTTAAAGTTGCACTTCGATTATTTTAATGCACATATTAAACTCTCAGGAAAGGTCACAATTTTTAAACAACAGTGTAATTGATGCACTAAAAGAGAAAATAAAATGTAATCATAGAAAATGCTCAATTAAGACAGATAATTCAGGAAAAGAAAGGGAAAAAAAGAAACAAAGAACAAATTCAGTAAAGAGAAAATAGTTATAGATATGGTAGATGTTAATCCAATTAGAGTTGACTCTTGAATGACTCAGGAATTAGGGAAACTGACCCCTCACACAGTCAAAAATCCATGTATAACTTTTGGCTCCCCACAAACTTAACTACTCATATCCTCCTATTGACAAGAAGCCTTTTAAATAACATAAACAGTTGATTAACACATAGTTTGTATGTTTTATATGTTATATGCTATATTCTTATAATAAAATAAGCTAGAAACAAGAAAATGTTGCTAAGAAAAATCAAAAGGAAAAGAAAATATATTTACTATTCATTAAGTGGAAGTGGATCATCATAAAGGTCTTCGTCCTCATTGTCCTTCACGTTGAGTAGGCTGAGGAGGAAGAAGAGGAGGGGTTAGTCTTGCTGTTTCAGGGATGGCAGAGATAGAAGAAATTCCGTGTGTAAGTGGACTCAAGCAGTTCCAGCCCATGTTGTTTAAAGGTCAATTGTTTATTAATAATTCCTTAAATGTGAATGGTCTAACTACACAAATTAAAAGGCATTATTGTCAGAGTAGATTAAAAAAACAAGGTACAACTATATGTTGTCTATAAGAAACCCACTTTAAATATAAAGATTAGGTTAAGAATAAAGGATTGGAAAAAGATATACCATATTAAAACTAATCAAAAGAAAGGTGGGGTAGCTATATTAATTTCAGACAAAACCAACTCCAGAATGAGCAAGATTATCAGAAATAAAAAGGGGTACCACATAGTGATAAAGGGATTAATTCTCCAAGATAACAACTATCCTGAACATGTAAGAATTAACAAGAGTGTTAAAATACATGAGGCAAAAACTGATAGAACTGAAAAGAGAACTAGACATATGCACTGTTATTGCTGGAGACTTCACCATTCCTCTGTCAGTAATTGATAGATCCAGTGGGCAGAAAATCAGCAAGGATGTAGATGAGCTGAGTAGCGCTATCAATTACCTTGATCTAATTGACATTTAAAGAATATTCTAATAGCAGAGTACACATTCCTCTCAAGCTCATAGGAAACATCTACCATGATAGACCACATTTTGACCATTAAACACCCCTTGACAAATTAAAAAATATAAAAATTATATAAAGTATATTCTCAGACCACAATTTACATAAAGTAGAAATCAGTCAATAAGAGTAAAGATATCTGGAAAATCCCCAAATATTTATAAATATATATTAAAAATACTTTTAAACAACCCATGTGACAAAGAAGAAATTTCAGGAAAAATTGACAAACATTTTTAACTAAATGAAACTAACATTAGCACTTACTAAAATTTGTAGGATGTGGTAAAAGAAGTGCTTGGAAGGAAATTTTATAGCATTAAAATGCGTATATGATAAAAGAAAAAATATCTCAAAATCAATACTTTAGCTTACCTTAGGAAATTAAAACAGAGGAAAAATTAAGCTAAATCAAGCACAAAACAAGGAAACAATTAATATTAGTAAGGAATCAATGAAATTGAAAACAAAAACAATAGAGAAAACCAAGAAAACCAAAAGCTGGTTCTTTGTAAAGTTCAATAGTATTGATAAACCCCTCACCTGGCTAACCAAGAATAAAAGAAAAAAGACAGAAACTACCAATATCAGAAATGAAAGATGGGCACCACGCCCACACCCCAAGTGATGTCCACGAAAGAGGAGTGAGGCCACAGGGCCTTGGATTGCTTTTATCCGGCTGATATACTTCTGTCCACCCCCTCAGAGGCTAAATATCAAGACATGGAGGCCGGGTGTGGTGGCTCACGCCTGTAATCCTAGCACTCTGGGAGGCCGAGGCGGGCGGATCGTTTGAGCTCAGGAGTTCGAGACCAGCCTGAGCAAGAACGAGACCCTGTCTCTACTAAAAATAGAAAGAAATTATCTGGCCAACTAAAAATATATAGAAAAAATTAGCCGGGCATGGTGGCACAGGCCTATAGTCCCAGCTACTCGGGAGGCTGAGGCAGTAGGATCGCTTGAGCCCAGGAGTTTGAGGTTGCTGTGAGCTAGGCTGATGCCACGGCACTCTAGCCCGGGCAGAGCGAAGACTCTGTCTCAAAAAAAAAAAACAAAGAAATGAAAGATGGGTTGTCACTACTGATCTCATAGACAAAAGAGAAAAAAGGGTAATAAAGGAAACTATAAATAACTATATATTCATAAATCAGATAACTTAGATAAAATGAACTTATCCTGTAAAAGATACAAACTGCCAAAACACATATGAGGAAATATAGATGATCATATCAATTAATGTAGAAATACATTCCACAGAACCCATAGTTAAAAAGACCATAATGTGGAAAATACCGTACACATTTTGAAATTATAAACTTGCTTTTAAGCCTTTTAATAAAAAAATCAATAGTGAATTTCAAGAGTGTTACACCTGACTTTTGAAATTAACATGGTCTAAAAAATTATGTTTACTAAATAAATGCTAAAACCTTAATTTCTTCTATTTTATTGTCATGAATTTGTATCTTGTCTGTTGTTCTTTAATATTTAGCGGTACATAGTCTCTTTCAGAATCCGATAAAACCTATGGACCCTCTTCCTCAGAACATCCAAATACCCAAAGAATGTTCTCCTATTATTCTAGCATTTTCATTTAACTTCACTGTTTTAAAAGACCTTAGATCAATGGTCACATTTGTTATTATTGTATCCCATTTTGCTTTAGGACACAAATCACAAGATCTTACTATTCTGAGACTCTCTCTGATTTTTTAAGGAATCATTCTTTCAAAAAATGTAAGAATTTCACATTTTTTTTTTTTTTAAAAGGGGAGGGCCGCCCCTGCAGCCGCTGGCGCGGCTGCTCGACCCCCCAGAATTTCACATTTAATTTAGGATTTTTACTCCATAGCTTGATCAAGGTTGAAATGCAAGAAAGGAACCTTAGAAGAAAGCAACTCTATAATAACTAACAAGTTTAGCTAAATTACATATTTATTCAAAGGAGCAAATATTAGAGGGTCCTGGTTTTAAATTCATGTATATATTCATTCATTCATTCCTCTAATACTATTACTAATACTAGACCACTTTGGACCTACTTTGGGTTAGGCACATGTAGTTCTTTTGTACCTGAATAGAATATAAATTTCTCCTCAAAATCTCATTATTTATGCTTATCTTGGGTATGTGAGTGAAAAATTGAAACTTTTTTTAAAATCAAAGAAAATAAGGTTTGATCAATTATCAGAGATTCTAACTAATAAACTCCATAGGTGGTGAGGAGGAGGAGTCTCTCATTGGTATTATCTGAATTATTCCAATGAAGATAAAGCAAAGGAGGCATATAATGTAACCCAAGAAACTGTCTGATGAGCTCAGATTTGAGGAAGGTAAGCGTACATCCCAAAGGAGGAGAGATAAGAATGAATACAAAAGAATGACATGAATATTTCAAAATAGTATCAGAAAAATTGAAAGTCTGGAGTAAGCTGAGATTATTGAGAAAGGAAAAAATCTTGAAGCCAACCAAATAATATTTTTAGCTACTTAGTAGAAAAATAAAAAGGAAGAATTAGATCTCTTGCTCAAGATAATTCATATGATTCTGACAGATGAGAGGGTGAGGGGACAATGGTATCATTCCTATATTGTTTCTATCTTTCTGTTAAGAAGAATAGTCATAAAAAACTGGAAAGCATAGAGTAAACATGGCCAATAGACAGCTTAACTCCAAAATATGCAGAAATAACTAAAGAATATCTACTGCATTGAAATAATCCATATTTTTCAGTCCAGATAAATCACATCCCAGGGTACTACAAGAACTTGTGGGTGACATGCTGAACTACAGTCATCCCACAATATCTCTGGGGGACTGATTCCAGGAACCCTTGTGAATACCAAAATCCTAGGATGCTCAAGACTCTTATATAAAACAGCTTAGTATTTGCATATAACCTACGTACATCCTTCTGTATACTTTAAATCATCTCTGGAGTACTTATAATGCCTAATAAAAATAATGCCATGTAAATAGTTGTTACACTCTGTTGTTTAGGGAATAATGACAAGAAAAAAAGTCTGTGCATGTTCAGTACAGATGCAATCATCCATTTTTTTCCGAATATTTTCAATCTGTGGTTGGTTGAATCTGCCACTATGGAATCCATGGATATGGAGAGCTGACTGTATTGCTAGTAATATTCAGAAATCATGATGACCTATATGTGCCTATGTGTAAAGATCTCCCATGCATGTCATCAAGTGAAACAGGAAGAAATACAGATTTCATGATCCCATGCATGTAAAAAAGTAATAATATATATTCATTTAGATTTGTTTCAAAATAACCAGAAGGATATAGATCAGTATTCATAACTGGTGCTATTCAAAATATTAAAATGAAAGCAAAAACAATAAATATTGAGGCATCTCTGTTACAGAAAAACATGAAGAGTGGAAGATATGGAAGTGGGAAGAAACTTTTGATGAGACAAACAGTAAGGTCCATTTCACTCTTAAGGTTAAGTGTGCATGTGCAAACACACATATACACACATACATGTACCTATGTATATGCAGGACCCAGTGCAAAATTAAAATATGCACTCTATATTCAAAAATTATTAAGGATTTTAATACTGTTATAGCAGAGAATTAAGCCACGTGTGGGACCTTTCTAAGTGTGGAGCTCTATGCAACTGTACAGGTTGTATATCCATGGTTATATATATCTATTGCCCTGTATATATACAAACATACACATATGTGCAAACATATACATACATATATACTTATGTACATGCATATGTATGCACAGTTATATACAAATACATACATAAGTATATTTCTCTTTTTTTCCCCCTTCTATGCAGGCTCTGGAGTATGTATATTTCTTGAATACAAAGATTATGCCTTTAGAAAAGAAGGTGATGTATACACTACACCTCTAGTTACATTCTTGAATGCTAAGATGCCCTGTGGTCCAAGCACTTTGCAGCCCTTCCTTGCCCCACAAGCCTGGATGCATCATTCTTCCCTGTCTTCTTATCTAGGACATCTATTCCTATTGCCTGCAACACATCCTTTGAGAGTTCCAGCTCCTCCATGTAGTTCTCTTTATGTTTTTAATAGCCCACATCAGAAGCAATGATTAAAAAAACACTCTAAGTTAATTAATGGGGTGCAAATTATATGTGAGAAGTTTGTCCTAAGACTGAAATCAAGACCTATATATTTACTCCTTGTCTTCTGTATTTTCCCAAGGTAACATTAATACACACGAGAAATAAAAATTTTCTAGGCATTGAATAGACTATAACTACACTATAGTCCAAGCCATCAGAGTGTGAATGAGTTCTAAGGTTTCTTCATAGCTTCTATTAATATATTATGCTGAGTGATAATAAATAAATAAATAAGCAAAATGTCAAGCTCTGTAATAGCAGAGAATATTGAAAGAGAATCCAATGCAAAGATTGTCCAGATCAAACATAAGCTTTTGTTACAAATGATTTCCAACTACCAGGGTTGAAAGGAGCCTAAATTTTAAAAAGAAGCAAAAACATCCTTTATTAAATAATTACTCTGTGCTAATCACAGTGGGTGCATTTTCTCATTTAATCTTCAAAATAATTTTGAGTTAATTTCTATTATTTTTATTTTATAGATGAAGAAACTAAGGAGCAAAGCAGTTATATATTTTGCCAACTTCACATAGACTCTAAATATTGGATTCAATTTGTTTGACTTTAGAGAACATAAATTTCCTGGCTACACTATAGTGTAATATAAGGCTATACTGTCTCCCTGGCCTTAAATGTTATTTAATACATTGATCCTTCTAATGTTGAATTCCTTAACATTTAACACAGTGGTTTTCCAGCCTATCCTTGAATTTCCCCAATTGGGAAACTCCTCTAAACTAACCCACTCTAAGTTCAGACAGACATAGTATTTCTTTATATTGAGCCAATGTCTATTTCCTTGTAACATCAATTTATTAGCTCTAGCTCTGTCATTCACAAGAACATGTCTGATTTCTTTTCCATTTAATAGCTTTTCAGATATTGGATGAATAAATTGAAGTTAACTCTCATTGCCCAAGAATCTTCTCTTCTCTAGGCTAATGTTTCAGGTACAACTCATGGGAAATTGTTTTCAATGTTCTCATCCAGTGATTATTCCTTTTTAAATGTAGTCTAGTTTGTCTGTTTCCCACATCCCCAGAGCTGAATGCGACACACCAGTATTGTTCCAGCCAGCTACTTTCCTCGTTCAAACCATCGTAAGTCTATTACCACACTCAAAAGGTGCATTAGCTTTCTCAACAGCCACATCATACTACTAGTTTTCATTGAAGTAAAAATCCATAAAGTTTTGTTATACAGGTGCCAATAATCCATGCTCCCGTCAGCCTATAGGAATGCACTGTGTGTGTGTGTGTGTGTGTAAGAGAGGGAGAGAGAGATCTAAGTGTTGAGTTCTAAATTTACCCATATTAAATTTCATGTTGTTAGATTTGGCCCTTCTTTGAAGACGTTAGAGTTTTTGGGTTTTGTGGCTCTTAATTCCATCATCCACAGAATTCTCTCAACTCCCAAAATTCTGCTCAAATGCAAATTTGATAAGCCTCCCTTTGTATCTCCATCTAAGTCTCTGACAAAAATATCATAAGCTGGACATGATAGAGCCCTTCGGCTTGCCTCTAGAAACTATCTTCTTAGGTTGACTTAAATACTTTAATTCTAGTTTTTGGACATACAACGAATAGTCTATAAAAATACCATGGTATATGGTCCGTAATATTTCATTCTATCTAATGTCATTCATGAAAGACAAGCAGGAGACAGAGGAAGAACTGGTGGTTTACTACTGGGAAGTGCTCTCTTGACAAGACAGCTAATTTCTAGGTTTTCAAGTCAGGACAGTTGAGCAGCCCCCTGCACTTTCCTAGAAAAGTAGGTTTTCCCTTTTTGAAGTTGAACTGAAAACAAACTTGGGCAATCAGGTCAGATTTTCTTTGTTCTCCATTAGTTTTGGAAACAAAACAATAAAATCCTTCAGTGAATTGCTGCCCCCATCTCTCCCCCACACGTACAAAATCTGTGTTAAGAATCAGAGTCATAAGTAAGGTTTATTTTCAGTATATTCCAGAGTTATTTTTTATTTCATCCCATTTGCTAGTGTGGTATGAGTGAGCAATACGCCACTGACCTAGGTAGAGGACTAGATTGGGGAAACCAGTTCTTGGCTTACAAACCTACCCATCAAGCAGTGATGTAGGATTCTGGGCAAATGCCACAGGATTTTGAGGAAGATGAATTAAAAGTGCTAGTTACCTCTTCCCTTTTTTCTGCATAGCTAATGCCTCAACACTTTCTGTAGAAAGGAAAAGGAAGTCTCCTAGTCCACATAAAGCCAAATGGTATGACATTTAGTACCCTATATCCTTGCCTATGTAGTTTGGGAAGAGAAAGAGCTGTGTGGAACAATTCAGAAAGAGCTACCGTACAATCAAATACAAATTATTTGTAATAAATTTGAAAAAAAAATTCCTTATGCCTTACAATTGTCGTGGTATATAATATTAATTTATTTTTTTAAATACTTTCATTCTTAGCCCATGTTCCTTCCCTAAAACTTATCTTTGTCACACCATCCCAATAATCAGAGTTCTTTTTTCTCGAGTGTGTGTGTGTGTGTGTGTGTGTGTGCATGCTCTTCTGCTGCCCTCTCTGTAGCCCTACTTCCCTCACTCCAGCTGATGCTTCTTTCCCTATAATTGTTGACCAGCTTCTCCATGGTGCCTGTCCTGAGAAAAAGAGCGTGTGAAACCGCCTGTGTGCTCCCAGGGTGGCTGGTGACATCAGCACCACCAGCAGCCACAGATCAATCCCTTGAGCACACAGGTGGCAGGTGGGGGGAAGGAGGAGGGCTCTGTTATTCTTCACACCTTCTCAGTCTTCCTATTTCTACATCTTCTGTTTTCTCTATTCCACTTTTCATCAGTTTTTTTTCATTCTTGCCCTTTTATTCTCTCTTAATTCTTTCATTTCCTTTTTGCTGTTTTTTTTTTTTAACTAGACTCTTCTGTCTCTTCCTGTTTTTAACTTTCTTATTTACCCGCTTACCTTGCTATCTATATCCTCAGACAACTTTCTCCTCCGATCTGTATCATCCTCTTTCTTCTGTGTAGTCTTCGGGCTCTCACATTCATCCATTCCTGCTCAGTCATTGCATTTTGTTCATTCGCTCTTCTTCGGTCACTGGTTCTTTGGTTCACAGATGGCTTTTTCCTTCCAGTCTTCTTATTTTACGCAGTTCACTGGTTCAGGGAAGAACCAGCTCCCAAACAACAAAGTGAATTTATTCTTGGATGAAAGTTCAGGAATTGATATTTAGTACATTGGAAACTTTGACAAATCCCTAAAAGATACACTACCACCTAGGGCTGCCAGATTTAGCAAAACAAAACAAAAATACACATACAGTTCACACATACAGTTCAATTTAAATGTCAATTTCTAATATAACGAGAACTTTTGTGCCCCCATAATAAGCTGAAATAAAGAAAAATGAGTGATATTTTTTAGTATAAGTATGTCCCATCATTATCTTTATACTAAAAGTTTATTTTATTTATCTGAAATTCAAACTTAACTGGGTTTTCTATATTTTATCTGGCAATCCTATCACTACTACATTTGGTCGTAATCTTAGTTAATGAACAGATACTTACTGAATCCACACTGTGTACCAAATATTAATAGCCTAGTAGACAATATGAAAGATATCACCAGTGTATAAAATCAATGCCTGCTCTCAAAGAATTCACATAAGAATTTTTTAAAAGTAATAAAGAATCAGAAAACAACACAAAATAGCATATAATTAAATGTTTAACAGGTCCTAACTATAAATCTAATATAAGTTCAGGTATTGACCTGGGTGGAACATCTCTGGAGTTGCTCCCAGAGTGGAGGATATGATCTGAGTTTAAGGTGCAAAAGTCATGCTCCAAAGTGCAGAAACAAACGGTCCCCAGGTGTCCTCCATGCTTTCCTGCCTCTACGCTCTGATGCTGTTCCTTTCCCCAGAAACAATCTTACCTGGACTTTAACGCCACATACCTCTTGGAGAGCTTTCCTCTTTAAACCCCTTCTATCCCTCTCGACCTCCACATACTGTTGATCAGATTCTACATTGTTATTCTGGCTAATTTTGGACATATCTCCTGAGGGATTACCTGCTTTTGAAGGAAAATGCTATGTATGTACAGAGTAAGTACTCCACAGACTTTGCTGAAATTAATGAATTAGTGGATCCTGGAGCTATTTTTGAATCTCCAATGATTGCCCCTCCTTTTCACCTGTTACTAATATGCACACCTATTATTAGAGTGTACGCACATGTGCGTGTGCACACACACACAAACACAACCACAACTACCACCTTCACCACGAGACTTCTTACAGGCAGAGTTGGACTTTTTTTCCTTCTGTGCGGCCATAGCTCCCAACATCTTTACTACATGCAGAATGTGCTATTAAATTGCAATTATTTGGATATATAATTCCTTCCCCTGGCCGGTGAACTACGCCTTGTTGCTCTTTGTAGTCATTGTGCTTTTTCAGTAAGTGTTGAAAAATGGAGTAGAAAAAAACTCTGTAAGAGAAAAAAAATGGATCTTTTTCCTTTTTTTTTTTTTGCTGTTTGTTTTTATATTGATTAAAGGAAATCATGTATTATAAACTAGTAACTATCTGTAATATACATAGAAGATCCTATTTATAGTAAAATAAATTATAGATGGCACATATTTCTCTGTGAAATAGACTGAATTCTTTTTGGATACATATAATTTAACTTCCCAGTTATTATAAAAACCTTCATTTGAGATTTGACCTCGCTATAATTTCTTTTAATGTATACAGGACATAAATAGGTAGCTCGGTTTTTAAATAACTGTATTTCTATAGAAATATTACAATAGTTATTTATAGAGTTTGGGCCTGTTTGGAATTATTGTTTGTAAATATTTGTTCTTGTCTATAGCAAAAATTTTTCCACAATGCTTTAAGTCCTTTCTACAAGCCTTTGTTAGCTGTATTTGGAAGATCTCCAGGCAGCACAAATTACTAAGAAACAATACAGGACTTCAAAAGCATGTTTATTTGCACTTTAATATGGAATTCACTGTCACACGTAGGTATTTGGAGGCCTTTACTCTCTCTCATACAATAGGAGGTTTCCTGTAAAAAGTTGTAATAATTCATCATGATTTTCTTCTTTTGCCTCCAAAGATTTTTTAATACTATGCTTTCTAGGCGTTGAAAGCAAGAAGGAAAATGTACTCCAGTACAATTAACTCCTTATGCAGTGCAGTTATGCTTACCCAGGGCTGCGGATTACAGTTGATACAGAGATTTTTAAAAATTCCCATGCTACAACCCACCCAGACCTGCCAAATCAGCACTGCTACAGGGGGCCTTTGGGCATCAATAATTTCAAAAGTTGTACAGTGAGTTTGCTACTCACTCATCATTTGAAAGTACCACTGCAGCTATCGTTCAAGGGGAATAATCTTTAAGCAACTGGAAATATATTTTATTTTAGAAAATTGTTAGAATTATGAAAAATATGGTTGATGCAATATACTTGCTTTTCACAAATTATATCTCTTCTTTTTGACTGAACTAATTACTCTGCATTTTGATTAGGCTTTTTCTTATTCACAGAAATAACTAAACAACTGACCTAATAGCACAGTTAATCATAATTATGACATCTTATCAATTTGGCAACTGGTTATTTCTAACCAATTATTTTGATTATCTTTTAATAAGCAAATATGATTGGCTATTCTGCAATTCAAACTATTTTTCAGTAGGTTTAAAGAAAAAAAATTCTTGTCTTATTGACTTGGAATTTATTAAAGGAAAATTGTTATCATGATAAACAGTGACAATTATATATTTATATTGATTTTCAAGTATCCCAAACCTTGTACCACTATTCAACCATGTTATATCACATCTAATTTATGTGTTTATATTTATTATAAACTTCTATAAATCTATTTAATTCCCCCAGTATTTTTTAAATATATCCTAAAAAAGTAAAATGATTTCCTCCGTGCTGAACAAAACAGACAACGGTCCAATTATCAACCCTGATACATTGAAATGAATCGCATAAAAAATTACATAATACTTTTTGGAATGGTCACAGAAAGCATTACTTTATGTAAATTCTCTTCTCACAACGAAAACAAATTTACTCATCTTTGCAATCATGGATTTGGCAAAATTTTAGGATAGACAAGGACAATACTTCTGATCTTTGTGTCACAAATGTTTTTGAAGCAACTTTTATTGATGATTTTGGCATCCATTGTATTATATTATTTAGTTAACCTGGTTTCAAAATACATAAGGTCACTGTGTGCATTTAAATTTTGTTTGGATAAGTCCATGGTCTTTTAGGATAGAAGAACATTACCCCCTCTAGTGGATAAAGGCAAAACACATGGCCATGATGGGTTGAAAAGACAGACTGGGTTTCCTTAAACGATCAATCATCCTCTTTTAAGAGGTTGATGGATTAATTTCCCTAGATCATACCTCATTCCAAACACATTGTTCTGGAAAAGGTACTATGTCACACATATTTCTTGTATTAAGATGTATAATGGTACTTGGAATTTAACACAATGCAATAAAGGAAATGTAATTCCTGTCAAGTATCCTGTTTCATAGCAAAAAGAAGGGACTTACAGGACACCATCCTGAAGTGCTTACTTCTAGTGATCAGAGAACCATAAAAGCATGTTCTTTTTAACTAGGGAAGAAAAAAGGGCAGAAATCAAATCCACTTTTTCTCAACCAAGAATTTTTCACCATTAAATATACCTGAGGTATGTTTTTAAATTAAGTTGCATGAGCCAGTTTTGACTCCAGCATCTTTATTTATATACAAAGTTGTTTAGAACCCATCATTTACAACTTTCTACAAAATAAGTACATTTATTTTTACTCGAGTAACATAACATGTGATATATGTTTATATATGCATCTACACACACACAAATTTGGGAGCCGACTTATTCTCTGGAATTCATCTATCAGCAAATGGTCCATTAAGTTCTACTCAAATATGGAGATTTAAGGTCATTCAACCCACTCTGGTGCTTGGCTTTAACTTCAGATAAGTAGAATAAACAAATCCCCACTCAAGCATAAACTAGTTTTACTTTCTCTATTTTAAATCAGCAAAGCCAAGTTCTCAAAGCTAGTGTCTGACAAGCATCTGTCATTATCCTGGCTATTGCATTTATCACCAGTGAAGTGATGCTATCCTTGGTTGCCTCATCCCTAATAGACTTTTTAAAAATATGCTGCAAATGGTTTTGAATTACCCTTAATATTTTCCCCTTCATTGGGTCAGATTTGATCGGCCTGTTTAAATATATTTTCAAATATTTGCAAACAGAACAAATCTGTATTTATACTTATGTATGCACACCCTGAGGCAGCCCACATAAGTGAGGCTTATCTCATTTTCTTGGTAACCTCTACTATAGCCACTTTATTTTCAGGTACATAGCTGCCATCCACTAGGCAGAAAATAGAAGGGGGGAAATTTTAAACTCCTCTCATGCAAAAGTAAAATCATCAATCACATAAGTCAAATACCAAAGTAAATCCAGAAATATGTACAAAGCAATTAATACCATCAGCTATCATGAGAGGACATGTTAGAAAGAAATTCACAAAATCATTTATACCTTAAAAGAACTTAAAATGTAGTTGGAGAAAATATTAAGATTGCATAAAATAGATTTAACAGCAGGCACAAACACACACATTTTTATAGTTGTTTCTCAATTAGCAAGTATTTACAACAAGTTAATGCCTTTGTCTCCTTATTTGAAACATGAAAATAAGACCTACTTATATCACAGAATTGTTGGAAGCTTTCAATAAGACAACAAATGTTGTTGAAACTAAGTGTTTGGCATATAACAAGGAGTCAATAAATACCAGTTCCCTTGATCCTCTTGAAGACCTTATATGGTTGAGAGGTTAGATATTCTAAAACTCCGTTTTACAATAGAAAATAAGACTCAGAGAAGTTCTAAGGATGGTCAGAAGCAACATAAATCTCAAACTTGTAGCTACGTGTATATGTGCATGTGTGTGTGTGTATAAACCATTATGAGTAAATATATAGAAGTGGAAAAATGAATCATTGGGCGATGGGTAAACCGTTTTGGAAACAGGAGCCTTAAAATGCGTGGATATACATAAGATGGTAAAGATAGGTCAGGTTGAGAACAAGTTTAATACCAAGCTAAGGAGTTTGGATTTTATCTGAAACTCAGCAAGGTTAAAGGTCTGCTGTAGCACAAATTGTAATTGAGGTACAACAAGAGCCTGAAGCTAAATTTTTGGAGTCTTTACATTGCACCAAAGACATGAACACGATCAAAATGATGTTATAGTGGCAGTTTTCAGGATGGTTAGAAGGGCAGAAAACACTGAAGGCAGGGAGATAAGTTGTTAATATATCAGAATGAGCTGGAACATAGAGAAGAAGGAAAGAGTTGTAAAAGGAGAATGAAAACAAAGTAACCACACAAAAACACAAAACAACATGCCCAAAAAGGCAGTATGGGGAGTGAGAATGAGGACTGGAATGTGTAGACAAAGGAGACTTTGAGGTTTCAAGGCTTGTGTCTCGGTACCATTTACCAAAGTAGGGGAGTTGGCTTGATCAGGAAGGTAAAATTTTCCATTTTAGATTTGCTGATAGTGTACATCTTAACATGTTGAGCAGCTTCTTTGGGAGACTAATTGGATTCTGCCACTAAAACATTTAGTGCATTATATTTTTTAGATGCTAAGGAAAATTTGTTCTCAACCAATGAAATGACTCTAGGGAATCCTGCATTTCCGAAGTCAACTTCCCTTTTTCAAGGCAGCATTTGCACACTTCACCAATTGTGGTTGAGGTTGGACACCTGTGGGTGCCACCAAGGCCAGTTTTAGGCAAAGCTGTGCAGTAGGAGAGTCGGATTTGGCAAATATTTTTTCCCTTTTCTGTGCCTCTTTCCCCTCTTTGGGTGCTATCACCAGTTCAATATTCTGTTGCCAACTGGGGCTTAGCTACTCAAGATGTCCCCCACCTAGAAGTGTGTTGGCATGTTGAAAGCACTCTGTAAATTTCAATTGCAGGAATAAATGAAGTGAGTGAGTGAATGAAAGAATTAATGAACGAATAAAATACCTGACAAATTTATTTACTCTTAAGATTTTTGGTATTTAATTTGCGTATCCCTCCCCAAATTATCTCCATTAAAACACAGCTACCTGGAGAAGTATTATGTACACTAACGGAAGGAATTCTTACTGACAGATTTCACAAAGAATTCCACGGAGACTGAATTTAGACAGCAAGCGTCTCCATTTACAACTTAAAATCACACAATCGAAACAATCATCCCCACACAAGACTGACTCCTTTTGACAATGGTGCTCATTTTGGTGGATGCCCCTCACTATTAGTCATTGTGAGTAAAATGAAATTATATTAGATAAAAAGAAAATCCTGTATAATGGGTAGCAGTAATTTAGTATCACTCTCTGGGCCTAAAATATGGCTCTTCTGTAAACAGCTCTCTTTAGCGTACGCAGCCGGAGCATCCCTAGTCTGATGTGAATGTCAGTTTTGTGCTGTGGCTCCACTTGCCAGAGTTGCCAAATCACATAGCCAGGGACTGTCAATATGGTGATTTAATCTGGGCTTCTGTTGCTTAGCTTAGTCATTGACAAGAGAGCCTTGACTAAAAATGCAACCAAATTTCAAGTGCTGTTAGTGGCACTGTGCAGAAATAAATGATATAATGTTCATGGTTGCTGATTTTTATTGCTTTTCTACAAACATTTTAATAATGTTTCTCGTAACCAGTGATGGATAGATGCACAATAAATATTTGAGAACAGTTCTCATGGAGAGACAGGTATTTCCGTGTCTCTGAATCCCTCTCATTTTTAATTTGTGGCTGGAAGTCTGGAGAGAGTGACTTAGTTTCAAGCCCTCCTTCAACAATGGCTTTTTTCAGAGTTTTGGTGCTTCCTCTTGAGGCTGTGCATGGGGCCAAGAACAGGAAGCGCTGTTGAGAAGATGGAAAGAGCATCAATCAAGTGTTCTGAATCACCAAAGAATTTGAATGAAATTTTGCTTGTTATGCCAGATTTAATAGCATTCCTTGGATGACTATCTAGTTGTTATTACTCATGTCCTTGGTTAGAATGATGCATTTGTGTGTTAAAAAAAAATCTGGGCATGTAATATTAGTATCCAAACATGTATGAGTTTGGATTTGGAGTGCAAAAATATGAATGGTAAACTATAATATTATGTGAGTCTTGTAACTCACAAAGTGTCAATACATCAGACTCCAAGATGTGACTGCTATGGTAAAGAACAGCATGTTTAGATAATAAGTACAACATGATGTTTATTCATATTTATTTGTGTTTTAAATGTGTTTAACAGAACAGGGTATTTATGTAAGTATTTTCAAGTGTAACAAACCATTAATTAATGAAATCACAACCAGAAAATAGAATATGCATTCTCTGTATGTTCTAGATAACCTTTTTAAATGTACAGTTTTCTTTAATTGATACATATGTTTGAGATCTGAGGCCTTACTATTGACCTATGATAAATCTTAAAGAAGGAGTAACTGAAGTTCCTATGACTTGCCAAGAATGGTTTAATGAATTTCAGAAAATATATAAATAAAATAATAAAACTTGAAGCTTGCATAAGTCATTCACCTTGTTTTACAAGGAAACTTAGGCCTAGAGTTTATGTACCCCAATCGGTATATATTAAGAGCATCTAAAACCATAGATGGACTTATCTATTTAAAAATAATTTAAACATTTTATTTATGAGTATTAATTCCTTTAAATTATAAAACAACCTAGCTCTTTATGGGATGAAGTACTCAATAGAACTAATTTAATCTCATTTAACATGGGACTTAAATTTCAATTTTAGGTGCTGTTCATAACGACATCTATCAGAGGTCCTCCAAGTCAACATCCTGAGGTTCACATCCTATTTTGTTGTTTTGTGACAGGAACAGAGGTAGAGAGTCTTTATATTGAAATCTCCTGATCAGAACCCCTTGCAAACAGTAAGTGAAGAGATATATAAGCAAAGAATAAAAAGTGTATTTAAAGAGAAAATCTAGCTATCTGCACTGCAGGTTTATTTTTATAAGAGCCTGAAATATAAAAAGAAAATAAAAGAAATATAACAAATAATAAAAATTTTCTCAGTTTCATGGGTTAAGTGTGAGGAACATAAATATATATATGAAATAAAAATAGGTGTGAAGAGATGAAGATATAAGGAAAGTTAGAGACCCTGTGACCTAGAAAAGAGACAGAGGGAGTGACCAACCTGCACTAACAATCTTCCAGGAAATAATATTCTCATTGTATTATTTTCAGATGTTGCTATAAGGACTTTAAAACTGCATTGCAATTTTCTAACCTTGAACATAAGCAGGTAGCTACATCTATGTATTTTTCCACCCTGGTTAACTCATTCAGAGAGAACTGGAGCCACAACTAGCTTATAGAACTGAAGTTTCCTACTCCTCTTACCAGGAAAAAATAAAGTGGTCCAATCTTTGGCCTGGAAGTTGGAAATTAAGCATATGCAAACCTGAAAATGTTGGCTTCTGTTAGAGTTAGGTAGTCTAAGGCAAAGAGAGAGAAAGTTCACCCTCTATGTGTCTGAGCCCTAAGTGCTATCCCTCTGCAGCACAATGATTTTGTGTTGTACATCCAGGTGCACCATTGGGTTGTTAACCCCTCAGTCTTCTCCTCTGTGGCTACTGTGCTTTCAGCAGGGGGCCGACAGAAAGCACAGGACTAGCAACTAGCAGGATCATAGGCAGTACCAACAGACAGCAACACATATCAATACTGTGAAATTTTTGTTTAAATGTGTGATGGTGCCATTGAAGTTAATCTCCAAATCAGCTATACAAATACTGTCTAGAAAAAATTGAAATATTGACATTTCTTAAAAAAAAAATCTAGTAGGACTGTGCCTTCAATAGTCTGCAGAATGATTTTAATTAGCTTTACCTACTTCCTAATTTGCTAGCTGCCTGTTTCCTATTTTATTATAGCAGATATTTTTAACTTAGACTCTATTTCAATCATCAAGATAGGCAAAGAGTGGAAAATCATTACCGGAACATTGGTTGTGGAAAAAAAAAAAAAAGATTTGCATCTTTTTTTTTTCTAATTTCTTCCTTCAAGGGATAGTGTTAACAACTTTTCAGAAATTCTAATAATGTTCCTGGCCAAGTCAGGGTTGGATAGGGTATGGTGACTATTTCATGGATCACAGAATAAAGAAATCTCATGTTATCCCATGGGATTTCATGCCCATTTTAAAAACTGAGTAAAAAAAGTGCCTTTTAAATGGGCACAATATTGAAAGGAACCAATCCCACCTATAAAAATTACAACCGAAAAGTTACCATGACTAAACCATGGTCAGTCATTTTGGACGTGGCTGTTCTGCCAGTTCCTGTTCCAAATGACAGTCTAGTATTTTCTACCCTTCTGCTCAACGGTTTCAAAGAGGAGGGGTGTTTTCACAATACACGCTAAAGGAACTAATTTATTATGCTTAATGCCTTAATTCTAAAAATCTCAAAGCATTAATTCTTCAACCATTGATATGGTCTAAATTCATAACCCCTGATTAGCAGATGTGATAAGTTATATTATTCTTCCCAACTACGGTTCTCATGAATTATAAATCCATGCCAAAAATAAATAAATAAAATCCATGCCCTTTGCCTTGAAACTTTCCATGCCTATATAAGTGGAATATGCTGTCCTGTCACATTGTTGGGTTGCCTAAATGATTTGCTTTGGCCAATAAAATGGGAATGGACATGATGGATGCCACTTCTGAGCAGAAACTGTGAATGCATTTGGATGGTTCAGTTTGGGCTCTTGTATTCCTGTATCTGCCACGAGAACAGTATCTCCAGGTAAAGGCAGCTCTTTCAGCCTGGACCCTTTCGTCTCAGACATGAAGATAGATAGAGCAGAACTGAATAGACCTACACAAGGTCCAGTAGACCCATCGGCAAATGACACACCCAAGAGCCAAAAATAAATGTTTGATGTTGCAAGCCACTGAGATTTAGGGTATGTTTGTTACCCTAGTAAAAATGATTTATGGACCATGACCGTTTAAAAAAAAAAAGAACTAGAAACTCAAGTTTGCTTGTAAAAAGAATGGAGAAAGTTGGTGTTACAAACTTGGCTAAAGAGGAGAAGAAAATGCAGACAGATAAAGCTTTGGTATACATTTTAATGGCGGATTCCACTACTCATCCATGCTGAACATTGGACACTGTATTAGTTTTCCATTGCTATTTAAAAATTACCCCCGAATTTAGCAGTTTAAAATAATGAACATTTATTATGCCAGTTTCTGTGGACCAGGAATCCAAGTGTGGCTTAGCTGGGTGTCTCTGGCTCTAGGTCTCTCATGAGGTTGCAGTCAAGCTGGCAGCCAGAGCTGTGGTCTTATCTGTGGTCTTAATCTGACTGGGGGAGGAGGGTGAGGATCTAATTCCAAACTCACTCACATGGTTGTTGGCAGGCCTTGGTCTCGTGCCACATGCATTTCTCCTCGGGGTTACCTTACAGCATGGCACAGCAATACCGAACACTCAGAATGGAAGCTGCAGTCTCTTATAACCTAATCTTTAAAGTGATAACTTGTGAGTTTTGTAATATTCCATTCATTAGAAATCAGTCAATAAGTCTATCCCACACGCAAGGGGAGGGATGTGACGACCAGGTGGCAGGGTCTTCAGGGGCCGCCTTAGAGGCTGCCCACCAGAGACACAGCACCTGAGCTCTCTGAGCATTGACTTCCCAACCTGTAAAATGGCATTAGTGTACCTATCCTGCTTACCTCACAAACCCTGACAAGGTCAAATGAGCAAATATATGTAAAAATACTTTATAAACTGTAAAGGCATTGTACAAATATTTGTAAGGTGCTTTTATTAGTCTGGGTCTTCTGAAAAGCAAAAACCCAGATGGGATTAAAGGTATAAGGATTTTATTAGGGGAAACATTTGAGAGAGGAAATGAGGAGGGAGTTGGGGGAGGCTGAGAGAACTGTGAGCCACCATTGATACTGACTGAAGGAGGGGCGGGAAGGAGTGTGGGCTGGATGCTTACTAGACCACCATGCCTTCTAAGGAGAGTTTGGCAGGGCTTTGGGAGCATCCTCTAATCAAAGCAGCCCATCAAAGGAGTCCCTCATCTCCTAGGAAAGGGGGTGCGTTGGTATCCCTGCGACACTCAGTCATTGGCTGGGAGCAGCCCAAGGGAGGCTGGGCCTTGGTGCAAACCTGGTGATGGATTCTATTTCACCTGTAGATCCCGTTCTCTTTTCTTTCCTTGAGTTCTATCTTGTCATTTCTAGCATTTCTAGTTCACCTAGAATACAGGCCATCCTGAAACCTTTGCCCTGCTGGAAACTGCCTATCTTAATTTTCTCTCAGCACTCGATCTTGCTCCGCCTGTTAGAATACCTCACCCTCAGGTGGGACTTCTTTGGGGTTGACTGCTAGACTGTAACACCACCTGCTGACTATTGCCACACCTGCCAGGACAGAACTTCCTTCCTGCACCTGCAATAGGGCCTATTCTTCCAGGGATCGGCTCCATCCCAAGGGTGGTTTTCATTCTAGATCTGGGATTTAGGAACCCTCCCAGGCTACTCCAGCTAGTAGTTGCTAATAACAGTTGCAGCCAGAATTCTCATATTTTAATCCTTGCTCTGCCACTGCTATGGTTTGGATATGGTTTGTTGTCCCCACCAAAACTCATGTTGAAATTTGATCCCCGACATGGTGTTGTCTGGAGGTGGGCCTGGTGGCAAGTGTTTGGATACCTTTTTATTTATGGTTATGGGGGCAAATCCCTTATGAGTGGCTTAGTGTTGTTCTTGCAATAGTGAGTTAGGGACGCCCCAAAGGTTTTCCTCTCTTCACACATGTACGTTCCCCCTTTGGCTTCCCCTGCCATGTTGTGAGGCAGCACAAAAACCCTTGCCAGAAGCCAGGGCCATATGCCCTTGAACTTCTCAGCCTACAGAAACATGAGCTAAATAAATCTCTTTTCTTTATAAATTACCCAGTCTCAGATATTCTTTTATAGTTACACAAAATGGACCAAACCAAAAAGTGGTTTGAAAGCCACTTTCAAAATCTGTGAGCTTTGGTGAGTTACTTAAATTCTCTGTGTCATTGTAAAATGGAGATGACAATAGTACTTAATCTCATAAAGTGTTTTGTTTTGTAAAGTGCTAAGACAGGCACATAGACAGCATTATACAAACATTAGTCATTATTATTATTTGTTCTTTTGAAGACTCCCCAGTGTACAAACTAAGATATGCTATGTTGTTTTCAGCCCTATTGTGACTCTCATTGATGACAATCCAGTCTGAAGTTTGGGTAAGAAAATAAATAACTGGAGAGGGCAGAGAGAGAGAGAGAGAGAGAACATTTTTTTTTTAGGTGCATTGGTGCAACTTCTAAAGGCCTTATTAGTTTAATTCCAGGCTGTTTGTGCTTGCGTACTAACTATGTTTTGGACTGTGAGGCTAGTAGTCCTAGCTCCTTGTCTATTTTCTCAAATCCTAGCTGCTGGCTGCATTACTTCACTGGTGAGATGTTTCACAAGGTTTAGGCCTGGATTCTGCTATCAAGCTTTTCCTCCTAAAGTCACATTCCAATTACCAGGTCCTGGAGCTGAGCTTAGCTCAATCCCAGAGAGATTGGGGTAGGCTGTGATTGGGGAACTATGGTGCTCATTTTTCAGTGTTTTGGGGCAATTTGGTCCTTTCTTCATCTGCTTTCACAGTAAGTTTGTTTTCTTAATTGCCTTGTTACTGCCTGAAATAGGACCATCAATAAAGAACAGTGATGTAGGGTTTGGTCTGGAAAAGATGGAGCTACTTTTGCAGGTCCAATTTGTTACTTTTATATATATATATATATATATACACACACATATATATATATATATATAAATACCTGCTCCCAAAGGCACTAATTCAGTATTGTATGTAGGTTTCGTGAACACTGGATGGAGAGGTTTAATTAAAAACACTTTTCGGAAACAGCCTTATAGCATAGCACAGAACTTCCATTGCCTCCTTCTCACTCCCAGTTGTACTCCCCCCACCCCTACTTTTATCACTTCATTATCTCAAGGCAAAAGTTGATTTGGTCAATTTCCTGTTTGAGTGTAAGCCAATTCCTTGAAGTTATTTCAGTATTGTGGCACTTAAAACACAAGGTTTCTCTGTTATATTTCCACCATTTTAACACTTCATCTATTGTTTCTTTTTTTCCTAATGACAAGCACCAATGGATATTTTCAAGTCTACCACTTAATATAACCCTATGTGTTTTTGATACCCTAAACTCTGCTAGTCTGTGTTGATAGTGACTAATCCTTAGAACTGTTAAAACATTCTGTGCAAATAGAGGTACATCAGAGGAATTTTTTATATGAAAACTTTATTTGGGGAGCCACTTTCTTTCCTGTATTTGCTTATTCAACCTTTCCATTTCAACTTGTTTTGAAATACTGTCAAACTACATAAATCAGAGTTTCCTTTTTCAGTTTTATTAATATAGCCTGATAAAATGGAAC
The DNA here is from genome assembly GCA_028533085.1 of Varecia variegata. Lineage (NCBI taxonomy): Eukaryota > Metazoa > Chordata > Mammalia > Primates > Lemuridae > Varecia > Varecia variegata. The sequence continues at coordinate 66,498,062 of CM052440.1, read as the reverse complement.
CAAAATTGTTGATTAAACATCCCTCAAAAATAGCTATCTTTGATATGAAAACACCTAACCTTTTGTCAGTTTCAGAGCTGTAAAGAAAGATCATTTTGTTCAATCTCTTAGTTTCATATCTGGGGAAACTAAGGGCCAGAAAGGTTATGTGATTTGAACAAGATCGTCCATTTTCTCTTTCAAAACTGGAATTTTTGCTCCACTATACTATCACCCTCAACTTAAACCATGGCAATGTCCATACCAGTCTCTGTAATTCTTTCCTTCATTGATTTTGTTTTTACATTCAGGACACTTGAGACAATTTTTGAAATTAATTTTAAGTATAATTTTCATGTAGTAAAATTAACAAATTTTAAGTGTATACTTTGATAAATTTTGACCAATATGTACAATTATGTAAAAATCACAATAATTAAAATGCAACATTTTCATCATTCCAAAAAGCCCCCTCATTCCCCTTTGCTGGAAATTCTCTTTCTCTATACTCTGACTCATTGTAGTCACTGTTCTGCTTTCTCTCATTATTTTTTGCCTTTTCTAGAATTAGAAAAAAATAGTATCTTACAGCATATAGTTTTATATGTCTATCTTTTTTTTCCACTCACATTGTATACATCAGTAATTTGTTCATTTTTGTTATTGAGTAATATCCTTTCAGACAAATATACCATAACTTGTTTATCTGTTCTATATCTGATGAAACTGGTTGTTTCCAGTTTCTAATCATTATGAATAAAGGTGCTATAAAGACTGCACGTACAAGTCTTTGTGTGGTCATATGCTTTCAATTTTCTTTAGTAAAAACTTAAGTGTGGAATTACTGGGTCATATATGACGTATATGCTTATCTTTATAAGAAATTGCATCATTGTCTTTCAAATTGGTTGTACTATTTTACATTCCCATGGACTGTGTATAAGAGTTTCAGTTTCTCCACGTTCATGCCAACACTTGGTATGATCAATCTTTATTAATAATTTAGCCATTTTAATTGGTGTGTAGCAATATTCCATTGTTTTTTTTTATTTCCCCAATGAACAATGATATTGAGCATCTTTGCATGTGCATGTTTTCATCTGTGTTTTTTGGGGGGAAATGTTTATTCTAAAAATTTGCCCACTGTAAAAACTTGGGCTATTTACCTTCTCATTATTAAGATTTAAGAATTCTTTCTGTATTCTGGATTTCAGGTCTTTATCTTCTATATGATTTTTAAACATTTTCTCTCAGTCTGTATTTTGACTTTTCATTTTCTTAACAATGTCTTCCAAAAAGAACAAAAGATTTTAATTTTGGTGAAATCTAATTTACCAAATTTTCATTTAAGGTTTGTGATTTTTGCATCCTAAGATATCTTTGCCTAATCCAAGGTCATAAAAAAATTTCCCCAATATTTTCTTCTAGAATTTTTGTAGTTTTAGGTTTTACATTTATGTCTGTGATCCACTTTGTGTCTGGTGTTGAGTATATTTTGAATCGCCACTCTTCTCATCACAGAACTTCTCTCTACTAATTCTATGATCTGCTCCATCTACTTCCCAGATCAGTCTTTTTTCTCTGATTATGCACATTCCCAGGACACAGATACTTCATACCTATATTCCTGAAAGGCTGCTCTAGATGGTTTCTATAAGACATCAAATTATTCCCCCTTCAAAAAGTTCATCATAATTTGGGAGAGTGCCTACAGCAAGATGGTGGAATGGAGGTTTCCAGGGTTCACTCCCTCACAGAAATATCAATTTAAACAACACATCCATATATGAAAATACCTTCAGAAGAGCTAAGGAATTCAGATGAGCAATGACAGCATATGGGTGAAGCACAGAAATAGGAAAAGATGTATTGAAGAGCAAGGAAGGGCAGTTTTACGTTACCACATCAGTTTTCCCTCAAACCAAGTTCACACAGAATGGAAAGAGATACCTTCCATGTTGAGAAAGGAGAGTAAAGTGAGCATCCAATTTTTACACAAACCATAGTTCCAAGCATGCCCAAGAGAACCCTAGTGCCAGGCTGGCACCTGTGGCTTCCGGCTCCAGGCCAGCTTCCACAGACCCAGGATCCAGGCCTGCTCCAATGCCAGGCCAGTTTCCACGGCCCCAGGAGGGCCCTCATAGACCCAAACCCCAGGATCCCCTGCAACTGATGTACCAGGTTAGCCTCTAGATCCAGGCACCAGGCCCACCTGCCCACTGACCCAGGCACCAGGCCAGTAAGTCCAAGAATTCCAGCAGCAAGCCCACTGGTGGACCCTGACAGCTGGCCCACTGAGAATCTCAGCACAAGATAACTGGTGAAGGGCTTTCCCTGCTGAATCCAGTTTGTAAAGATTGGAAGAGGTGTCCACTTCTCGAATTGTGCAAACAGTAATGCAAAGCCAAAGAATATAAATAATCAGGAAACATGACACCACAAAAGTAACAGAGTAAAGCACTGGTAACCAACTCAAAAGAAATGGAAGTCTATAAACTGCCTGAAAAATAATTTAAAACAATCATTTAGGAAAGCTCAGTGAGCTATGAGGTAACACAGACAGATGACTAAAGTAAATCAGGAAAACAATACTTGAACAATATGAGAAGTTCAACAATGAGATAGAAACCATAAAAATGAATCAAACAAAAATTCTGGAGCAGTAGAACACAATAACTGAACTGAAAAACTCCATAGAGATCTTAAATAGCAGACTCAATCAAGCAGAAGAAAAAAATCAGTGATCTCAAAGGTAAGTTATTTCAAATTAGTCAGAGTTAAAAAAAAAAAAAGAAAAAATAATGAAAATGAGAGAAGAAAGCAAATGGGACTTATGAGACACCCTCAAGCAAACCAATTTACACAATTTGGGTGTTTTGGAAAGAGCAGAGAGAGAAAAATGGTAAGAAAGTTTATTTGAAGAAATAATGACTGAAAACTTTCTAAATCTGGAAAAGAAAATGAACATCTAGATCTAAAGAACCACAACTAGATTAAACATAAGGAGATCTTTATTGATACACATTTAATCAAATTGTCAAAAGTCAAAGACAGAATTTTGAAGCAGCAAAAGAAAAGTGACTCATCACATACAAGGGAACCCACATAAAAGTATAAGTGTATTTCTCAGCAGAAACTTTGCAAGCCAGAAGCAAATGGGATGATAAATTTAAAGTACTGAAAGAAAAACAAATGCCAACCAGGAATACTATGACTGGTGAAGGTGTCCTTATGAAGGAGAGAGAAAAATTTCCCAAGCAAACCAAAGGTGAGGGACTTCATCACCAATAGACCAGCCTTACAAGAAATGCTAAAGGGAGTTCTTCAAATTGAATGAAAAATGCTAACTAACATCATAAAAACATATGAAAGTATAAAACTCACTACAAAGGTAAGAATATAGTCAAATTCAAAATACTCTAATACTGCAACTGTGGTGCATAAATCACTTTTAACTCTAGAACAAAAATTTAAAGGCAAAAATATCACAAATAACTACAGCTACAATAATTGGTTAATGGATACACAATATAAAAAGATGCAAATTGTGATATCAACAACAAAATATGGGGAAGAAGAAGTTAAAGCTTAGAGTTTTTGTATGCTGTCAAAGTTAATTTGTTATTACCTTAAAATGTACTGTTATAACTATGTTTTATGAAGCCTCATGATAACCACAATGAACAAGCCTGTAGTAGATACACAAAAGATAAAAAGAAAGGAATCACAGTATACCATTACAAAAAAATCATCAAATTACAAAGGAAAATAGCAAGAGAGGAAGAAAAGAACAAAGAAACCATAAAGCAGTCAAAAAACAATTAACAAAATGGCAATAGTTAAGTTCTTACTATCAATGCTTACATTATGTGCAAACATCAAATTCTCAGATCAAAAGGCATACATACAGTGGATGAATAAGTTTAAAAAAACAAGATCCATCTATATGCTGCCTACAAGAGATTCATTTCAGCTTTAAGGACAAATATAGGCTGAAAATGAAGGAATGGAAAAGACTTTAAGTCAAAAACTGTCACAAGAAACATAGAAGATCATTATATAATGATAAAGGGGTTAATTCATCAAGAAGATGTAATAATTGTAGAGCACCTAAATATATGAGGTGCCCAACATTAATAGAACTGAAGGAAGAAATATACAGCAATACAATAAAAGTAGGAAACTTCAATACTCCACTTTCAACAATGGATAGATTATTGCAGACAAAAAATTAATAAGGAAACAGTAAAATTGAACAGCACTATAGGTAAAACGAATCTAACAGACATGTACAGCACATTCAATCCAACAGCAGAAGAATGCATATTCTTTTCAAGCACACATGAAACATTCTCTAGGATAGATCATGTGTTTGGCCACAAAATACACCTTAACAAATTGAAGAAGATTGAAATATATCAAGTATCTTTTCCAAGGACAATAGTATAAAATTAACACCAATAACAAAAGGGAATTTTGAAAATTCACAAATATGTAGAAAGTAAACAACACATTCCTATACAGACAATGGTTTAAACAAAAAATCCAAAGGGAAATCAAAGAATTACTTGAGACAAATGAAGATGGAAACACAACATACCAAAACTTATGGGATGCAGCAAAAACAGTTCTAAGAGAGAAATTTATAGAGATAAAAGCCTACATTGAGAAAAAGAAAGATCGCAAATAAATAACCTAACTTTAAACCTCAAGGAATTAGAAAAATGAAAACAAACTAGGCCGGGCGCGGTGGCTCACGCCTGTAATCCTAGCACTTGGGAGGCCGAGGCGGGCGGATTGTTTGAGCTCAGGAGTTCGAGACCAGCCTGAGCAAGAGTGAGATCCCGTCTCTACTAAAAATAGAAAGAAATTATCTGGCCAACTAAAAATATATATAGAAAAAATTAGCCGGGCATAGTGGCGCATGCCTGTAGTCCCAGCTACTCGGGAGGCTGAGACAGCAGGATCGCTTAAGCCCAGGAGTTTGAGGTTGCTGTGAGCTAGGCTGACGCCATGGCACTCACTCTAGCCCGGGCAATAAAGCGAGACTCTGTCTCAAAAAAAAAAAAAAAAAAACAAACTAAGGCCAAAATTAGCAGAAGGAAGGTGTAGTGTTATGATATATATATGGGTTTCAGTCCATGGTTCCTGGCTCATAAGTTCCATAGTCCTTGTTATAAAGTTGGGACAATATAGGCCTCAAGAGCAGGCTTCAAGAGCTAGAATCTCTTTCTCTGACCTTCTCCTGTCCTCCCTTCACTTGCCCAAGGCAGGACTCTGATTGTTGGTCAAAAGACTCATTCTAGAGAGGGTCCTGCCCCATACCCCAGAGGAATGAATGCTGCACAGGGAGGCCAGGAGGAATCTGAACAGACAAGACATTCTGGTCTTAAATCAGGCACTTTTTTGTCCAATTACATTTCTACATGGTTGTCAATCATGCCTATGTAATGAAGCCTCCATAAAAACCCAAGAGGACTAGATTTGGAGAGCTTCCGCATAGTTGAATGTGAGGAGGTTCCTAAAGGGTGGTGTGCCTATTCCCGCATACCTCACCCTACATATCTCTTCATCTGTATCCTTTGTAATATCCTTTATAATAAATCCATAAATGGAAGTAAGTGTTTTCTGAGTTCTGCGAGCTGCTCCAGCAAATTAATTGAACCCAGAGAGGAAGCAGGTTGTGGGAACCCCAACTTGAAGCTGGCTGGTCAGATGCTTCAGAGGCGCGGACTTACGACTGGTGTCTAGGGGAGGGAGGGAACCTGGGGGTGGGAGGGACTGAGCCCTTACTCCATGGGATCTGACACTGTCTCCAGGTAGATAGTGTTGGAATTGATTTAGAGGACAGCCCAGCTGGTGTCTGCTGCTTGGAGTGTGGAGGAAAAGCTCCACGTTTGGCCACACAAGTCCTCTTCTATGTTGATTGTGGTGGAATTTAAAGGAAAGCATGGTTTGGGGAGCATTTTTCCCAAAGCAGAAGGAAATAAAGATCAGAGCAGAAATAAAAAATGGAGACTAGAAAAACAATAGAAAAGAACAGTAAAAGTAAGAATTGAGTTTTGGAAATGATAAACAAAGTTTAAAGACGTTTAGCTAGACTAAGAAAAAAAGAGTGAAGACTCAAATAAATAAAATTATAAATGAAAGAGGAGACATTACTTCTGATACACAGAAATACAAAGGATAAGAGACTGCTATGAACAATTATACACCAACTAACTGGAGTACCTAGAAGAAACAGACAAATTCCTAGAAACATACTATCTATCAAGAATGAATCATGAAGAAATAGAAAATCTGAACAGACCAATAATGAGTAAAGAGATTAAATCAGTAATCCAAAACCTCATGACAAAGAAAAACTCAGGACCTGATGGCTGCACTAATGAATTCTAGCAAACATTTAAAGAAGAAATAATGCCAGTCCTTCTCAAAATCTTACAAAAAAATCAAAGAAAAGGAAGCACTTCCAAATTCATTTTATGAAGCCAGCAATAACCTGATATCAAAGCCAGATAATGACACAACAAAAAGCAATTGCAGGCTAATATTCCTGATTAACATAGGTACAAAAATCCTCAAGAAAATACTAACAAATCAAATGCAGCAGCACATTGAAAGGATCATACAGCATGATCAAATGGAATTCATCCATGGGATGCAAAAATGGTTCAACATATCCAAATCAATATGATGCACCACATTAACAGAATGAAGAAAAAAATAATATGATCATCTTAATAGATGCAGAAGCATTAGCTGATAAAACTCAACATTTTTTCATGACAAAACTCTCAAAAAATAGTTACAGAAGGAATGTACTTCAACATAATAAAAGCCATATATGAAAAGTCCACAGCTACCGTCATACTCAATGGTGAAAGCTGAAACTTTTCCTCTAAAACCAGGAACAAGACAAAGATGCCCACTCTTTCCACTTCTACTTAGCGTAGTACTAATCCTAGGTAGAGCCATTATGCAACATAAAGAAATAAAAGGCATCCACGGCCGGGTGCGGTGGCTCACGCCTGTAATCCTAGCACTCTGGGAAGCCAAGGCGGGTGGATTGTTTGAGCTCTGGAGTTCGAGACCAGCCTGAGCAAGAGCGAGACCCTGTCTCTACTAAAAATAAAAAAAAAAAAGAAATGATCTGGACAGCTAAAAATATATAGAAAAAAAATGGCCGGGCATGGTGGCACATGCCTGTAGTCCCAGCTAATCGGGAGGCTGAGGCAGGAGGATCCCTTGAGCCCAGGACTTTGAGGTTGCTGTGAGCTAGGCTGATGCCACAGCACTCTAGCCCGGGCAACAGAGTGAGACTTTGTCTCAAAAAAAAAAAAAAAAAAGGAAATAAAAGGCATCCAAATTGGAAAGAAGTAAAATTATCTCTGTCTACAGATGACATGATTTTATATATAGAAAACTCTAAAGACTTTACCTGAAAACCTTTGGAACTGATAAATTCAGTAAATTTTTAGGATGTAAAATCAACATATAAGAATCATTTGTGTTTTTATTCACTAACAACAAATTATTTGAGAAAGAAATTAAGAAAAGATCCATTTATAATAGCAAAATACTTAGTAATAAATTTAGCCTAAGAGGTGAAAGATCTGTACATTGAAAACTATAAAACATCGATGAAAGAAATTGAAGAAGACACAAGCAAATGGAAAGATAGCATGTGTTCATGTATTGGAAGAATTAATATTGTTAAAACGTTCATACTACCCAAAACCATCTACATAGTCAATGCAGTCCTATCAAAATTCTGATGGCATTTTTTTCACAGAAATAGAAAAACAATCTAGAAATTCTTGTAGAACCATAAAAGAACCCAAATAGCCAAAGCAAACTTGAATAAGCAAAACAAAACTGGAGAAGTCACACTACCTGATCTCAAAATGTACTAAAAAGGTATAGTAATCAAAATAATATGATATTGGTACAAAACAAGACATACAGACCAATGACATAGAATAGGGACCCCAGAAACAAGACCAATCATTTATGGTCAATTTATCTTTGATAAATTTCCCAAGGACACACAATGGGGAATTGATAGTCTCATCAATAAATGGTGTTGGAAGAACTGGATATCCATATGCAGGAGAATGAAATCAGATCATTACCTCACACCATATACAAAAATGAAGTCCAAATGGATTAAAGCCTTAAACATAAAATCTGAAACTATAAAACTACTAGAAGAAAACATATAAATAAGCCTCATTACAGTGGTCTTGGCAACAATTATTTGGCTAAGGACCCCAAAACACAGGAAACAAAGGCAAATATAGACAAATGGGATTGTATCCAACTAAACAGTTTTTGCACAGCAAAATAAACAATTAATAGAATGCAGAAATAACTTACAGAACAGGAGAAAATATCTGCAAATCATACATCTTATAAGGAAGTAATATCTAAATTATATAAGAAACCCAAAAAAATCAATGGCAAGAAAACAAATAACATAATAAAAAATTAGCAATGACCCAGATAGACATTTCTCAAAAGAAGACATACAAATGGCCAACAGTTATAGATAGTCCCTGGCTTACTATATTTGGACCAATGATTTTACAATTTTACAATGGTGCAAAAGCAATATGCATTCAGTAGAAATTATACTTAGAATTTTGAATTCTGATCCAAAATTCTTTATAATAACTTTATTACAAAATAGGTTTTGCATTAAATGATTTTGCCCAACTATAATAGCCTAATGTAAGAGTTTTGAGCACATTTAAGGTAGGCTAGGTTAAGCTATGATGTTCAGTAGATTAGGTGTATTAAAAGTATTTTCAAGTTATGTTATTTCCAACGTAAGACAGTTTTATTAGGACCTACCCCCATTGTAAGTCGAGGAGCATCTATACAGAAAGACTGCTCATCATCTCTAATAATTAGGAAAATGCAAACCAAAACCATATCATATATCACCTCCTACCTATTAGGATGGCTGTCATCAGAAAGACAAAAGGTAAGTGTTGAGTAGGCTGTTGAGAAAAGGGAACCCTTGTACACTGTTAGTAAGATTGTAAATTGGTACAGCCTTTATGAAAAACAGTACGGAGTTTCTTCAAAAAATTAAAAATAAAACTACCATAGAATCTAGCAATCCCACTTGTGGGTCTATGTCCAAAGAAATGAAATCAGGACCTCATTTACTGAAGCATTACTTCCAATAGCCAAGATATGGAATCAACCTAAGTGATCAGTGATAGATGAATAGATAAAAAGGATGTGGTATATATATATACAATGGAATACTATTCAGCCTTAAAAAAGAAGGAAATCCTGTCATTTGTGACAACATGGATAAATCTGGAAGACATTTTACTAATTGAAATTAACAGGCACAGAAAGACAAACACTGCATGACCTCACTTTGCGTGAAACCTGAAAAACTCATAGAACTCATAGAAGCAGAGAGTAGATAGGTGGTTGCTATGCATGGGGGGTGGAGAAAATGGCGAGATGTTGGTCAAAGGGTACTAAATTTCAGTTTCAGTTACGTAGGAAGAATAATTTCTGGTGATCTAATGTAGAGCATGGTGACGATAGTTAATAACACTGCATTGTGTACTTGAAATTTCCTAAGAAAGTAGATCTTAAATGTCCTCATCTCCCCCTCCCCAAACACACGGTAACTATGTGAGGTGAGGGATATATTAATTAGCTTCATAATGGTAAACATTTCAGGATGTATATCAAATTATCACACCGTACATCCTAAATGTATACAAGTTTTAGTTGTCACTTACATCTCAATAAATCTAGGGAGAAAAGGATTTTATTTGGACAATTGAAGGAATTTGAAAATGGACTGTATATTAAATAATTATACTTTTCAATGTTACATTTCCTGAATATGATAATTTGTCCTTGTTTTTTGAAAGTTATGCTGAAATACTTGAGAAATACAGAGCGAATGTGATAAAATGTTATCCTTTGGTGAATGTAGTATTCTAACAACTCTTCTACAGCTTTTAGTTTTTCAAAATAAAATTTTAAGAAATGCAGGAAAAAGAAGTTCATCCCTTTTTCCGAAGTTCTCTTTACACTTACACATTTTTTTCCTTTACTATTACCTGCTTGTTACAGAATTCTGGGAAGTAGCCACAGCCAATTCCTTTAAGTAAGGCCTCAGTTTTTAAAAAACTTTATGGGATGACGGTCATTTTAGTTAAGTTGACTAGAGCTCGAAGAGTGTTTAAAAATGTCCCCTTCTTCAACTCAGGGAAAGTGCTGTTATCTCAAATGGAAAATACTCTAGAGGTCCTGACTTAGATGCAACTTATGAAAGCTGAGTCTTTGGGGGTCTCCTGCAGCCTCTTCCCTTTGTCCAGCATCTTTGGTCTTTCAGTGAGGGACCAAACTGAAAAAAGTGGGAGCACCCCTTATGCAGACCTAGAAATTTTACAACATACAGCTGTAGCTTTCTTATCACAAGCAAAAAGAGAGAGAGAATGTCCTCCAGAGCCAGTAACAAAGGCATCTACATGCTGGCACACATCGTTGTGCTCTTATAAGACACTTAGTATGTGTTGTGACTTAAGGAGGAGTTCACGAACCCACGGTGGGCGTCCCACAGATGGCTGTCTTTTGGGGAAAATGGTTCTAACTTTACTGCTATCCCAGTGTTGGTTGCTGCAGCTCAATAAGCTTCTCTTGGGGAGGTGAAGCTAGCCACGACCACAGCCATGGTGGACTGCAGTAAAAGAAGATATTAATAGAGTCATACAGAAGATGGCAGGGAGCAGCTCACCCACCTCGGAGGAACTTGTCAACAGATTCCCCGTGGAGAGGATCTATGCCTAGTGTCCCGTAAACTGAACAAATGCTGGCTTTGAGAAACGTGAGATGGGTGCCTTACTTGGTACAACGTTGTTTTCTGAAGCAAACTAAGAAAATCTCATGATTTCTTTTCAAGCTCACCACACCTCTCAGAACTGAGAGAACCTTGATGGAAGTAGTTGCTCTGTATACTTTGAAATGATTTTTCTATCACTAGATTCTCAAATCTTAAGGAATCTGCTTAGACAGACAGAGTCTTACAGTAAAACAGGTATGCAGATTATATTTAAACAAATAAGAAAAACCTGATTCAGTTTGCAGAACTATAAATTTACATATATTTTTCTAGAACATTATCACATTAAGTAAAACTAACTGGATCAGCCTCAACAGATCTTGTTTCTTTTAAACAGAGACACTTGAATTCAGGGATCATGTTCTCTTATGTTCTCTTCTGACTGTCACTTCCAAGTACTTTGAAAGTGTTCAGTAAATATTACTAGACTAATCTCCCTTGAGGTATACAGATCATAAGCATAGATTGTTACCAAACCTGGAGAAAATGGAGAATAACTATTCCTAAACTTCAATATTCATACATTGTTATTTTTCTGTCTCTCCATCAGAATTATTTACATGCAGGCAATTCTATCTAAAAATAATAGATGCTCCTAAAACATGATTCTAATATTAATACAACTTCCCTTCCAGGGAAAGTGAGCTCCAGGCTCTGCAACTGAGTGAAGGGGAAATTCTTGTCATTTGAGTGATTAAGAATTAATTTTCTTGACCTAGCTGGCCCTTAGCCAATATAATTATTTGAGGCAAGATTGTATCCCTTCTTTCACATTAGTTTTATTGTGTGCCAAGGGGAAATAACATTACTCTAAACTCTTCAGTACTTTATCTTCTAAAATAAAGAGTGAAACCATGTCAGAATGAAAATTTTCTAATATAATGAAAATAATACAGACAATAATATCAGATTTGTATATACATATATAAAAATATGGGTGTATACCTATATGATGAGTGCAATGTGCACTGTCTGGGGAATGGGCACGCTTGAAGTTCTGACTTGGGGGGGACGGGGGTGGGGGCGGGGATGGGTGTATACCTACAGGAGGAGTGCGATGTGCACTGTTTGGGGAATGGACACGCTTGAGGCTCGGACTCGGGGGATTGGGAGGGACATGGGCAATATATCT
>CM052440.1:66427450-66478325 GCA_028533085.1 Varecia variegata | reverse complement strand
TCTAGGATTACAGGCGTGAGCCACCGCGCCCGGCCTGCCAAGAAACTTTTAAGAAAAAAAAAATCAAACCTTGGAACTTACCCTATTATATACCAGTGTAAAATTTTTAAATATAGGCATTTAAGTAATATAGTTTGGACAAAGATAAACACATATCTACAGGATAGAAAAGGGAGATCAGAAAGAGAAACACACATTCATAGACGTTTAGAAATGGCTGCATTAGAAATCAGAAATTATGCAGTAATCAGTAAATAGTGTTTGGAAACTAAAAATTTACATTAAAAATGAAGTTAGGTATCTATATAAAATATATAAAAATAAATGGAAATGTATTAAACAACTGAATGTAAAATAAATAATTAAAATATTAGAAGAATGTGGAGGAGAAATTTTCATAATCTTGGTGGGGTGAAGGTTTTATAAGGCAAGAGCCAAATTCAGAGGGCATAAAAATAACCACTGATTTAGTTACATAAAAATGGTAAATGTTTATATAGTCCAACATCATAATTCAAGGAAAAAGACAAAAACAGATTAGGCAAGCATCATAGAACTATATAACCCACAAAAGGTTAAAATTTACAATCAATAATAAAGAGACAGTCCTGTAGAAAGAAGGGAAAAGAATATATATAAGCAAGTCACAACACATGTATATATGTATTGACAAAATCATGTATTTATATAATGACAAAACCAAATAATTATTAATTAGTGGAATTCAAGTAAACAAATACACACACACATCTCTTCAATCAGACTGTCAGAAATTTTAAGTATTATGCTTTCTAGTATTGATAAAGACAGTTATAGACACTAACATACATACAGTGCAGGTAAATTGGCATAGCATTTTGGGTAGCTTTTTGGTGGTATTTTAAAAATCTAAGTATTCTACTTTAAAATTTATCTTATAAAAATATATTTACATGTACTCAGATATGAATGTGCAAAGGTATTCATTTCAACATGGCTTATAACAGTGAAAAACAACCAACTACACAAGCAAGTATTCATATTAAGATGAATGAATAAGTGGATTATGGTATATCTATAGTATGAAATACAATGTATCAGTTAGAAAGAAGGAAGATATTTATATTCTGACATTTAGCAATCTCCTAGATATAATAGTAAGTGAAAAAAATTAAATTGCAGAATAATGTAATCTCATTTATGCATATAAGGTCCATAAAAAGGATACACCCCAATGTTAGTGGCAGTTCCCCCTCGGGAAGGAAAATGAGAAATGGTGGGGCTAGAAAGAGGTGATTTGGAATAGGACTGATGAAGTTCTTTCATTTTTAGTGCAAATACTTCTGTGTATTTTTTTTTTGCAATATGCATGTATTTTCATCACTTATTTAAATTTGAAACAATACATTTGTTGCCAAAATCCAAAATCTGATGAACAGTCTTATCACTGTCATGTTTTACCAACTGCTTATGTTTCAATCTATACTAGAAAAGTTACACTCACATTGAAGTTTAACTAAATACCAAAAAGATTTTCCAAATTGTAATTTAGTCATATAACTCCTAGAGCAGTGGTTCCCCACCTTTTCGGCACCAGGGACCAATTTCATGAAAGACAACTTGTCCACGAATTGGGGGTGGGTGGATGATTCGAGCTCATTACATTTATTGTGCACTTTATTTCTATTATTATTACACTGTAATATGTAATGAAATAATTATACAACTCACCATAATGCAGAATCTAATACCATCACTGATCTGACAGGAGGCAGAGCTCAGGCAATGAAGTGAGCGATGGGGAGCAGCTGTAAATAGAGATGAAACTTCACTTGCTCACCTGCTGCTGACCTCCTGCTGTACAGCCTGGTTCCTAATAGGCCATGGACGGGTAATGGTCTGTAACCCAGGGCTTGGGGACCGCAGTCCTAGAGCATTAAAAGTCTAATTTTATTACCATCACCAAATCTTGGAACCACAGTGGAAACAATGCCTAATGTTATTTTTCAGTTTCAGACAAGATGCTATATTATGTCATTAATATCCAATTATCATTTTCTGTACAATTAAGAATTACTCCATTGTTCTATTCAAAAAGTTTTTCACTTCCTATAGAAATTACTATTGTTAAGATGTTAATGAGCTTCCTTTATCTGTCTTCATCTAATAGATTTAAAATTGTCTCTATTGTTTGAGGTTTAACAGATGTGATCTCTCCTTATATATAGCTCATTTGCCAAGGTTTAAAACAAGAGTGGAAAGGGAGAAGAATAGGTAGTATCTAGAGCAGAGAAATTCCCATCATTTCCTGAAAAGAGGCCATCTTTCATTTTTTAAACTCTTATGACAACTAGAATAAGTATCTAAACTAAAGCTGTCAAAGGTAGGAGCACTGTGGAGTGAGAGTGATGAGGGGATAGGTAAGGGCCTCTTGCCTCTCAGCTAGATTGCCTTCAAAGAGAAAGGAGTGAGCTCCTAGGCAAAAACTGTCCCTAATGCTACAGAAACCAATCTGAATGTCAATTCGGGATCTACATGATTAGAAGATGAACTAAGAGCATTGCTGACCTTTTAAAGGACCTCTGAGGTGGATGAGTTAGAAAACTTGGTCTCATATTCAATGAATTGGAAACTTCTTGAAGGCAGAGGTTTTGTTTTATATTTGTATGTTCAGACATTAATAATGCATCAGGCATTGAATGAAGTATTACTTTAATAAAGCATTAGCTTAATTAAATGAATGAGAAATCATTCATTTAAATGAATGAATGAAAGAACTAATACATACTGGAACCTCACAAAATAGTTGATTCAATTGTTACTATGTTGATTCCATGATTTGCCAAAGAAAAAAAAGAGGGCCTGAGACAGGAGGTTGCAGTATACCAAGCTGGGTTCACCAGTGTTTTCCTGATGCAAAGCCATAATTGATAAAGTCTTATGAAAGATTTTTTTGATTGTATATTTTGGGGATCCCAGAGCACTTATGTGCTTAGTGGGAAAAATTTTGTAAATTCTAAACATCCCACTCTTCCTCCTGAAATACATTCATATGGAGTCATGAATGCTTTCAACTAACTACTAATAAGCTTAGTCAATCTAACCCTAATCTCTTGATTAAATTCTCAAGAATAATATAGACTTAATATCTAAGAATGGTTTATAAATTATACTCTTCCCTCGAAGCCCCGTATTGCTTTTGCATCCATATGTGTGATTCTGTAATTCATAGTTTATATCTCACTCTTCTCCTTCTCTGTAGTACAACCTCTGTCTATTTAAATAGAGTTTTCATCTAAGTCAGAGCTGGGCCTTGAGAGTCAGGGGGAAGGCAAATCTCCTGAAGTTCAAAATCAATTTTGTTGCTATTAACAGCCTTGCTCTTGTACCAGTTTCAGCACTCAGTGCTGAAGCTTGGAGATTTTTTTTTTTTTATCTGCAGCCACTCATTTTGTCCCAGAGTATGTTGAGGGTCCCAAAGAAATGACCCAGAATCAAGTGCTGGGGAGGTACTGAACTTTAATAGCCTGAGACTAAACACAAACTTGAAAGTAAATTTCATCATTAAAGCTAGAAGAAATGACAATAGGATTCCTGCTTCTTTTAAGAGCCAACACCAGAACACCCACTGGCAGTGAACACCAGGTATTGAAGATTTTTTCCCTTTTAACAAAGGTCATCTTCTTTATCCAACTGCCTTTTTGTGTGGTAAGACAAAAATCGACTCAGCTCACACAAGATTTACCTTATGTTTCTCTTGAATAATAGAGTTTAATGTACGCAATAGAAGCCTCACTTGCTATTTTTGAAAGAAATTAGTGTTTATGATTTTGAAGCTGTTCTGATTTCACTAATAATAAGTAAAATATTGAATATGTTTGGCACTTTATGATGCATTTTGCCAAGAGTTAGTTTATTTTCATGAATTACAAGATCTCAGGAAGTCGTTCTTATTACGTACATGTTTAAATAACATAAACTGAGGAACTAGAAATTTGACTGACTTTCTGACATCACAGAAGAGCAACTAAAAATTTGAAAATAAAACTCTCAGTTTTAAGGACTTCAGTCAACAATAATGAGTGACTAGTTGGAAAGGAAAAGTTGACACAAAAATAATGATAGAAGTAATAGAATTGGTGTTACTTGGTTGAGAAAATGCTTTTTTGTGTGTGCTGATAACCATGCAGGATTCACTTGTACTAAGGTCTGAGATATTGCTGGAAACCTCAAAGAATTTTCTGACCAGAGAGATGGAAAAATTAATTTAAAAGACATTTTAACTTGGAGGATAGGAAGTTATCCATCCAATTTTGCATCACTTTGCACCAATTCAGGCCAAAAGTGTGGATTAACCTCAGTCTCTTATGTTGTGAATCATTAGTTGTTTTTTTTTTATTGTGAATCATTTGTTTCATTGTATCCTTCAAGTTCTAGTAGCCAGGTTTTCTTAATTAGGAATAACCCCTTATTTTCACCCCCAACCTAGACAAAAAGATTGTATGTTGCAGTTAGATGCTAAGAGCTACCCAGTTACCACTTTGCTATTGATACATTACTGATGGGAATATGAATCTAGAATAATCCTTCAGAAGTAATTTTGCAACAAGAACAAGAACAATAACACCAATAGAGCTCTTACCAAGTGCTAGGAAATTTGCTATGCATTACTTTTATTTTCACATACAACCTTAAAAACTATCCTATAGGTTAATGCTAGAATTTTTTAAATCCTTTACATCTGAGGAAACTGAGACTCAGTGGAATCGATTGTTTTTCCCAAAATCACATAACTAGCAGGTGGCAAAGTGAGATTTGAACTCGTGTATCGGGCTTTAACATCTATGTTCTTAACCTCTCAACATAGATGAAGATTTAAGCAGCTAACATCTCTTGACTCAGAAATTCTGCTTCTGGGACTCTATTCTAACAAGATAAGCTTTAGTACTTGTGGTGGAATAAAATTTCTGAATATCGGAGGGTTCTTAGATTTTTTTCCCCCATTGTCAAGAGAGTTCTGTCATTCACAGTTCAATCCCTGCCCCCAACCTCTGAGATGAGTCTATTTCGGCCAGACTGCTAATATTATGCAGAATCTGAGCAGAGCAGGAGAAGTCAAGAACTGGGACTTGGCAGGAACGTGGAGAGGAGAAAGAGAGTGGCTGAGAGCAAAAGCCACGTGACATGTGACATGCAGGACATGTAGATAAAGGAGAGATTTGGAGGGCCGGAGAGTTTTGGGGGGATGTTAGCTAAAGGAAGTCTGGAGAATTTAGGGTTTGAGAATTGAGGAGGAGAGTGATATGAAAGTGTGAGGAAGGACATGAATTATCCTTTTTAATGTCCTTTAAGACTCTCTGATTCTTAAAGCATCAGCATCGACTGGGCATATGTTAGAAATGCAAATTCCCAGGCCTCATCCCAGATCGACTGAATTAGAGTCTAAACGTGCACAGCTCTGTGACTAAGCTATGTGTGAGTCACAACTTCAATGGGGTTACAGACCTAATATTTTATATAAGTGAATCATATCATCAGTTAAAAATCAAAATATCTGATTGTATGTGAATGATTAGGTAAAAATGCTATACCCATTCAATAAAATATAATAGAACCATTAAAATATGTTTTGGTCATATTTTAAGAGGAAAAAAGCAGAGTATAAAATTATATGTGCAATATATATAGATATAATTGTGCTTATTTCTGTGTTATAGAAACTCAGCAGAGAAAAAGATCCCAGGTAAACATATCAAAATATTAACTATAGTTACCTTTAGGTAATTGAAATACGGGTTGTTTTCTCCACTTCCATTTCTTCCTATATTTATTTCTGAGTTTCTTGCACTTTCTATAATGAGCATGCACTAATTGATAAAAAATATGTGATAAGCTTTGTTTCTATAATAAAGAGTTGCACAAACACTCCCTAGAAAAATACTTTCTCCTGGTTGACCTTAGGCAGGGACTGAAAGGCTCAAATTGAAATAGACAAAAGCTTGCTATCGAAGTGGGTTGTCAGGGATTTCCCAGGAAGTGCTGGGATGCCACCTTCTCTTAGGATTTGCTTATAGTCATAATGCTATATTGTATCAGTTAGGATTGGGTTAAGCTGCACATAACAGAAAATCCCAAGTAGCAGTGATTTACATGAATTAGTTTATTACTGTCTCATATAAAAGAAATAGAAAGGCAGGTAATTTCTAACCCCCTTGCTTAGAAATATCACAAAACGATTCAATTCTAATTACACATCATTGGCCAGAATTTAACCACATAGCTACAAAGAGGTTGAAAAATGTAGTCCGGGGCTGGATACATTGTCCTCCTTGAAAAACTTGAGCTGTTACTAGGAAATAAAGGGAGAATAGACATGGGGTAGCATCTAGCAGTCTCTACCAAAAGTACCCTGAAGAAAAGTGTAAAGAAATGAACAGCTAAGTTCATTTATTCCTTTGCACTATCTCTGGAGTAAAGAACAGTAAGAGTGTAAAGGACAGGGGATCGCTGTGCTTATCAGTAAGGCCTCTGCTAAAATTAAATGAAATTTAACCTGAAAAATTAATTTAGCTGAACAAGTTATTACTTGGTGCAAATTTAGTAATTCTGGATGTATGTAAATAATTTTATACACACAAATTTAACTCTAAAGTTTTTTCCTCTACATCCCTGTAATCCATATTTCCTTTCATGTCATCTTTCCTACACAAAAGCAAATAATCCATTTTGCAGGTACCAGCACTGGTCAGTATAAAATGGAATGTCTCAGTTCCAAGATCTGTATTTGCATCTTCAGGATGTGAAACTCAGAGAACTACAGAGGACAGGGAAAGACCCAAGAGATGGGAGGGTCGCCTTTCCCCCAAGGGCATATAGCACTGGTGGCTGCATGCAAGTTAGCTAGCTAAATGCTCTACAATTCCTGAGTTTCTTAGATACTTTTGGAAATTTTCATATTTCCCAGAAACCTCTCTAGGACTTCCTTGGGTCAGGACCTCAATTTTGAATAAGATGACATTAGTCACTATTCTAAATAGAACTCTGGTAGCCTATCTTTCACCTAGCTAGGCAATTAATTATAAAGATTAAACTACAAAGAAGAAATCTATGTGGAACAATGGATATGACAGTTATTAAAAAGTTATCGGTTTTTGAGAAGATACTATCACCTAGCTAAAACCCAACACAAAGGCTAGTACTCAATACAATATTCTCCTCAGAAAATGGAGTAAATGAATTCAGTGAACACTCTAAAATATCATCTCAGACATCAGAGTGTCACACACACACACACACACACACACACACACACACACAGGAAAAAAAAACCCTAAAACGAAGGGATAGGCTACTCAAAGGAGACATATGGAATTTTCTAGTAGATTGGGCAGAGTATATTTTCAAGGGGATGGGGTGAGTTGAGATTGTATCATGCATAAAAATATTATTCAGTAGTCTCACATTATGTGAAATTCATCAACTTGTGAGTTTTAGGAATTTTAGTTTCCTTGGTATCATGAAAATCATTTCAGAAAATCTTATCAAGAATTAGAAAATAGGTAAATGATACTTTCAGCTGGTAACATCTGCATATGCAGGGCTGTTTCCTTAGTAAGCTTCTTAATGCCTTTTCCAATTGTATTGAAAATGATTCTAGCAAAACAGTTTCCACAAACTCTTCTTGGCACACCATGCCATGGTCAAATCAGAAAATTTATCTGAGATTAAAGTAAGAGTTTTCGTACCACATACAAAAATTAACTCAAAGTGGATTATAGACCTAAATGTAAAATCTGAATCCGTAAGCTAAAAGGAAATTTAGGAGAAAACCTTTGTGACCTTAGATTAGGCAAACGTTTCTTAGATATGACACCAAAAGCACAATCCATAACAAAAAAAATTGATAAATTGGACTATATCAACATAAAAAACTTCTGTTCATTGGAAGATGCTGTTAACAGAATGAAAAAACAAGGCAGGCCGGGCGCAGTGCCTCACGCCTGTAATCCTAGCACTCTGGGAGGCCGAGGTGGGTGGATCGCTTGAGGTCAGGAGTTCGAGACCAGCCTGAGCAAGAGCGAGACCCCGTCTCTACTAAAAAATAGAAAGAAATTATCTGGCCCCAACCAAAAACATATATATATAGAAAAAATTAGCCGGGCATGGTGGCACATGCCTGTAGTCCCAGCTACTCGGGACGCTGAGGCAGGAGGATCGCTTAAGCCCAGGAGTTTGAGGGTGCTATGAGCTAGGCTGACACCACGGCACTCACTCTAGCCTGGGCAACAGAGTGAGACTCTGTCTCAAAAAAAAAAAAAAAAACAAGGCAGAGACTGGGAGAAAATATTTGCAAAACATATCTGATAAAGGACTTGTACCTAAAATATATAAAGAATTGATATATCAATATAAGAAAACAATAACAACAAAAATAAAGATAGACAAAAGACTTAAATATACATGTCACCAAAGAAAATATATAGATGGCAAATAAGCAGAAAAAATGACATTTGTATTATTAATTCTTAAAGAAATATAAGTTAAAGTCACAATGAGATCCTATTATATACCTATTACAATGGCTAAAATTAAAAAGACTGACTATACCAAGTGTTGGAGAGGATACTGAGGAATTGTAATTCTTATAATGCTGGTGGAAATGTAACATGGTATAATCCCTTTGGAAAATGGTTGGGCAGTGTCTTAAAAAGTGAACCCAGCTATTCCATTTCATTCCTAGATATTTAGCCAAGAGACTGAAGGCAAATGTCTATATAAAGACTTGAACACAAATGGTCACAGCAGTTTTATTTATAATAGCCAAAACCTGTAAAGAACCTAAATATCCATCAACAGGTGAATGGATGAACAAACTGTGGTACATTCATCCCATGAACTACTACTCAGCAATGAAAATGAATGAACTACTGACACATGCTATGACGTGGATGAATCTCAAAATAATTATGTTGAGTGAAAAGAGCCACAGGGGAAAAAATACATAGTGTATGGTTACATTTATATACAATTCTAGAAAATGAAAGCTAACCCATAGTGACAGAAAACAGATCAATTGTTGCCTAGAAAAGGAGGACAAGGGGAAAGGGACAGACGGGAGAAATTACAAAGAGGCAGGAGAAAATTTTGGCAATGAGGGCATGTTCATTATCTTGATTGTATCTATGGTTTCATGGGTGTACACATATGTCAAAACTCATCAAATCACACACTTAAATATGTGCAAATTATTGCATGTCATCACTATGATAAAGTTGTTAAAAAAATAAAGTGAGAGTTTCTTCTCTTTGTCTTGATAAATACTTCTGAATTAATAAAGCCATTCAACTGGAGACATAAATATAAATATATGCAAGACTACTTTATTTGGTTGTTATGAATTCTAAATGACACAAGTATTTTCTCTAAATTCTCTGTGATGCCCGCCTGACCAAGTAGGTTCTCTGTTGTATTCAGAATTAATTTCAGAGATGGCTGCTCTATCATCTTAATATTGCAGTATTTGCTGACATTCAACTTTTCAATGTTATTAATAAATTACTATAAGATTTTTCATATTTAACTTATAAGAATTATCAGGGATTTTTATTTCAAAATATTAATTAAGGGAGCACAAGTGTTTTTGTTACAAGGATATCTTGTATAATGCTTAAGTCAGGTCTTGTGGTGTGCCCATCACCAGAATAGTGTTCATCGTACTGAATAAGTAAGTTTTTATCCACACCTACCCTCCCACCCTCCTCTCTTCTTGGTTTCTCATGTTCTTTATATTGCTTTTTTGTACCCATCTAACAGCTCCAACTTATTCATGAGAACACATGGTGTTTCATTTTCCATTCCTGGGATATTTCACTTAGGATATTTCACTTAAAGATAATCCCTCTGTGTTGCTGCAAATGCCATTATATCATTCCATTTCATGGCTGAGTAGTACTCCATGGTATATACATAATACATTTTCTTTATCCACTCGTGAATTGAAGGGCACTTAAGTTGATTCCACATCACTGCAAAAAATATGGAATGCTTCACGTATTTGTGTGTCATCCCTGTGCAGGGGCCCTGCTAATCTTCTCTGTATTGTTCCAATTTTAGCACATGTGCTGTTGAAGCAAGCACAAGAATTCTCATTTTTAAACAATTTCCATTGTATTGGTTCTTCTGTAAAAATAAGAATTGATGAGTCATTTTCCCTGCGTCACTCAAAGATTCTGTCATCTCAAGGCAATCTGACCTCAGTTTTCTCACCTACAAAATGGAAGAAACAGAAGTTTACGTGGGGCTCTGAGGATTCATGAGACTATGTTTTTGTAAACTCTAAAGTGCTATGCAAATGAGAACTTGCATTATGATTACTATAATTAATGACTATTTACCATAATCATTATTATTTCTAGTTTTTAAACAGCTACAGGTTTTCTATAATCAATAGCAACAACACTATAAATTCTTAGCTGGCAGAAACTATGCTTTATATTTCTTTTTTCTCTTTTTGAATCTCTCATGGCACCACATATAATTCTCAATATATAGTGAAGACTCAATAAATACTTGAGAGATTAATATTTTCTCCTCTCAATATACAAGAGGGTAAACATTGACGAAGGCAATAGAAGGTTTTTATTATATTTTTGCCCTAGAAAAATTATGATTATATTAAAATATTGAGTATGGTTGAAAGAATACTAGAATGGAAGTCTAAAAGCCTGAATTATTTTTCTGACAACAGAGTCGTGGTATTTGACAATAGTCTGCCTTGGGCTCTTTAGATTTCAGATTCCTCATCTGAAAAAGTGTTGAACCCCCCCCAAACTCAAATGCTCATCACTACAAACTTTCACCATTCTTTCACTAATAAGAGGATGATAAGGTGTTAGTTTTATGATGAACATTTTGCCATCTTCAATTCTGAAAAATGGCATGTTCATAGGGCACTAACATAAATGAATCAAAAAATAAGAAAAAATTTTTTGAAAAAGTTTAGACCTGATAGTTTTTAAAAATTCAAATATGCATTGCAGGAAAATGCAGAATTTTTTTTTCCTTTGTGTTTCAATTTAGTCCTTTTAAAAAATGTTTGAATTATGTTTCAGGGGAGATGGTCACCTTAAAATTTTTTGTGCATAGGACCTCTACTGACTTGATTGGAGAGACCATTCTCATAAAAGAACTATTTCTTGGAGAGAAAGCAGAATGCCATGTAGCACATTTGTTTAACAATTATGTTTAACTGGCCCTAGGACTAGGCACTTTCATCTCTCTTTCTCTAAATCCCCTGTTGTAATTGTTTATTGTGGCATACATAGCATTAAATCATATTAGAAGATCGCCTGATTTATTTTCTACTAAAATTGGTAGCATTAAATGGCATTAGGCAAGGAGAAGTTTAAAATTAAGCGTTGATGACATTAAAAGTTCAACCACTTCAGTCTTGGTAAAATGGACAGCTATACAGATTTGGGGAACTTCCTGATCTTCCCATTTGTTACATAAAACATTTCTAGTCTTCAGTTCAACAAATATTTATTAAACATCTATTATGAGCTAAGAACTGGGGATATAGAAATTAATAGCATTGTTCCTGCCCCCAAGGGCAAGAGAGATCAGAGAGATGATTAAACAAAATGTAACCCTTTGAAAATCATGATTCCATGTGGTCCAGTCTCAAAGCAGTTACGGAAGCATAGTCAGACAGCCAAAACCATACTTTTAAAGTGAGTCAACTTGTGTATCTCAAGCTCTAAGAAATGAAGTATAACACTTCTTTTTAAAATCTCTTTCTCGTCCATTTCCCTCTTACTGCAGCTGCTCCTGCCTTTCTCCTGAATTCCATGGACATTTTTCTCTCCTCCCCTCCACTCTATAACCCCAGCTGAATTTTTTGCTTCAGAAAATCCTGATTCTGCATTGAAGCTGCCTGAGAAAAATCTTAGCAGTAAGGGAAGAAACAGATCTGACTTGGCCAATAATCTCTTTAGCAGCCAGAAGTAGAGAAAAGGCTGGAATTTTTTCATGCTAATTTTTTTTTTTCTGACACAAAGGTACCATGTAATGGTGTGAAAGGTCTTGCAATAGAAATATGTGCCAGAAGAGTACTGGTCCAAAGGGAGTACTAGGGAGACTTTGCCAAGGACATCTTGTCACTTAGGTTCTGATGGTCTTAAGTTTGTCAGGCAGGTGAGGAGGGCTAATAGATTGCGGGGAAGGACAAATTTCATTTATTTGAATCTTTGGACTTGGGTAAATTAGGAAGAACCAACCAATAAAAGACCTTGAAGATGAAGCATTTCTTTTCTTCCTGGTTAAGGACATGGCAGAAATATATAGAGAATTGAATGTTTCCTTTGGAATGGCCAGCATTTGGCAGGATTGCATACAAAATATGATGACGTGAAGATGTTTTGAACATTATAGGATTAAAAAGAAAAATAGGAACAAATAAAAATATTCCTAACTCCAATATGTTAGATTCATTTATGTGATTCTGAATGTAATTCTAACCCACATGACATAACTGGAAAGAGATCAAATGTAGCGGTATTGAGAGACTTCAATTATCAAGGGAGCTGCTAGGAAAATCATTCTGCTAAAAGTGGAATGTCTGATAAATTCTTGGCTTGCCTGCTGACAGTGTCATTTCACAGAAACAGGAGGTAGTGACAGAGGGAGCTGCATCTCTGAAATTAATTCTGAATACAACAGAGAACTACTTGGTCAGGTGGGCATTGCAGGGAATTTAGGAGAAAATAATTGTGTCATTTAGAATTCATAACAACCAAATAAAGCAGAGTTGCATATATTTATATTTATGTTCTCTGGTTGAATGGTTTCATTAATTCATAAGTATTTATCAAGCACCTACTGTGTGCTGTACTTGCTTATTTACCAGGGGTGTGCCTGCATATATTTTTACTGAGTCTTTATCCTTAAAGACTTTTGAAAAAGTCAAAGAAAAAAAAACAGATGATCCCTCCACCCCAGATTCATCATACTGTGAATTCAAAGGTGCCACATTAATGATAATAACTCATATTTCCCTAGATGTGGCCTTTAAGCTGCTTTAAGAAGATTTCAGAGTCTGCAACTCTCCCCCATCCCCCGAGTGCATACACGTTCATGCGTGCACACACACAAACACACACACTCTTCTTGGAGTATTCAGAAAATGACCCAATTCTAAGAATTTTCAGAAATCAAAAGAGGGATTTGGATTTGGATGTTCTCATTGTCATGGAATTGGGAATGTGAGACAAGTTTATCTATGTATCTGATAGCCTCAGCTAAGCTCTCTCTCTTTCTCTGTTTCTCTGAGAGCTAGACAAAAGACAGGGATCAATTCAAGTGACAGCCACCACCCTACAGATACTCAGACTCACTGTTCACCATCGGACCAAGCTGACATACCCACTCCCTTCTCCTCATAGGTTACACTCCGCACCACAGAACTCCTCAGTCCCTCACTAAAGAGACTTCTAGCAGGCCTGCCACACCGGCTTACTAGATTGTTCTAGTGGCAGCTTAGGCTCAGGATGGGGGCCCCACCACAGATAAATCTCCTTCCATGGCTCAAGTGGGTGGGAATTGAGGCACTCTCAAATATAAAAATCTTAAATTCAATTTTAAATTATCTATGACAAAAGGGAGGAAGACACTGATGGAAACTACTTAGGCTGCTTAGGGAGTTTTGTTGGGTTCCCATTTAAAAAGAGCACATTCCAGCCTGAGCAAGAGCGAGACCCCGCTCTTTAATAGAAAGAAATTTTCTGGCCAACTAAAAATATAGAAAAAAAAAAAAATTAGCCGGGCATGGTGGTTCATGCCTGTAGTCCCAACTACTCGGGAGGCTGAGGCAGTAGGATCGCTTAAGCCCAGGAGTTTGAGGTTGCTGTGAGCTAGGCTGACGCCACGGCACTCACTCTAGCCCAGGCAACAGAGGGAGACTCTGTCTCAAAAAATAAATAAATAAATAAAAAGAGCACGTATAGCCGGACTCAGTGGCTCACTCCTGTAATCCCAGCAACTGGGGAGGCTGAGGCAGGAGAATTGCTTGAACCCAGGAGTTTGAAGCAGCAATGAGCTATGATATTGCCACTGCACTCCAGCCTGGTTGACAGAGCAAGACTCCATCTCTTAAATAAATAGATAAATAAAGTAAAATAAAAAGAACACATGTAAAGACAGAGAAAGAGATACATAACCAAGAGTGAAAACAGAAGCGGAAAAACAAAGCTAGAGAAATTTATCAAAACTGAAGCTCAGGATAAGTTTAGGTATGTAAAAAGGCCAAAGGCCAGGGGGAAAAAACTTCTAAAGCTATCTTAGAGTGAAAAAAGAACAAGGAAAAACAGTTCAATGTTTGATTTTCATCTTATTATGCTAACAGATTACACAAAGAAAGAACTACTCATCTCCTAATTGGCTTCTATTTTCTCTATCAAGGAAAATGATCTTCAAACTGAAAAGAATAGAATAAACATTAGTTAAGAGGGAAATAAAGCTCAATTTAGTTGAAGAGATGATGAGAGCGCTCCTAGCTGTTTTGAATAACTTCAAGCCCCCAGATTCAGAAAAATGCTTCCCTGGGGACTGGGGGAGTGCACAGGTGTGGTATCAGGAACACTGGTGGCAGCAGCCGTTGAGTATTTATGGAGGAGAGAATGTGATGGCAGAAGACTGGAGACAAGTAAATGTCCTGATTTTCTAAAGTGGAAAATGGTATTACTGCAAAAACAACAGAATGCTGCCCTCTACAACAATCCCTGGAAAAGTGTTAGAGAATTTTATTAACAAGCTGTTTTGAAAGTATGTAGAGAGATACATGGCAATCTTGGGAGCCGGCGGGGTTTACTGAGACCAGAGCACTCCATGATGATGACTCTTGTGTATTGTCAGGAACAGGAGGAGGGTACAGAGTGGGATTTATAATGATTTAAAGAAGCAAAGTTTTAAAAAAAAGAGAGAGAAGATCAAATGGGTACTTGCCCCTTGATTGTATGTATCTGTTTACTAAAGGCAAAGTTGGGATAACAGCTGAAAAAAGGAACTGCCGAGCAAGTGGCCACCTTGACTGATGAGATGGTAAAAGAGTCTGGGTGAATGCTAGCTGAAAATACTAAAATAAGCAAAAGAAAGCTAATGTAGAGTGGAAACAGTATTTATCAGTAATTCAGAAGAAGCTAGAATTGATTAGTATATACTCACCACCCCTGATCAGTACCATGTGGGGGAAAGTCCACATGTTTCTCAGGACTATTTGTGAGGATAATAAATAACAATCAATCAGACCAGAGCAGCAAATGATCTTAACCTACAATTTTTGTACTAAAAGGGATCTTTGCAACATGTAGTAGCAAAAGCTGCTGAGGGTGGGGGAAAGTTTCAAGTAAGATCACACAGGTTGGGTGCTAAACTCATTTGGTTTTCTTGATGTGTTTACCAGCAGAAGTTCAGGATGACGCTGTAGCTATCTAGATTTCAGAATTCCTTTTCTTTTTTTTTTTTTTTACTCACCACTATACGAATGAGGACAGATTTCAGGATTCTTAATAAATCTCTTATATTATCCATTTATAAAATACTATCATTTGTCTAAGTCTTCTATATGTCACACACTGTGGTAGGCTTTTTGTGATCATTATCGCTAATGCTTACAAAAGCCCCATAAAGGTATGATATCTCCAAATTACAGATGAGGAATATGAGGCTCAGAAAAGTTAAGTAATTTGCCATAATTTTCAGTAAGTAAGAGGTGGAGCTGGTATTTGAATTCAGCTCTTCTGCTCTAAACCTATGCTCTTGTACCATACTGCATGGCACAATGGCGTGAACTCTCTATGTATGTTTGGACCAGTTGATAATATAGTCAGAAAGATTTCCACATATATAAATGATTGTACTAAAAGGAATTTGATAAATTTCAGGTATAAAACCAAGAGTAGGGTCCTTGGGCCTATTTCATGTTATTATCAATGGCTTGGGTAAAAACATATGGCATGAAGGCAAGGAGGATAGCCAATGCTTTCTATAAAAGAATCTATATTTAAAAGTATGTACAAGGTGTGACAATGGATCCCAAACTGGCTGGGTAAAATTAAGTAGAGATTAAATGGTAAATCTTGCATTTGGAATACAAAATTATTATCTTTCTAAATATGTATTGACAATATTTAGTTCACTAACAATGTATATAAAAAAGACATAAGGATTTTAATCAACAGAAACTCAATAGGAGTCAGCAAAGTGATATGTAGCCAAAAAGAAGAGGGGAAAATAAATCCTAAGGCTGTGTTAATACTTATTCATTCATTCATTTCTATTTATTGTGCACTAATCAAAGGAAATTAAAGAATATTTTACTCTACACTCTTATTAATACTGTATCACATATATGGTTAAGAGTGTTCCAGATGTATCATAGTTTAAAAGTAACTTTTAAATAATTGGAATGAGACCAAGGATGGGTCTTGGTGACAAGACATAGAGAAAATTCTGGATAACATGTCCATTGAGAAAGAGTAGTATGAACTTAGAGTGCTCAGCCTGCAAACTTCTCAAATATTTGAAAAGAATAGATTTCATCAAACTGGTTATTCATTCATTCATTCTTAATTCATTGAATAAATATATATTTCACTTTTATTATATTCTAAACATACCAGGCACTGTACTTGGTACAAGGAAGAAAAAATATCAAAGACATGATTCCTGCACTGAAAGATTTTTTTAGTATAGTGAGAGAGAAAGACGAGGAAAACCAAGCGTCAGTGTATGTGCTATGTTAGAGGGCTTCCTGCAGCACAAAGAAAGAGCATCTAGATCAGGCTCTGAGGTCGGTGAAGGTCCCCCAGAAAAAAGTATGTTTGAGATAAGATTAAGAAAATGACTGAGCACTAACTGGCTGAAGGACAGGGAAGAAGAGAGAACATTCCAAGAAGAGGGAACAGATGTGTGAACGAAAATCAAAAGAGCAAAAAAAGAATTGGTGAAAAAACAAGTAGAGTCATGTATCACTTAATGATGGGGATATGTTCTCAGAAATGTGTTGTTAGGTGATTTCTTCATTGTGTAAACATCATAGAGTGTACCTGCCCAAACCTAGATGGCATAGCCCCTACACACCTTGGCCATATGGGACAGTGTTTTGCTCCTAGGATACAAACCTGTACAGCATGCTACTGTACTGAATACTGTAGGCGATTGCAACACAATGGTAAGTATTTGTGTATCTGAACACAGAAAAAGTATAGTAAAAGTACAGTATTATGATCTTATGGGACCACCGTTGTACATGCAGTCTGTCCTTGACCGAAACATCCTTATGCAGTACATGACTATAGTTGTGATAATTGAAACAAAGGACATGTGCATAGGAAAGGAGGCCTGAGTTGTATTCTAAACTAAGGAATTTATACTTTATCCTGAAATCTAGGCGGAGTCTTGAAGCATTTAAAACTGGGTAGTGACATGATTATATCTTAATTTTAGAAGGATTCTCTCGGGCAACAGTAGAGCCAGCCTCGATCCTTTAGGACTGGTTAAGAGATATAGTCGATTCTCATTATTTGCAGTAGTTACATTCTATAAAGTCTCTGTGAGCACTGAGTTACCGAATTGTTTCCAGGAGAAGGATAGGGTTAGGCTCCTGTGAGCAAGCTTCTGATCACAACATTTTCATCAATTGATCAATACATTACAGTGTTTTATGTGTGTTTATGTTTACAGACACTATATGTAGACTCACACATGCTTGTGTGCATATGTATTAGTATATGTGTGTATGTACGTATAAATACATTTATCTCATAAATAATTAAATGCAGTATTTCTTTATAATAAAACATCAGCTGAAAAGAGTTTAACATTTTCCTGACCCTGGGTAACATGACCATAAATTTCGTTGGCTTCCAGCTTCACAACAATGCTGTTCACTATGCCTTTTAAATTGGTCATCATCTCATGAATCTGAAATTTAGCCACTTTTCCATCTTTTCCATAGCTTCATCACACACCAGAGCTATTACTTTAGCACTTTCTGAAGTGCTTCATATATAAATTGACAAATTTTCTCTTCCTTTTTCTGGGTGTACCATATTGTTGATTCGTTATTATCAAAATCATGGCCAACAGCACTATAATTCACGTCTAAACAAAGCTATCTAACAAATGCATTTTCTCCATAAGGTACTTCATAGCCATCTTGTACTTAGGCACTTAGCAACATTAGGCAGCACTTTGGCATTGTACTTGGGGGAAGGTGCATTTTAAGCAGTGGAATCACCAAAGGAAAAAAAGGGGGACACAAAAATGCAAAAATTATGCCACCAAATAGACCTTAAAATGAACACTTATTTATAGTATGAGAGCTGAAATAGGAAGACAGAGCATGGCCTTGTTTAACTTCAGCTGAAAATGGGCCCATTAGGTGACTCAAAATTTTCACCTTTATGTTCATGTTTAGGAGTGACTGTGAAATTACTACAAGTATTGATTTACAAATAAATTTTAGCAAGTAAACAAATTTGCAAGCATGGAATCTGCAAATAATGAGGACTGATTGTACTTACAGAAATCTGAGCTATAGCTGATGAACACTGGAATTAAGGCAGCAGCAATGGGGAGAGAGTGAAGGGGATGAGTCCATTCCTTAAAAATATTCATTGAGTTTCAACTATGTACAAAGTTTAGTGCTAAGAACCAAGACTATGTTGGAGCCTCTCAATTCTGAGATATGTAGGTGGTAAGGAGAATGTCAGGGTACCTACATTTTGGTCATTGACTCTTAAAAAACAGAGTTTTGAGGCATAACAAATTTACTACTAAAAATCTGTTCATGAAGGTTGAGCAGTGACCTAATTGAGTAGAAATATTTTTAAGGATTTAGAATCCACTGGAGGTTTACACAGAGGGCAGAATGGTAAAGGAAGAAAGTCATCTAGGTTTTGTTCTAAATTTGTGGCTTAAGTAGATGTCTTAGTTGCTATAACAAAATACTACAGACTGGGTAATTTATAAATAGAAATTTATTTCTCACAGTTCTGGAGGCTAGGAAGTCCAAGATCAAGTTGCTGGCATTTGGCGTCTGGTGAGGGTCTTCTTGCTGCATCCTTGCATGGCAGAAGGGCTGAAGAGCAGAAAGAAGCCTAAGTTAGTTCCTTCCAGCCCTTTAAAGGCACTACTAATCTATTCATAAGGGCTCTGCCCTTGTGACTTAATCACTTCCCCCAAAGGCTCCATGTCTTAATAATCTTAATACCACCACAATGGGGATTAAATTTCAACATGAATTTTGGAGAGGAGATGTTCAAACCATAGCAGTAGATGATTGCCTGGTAGCCCCATTCACTAAGGTGGGGCAACAGCAGGAGAAGCAGATTGGGCACAGAAAGAATCTGAGATCTGTTTGGGACACATTCAATTTGAGAGGTCTATAGAACATCCAAATAAAGATGTTCCACAGGGAATTGAAATACACAGCTCGAACTTTCTGAGTGCTCTGGGTCAGAGATGAAGAATTAGGAGTTGGAAGCTGAAGTTAGATGCTTATATGAGGATATACAGGACATATATACATACTGATGGAGAAAAAATCCAGGTGACCAAAAAAGGAGCCTGGGGAATATGGTCATTTAAAGGACAAATTGAGGAGGAGGAACTGACAAAGGAGACTTGATACAAAATAGATGTAGATATAGCAGTAAAAATCAGGTATCACAGAAGCTGAGAAAAAAGTTTCAGATGGAATATCCAAAGCTGAAGAGAGGTAAAATAAGCAAACAGTAAAGGTAACAGTAAAGATAGAGATAACTGGAAATTATAGGTGGACTGATTTTTTTTTTGCTCAATATTAAAAAAAAATAATTATTTAATAAGACCAGTGGGAAAATGGAATAGGTTTCCTCATAAGATGGTGAACACTTTGCCAGTGATTTATGCAAACAGTGACACAATGACCACCATTGAACAGTATTTCAGGAAGAAGTCTTCCACTAGATAGGAGATGGTAGTAAACAATCTTTTCAGACCACCCTTCAAACTCTAAGACAGTATGCTCTGAATCAGGAGGGGAGCAGAGAGGGTGCAGTATAAGGCTAGACGGGAGATCTTATTGACATGAGAACAGAGGATTTAATATTTTGTCAAGGATTCCTGGAACCAGCCCTAAGAGTTTATTGGAATGGCTCCTTGAAACTTGGATGAAATGGTAGCCAAAGAGTAAATGAGGTCAAGACACCAGAATTTCCATGGTGTAGTACAGAAGAAAGGGTTAGAAGGCTCAGGAGGGTTGGAATATTTGGATGGACATGTGGTGTCAATCCTGAGACCAGAGATAAGGTGGCGGACTAGAAGCCCCTGGCACATGCTGCTCCCACAGAGAGGATGTAAAGTGGTGAGTAGATGTTCACCTTTGAATGGATGGTCTAAGAGAGAGCACTGGGATTCAACAGAGAAGTGACAGGAGGCACCAAAAGCAAAGGAGTGGGAAGTAGGGTGGCCCGCTTGTCCAGACTGGCAGTGGCTGGGAGAGGCTATCGCATGTGAGGAAGAGGTAGGTAAGAGACCCCAGGGGCTCCACACTCCTGCATGGACTTTGCAATCCTAGCTGTGGGAGGGCCCCTTCCACCCTGAAAGGCCTCTAGACTAACACAGGGAGCTGCGTAGAGACTGCACAGTGGCATTGCTCCAGAGAGGGGCACAGCAGGGTCCCACAGGCTTCTGATCCCTGAGTGCTGCAGCTGGCACCATTCTGAGATTCTAGCCCCAGAGTGCTGCATCGGCCTGGGGGCCAGCACCACTGCTGCCACCTCCCCGTGGCCACTGCTGGGCCAGGGAGGGAGCATGAAGGCTGGATACTCTTGTGTGCCCTGTGGAAAAGTGTCACT
Organism: Varecia variegata; assembly: GCA_028533085.1. Classification (NCBI taxonomy): domain Eukaryota; kingdom Metazoa; phylum Chordata; class Mammalia; order Primates; family Lemuridae; genus Varecia; species Varecia variegata. The sequence goes on along the minus strand of CM052440.1, from coordinate 66,457,449 downwards.
GGACTGCTGCTACTGCTGCTGTTGCTACTGCAGGACCCAGGTAGAGCAATCCCCCCCAGCCTCTGCTGCCACTTGCTCAGAGGGAACTGCTCTGCTGCTGCTGCTGCTGTTGTTATTGTTGTTGCTGCTGCTGTAGGACCCAGGTGAGCAAACCTCCACAGCTCTCGACCTCTGCTGCCACCACTAAGGGAGGCCCGCTGCACTGCTGCTCCTGCAGTTGGTGCAGGACCCAGGCAGGAGCAAAACCCCACAGCCCCCGAACTCTGCTGTCACTGCTGAGAGGGGCCTGATCCACCCCTGTCCAAGCTTTTACCAACGGCCTGGGGACCAGCCTGCCTCTCCACAAGAACATACCCCAGCACCTGCTTGGACTGAGATACCCACAGGGGAGTGGGAGTCACCAGAGAGCAGCAGTGTTGCAGAGTTTGGACCCATAGGGTGGGCTGCCCCAAGGGGACTGGGAAGTGCCAGGAATGCTTCTTAGGACAGAGTAGGGCAGAGCGTGCACTCTCCTATACCGAGAGCACCTGGCTTGTGATCCAAAGTTGTCTGTACCCCTCCCGGTGGAGACATGAGCACAGAGAAGAGTCTATAGAGTGGGAGAGTGTCGTCATCCCAGAGCAGAAACAGCACCAGAACCCAGGAAGGGATGTGGAGATGGGGACCTTCCCTCATTCAACAACCCAGTGCTGCAAACATAGCCACCTCTGCTCCCAAGCACAAGCCTTTGGCTCTGCAGTCCCAACCCAGGAATTTCAGTCTCTGGATCTCTACATCAGTGGATTCACAGCCAACTCTCCCCAGCACCCACTCAGGCTGCAGCAGCTTGTGGGACCAGATTCCATGGAGTTTAGGACTCACTCCTTTCCCTCTAAAAAGCCACAGCAAACATCTTTGAATGTTCCAAGGACAAAAGCTACCACATCTGAGGGAGGGCAGGGCTAGCAGTCCTGTCCCTGAGCTACCTTTCTCTTCTGGGAGGAGCCCACCTTCCCTGGAGGCAAGTCCCTGGCAAAACCCCCCCGCGCTCCCATGGAGCATTTCAGCCATGGGAGTCCATAGCCAATCTGGCAGCCCTGCACACAGAGGGTTAACTGCCTCCACCATATCTGCTGCAACTGGGCCCAGGTGGAAGCTGGCATCTTGGCACTTTTGGGGCCCCAAAGGGCAGAGATGAGAGGGAGGTATAAGTGGCTTGTGTGTCCCACAGCAGCCTGGCTCTGCTAATCTCATCAAGAGAGTCCTGCCCCTCCTGTCACAGGCTCAGAGTGCAGCTACCCTTCTCCTGCCTAAGCATTCTTCTGGAGCAGCAGAGAAGAACTGGAGAACTGCAAAGCTATCTGTTTTGAACTGAGGGAAGAGATTCCAGATGAGATGGAACCAGCATAAGATTGCTGGTGATATGAAAAAACAGGCTCCCAGAGGATCACACTAGCTCTCCAGCAATGGACTCCAACCAAAAGGAAATTTTTGAAATTTCAGATAAGGAATTTAAAATATGGGTCACAAGTAAGCCCAATGGGATTGATGAGGGTTGAAAATAAACACACACACACAACTCAGGACATGAATAAAAAATTCACTGAAGAGATAGTTTTTAAAAAAGCAAAGCAGACCTCCTGGAAATGGGAATTTCAAAATACAGTGGAAAGTTTTAGCAACACACTAGACTAAGCAGAATAAAGAATTTCAGAGCTTGAAAACAAGACTTTTGAATTAACCCAATCAGTTGAGAATAAAGAAAAAAGAATCAAGAGAAATGAAAAACGTCTCCAAGAAATATGGAATTATGTAAAAATCCTAAACATAAGAATCATAGGTATGTTTGAGGGAGAAGAAGAAAAAGCAAAAATCACAGAAAACATATGTGAGGGAATTAAAGAGGAAAACTGCCCTGGTCTTGCTAGAGATTTAGACATCCAGTTACAAGAAGGTCAACGAACTCCTGGGAGACTTATTGCAAACAGGACATCACCAATACGTACAAAGTAATCAGTCTGACCAAAGCTAAAGTGAAGGAGAAAAAGCTACAAGCTTTGAGATGAAAGCATCAAGTAACTTACAAAGGAAAACTCATCAGACTAACAGCAGACATTTCAGCAGAAAACTCACAAGCCAAAGGGACTAGGGTCCCATTTTTAGTATTGTTAAGCAGAACAACTGTCAGCTAAGAATTTTGTATCCTGCAAAACTGAGCTTCATAAATGAAAGAGAAATAAAATCTTTTCCAGACAAGCAAACACTAGGGGAATTTGTTACCACTAGACCTGCCCTACAAGAAATGTTCAGAAATGTTCTAAACACTGAAAAGAATGTTAGACACTCACCAGTGTAAAAACACCGGAAAGTAAAAACTCATAGCTCCTATAAAATAGTAATGCAAAAGGTAATACACAGCAAATAGATAACAATCAACATGATAACTAGAACAGTACCTCACTTATCAATATTAACATTGAATGTAAATGGTCTAAATGCCCCACTTAAAAAATATAGATTGATAGACTGAATTAAAAAAAAAAAACCCACATAACCCAAATATCTGATGTCTCCAAGAAACTCATTTAACTCATAAAAAGAGTCTCATAGACTCAAGGTAAAGGGGTAGAAAAAATATTCCACTCAAATGGAAACCAAGGTGAGCAGGACTAGCTATTTTTATATTAGATAAAACAACAACAATGAAAAAGGAAAAAGATGGTCAATAAATAATGATGAAGTGATTGATTAAACAAGAAGATATAACAATCCTAAATATATATGCACTCAACACCAGAGCTCCCAGATTCATAAGTAAATACTACTAGACCTAAGAAATGAAATAAACAGCAACATAATAATAGTGGAGGAATTCAACACTCCACTGACAGAGCTAGACAGATCATTGAGGTAGAAAATCAACAAAGAAGCACTGGACTTAAACAGGACTCCAGAACAAATGGACCTAACAGACATTTACAGAACATTCTACCCCAAAACTACAGAATATAGATTCTTCTCATCCAGACATGGAACATTTTCCAAGATAGACCATATGTTAGGCCACAAAATAAGTCTCAGCAAATTTTAGAAAATCAAAATCATACCATGTATCTTCTTAGATCAAAGTGGAATAAAACTACAAATAAATTCTGAGAGGAACTCTCAAAAATATACAAATATGTGGAAGTTAAACAACCTGCTGCTGAATGATCTTTGGGTCAATGATGAAATCAAGAGGGAAATAAAAAAATTTCTTTAATCAAATGATTATGGTGACACAAACTATCCAAATCTCTGGGATACTGTGAGCAGTGCTAAGGGGGAGGTTCATAGCACTAAAGCCTACACCAAAAAGGCAGAAAGATCACAAATTAACAACCTAATGTCACACCTCTGGGAACCAGAAAAACAAGAACAACCAAACTCAAAGCCAGCAGAAGACAAGAAATAACAAAGATCAGAGCAGAACTAAATGAAATTGAAACTAAAAAACAATACAAAGGATCAATGAAACGAAAATTTGGTTCTTTGAAAAGATAAACAAAATCAACAGACCACTAGCTAGATTAACGAGGAAAAGAGAGGATTAGAATAAACTCAATCAGATACGAAAAAGGAGACATTACAATTGATACCACAGAAATACAAAAGAACATCCAAGACTAATAAGAATGCCTCTATGCACACAAACTAGAAAATTCAGAGGAAATTGATGAATTTTTTGAAATACAACCTCCTAAGCTTAAATCAGGAAGACATAGAAATCCTGAACAGACCAATAATGAGTAGTGAGATGGATCTGTAATAAAATTCTCCCCCAACACACAAAAGCTTAGGACCAGATGGATTCATAGCCACATTCTACAAGACCTGCAAAGAAGAATTGGTATCTATCCTACACAAATTATTCCATAACACTGAGAAGGACAGAATCCTCCCTAACTCATTCAACAAGGCTAGGAATACCAAATACCTAAGCCAATACTAAGCCTAAGGAATACCAAATACTTAAGCCAAAGCTAGGAATACCAAATACCTAAGGAATACCAATACCTAGGTATTAGGTATTTGGTATCAAAATACCAAATACCAAAGCCAGGAAAGGACACAACAAAAAAGAAAGCTACAGATCAATAACATTTATGAGCATATATGCAAAAATCCTCAAAAAAAATACTAGTAAATCAAATCCAACAGCACATCAAAAAAATAATTCACCATGATTAAGTGGGTTTCATCCCAGAGATGAAAGGATGGTTCAATGTATGAAAATCAATAAACATGTTGGCCAGGCACAGTGGCTCACGCCTGTAATATTAGCACTCTGGGAAGCTGAAGTGGGAGGATTGCTCGAGATCAGGAGTTTGAGACCAGCCTGGGCAAGAGCGAGACCCCGTCTCTATTAAAAATAGAAAGAAGTTAGCTGGACAACAAAAATATATGGAAAAAATTAGCCAGGCATGGGGGTGCATGCCTGTAGTTCCAGCTACTTGGGAGGCTGAGTCAGAAGGATTGTCTAAGCCCAGGAGTTTGAGGTTGCTGTGAGCTAGGCTGATGCCACGGCACTCTAGCCCAGGCAACAGAGAAAGACTGTCTCCAAAATAATAAATAAATAAATATGTTCACCACATAAACAGAATTAAAAGCAAAACCATATGCTTACCTCAATAGATGCAGAAAAAGCATTTGATAAAATCCAGCACCACTTCATGATCAAAACCCTTAAAAAACTAGGCATAGAAGGAACACACCTCAAAATAACAAAAGCCATATACAACAAATCCACAGTCAATATCATACTGAATGGGGAAAAGCTGAGAGCTTTCCCCCAAGAGCTAGAACAAGACAAAGATGCCCACTTTCAATATAGTACTGGAAGTCCTAGCCAGGGCAATCAGGTAAGAGAAAGAAATAAAAGGCATCCAAATCAGAAAAGATAAAGTCAAACTATCCCTATTTACTAATTACGTGATCTTATATCTAGAGACCCCTAAAGATCTCTCCAAATGACTCCTCAAATTAACAAATAGATTAAGTAAAGTCTCTGGTTAGAAAACTGATGTACACAAATCAGTAGCATTTCTATATACTAATAACATCCAAGCTGAGCATCAAATCAAGAACTCAATACCATTTACAATAGCTGCAAAAACAAACAAACAAAAAACCCAAAACCAAACCAAACCAAACAAACAAAAACACACAAAAAGAAACCAAAAGAACCCCCCAAAACCTAAGAATACACTCAACCAAGGAAGTCAAAGATCTCTATAAGAACGAAGCACTGATGAAAGAAATCATTGATGACACAAATGGAAAAACATCTCATGCTCATGGATTGGAAGAATCAATATTGTTAAAATGTCCATACTGCCCAAAGTGATTTACAGACCAGTACAATTCCCATTGAAATACCAAAGTCATTATTTCACAGAATTAGGAAAAACAATCCTAAATATCATTTGGAATCAAAAAAGAGCCTGAATAGCCAAAGAAATCCTAAGCAAAAAGAATAAATCTGGAGTCATTATGTTACCTGACTTCAACTTATACTACAAGGCTATAGTAATCAAAACAACATGGCACTGGTATAAAAACAGATGTATAGACCAATGAAACAGAATATAGAAACCAGCAATAAACTATATACCTACAAGAAACTGGTCTTCAACAATCCAGACAAAAACATATGTTGGGAAAAGGACCCCTTATTCAATAAATGGTGCTCAGAAAATTGGAGAACCACATGCAGAAGAATGAAACTGGATCCGTCTCTCTCACCGTACATAAAAATTAACTCAAGATGAATTAAAGACTTAAATGTAAAACTGGCACTTTAAAAGCCTTGGAAGAAAACTTAGGAAAAACCCTTCTGGACATTGGCCTAGGCAAAGAAATTATGACTAAGACCTCAGAAGCAAATACGACAAAAACAAATATAAATAAATGGGATTTAATTAAACTAAAAAGTCTCTGCTCAGCAAAAGAAATAATCAACAGAGTAAATAGACAACCTACACAATAGGAGAAAATATTCACAAACCATATATCCAACAAAGGACTAATGCCCAGAATCTACAAGGAACTCAAACAAATCAGGATGAAAAAAACAAATAACCCCATTGAAAAGTAGCAAAAGACATGAGCAGACAGTTTTCAAAAGAAGACATACAAATGGTCACCAAAAATGAAAAAAATGCTTAACATCATTAATCATTAGGGAAATGAAAATTAAAACCACAATAAGATATCACCTTACCCCTGTCAAAATGGCCATTATTAAAAAGTCAAAAAACAATAGATATTGGCATGGATGTGGTGAAAATGGAATGCTTATACACTGAAGGTGAGAAGGTAAACAACTTCTATGAAAAACAGTATGGAGATTTCTCAAAGAATTAAAAGTAGATCTACCATTTGATCCAGAAATCCCACTACTTGAGATCTACCCAAAGGAAAAGAAGTTATTTTATATAAAAGACACCTGCACTCATATGTTTATTGCAGCACAATTCACAATTCACAATTCCAAAGATATGGAACCAACTTAAGTGCTTACCAATGGATGAGTGGATAAAGGAAATGTAGTATATATATACCACAGAATACTACTCAGACATCAAAAAGAATGAAATAATGTCTTTTGCAGCAACTTGGATGGAACTGGAGGCCATTATTTTGAGAGAAGTAACCCAGGAATAAAAAACCAAATGCTCTTGTAGGAGCTAAGCAATAGGTATGTGTGGTTATACAGACAGACTTAATGGACATTGGAGACTCAGAAGGGGGAGGTTAGAAGGGAGATATGGGATGACAAATTACCTATTGTGTACAATGTTCACTATTCGGGTCACAGGTATAATAACAGCCTAGACTCCTCCAATGTGTAATTAATCCACGTAACAAAAAACCACTTGTACCCTCTAAATCTATTTTTTACAAAATCCTGAGACCCCACAGCTTTACTATATTTTCTGAAAAGGGACATAAGGATGTGTTCCCATGTATTGAGTAATTACTTAAATGTAGCAATCACAAGCTTTATGACACATCCTAGTATTGGTTTCCCCTCTGCTATGGTTTGACTGTGTCTCCCAAAGTTCATGTGTCGGACACTTGATCTCCAGTTTGGAGGTTTTGGGACGTGGGGCCTAATGGAATGCATTTGGATGATGGGGGCATTGCCTCCATGAATGGATTAATGCAATTATTGTGAGAATGGATTTCTTACAAAAGGATGAGTCCAGACACTCTTGTGAGTTCTCTCTCTCTCTCCCCCTTCCTCCCTCCCCTTCCTTCTCTCCCTCTCTTGTCCTTCTGTCTTCTGCCAGGGGATGATGCAGCAAGAATACTCTCACCAGATGCCAGTCCCTTGATCTTGGGCTTGCCTCCCTGAACCATGAGCCAAAAATTTTCTGTTCGTTATAAATTATCCAGTCTGAGATATTCTGTTATCACAGCACAAAATGGATTAAGACACCCTCTGTCTCTGCTTTACTCTGCTTATGCCTCACCCCTGCTCTCTAGGATTGCACTTGCTTGTAAAATAACAGCAAATAGGCTCTGCTTTCTGGGGAACCCAGATTATAACAGTTTTTTTATAAGTGTATTCTCAGGAAAAAAAAAAGTCTTTTCTTGTGTTGTGATATAACATTAACATAACTATCATCCATTGTTGATGTCTTATCCTACACCCTTATATAATTTCCTCTATAATGTTGTCATGGCACCTAGTTATAATATGGCTTATTATTTGACTATTATTTCACTCTCACTTGAATTTTTCAGAGGAGGTGTTAGGATTCCCATTGCCAATATCTGGCAAATTCCAAACTGAGTCTTAGTTTTATTTCCTGGCTTCATTACTAACCACCCTAGGATCCTTTGTAGTATTTCTCTTTCTTAACTGGTGTTTTCAGCACCTTCCAATTTTGTATTGTCTGAGAACTACATAAATGCGAGCATGGTAGAACTCAAGCAGCTGTATGTATTTAACTACAAGGTTGGATGCCCAATTCGTGCACTGAGTATGCAGCCATCGGGAGAGCTCTGAAAGGAAAATCTGCAAAGCTTCCAGCATATTTTATTAATGACCAGCCAGACACCATAACCCACACCAGGGAGATGAGGACCTAATTAATTAGGCATAATACTACTTAGCACTTACCATTTTCAATAAATATTACTACATGAATGAAAGAATCCTCAAAAGACTCCCGTGAAGCAGGAACTATTAATTCTGTTTTACAGCTGGGGAAACAGAAGCAGAAAGGTTCTCGGATTTTCTCAAAGCAACAAAGAGTGATGGCATCACTTCCCCCTTTGGCTTTCTCAGAGCTGGTCCCCTGGCCCCCTAGGCTATTTTTGGAGCGTGGCTCTCTCAAAGGTCAAGGGGCTGTGTGGCCATAACAATAGACTGGGTGCATGGAAGTGCAAGACTAGCCTTAAGAACTTTATATGGAAATTGCCCATTGGTTTCTCCTACTTCCTTTGAGGGCAGGGATTATATGTTATACACATGTGCTAGTAAGTTGCACAGTCCCTGGCACATAGCAGGTGCTCAGTAAATATTTGTTTATTCATTGTTTAAACAAAACATTAAATATCTGCTCTGTTCTAGACATTCTCCTTGCCCTCATGGAGCTTAGAGTGTAGTGGCAAAGAATATATAATAAACCAATAAATTATTAAATATATGGAATGATAGATAGTGGTAAATGCTATGCAGGGGGTGACCTAAAGGAGGAGGGGAGTAAGACATGAAAATATCTGGAAGAAGAGTAATTAAGGGGGTGGGAACAGCAAGTACAAACTCCTAAGGCAGGAGCATCTTTGCCATGCTCAAGAAATAGCAAAGAAGGCAGTGTGGCCAGGCGCGGTGGCTCACGCCTGTAATCCTAGCACTCTGGGAGGCCGAGGCGGGAGGATTGTTTGAGCTCAGGAGTTCGAGACCAGCCTGAGCAAGAGTGAGACCCCGTCTCTACTAAAAATAGAAAGAAATTATATGGACAGCTAAAAATATATAGAGAAAAATTAGCCGGGCATGGTGGCACATGCCTGTAGTCCCAGCTACTCGGGACGCTGAGGCAGAAGGATCGCTTAAGCCCAGGAGTTTGAGGTTGTTGTGATCTAGGCTGACGCCACAGCACTCTAGCCTGGGCAACAGAGTGAGACACTGTCTCAAAAAAAAAAAAAAGAAAGAAAGAAAGGCAGCATGGCTGGTGCAGAGTGAGTGAGGGGAGAGGAAACGAAGGTAAAGTAAGAGGAGGTGATGGAAAAAGTCACACATGGTCTTCCGGGCCATTTGAATAACACTACTTTTTTACTCTTCAAAGAGAGGAGATGTTAAAGGGTGCTACCAAATTAAGTGACATATTTTAATGGGATTATTCTTGCCAAGGTTCTGTGGGTAAGTGTGGAAATAGGGAGACAAGTTAGGAGACTACTGTAATGATCCGGTCAAGAAATAATGGTGGCTCATTACAGGATTGTAGTGATGGAAGTGATGAGAACTGTTCAGGTCCTAGATAAATTTTGAAGGTAGAGCCAAGAAGATTAGATTCAATGGGTAGAATCTGGGGTCTGGAAAAAAGAGAAGAATCAAGGCTTGTCCCAAAATTTTGCCCAGAGAAACTGGAAGGGTGGAGTTACTATTTATTGCAATGAAGAATACTATGTAAGGAGAAAATTTCAGAAGGGAAATCAAGAATGTGGGTTTGGACACGGTAAATACAAGATATCTTTTAGCTATCCAAGTGGAGATATTGAGTAGAAAACGATGTGTCCTGCATGATAAAGGAATAAAGTAGTTCTGAGGAGGGAAAGGGATCAACTGTGTCAGAAGCTGCTGATAGGTCAAAGAACATAAAAGACTGAGAATTTACCATGGGATTTAGAAGACAAAAGGATTTCAGTGCTCTTGATAATAAAAATTCTGGTATAGAGAAAGCCTGATGGAGTGGGTTCAAGAAAAAATAGTAAAAAAATTTTGTATATCTACATATTGGTGTAGATCTCAATCTAGATAAGGATCCTAAATCCTAGCTCTGGCAACTGAAAAAAAAAAATCTAGAAACAAAAACTAACTCAGTAGCAAGTAATTGTTCTAGCACCCAGATTGTGGTCTTCAAATACCATTTCCCATAAAAGAAACCATGGATCCTTAGAGAAAAAGTGGATGACAGATCTGAGGCCAAAAATGTACAAGATTAACCTGGGACATCTTATCATACCAGCTAGCAGAGAAGTTTTCAGATGTCTAGGGTCATGCCAAAAGGAATTTTACCATGATGAACTAACTGGTTCCACACTAAACCTCCTGCTATAAATACCTAAGAAACAGGGCAAAATATTTGAACCTCTATTTTTAGACATTGGACGTTAGGCCACATCAGACTGGTTCCTGGAGAGGAAAACCACAAACCAGGTGAGTGTCCCAGGCTTTCTATCTTGAGGCACTTTCCAGAGACAGCATAGAAAGAGGCAGTCCAAGAAGATCAAAGGAAGCTCTCTGAGTTTAAGAGACAGAGATTGGAGTTAGATAGATAGACAAATCTGGAATTTGATGGACAGAGTACCAGAGAGGAGCTAAGCAGACAAAGAGCTCCAAAAATATGGTCAAGGTTGCCTGAGTCTGTGACTGAATACTAAATTTCAGATGCATAAGGCAAGATTCTAAGATGTCAGGAAAGAACAAGTACTAGAGAGTTGAGAGCCTGAACATATCTAGGAGACATTCAAGTTTTGACCAGCCAGAATGGAGAATATGCTAACCATTCAGTACAGATCCCCAAATGTCCAAACTTTACAAACAGGGCTAATCTAACGCTAGAATAAATACTACTTTGGACATACCCATAGAAAACTAGTAAATAAAAGAATAGACTCTAGCATTTTTCTGCTGTTTCCCATCCAAATGGTACCAAACTGTAAATGGTGAGAAGTTTATGTTTTCTGAAACTCATGAGCTGGAAATGAAGAAGGAATGAGAAATATTGCTGTTTTACAAACCCTAATAAACTAAGATCTGGGCATCGAGCATCAGTGACTTCTAATGTCTCAGAAAGGTAGCCATCAGACAGTATGAGCCTGCCAATGGGAGAATATACTCCCATGTATGAAGCACTTTTGTCAAAAATGTTAAAATGGACAAACCTGAATCTGATTAATCTTCCAAATACAAGTACCAATTTATGGCAATTGGAAGACAGAAGACAGAAGAACATGATAAATGATGCCATATGGCTACAGTCAGAAATATACAGATTCTTGGAAAATGTAGGACAAATTATCTGATTTCTTTGACAAAAATTGAAAAATTGAAAAGAGATAAAGCGGACCCTATAGATGAAAAGAAACTTAAGACACATCAAACAATTGCAATGTCTGGCCCTCCTGGATATAGTCCTGATTCAAATAGTCAAATTGATAAATATAGTCATGCACCACATAACATTTCCATCAACAATGGACCACTTCTACAATGGTAGCTCCATAAAATTATAATGGAGCTGAAAAACTCCTATTGCTTAGTGATGTTGTAGCTGTCGTAACATTGTAGCACAACATGTTTCTCATGTGTTTGTGGTGATGCTGGTGTAAACAAACCTAATGTGCTGCCAGTCATATAAAATATACAATGATGTATCATTTGTACTACTTGATAGTAATAGTAAACAACTATGTTACTGGTTTATGTATTTACTATACTATAATTTGTATAGTTATTTTAGAGTGTCCTCCTTTTACTTATACAGGAAAGTTAACTATAAAACAACCTCAGGAAAGTTTTTCAGGAGGTATTCATTCCAGAAGAAGGCATTGCTGTCATGTTGTCATAGGGGATGACAACTCTGTGCATGTTTTTGCCCCTGAAGACCTTCCAGTGGGACAAGATTTGGAGGTGGAAGACAGTGATACTGATGGTCTTGACCCTAGGTGTCGGCCTAGGCTAATGTATGTGTTTGTGTCCCAGTTTTTAAGAAAAAAGTTTAAAAAGTAAAAAAAAATCAAAAATCTCAAAAATAGAAAAAAGCTTATAGGATAAGGATATAAAGAAAGCAAATAGTTTTGAATAGCTGTACAATGTGGTTGTGTTTTAAGCTGTATTATTATTAAAAAGTCAAAAAGTTAAAAAAATTAAAATGCTTAGAAAGTAAAAAAATTTTAAGAAGCTAAGGTTCATTTATTATTAAAGAAAGAAAAATATTTTTATAAATTTAATGTACCCTAAGTGTACAGTGTTTATAAAGTCCACAGTAGTGCACAGTAATGTCCTAAGCCTTGAGATTCACTCACTCACTGACTCGCTCAGAGAAACTTCCAGTCCTGCAAGCTCCATTCGTATCCTATGCACGTGTATCATTTTAAATCTTTTATACCATATTTTATCTTTTATACCATACTCTACCTTTTCTATGTTTAGATACACAAATGTTGGCTGGTCCGAGTGCAGTGGTGTTTACAACTAATTGCTCACAACCAGTTACAGATTCCTTTGTTCCTTCTCTATTCCCTCTGCTTCACTTGACTAGCCTTAAAAAAAAATTAAAAATTAGATATAAAAGTACTTACCATTGTGTTACAATTGCCTACAGTATTCAGTGCGGTAACATGCTATACAGGTTTGTAGCCTAGGAGCAATAGGCTATTCCATACAGCCTAGGGGTGTAGTAGGCTACACCATCTAGGTTTGTGGAAGCACACTCTATGATGCTCGCAAAATGATGAAATTGCCTAATGACACATTTCTCAAAATGTATCTCCATCATTAAATGACACATGACTGTAATACAACTAGAAATTTGAACACTAACCAGATATTAGATATTAAGAAATTATTGATATATTATTTTAGGCTTAGTAAAGGTATTGTGCACTGATTTTTTAAAAGGGTCTTTGTCTTTTAGTAAAATATCTGAAATATTTATATATGAAATGACGAGATGTGTGGGATTTTCCTTCAAAATAACATGGTGATGGTAGAAGTGAAATTGGGTGGGGCTAAACATGAAACAACATTGTTTGGCAATAAGTTCATAATTGTAGAAGTTGAGTAATCAATAATAGAGGCTTACTTTACCTGTCTGTCTGTTTTTCAGTTCTTAAATTTCTATTACTCTCTCCTTAATGGTTTCTACTTCCTTGCTAAGGTTTCCTACCTTTCATTAATTATAAGCATATTTTCATTTTTATCCTTGAGCTTTATTATTATAGCAGCTTTTTCCCACCTTTAAGTCATCTCAGGGTTAGTCTTCATTGATTTTTTTCTCTTGATATAGGTCACATTTTCCTGTTTCTTTTTAATTCAGAACTTTGTGAATAATACATCAAGATATTCTAGATTCTGTAATGTTCCTCCAAAGAGGAGTGGTTTTTTTGGTTTGTTTGTTTTGTGTTGTTTTGTCTTGGCAGGTAGTTAACTTGACTGAACAGAAACTTCCAACTGTGAAATATCAGCTCAGTTCTTTGAGCCCAAGTTGGGTTGCTTGGTGCCCTCCATGCATGTATAATTCAGCCAGAGATTTGGGCAGAGTTTATATGCAGATTTGAGGCTCCCTGTCTGTGGCTCTCTCCTTTCTGTTATGCCCTGCCTTACTTCCCAGTTGTCTTGATCTCTATTCTTAATTTTTTGTGCCAGTAAGACAGCCGGGTTTCTGTCTGGGCTTTAGCTACACCACATGGTGCCAACTGGGGCCTACTTGCAGGTTAAGAGCTATGAAAATTAGGAAACTTACCCAGTGTCATTGCTTTCTTCCAAGTACCAACCTTAATTCAATATCTGCGTGACTTTTTTCACTCTTCGTTTTCAGGTAGTTATTTTTCACATTTTGTCCAGAATTTATAGTTGCCATTTGTCTAATAAGAGCTACTTGGCCATTACTGGAAGTGCAGACTATCCTGTTTACGTTTTGTATATGTGTACAAATTTTCCAAAATAAAAAATGTGGAGGAGAACGGGCAGAGAGATTGAAGACAGGGCATACGAACAACTCCTTTAAGGAGATTTTCTGAAAAGGAGAGAGAACTAGAGCTGTAGCTGGAAGCTATGTGGGCTCAAGAGGTTTATATTTTTAACCATTATGTACATTATTACACATTTGTAGGCTGATGGGAATTGCCTAAGAACTAGAAAGGTATTGATGAAGCAAGGGATCAGGAGAGAATTGCTGAAGCAATACCCACAGGTAGACTAGAGAGAATGAGATTTAGTGCACAAATGAAGGGGTTGGCCTTAGATTGAATGTGTAATAACAGGAGGAAAGATGGAGTATATAGCAATGATGGAGGTAGGTAGCTAGATGGAGTAATGAGAGTATATAAAAGATCTTCTGATTTATGCTGTTTTTTTCAGTGAAACAGAATATTACACATTAAATAAATTTCTTCTAAATCTCTCTCTTGTAGAATAGTTAAAATTATTTCAGCTTTAAAGAGACAGTCCAAGGTCTCAGGATAAGTAAGAAAAAATAAGAAGAGAGAAAGAGTGAAAAGGTGCAAAAATATTGAGTGACTAGAAACTTTTTTCATAGATTTAACACAACAAAGAACCTGTATATTAAAGAAGCAAAACTTGTAAATACACATTTAAGAATAACTATATTTTACTGAGTCTGCTTGCATTCTTATTCCTACTTGGTTTCTCTAAAGAGTTTGCTACTGCTCTTTTCAGGTCTCTGGTCATAATAGTAATTGTTACTCTGGAAGTGAAGTTGTTTGTGGTACAGAACCTTAAAGGACCAGAGTGTAATTTGAAAAAATACTTACATACTTCTAAGCAATCAAATAGATCAAGGAAGGTATAATAATGGAAAATGTAAAACACACTTAAAACAAATATGAAAAAACAAAACAAAACACAAATAAAGGCTCACTTATCCAAATGTAAAATGGAGCAAAAGTTGTCAAGGGAAGTATATGCTCTTTAATGTGTGCATCAGAAAATAGCAAAGCTGCAATGAATAAGCTAAGCATTCTACTAAGAAAGTCGAAAAACAAAAGCAGAATATGCCCAAAGAAAGCAAAAAGGAAATAATAAACATAGGAGCAGAAATTAATAAAATAATTTTTAAAAATACAATAGAAAACCTGACAAAAATTGATTCTACAAAAAGAAGTTTAAAAAAATCTTCTGCTCAATATTATACTAAAGTCCCTGAATAGCAAATTGTAATATAATAATAATTCAAATTGTAAAGGAAAATAACTACTATTCACATATGATTGGATTGTCTACATAAAAAACCTAAAAGACTCCATGGACAATTTATTATTATAGAATTAAGAAGAGAGCTTAGTAAATTTACCAAATCTAAAACTAACACGTAAAAGTCAATTACATCACACCTACAATCCTAGCACTTTGGGATGCCAAGATAGGGGGCATTGCTTGAGATCAGCCTAAGCAAGAGCAAGACCCCATCTCTATAAAAAATAAAAAATAATTAGCCAGTCCTGGTGGCATGTGCCTGTAGTCCCAGCTACACAGAAGGCTGAGTCAGGAGGATCACTTGAGCCCAGGAGTTTGAGGTTGCAGTGAGCTATGATGATGCCACTGCTCCCTAGCCTGGGAGACAGAGCGAGACTCTTTCAGAAAAGAAAAAGTCAATTACCTTGCCATAAATTATGCAAAAGTACCTAAAAAATGCAACAATCTTAGAAACTACTTAAAATAGTGACAAAATTATAAGACATCAAAGAATAAATCTAAGTAAAAATGTTCAAGAATTTTAAGTAGATAAAATTTAAATTTTACTTAAAGACATTAAAGAAGATCTAAATAAATGCACAGACACAAGTTGTTCCCAGGTAGGAATATTTAATATTTTAATGATGTTAATTGCTATATGGATTCAATACTATTCCTATGATTTTAACAGTTGTTCATAAACTTTGATGAACTGATTCTAAAATGTATATGTAAGAACAAAAGGCCGAGAATAATCAAAACACTTTTAAAATTACTTTCTCTACCAGAAATCAAAATCTATATAGCATTAAATAAGCATATTATCAGCAAAAGGATAGCCAAACAGAAACAGAAAAACAGGCTTACGTATATGGAAATCTGACATACGACAAAGCTAGATTGTTGACACATGAGGAAAGAATACTATAAAAATTGTATGGTGAGAACTGGCTATCCAAATAAGAAAAAGAAATGATTCCTACCTCATGTCCAGAAATCAAATCCATATGATATAAGATTTAAACTTTCAAATGTTTAGAAGAAAATCAGGGAAAATATCTCAGGATTGGGAAGGATTTCTTAATAAGACATGCAAACCAAAAATCATAAGGGTAAGACCGATAAATATAAGTATTAAAATAAAGAATTTATATTCATTAAAAGACATCATAAAGAGAGTGAAAAGACAAGCTGCAAACCAGGAAAAGGTAATATTTGCCACACATGTAACTGACAAATGCTTAGTCTCCAGAATATAAAGAACTCCTATAAACTCGATCAGAAAAAGATATGCAAACTTTTTGAAAAATTGGCAATGATCTGAAGAATTTCACAAAAAAGTAAATGTGCTTGGACCGTACACACATAAGACATTGAACTTCATTATTAGTCAGAGACTTACACATTAGAATCACAATAAGTTTCTATTAATACTTCATATCAACTGCATTTTCAAAAATGCTGACAAAAATATTGGCAAGGGTGTGGATCAATGGTAACTTTCATAGATTGCTAGTAGAAACGTATGTTGGTACAACCACTTTGAAAAACAAATTGAAGTTGAATATGCACATGCTGTATGATCCTGCAATTGTATTTTATTTAATAAAAAATATTTCCTGAAGGAAGTCTTGCACAAATGTATCAGGAAGTGTGATGGTTAATTTTATGTGTCAACTTGACTAGGCCCAGATATTTGGTCAAACATTATTCTGGCTATGTCTGTGGGAGGGTTTTTGGATGAGATTAACATCTGAATTGGTAGATGGAGTAAAACAGATCGCGCTACCTAATGGGGGTGGCCCTCATCCAATCAGTTAAAGCAGTGGTCCCCAACCTTTTTGGCACAGGGACTGGTTTCATGGAAGACAAATTTTCCACAGTGGGGGTGGGGTGTGATGGGGGTGTGGGCCGCAGAGCTCTGCAGCCTGGTCCCTAACAGGCTACATACCAGTTGGTCACAGCCTGGGGGTTGAGAACTGCAGAGGTAAAGAACAAAATAGAACAAAAATACTGACTCCGCATTCCTCACCCCTTTGAGTAGGAGGGTACTCCTGCCGGACTGCTTTGAGCTGAGATATCTGTCTTTCGTGACTTTCAGACTCCAACTGAAATTGTGGCTCTTCTTTGGTCTTGAGTCTGCTTTCAGACTAGAACTACACATTGGGTCTCCTGGGTCTCCAGCTTGTTGACGACAATCTTATGACATCTCAGCCTCCATAATTACATAAGTCAATTCTTTACAGTAAATCTCTTTACATACACCCTCTTAGTATATATAGGATGTGTATATATCCTATTGATTCTGTTCCTCTGGAGAACCCGATTAATACAGAAAGTGTGGATGTAAATGCACATGGCAGCATAGTTCATGATGGGAAAAAACCAGAAACACCCCAAATGACTCTTAACAGTAGAACAGATATATACATTCCATAATACAATAAAATAAATAAATACATGATAATGAGAATGTGTTAAATATAGCTATAAGCATCCCTAATCCAAAAATCTGAAATCCAAAATGCTCCAAAATCTGAAACTTTTTAAGCAATGACATGGTGCCACAAGTAGAAAATTCCACACCTGACCTCATGGCACAGTTGCACAAAATTATCAAAAATACTATATAAAATTACCTTCAGGCTATATGTATAGCTGTACATGAAATATAAATAAATTTTGTGTTTAGGCTTGGGTCCCACCCCCACACTATCTCATTATGTATATGCAAATATTTCAAAATTTAAAAAAAAATTTGAAGTCCAGAACATTTCTGGTCAAGGGATACTCAAACTATAATACTAGTACAATATATAACATATATGCATATACTCTAGTGTATATATTATATATTTATACACACACAACTATGGTAGAATTAGCCGTCTATAAACAAATACAAACAATAGATAAAAACTGTAAAAAAAATTCAAAAAGCAATAGAGCTATTTATATAAAATTCAGAATAGTGATTATGTCTAATGCCTTAGTCTAATTTGTGGAGCTATAACAGAACACCTGAGACTAGGTAATTTATAAAAAACAGAAATTTATTTTCCACAATTCTGGAGGCTGGGAAATCCAAAATCAAGGCAGGAGCAGGTTTGGTTGTGTCTAAACCAAAGTCTTGTTCTTTTCATTAAAAACGATATTAGAGACACGCAGGTAACCAGACAGACTTTCTGCTGACATAATTGGAAAGATTGAAAGAGACCTGAAAGGGAAATAACCCTGGCCTAACTACCTCTCCAAGGCCTTACCTCTTAATATCATCACATTAACCATTAAGTTTCAACACCTGAATTTTGGAGGAGACACATTCAAATATCTAGGCATGAGAGAAGAATATGATTTGTGGAGAACCTACAAAGAGCTCAGAAATCCTCACAATGGTCTGTCTCTTAAGCTGGAAAGTGGATAGATGGATGTTTATTACTGTTCTTTAAATTTGATGTATATACTACCTATACCCCTATATGTGTGACTATATAGAATGCTGTATCTGCTTTTTATATCACAAATCACAAAATTAAATTACAGAACCAAGTGGCCTAGGAAGGTTTCTTGTTTGGCATATTTTCTGACATAGAGCAAGCACTCAACATATATTTATTGCATATTAAAATATGAAACCCAAAGCATCTGCTTTCTCCCTTAAGCCCTGGAGACTGGTAGTGTCTGCGTCTCAATTTGGCCACAATTTTTCTAGGTTTCGTACTACATCATGCCCACTGCCCATCTCCATCTCCAGAATCCCTCATCATTGGCTACTTCCTTGGCACCGCTAGCTCTGGCTCCAGAGATGTGACTGGAGTTAGACTCAGACTCTGAAAGTCACAAACTGGTGATTTATGAGCTAAATATAATTGCTAGGTGCTTGGCCTTAATGGTATTTTAAAATCTTCGAGCATAATTAAAATATCAAAAGATTTCAGCTTCTCTTGAAAAACAGCACGATCAGGCAGCACTGAGGCCATATTCCTTCTTGCCAGAAACTAGCTGGGATTGTGTGGTAGTTGCCCACCTTAGACACGCGCCCCCCGTGGTACATTGTCTCGATCGCTCTCTGTTGTCTCTGATGGAACTATGCGGATTACCATTTATCACCTCTTTTTCGTTCTTTTTGTTATTACTATTTAGAGAAATATTTCCCAAGACACTCAGCAAAGTGAAAAGTAGGACAAGATGGCTGGGTGATTCTTTTTTCCTTAGGGTCATTTCGCTTATTAAGTGTGACTGTTACTGGCCTAACCCAGTGTATCATACGTTCTCATTCGCTAACCCTGTTCCACGTCCTTATCTAACCATATCAGAGGGGATTGTCCTTCCTCTTATGCATAAATGTTGGTAATCCAGAGGGCTGTTTTCCCCTTCTTGCCATCGAAATGAATTGAAGAAATTGTCTAAACTTGCTGAAAGAGGACAAATTTCAATGTCTAAAAAAAATCTTAGGAGGCCCAAGAAGGTGATTGTCCGAACCTGCCGTATTCCTGCACTGTCCAAATGAGAGAGCTTGGAAATCAACACCTTAATCTGTTTTCTTTTCCTTTGCCTTGACTTTACCCTGTTTTCCCCACCCTGTGTTCTCTTCTTGGCAGGAAACTCAAGCCTTAGAAATCTAAGTCTATTCATAAATGCACTTCTTTCAGTTACTATGGCAATGCTGAAGGAATCTGTCACGGCCAAACGGGATCACAAAAGGATCACTTTTATTTTTATTCTCAGTGTTTCCACCAACAAACAAACAAATAAAATGCTACAACTAGCCAGAGTCACATTCGCTTCTTGGGAAACAGCTCCCAAGGACTGACTCCCTACCTCCGTTTCTTAATTTTTTTTTCCTCCTATTTTAAACAGAGTTTTGTTTTCCCAGACATTTCATTAGAAAGGACCACAGTGAGTGGTATGCTCTGCATCCAGAAGGCTTTTCCCTTACCTTTTGCTGTAATAAATGCAGCATAAGAGTCACAATTATTTTTAAAAGAAGCAGTACAGTTTCCTTAGATTATGCTGTTAGAATTCATTTAATAAAAATATAGGTTGCAAATGCTCATCTCCATCAGCTATGGATAACCACCCCCAGAAAGCTGCTGTTTTGTCTATAGCCCTTATCTTTGTATTTCATCATTGACAGTTGGAAATGAAATAATTCAAATGTCCTTATTTAAAGAAAGCAAAACAAGAGAAACTTCCCGTCCTATCCTTAGGGCAGGGATGACAAGTTAAGTTGACATCAAGATTAGCAGATGAGCATTCAGCCACTTTGCCAGTCATTGCTACTGCATGGACTCCGTGCAGCAACAGAACATTTGCTCCGAACAACCTACAGTCTGTCAAATTCCATAGCAGTTTCCAAGGCAATGATATGTTCTTGGTCTTTTCTTTATGTATTGCACAATGCTTTAGAAATTGCACAACAAAGAAGAGGGAAGCCCTTTGAACCCAGTGGGAGAAGATCCCCTGATTACCAGAAAGAGGTTACTTTGCAGATGGATTCAAATTCTTCTTGCTTCTTATAAGAGGGGACCAGCTCTATACCCTAGATGAGCGGGGTGACACTCAAATCTCTAACCTCAGTGCACATTTCCAGAGAAGAGATATTGTTTGAAATTTCACTGGCAATTGAATGGCATTGACTGCCCTATGTTTATGGGTGAAGAAGGAGGAAAAGATTTAACACAAGAAACAAACATAGGTATATTTGATTGGATACGGGACCCCCACTGGTCATGCTAATGTGTTTTCAGCGACTTGACACACAAATACGGGGACCATATAGCAAAATAAAGAATGAAGGCATTGGGTTAGATATACTTGAGTTTGAATCCTTATCCTGCTACTTATCACCTATCACCTTGGATATGCTATTTAATCTCTGTAAACCTTCGTGTTTTTATCTGAAAAAAAGGGATAACAATCGTACCTATAGCATAGGATGATTGTTGGAATTAAATTGGAAATTGCACATAAAGCACTTAGCACAGTGCATTCTGAACAATTGTAAGCCCTAAATACACATTAACAATTATTAGTACTGTGTTTCCTATTATATGTTTCAGCAGGAGAACGCATACTCCTGTCTCCTATTTTCCCTGTTTTGTTATATGTATATTTATATATGATTTATTTATTCCCACTTTAGCAACTCACAGTGTGCCCTAGAATATTTTGGAAAATGGAAAACAATTCTTTCCTTCACCTTAAATGGTATTTAAATGCTTGATATAACTTAGAAACAGCCCCTTACCTCCTCACATACTATGTATATATTAGATAGAAGGTAGTATACTCATTTTACAGACTAGAAAAATAATGCTAACACTGAAACCACCAAAATATGATCAATATCTAGAAATATGAATGAAAATATTTGTTGTAAGATTTTTTAGCATAAACACTAACATTCGATGTTATCCCCGAATCAGAAACTATATGACAAATCCATTCATTATTGGGGGAATAGTTGTAATCCCATTTGATAAATTTTTTAAACAGTACCCTAGAGAAAATATCAAGAGGCTAATGTAACATACATTCATTCATCATTTCTTTTATTCATTCAACAGATATTTATCGAGTTTATCCCATGTCAGGTTCTGTGGCATACAGGATCAGTAATAGAAACATAAAGCAAGTTTCCATTTTTTTTCCTCAAAGGACTTACAGAAGTTTAGTGGAGAAATGCGTACGTGTACTGAGCCAGGTAGAAAGTGGCAAGTACTCTAAGAGAAGCATAGAATAAGTGCTGTAAGAATCAGCATGTTAAAGTGTTAATATTGGCTGGGCGTGGTGGCTCACACCTGTAATCCTAGCACTCTGGGAGGCTGAGGTGAGAGGATCCCTTGAGCTTAGGAGTTCAAGACCAGCCTGAGCAACAGCGAGACCCCCATCTCTACAAAAAATAGAAAAATTAGCCGGGCGTTGTGGCACACACCTGTAGTCCCAGCTACTCGGGAGGCTGAGGCAGGAGGATCACTTGAGCCCAGGAGTTTGAGGTTGCTGTGAGCTAGGCTGACACCATGGCACTGTAGCCCGGGCAACAGAGCGAGACTGTCTCAAAAAAAAAAAAAGTGTCAACATTCATTAAATTGTGCCTTCAGATTAAGGTGATTTTATATGTAGAAAGTAACTCTGAATCTGCAACTTTTAGAGCTACTAACTGCCTTGTAAATCAGTGCTTATGTACAACATAATTTAAGCATAGAGAGGGTATCAAGAATTCAGGTAGTTCAAAAGCACCTAGCATATTTTTAACATATTCTGAAAAGAAAGTAGGCATAAAAGCGATAAAATGCATAAAATGATAGAAACAGCTTAGCTCTGATCTTTATGCCTGAGTTCTGCTTAGTATATCTGTGCAGTTGAGAGGAACTCCATTTATTTTCTTCAAGAATTTAACCTTGAGTTTTCTTCTCATGTTAAAGAAAAAAAAATTAGTGGAAAGTCGACATTCATGTGAATTCTGAATAAAAATGTGAAACAAACTGAGTCAGTAGCGCTCTAGTCTGCCATCTGGGATTTCACACTACTCAGTCAATTCCAGAGATTAGATTAATATGGAAGACCTCAGAAAGGGGAACTTCCTTTCAGAGGTAATTACGAGGCTCACCTATTAACAAGTGGGAAATTTGCAGCCACTAATTGCTCTCCTCAAGTCAGATAGACGACTTCAAATGAACTGCAAGCCCAGGATGTGTTTTCAAAATGAGAGTTCTATTCCAGCTATCAATGGGCATAACCATCAACCTTATTTAGAAATATCAAAGTATAAAGAGATTTTATTACGAAAGTACTACAAAAGCACAGGTCAGAATATCAATCCCTTCTTCCTCAAAACATTTTGAAGTTATGGTTTCGCTTCAATATTTTCACTTGCTCCAAACAGCTTTCTTTATCCCCCAAATGGCTTCTTACTGATTGTGTAAAATTAGAGTTGAGAAAATTTGGCTTTGGTTTAAGATTTGTACACTATGGAGAACCAGCACTGCTAGCAGACTGAGGGGATTTGGAACAGCTTCTTTGGACAGCAGATATTTTGGCTGAATAGTGGGACCCTTTATGAAGCTTGGACCAGTCAGACCCTAATGGTTTGGCCGATGGCGTTCAAGACCAGATTACTCACCCCAGTATCCATCCCTCCCCCTTTCCTACTGCCAGTTCCTTGGGACAGAGGATATTAGAACACCTATAGTGGTTTCAGAGACATAGATCCCTCTTAAAATAAATAATGTACAGTCTTTGACAAGAAACAAAGAATGCAATGATTTCTTTAGAAAATGTAGAAGTAAACAATGTGACGTGCAGGAGAATATTTTCATAGCTTCTGAAACTTTGGAAATTATAGTCAAACAATTTAGAATGTATGTGTTAATAAAAGATCTTTTGTCTAATTTATGTACATCACTTTACCACAGATCTATGGAATTTAGGTTACATTTGTATAATTCCATAAGGGGTTTTTGATTGCTTAAGCGCCACCTGTTCTTTATAAATGCTGTGACTGACATCAAGTTTTTCTCCATATGGTGATGACATTTTTGATTACTATTTGTCTTCTTACATTTTAATAGTGAATTGAGTTAAAATAATTTAAAGTCTGTTTCCCAATAGCTTCATATAACTGAACAGTACTGTTTACGAGTTTTATCTTTCTGTATTTTGAATAGACATAATTTTTTAAAAGAGCTTAAACTAGCTGCAGAATATAGCTTTGTAGGCCTAAATGAGTAATTTTTCAGTTGTGAGCTGAAATCAAGAGTAGAATCAATACAGGCATCTCTGTAATTGAAAACCAGTGGGTGATAATTCTGTACTGAAAACAAGATAATAAGAATAAAGAGGAGCCATTGGTGGGAGAAAGATAAGATTAAAGCTGCGATCTCAATTAAATATCAACTATTATTAACATTGTAATAAAACTCCACTTCTAATTTGCCCTTTATTTTCCTCTTTTGGAGTATAATTATGACGATATGTAAAAATGATTTAAGCAAATCATGATAGAATCCATTTAATTTATTACTTCTGCTAATTTAATATTTACAGTATTGTTAAGATCCAAATATTTGGGGGACTAGAAATAATTCAGTTTTTTTAGTATGTCAAGATTTATTCCTCTGTATTTCTGATATAGTATTTGTTACTCACTATGCATAAATTTGGGAGATAACAAAAAGGGAGAAGGAAAGCATGTGGCATTGAGATGCATAGTGAAAGAAAAAGCCAATTTCTCCCACCTTCAAAGTGGTTTTTTTTTTTTTTCAGTTAGTTAAAGGCCTACATGTTTGTGTATTTAAAAGAGAAAAAAAGCTCTTAAGGAAATAAATAGCCACTTTCTTGTTTATGATGACTTCCTATGTTTTTAAATTATAAAATTTTCCTAATTAATTTCTAGCCATTTATTTGATGCTGATAGACACTTTGAGGCTGTTTTCCATCTCCCTCTCCTTTTGAGGGAACCCACTAACTTTTCTTGTTTCTGCTGTTTCCTACATTTATTCTTCCAAACTTCAAATTCTTTTCTTATTCAAGTCCATGAGCTTCTGATAAACTCATATCTCTCAGCGGATAGCCTGAAAATACCTTTAAGGGAGTTTTACAAAGACAAAACTTCTTGTTTTCACCCATCAACTGTTAATAACTGCAAAAGAAAATAAAAATTAGGAAGCATAAATTCTGACTGAACCTCATCTATGTTAATCTAAAAATAATGAAAAATAAGAATTTTGCCCTTCCTTATCTAGTATGACTAAACATACTAAGTAATTGACAATTCATGCAAATGAATCTTTAAAATAAGTCAGAGCCCATGATATTGTTACACGTCATTTTAGTCTCTAAAGGATTACTGG
Source organism: Varecia variegata (assembly GCA_028533085.1). Classification (NCBI taxonomy): domain Eukaryota; kingdom Metazoa; phylum Chordata; class Mammalia; order Primates; family Lemuridae; genus Varecia; species Varecia variegata. Next base: position 66,432,426 of record CM052440.1, on the reverse strand, counting down.
TTATCTGTAAAATATTAAGTGCATTAGAAAATATGTAAATTCTAGTCTAGTTTTAAAAATTCTGGTTTTTCAGAAGTGAAGAACTTTTACCTTCTTACTATAGAATCTTTCTGAGCGGCCATCTGACAAAAAATTTGTTTCATGAATATTTGCCAGGTAAATTTGGCTTTGCTGCATATAAAATTTAGTGTAGGGTGATCAAGAGGGAGATGGTTAAATGCAATCTAACTGGCTATTTTGAAAACAAAGGTTCTACTACCAATTTAAATTCTATCAGTGTCTTGATACTGACGAGTATTAGGTACAAACACAACACTCTGCATCATAAAAGGAGAAAGTTGTGTTTCTGTAACTCCTAGCTAGCTAGAAATGGAAGGATATTTCCCTAAATGACAAAAAAATTAAAATAAAAAGAAAGAAAGAAAAAGAAAAGAAAGCTCTTAAACCAATATCTAAAATGACACTTAGTGGTGAAAAAGAGGAGTCAGTCCATGAGAAATTTTAGAATGGCAGGGGGATTGGACCCCATTAAGGGATATCCCAAATTTTAGTTGTTTACATATTGTTCTCACAATTTTTACTCTATTCACATATCAGCAATAAAATTACTTTGGATCTGTCTTTAAAATGTTTTCCATGTGTTACTTAAGTAACTTTACATGAAGAAATTTACTATAACCGGAATAATCAGCATGTTGCCTTTAATAGAATATGATTATATAAATGAAAATAAAACTATTTTAGATAAAAAACTTTTATAAACTTAATCACACTAAAATTATGTTAAATTGTATAATAAAGAAGTTTGCAAAATAAACAAAAAAGAGTCATTAAATTTTGGCTAGCTATGGAGCCTACCAGAAGCTCTGAACCAAAGTCCTGTTCTTGTCTTTAAAAAGGGGATTAGAGACACGCAGGTACCAGACAGACTTTCTGCTGACATAATTGGAAAGATCGAAAGAGACCTGAAAGGGAAATAACATTCACACTGCTTGATTCAACATCTTTTATTTCTGGGTCTAAAATAACCTCCGTATCCTCAGAAGTAAGTGTTCTACATTTTGAAAAACATTAACTTAACAGACAATAAAACAAACTGCAAATGTTTAAAAAATAAAAACCTGTCAAAGATATACATACAGATCACTGAAATCATGCCTGGCACATAGTAAGCATTCAATAGACATCTATTGAATCAATTAATTCATGAATTCAACCAAATATATAATCAAGAATACTGGCTATTCCAGGGTTTTTTGTTTTGTTTTGTTTTGCTTTGTCTTTGTAGGTATAAAACAACTTTGATAATTCAATCAATGGTTCTAGGAAGGTGGTGTACAAGTCAGGAGCCATATCCTAGTTTTTCCTTTGGGAAAAATCATTCCTTATACAAATCCAAGTTTCTACTGGGTTTTCTAGACTCCTAGAGTCTAACTTGAAGAATGGAAACAACAATGAGGAAAGCAAATTCTAGAGATAGAGATGGATTCTTCTGAGCACAGAAATTCAGCTATGCCTGAAATAATTCTTCTGGGTTTTACAGTTATTTAAGTCAACAATTTTTTTTTCCTAAACTTGTATGAAAGGCTGAAGAAATAAGATGTAATGGAATGGTAACTAGGGAAACACTGAATATACTCCAAACACCCTGTGTTCTAGACATAAATACTGGCAGGCACCAAAATCCAATGCTTCAATGTCTACAGCTTCTGAAGTCCCTCCCAACCTTCTCTACCTAACTTTCCTCTCTTCATTCTCCATCAAACACCTGATTATCCCTCAACATTTAGTTCAGACACTACCTATTATCATGAAATCTTCCTTTGTAACAGCACATTAAGTCATTTTCTTCTTTCTGTTTCCATTGCATTTTGTATAGAACTCATTCATAACTTTGCCCTGTTTTATCGAAATTACTTGTTTACAGATATGTTTCATCCCTTTGAGTTGAAGTCATATTTGAATTGCCAGCATTTAGTATAATGCTTAACACCAAGTAGCTGATTAATAAATGTTTGATAAATGAATGAGTGAATTAATGAATGAGTGTAATAATGGTTAAAATAAATTGATCTATCTGCTAGGAATTTCTTTACTGCTGAAATATTAAAATTTCCTTACAGTCTAAATGATATGTCACATTTTATGTATCTGGGAAAGCTACGTGACCTCTTCGTTGCTTGCTTTCCCATGCATTACATGGTCCATTTTCAGGTAAATTCTTGAGATGGTGAATTTTGTTTCATTCACTATGAAAGCAAAGGACAATGCATTTGCCTCTGAGCGTTGATGGTAGCGCCCATCAGCTCCTTTGCTCTGCCCCGCATAATCTAGGAGAAAACGAGTATGGAGTTCTTTTCATGCCTCAATCTTCCTAATAGTCCCAAGTCTTTCTGCCAACACAACTGTTTCCTTTCTTTTTAACAATGGCATATGGTTCACATGTTTGCAGCAAATCTCTACAAATTACTTTTTGTTTTTATAGAAAGATAGGTTGGATTATGAACTCTTAATCTGCACCTCACTTCCCTTCCTCCACACAAAAAAAAGAGTCCTTGGGGCTGCACAAGCTGTGGACATATTTGCAATGAAAGCACAGCAAAGGCGAATGGAAACTTATTTCAATGAGTTTACTGTAAGCACACTGTTTTTTTTAATTGGTAGGTTTTTAAATTGGTATTGGTAGGTTTTAAATGCCTAATTATCTTCATATAAATGGCACCCTATCATCCTAAAAGTGTTGTACTCGGTGCCCTGTGCTGTTTATTATTTTACATTACAATTATCATGCAAAGCAAAGAAGGTGACTTTAAGCAGCTCATTTAAAGTGCTTTTTTTTCTTAAGTGTAAAATCTTTGGGAGGCTATTTACATAGATGTTTATCATCGGGTGTTAAAAATCAGTCCAATTATAAGTACACAAAAGTTTTTATTATGGGTTTAATTTTGAAATGTAAATGGCCATTGTAAAGTGCCTGTTGAAATTTTAATTTGTGCTTGTATTTTTGTCTATGGATTAACAAGCCATCCTGTATTGAAATTAATTATAGAGATATACAGAATGTTCAAAGATAACAGAACCTGTGTGGCAAAATTTGCCTAAAGGTATGCAGTGCAATCCCCTCTTTGGAGTTGGACATTAGCGATGTTGTAAGAAAGTGCTCCTCGGCACCCAAACCACTAACAACGCTGTGCAGATGATAGGATTCCACTTCATGTTGCATTCTGTTGCCATGGCTATGATGGCCTTAATATTGTATGCTCACAGCAAGGTTGCAATTAGTATTTGGATTTAGAAGAGAAACATAATGATCTCATATTGAAGAAACACTTGTTTAATACTATTTTGGATCTAGGCATCCTTTCAAGTTGCTAACGAGCAGCTCTGTTGGTCAGAAAAAAAAAAAAAATCACTCAGCCATTTTGTACCTGCATCCTCAGTTTTTTTTTCAAATAAACTTCACTAGGATAGAGAGCTGATGATGTTTCTGGTGTGTCTACATGCGCCCTCTGCCAGGCTTCAAAAACATATTCCTCGTGTGCTTTTAAAGTTATAGTAGACTTTTGCATGATTTTCTATGCGGTGAGCACTGACGAATCTCCATTGCCTTAATAATCAGATTTAAATATATACTAGATACCCCTAAACATGCAGTCAAGGTACAAGTTGTAAGAGGTTTAGGGTTTGATGTATGCATGGTCAACCTCATGAAATATAGTTTTGGATCAGCCAATGAAAAGGGCGTATTATTTATTGAAGAGGGAGCTTTAGTTTCTCCATGGTGTTCAGTAATCATCTACTGTGGGCCTTTTTGCTCTGTCACCCACTTTACAAAGTGTTCAGTTTCATATGATTCACCTGGAAATTGTGACAGGTGAGAGGAGCAGAACGTGGGTGGGTCCTGGGGGTGGGAGGTGGGAAAAGCTTGTCCAGGAGAATAAATGAGGACAAGGAGTTGAGGGAAGTCAGAGTGGCTGCCCCAAGTTCCCTGACTGTGAACTGTACCAACACAGTCAAAGTCAAGACCCCAGATTCCAGTCATGCAGCATGTGGAGAAGGTCATGAGCTGAAGCTAAGAGCTCTAGGAGGGGAGAAAGGCACTAGACAAATGGGAAGTTTCTCTGACCGCAGCACATATGGTGGAAGAAGCAAACTGTGGAGGAGATCAGTTTTGTTTTGTTACAAAAGGGAGGGTTTTTTGGTTTTGTTTTGTTTTTTTTTTAAGATAGATTGACCTAAAATGTGGGTTGGCAATTGTAAATCTAAAAGACACAATAGTTACTTCATTTTGCATGCTAGAACCACAAACGTAGAAGGCTTTCAGCTTTTTAATATTATAAATGATTTTATTGGGCATCTACCCAAAAGAACAAAAGACATTCTATAGCAAAGGTATCTGCACCCCAATGTTTATAGCAGCACAATTCACAATTGCAAAGATGTGGAAACAACCCAAGTGTCCATCAATACATGAGTGGATTAATAAAATGTGGTATATGTATACCATGGGGTACTACTCAGCTATAAGAAACAATGGTGATATAGCACCTCTTGTATTTACCTGGAAAGAGTTGGAACCCATTCTACTAAGTGAAGTATCTCAGGAATGGAAAAATAAGCACCGCACGTACTCACCATCAAATTGGTTTCACTGATCATCACCTAAGAGCACATTTAGGAATAACATTGATCGGGTGTCGGGCAGATGTGGGTGGGGGAGGGGAGGAGTGTATACACACATAATGAGTGCGATGTGCACTGTCTAGGGGATGGACACGTTTGAAGCTCTGACTCGGGGGGATGAGGGGGCAAGGGCAATATACATAACCTAAACTTTTGTACCCCCACAATATGCTGAAATAAGAATAAAAAAATATATATTATAAATGATTAAATCTGATCCTCTAATCCATTTGGTTATTTTCATAGAATTATACTATTGGAACCCAGACCATTATTATGATTTTACTTGCAAA
>CM052440.1:66379738-66416932 GCA_028533085.1 Varecia variegata | reverse complement strand
AAATAAAACTTCTAGAGGTAAAAAATACAGTATCTGAAATAAAAAGTTTACTGGAAATGCTTAACAACAGATTAGATACTACAGAATAAAAAATCAGTAAACTTGAAGACATAGCTACAGAAATTATTCAAAATGAAACACAAAAAGAAAAAAAGGCTGAAAAAAATGACCAGAGCCTCAATTACTTATAGGATGTGATCTAACATATATGTAGTTGGAATCTCAGAGGGCATGTGTGTGTGTGTCTGGGAGTGGTCGGCAGAAAAATATTTGAAGAAAGCATGATTGAAAAGTTTTCCATTTTTGTGAACACTATAAACTTACAGATCTGGAAAGTTTTAAAAGCCTCAGGCATTATAAATACACAAGAAAGTATACCAAGATCCATCAAAATCAAATTGCTGAAATCCAGAAATAAGGAGAAAATCTTTTAAACAGCTAAAGAATAAGACACTCTACTTGTGTCTTCTGGCCTAAAGGGATTCTGAATAAATGAACAAAGATAAGATTGACCAGCGAAAATAATTTTGCCTTCTAAAAATGAAGGCAAAATAAAAACATTTTTCAGAAAAGCAAAACTTGAGATAATTTGTCATTAAAGACCTGCACTACAAGAAATGTTAAAGATAGTACTTTAAGTGGAAGGAAAATAATACCACATGGAAATGTATCTATACAAAGGAATGAAGAGTGCTATCAGTAATAAACATATGGGTAAATGTTAAAAAATGTTTTGTAGTGACAGAATTATTCTATACCTTGATTGTGATGAAGGTTACTTGAAAGTAAACACATGGTAAAACTCATCAAACTATAAAATAGGTGTTTAAATGGATATATTCCATTGGATGTAAATGCTTTCCAAGTCCTCTGGTGTTTTTACTCCTCAGATGTGTGATTGAGCATTTAAATTTCCATCTCTTTTAGTGCACTTCCATGCACCAAATTCTTCTCAGGAAAATGCCAGATTAGTAATTTGAATTTTATTCTCCTATACCTAGTCAAATAAGCATCATGAGAGAAAAAAATCACCATGCAGATTCAAGTCACTGCAAATGTATTTTTTTTAACAGATTCCTCAGTGCCATGTATGAATTCTTGACATGTTCTTAGTTAGGGTCTCTTCAATTCAAATCAGTTCTTTTCATTTCAAATATGGGGGCTGATATTTGTGAGAGTTCTCTCACTTTCAGCAGAAAATCTTGCCTCATTACTTATTTATAAAATGGAAATAATCTGGCATAAATTGTCCCAACTGTGTGTCCTCCCCACCACGTATTAAAATGCCTACATTCACACATCCTTACTTCTTTCTTTCACTCTCAGAGGATGAGGTGCCTCTACTGTTCAAGACTACCCCTCCACCTGTCCCTTTGATCCTGGCTTCCCATAACTCCTCTGGGATTTCACCCCATCGGTTCTCTCACCCTCTCATCTTTAGCCTCCCTTTTAATCTACTACTACACTCAGCTGATCAATATGCTTAAATATCTCCCATCCTAAAAATAAAACCAAAAATCTCTTTCAACTGGCTACCATATTCTCTCTTGCAACTTTTTTTTTTTTTTTTTTTGAGACAGCGTCTCACTCTGTTGCCCTGGCTAGAGTGCCTAGTGTCAGCCTAGCTCACAGCAACCTCCAACTCCTGGGCTCAAGCGATCCTCCTGCCTCAGCCTCCCAAGTAGCTGGGACTATAGGCATGTGCCACCATGCCTGGCTAATTTTTTCTATATATATTTTTAGCTGTCCATATAATTTCTTTCTATTTTTAGTAGAGACGGGGTCTCGCTCTTGCTCAGGCTGGTCTCTAACTCCTGAGCTCAAACAATCCACCCGCCTCGGCCTCCCAGAGTGCTAGGATTACCGGCGTGAGCCACTGCGCCCGGCCTGCAACTTTTTCTAAATTAAAAGTAATCTGTGTTCCCATTCCTACCCCCACTCCCTTTAATCTCTGGACCTTCTGACCCACCACTTTATTGAAACTTGGCCATAAATAACCCCCTTTCTGCCAAACTTCGTGGGTAGTTCCCATCCTTAGTGAATCCTTCTGCTGTATTTTACACAGCTGCTCACTCTCCCCTTCTCCCCTGGGAATTGAAGGAATGGCGGTGGATGAGTTTGCCCAAGAAGAATGTCACTTGAAAAGAGAGGAGACCCCGAAGTGCAAACGTGGGTAGCGAACATACCAGAAGCACAAGGTTCAATGTGACTTCAAATGACTTGACATTTAGAGGAAGTGGTCAGATGACAAGAGGAAAACCAAAGAGTGGTGTCATGGAAGCTAGAAGTGAGGAGGAGAGCGATCAACACTGTCAAACCCAACACTTCCTTCAAGGCAAGAGGTTGAGCAGCAGACTGGCACTAGGAGGCTCGTACCTCTGCCTCACTTCTGCCATCTAGTTCTAGGGCCTGCCAGCACCTTTTGAATGCTCATGCTTCTTGTCCACAAGAAGTGTCTAAGGTCCCTAAATTAGTAAATAGCTTATTCAACATTCATTCTATTATATAATCATTATTGGGCTTCTACTTCCTCCTGCCTTTCAAACAGACTATCACAAAATTTTATCCAGCAGTGACAGTAAGCGTGGCAGCAACTTTACTTACGTTTCATGCTCAAACATCCCAGCCATTTGGGCATTCTCAGCCATAAAACCTCTTGCTGCTGTGGGCCTCTAACTTCTAAAAATTGCATTGGTTTTATCTCAATCTCTATAAAAAAAAAAGGCCAAAGAAAGTGTGTTATGAATGGATTTGTTCTCTGTAAATATAGCGTCAAAAATACTATGAAATACTATTAATACTATGAAAAAAGTATATATATTCAGGGTCAGGGACTCCAGCACTGGGTACTTTGCTTTCTCACCCTTCATTTTTCTTACTTTTTCCTGAAAGGTTGGATCCTAGACTTAGAAATGGAAACAAAACATCTGGGGAAAAGAAAGAAGTATTAATAGTATTTATGAATTCCTTCGATATAATATTCTAGTCCTCTGTAGTCAGAAAACAGCTAAGAGTGCTGTTCTTTTGGCATTTGGAGTAGTAACACTAGTTTCTAACTTTTTTTTTTGTTTTTTAGTGAACTTATATCTTAGACACCAAAGAACAAATGAGAAGTATAAAAACAGCAGTGCCTGTACCAACTCCCACTACAGTTTTCTGTCTTGAAACACTTTTTAAAAGTTCAGTATAAGTTGCCTGACAATGGCATTCACAGCTGTGGCAAAGTGATGGGAAGTGGGTTTTGGTTGCCAAGTTTCCTTTGAGGGGTGCCAGTAGCAGTCCTTTCTAACTCTGTGGTTACACCCAATGCAGCACCGATAGTCCCCAGGAACTGTAAATCCTTTCCTTGCAGCAAATTTACCGTGGCAGCCAAGGAAAACAGAAATCACTGTGACTTGATGGGAAGAAGGGGATGATTGCCAACTGGAAGAAAGATAAACTTTTTCAAAAGAAATAGATCTAACTTGTCAGGAAGGCATGCACCTGTATGAAAATTCACGAAGCAAGGTGTGGAAATATGGTGACCATTTGGGTGATGATAAAAGGAGAGAGAAGCAGAATTGATATTGTCATGAAGGTAAGCTTTATACTAAATGGCCAAAGAGAGGAGATGCATGGCGTTTTCTGAGTACAGCCAATAACACTGACACAGAAACAGGATCCAGGAGTGATGGGGGTGAGGCCAGGGCTTTATCTAGACAGCTGCTGAAAGTTTCATTCTGCTAAAAGCATGTATCTGGTAAATTCTTGACTTGCTTTACTAATAGTTTCATCTCTCAGATGTTTGAGGAAGCAGTATGGGGAACTGTGACTTACAAATTTCAGGGAAGAACGAGATGCTGATGTGTCAGGGACAGGAAGCTTTGTGAAATGATTATCCTTATATTTTGGAGATTTGTAAGAGTCGGGGGTGGGAGTTCTGGGAAGAGTCAGAAAGATGCCCTGGCCTTCAGGAAAACAGATTGCAAAGAAACCAGACAGAAATTGTTCACATTTTTTTAAAGGAATGCAGCTCAAGGGGGAAAGATATTTCTAAAAAGGGGAGAAAAAGAGAAAGTTGAACTATGCTGTTATAACTTTCAATATAAAAAAGAATTTTTTAACTTTGAGCTTTAAAGAAACAAAAAATATTCATTTATTAGATAGTGAACTCCCCAGTGTTAATGGGAACATTAGACTAATTCTACACGGTTGCTTCTGAGTAGTAGAACCAAGGGAATTTTTATATCATATGAGAATTTAAACAATGTGAGGGGTTTCTATCCTATCGTATATGTGTGTACCTTGGTAGTTTTGAAAGTCTGGGGAAAATTGTGGATCTCTCCTAAGAATGATTCCAAATGTAGAGAATTACAAAAGAGACCAATTAGACAATTATCAAAATTTTAAACTTTCTGATATAACAATATATGTATAATATATCTTTATTAATGCATTAAATAATAAGATCTAGCAGCAGGTCTAATAACTATTGTAATTTTGAGTAGCAATGAGTATAAATGCTATTTCAAGATACGTGAAACAAATTTGATATGAGGTGAAAATATCTCAGTCACAGGTATTGTGAATACTACTGACATTTGTTACCTAAATTTATAATTTAAGAAAATGCCACAGTACAGTTAGATGTTTGTATAGAGATGTAAATTTTTTCCATCCAGGCTTATAGATTGCCTGAATTCTACCCAAGAAGCCATGAGATTTTATGGAAGTGACAGCATAATAATCAAGTTTCACCAGATCTTCATTTCTTATAGGTAAAGCCCAAACTTTTTAGAATTGCATAATAGGCCCTCATTGTGGTATTTGTGGAGAAGGCTCTGTAGCCAGTTTGCCTGTGTTCAAATCCCATTTGAGCCACCTACAGCTTTGTGATCTAGAGTAAATTACTTATATCCTCAATACCTCAGTTTCCACATATGTAAAATGAGAGTAATAGTGGTATGTATCTCATTGGGCTTGTCTGAAGTTTCAATGAAATAATTCATATGTATAATAATTAGCTATTGCTAAAAGCTTTGCAATTGTTTTTTTTTTTTTCCTTCTTCAAGACAGGGTCTTGATCTCTTGCCCATGGAGTGCAGTGGTGTTATCATATAGCTCACTGCAAACTTGAACTCCTGGCCTCAAACGATCTTCCCACCTCAGCCTCCCAAATCCAAGGTACTAGGATTACTGCACCTGGCCCTGCGTAATCTTAATTATCATTTCACCCACCCTCTACCACCAACCTGTATTCAACCATGCTAAACTAACTGCAATCGCACAAGCACACACCAATATTGTTTCACCCCTCATGTACTTGCTCATGTCACTCCTTCTGCCTGGAAAATCAGTCCTGTATCTCTCGAAACCCTCCCGCTTCCTTATCCTAACCCTGTACTATAAAATCTATCAACTCAATCTGGCAACGCTTCTGTGAAGTCATTTTACCTCATTCAGGGCAAACTGACTAATTCCTTCTTTGTAGTCTATAATGCTTCCTCCAACCAGCAAATTTCAAAATGTATTGACTCTGGCACTGTAAGACACGATACACTTCTGTATGTTTATCATAGCAAATGTTGCCCTCATGTACTTTTGTGACCTTTTCATCTCTCAAGGGAAAGAATGATTATTTAATGATCAAGTTCTTATGGAAAGGCTAAAGCCTGTTGTGCAGTGCAGTTCTGATGGATGGATGGGTGGGTGGATGGATAGGTAGATGGATACGTGAGTGCATGTATGATACTACACAGTTTTCAGGCATTCGTATGATGACAGAGGTCAAACTAGCCATGCTGACTAAAAAAACAAACGAAAATGATTTAATCTCTCAAATGATTCACTTGTCACTGCAATCCTTGCCCCGCCTTCCTCACAAATTGCCATTCAGGTATATGTCTTCTTGACATGTGAAAACTATTTATTTCTAACTTACTGAGTTGCTGTGGAAATCAAATGAGAGACTGTATAATATAATGCTTTATGAAATGTAAAGAGCTATACATATGTAAATAATTAAACTATGTAATTTGAAAGATGCTCTCTCAAAATATCTCCCACCATATTGCCTTTCCTGGCACACTCTGCCCCACGCTGCCTATCCGGTCAGAGTTTCATTGCCCTTCTCTGGATCAGAGAACATCCACAGCTCATCGGCTTTGTGGCCACTGAGCGTTGGTTACTCATAAAAGAGGGAGTAGAGATGACTAGGTATTACCTTATCTTTCTCTCTGACACAGAGATAAGTTTATGAGTCTAACTTTGAAGTTAGACTCCCTGGGTTCAAATCTTGAATAAGGTTCAAACTGTGAGCAAGTTACTCACTCTCTCTAAGCCTAGATTTCTGTCTAGCTCCACTTCCTTACTTCTTATTTCTCTCTAATTAAGCTTTAGTTTTTCTGGCTTCCATGCCATTCCATGGTCACTCTCTGTTGTTATTCAACCCATGGGAATCAACGGACAGAGGAGATCACTTTTTCTTTCTTAAAACACTTCCATCTCTTGGCTTCCTGCAACTCCACTCTCTCCTAACTTCCTACCTACTTTCCTGGTCCCTCCTTTCTTTCTTCTACCAGATCCTCTGTCTCTACCTAAACTTTAAATCTTGGAGTGACTTAGAACTCAGGCCTGAACCCTCTTTTCTTCTTTTTCTGCATCGTTGCTAGGATATCTCATTCAGTTCCAAGACTTTAAATACTGTCTATAAATTAAAAAGCTAATAACTTCCATATTTATATGTCCAGTCCTGACTACTATCCTGGGTGTTAGACTCATCTTTCCAACTTGGCATCTTTATTGGATGCCTAAAATGCATGTCAAATAAAGCTCTAGATTTTCCTCAACCCAATCCCCACTAAAAATACCACACACACACAAAAAAAACCCCACTCTTTCCCTATTCATTCCCTTCTCAATTATGGGACAACCTAACTGCTCAAACTAAAAACGATGAGTCATCCTTCATCTTCTTCTCATCACCCTCACCCATGTTCCTCCTAATACCTAACAGCTCCACCTCCAAAACTTCTCCTGCATCTGTCCTGAACACAGAATCATTTTCACTTCTGCCGCTAGAGTCTAAGTCACCGTGATCTTTCTCCAGACTATTCAATAGTCCTTTAACTAGTCTCTCTGTTTATAATCTTGGATGCCTACAATTCATTCTCTGTGGTGATCTTTTAAAATGGTATATCAGATCATGCCATTTTTCTGTTCTGACACTCAGAATATAATCTAGCCCCTTCCATTACCTACAAGGCCTTATAGGCGCTGCCCGCCCCCATAATCTCATTCACTAATCTAATATTCTCCCCTTTGCTAACCGTGGTCCAGCCACACTGGCTTTCTTCCTGTTTCTCTTAATTTATCTACAATTCTAGAATCACATCTACACCCATGGGTCTCTTATTTTAGAGTGATCTTCTCCTTCATATTTGTATGTCTGACTTTTTCCCATCACTTAGGTCTACCACAGCCTCAGAGAGGTCTTCCCCAATTGCTCTATTTAATGTCAATCTTTATTGCACTATCCTACTTTGTTTTCTTTATGCCACTTATTACTACCTGAAATGACCTTCTTTACCTTTTATTTTGTTATCTGTTTCCTTGGCTAGACTTTAAGCTCAGTCAGACCTGTCTCTTACTCAACAGTGTATTTCTAGTGCTTAGAATAGTACTTCCTGTATAGTAGACACTCAGGGCATACTTGTTGAATGACTGATTGATGGAATGAATGAATGGCTGCATTTTGTTGTGGTATAGGAATAGTTATGAGGATTAAATGAGATGATGTATGTAAATTGCTTAGCATGCTGTCTGGTGCATAGTAAGTATTCAAAAATACTCCATAGTAACTTAATAAATGTTAGGTTTTATAATTAGATTTTTTCCTTTAATCTCCCATCACTTTCTAAATAAACACAAATTAATTATTAATTGAATTCTCCAATTATGACATTAAGAAAGACTTTTTTCAAGGAGAGATATCTTTTTTCTCTTTTTTCTTTCTTTTTTTTTTTTTTTTTTGTGAGACAGAGTCTCATTCTGTCATCCCGGCTAGAGTGCAGTGGCATCATCATAGCTCACAGCAACCTCCAACTCCTGGGCTCAAGCGATCCTCCTGCCTTAGCCTCCCAAATAGCTGGGACTACAGGTGAGCACCACGTGGCTTAGCTAATTTTTCTATTTTTAGTAGAGACTGAGTCTCACTCTTGCTCAAGCTGGTGTCAAACTCCTGGCCTCAAGCAATCCTCCTGCCTTGGCCTCCCAGGAGTGTTAGGATTACAGACATGAGCCACCATGCCCAGCCATAAAGCGATACCTTGATGGTGGGAAAGGTAGGGGAGAACAGAGACCCATAGGAAGGAGAAGCATCTACCTTCGATGCCATCACACCCAGTGTTTCACTGTCAGGGAGCTTGCTTTTGAAATGTTCTTTGTACTGTGGCTTGTACCTGGCCTGGCCATATATGCTACCGAGCATCCAGGAGTGCGCATTGTCACCTTGTGCCCACACTTCTCTCAACAATCTTTGAAAATAGCATAGAGCAATACTGAAACTGGTGGCCACCAGCCACGGGAGTCTCATTCAGGTAAAAATATCTGGCATGTGTGAAAAGGGAAGGCATTTTTCTTATTAATTGCCCTGAAGTAGGCCACAGGGAGCTGTGAAGGGAAGAGTTGGGTTTCACATAGGATGAAAGAGAACAAAGTCTATTTGGGCATCTGTTGAGCCTCTATTTGTCACAGAAATAACTAACATGCATTTTATAAACCACTTTATCAAAACTCAGGACATATTAAATTCCCAGTAACAACATAACCAAGAGTGTGGAGAATTAAATCTCTCCCACTGAAAGCTTCTATAGACGCATTTTGCCTACACAGAGATCTGTGCTCAAGACTGGCTTAGACTGCGTGCAGCTTCAGCACTTTTGGTGTGACGATGCTGGGAGCTTTAGGTGAGATGCTACCCAAATCCTGGAAGTCTGAAAATATTGCAGCAACAGAGTGTCCCCAAAAGTTACCATTATGCTGATGCCATGGATTCAAGGAAACGTTGCTCCACCGTTACAACTGAGTAGGCTGGAAAAGGGAAACTGTGTAGTGAAAAGATCAGAGTTTCTTAGCCCAGATAGATGAGGGCTCAGAATCCAGCTCTGCTGAGTGGTTCTGGAAAAGGTGATGAACTAGTACAGTGCCTCGTATCTAGTAGGGACCCAGTAAGTGCCTGATGAATGAAAGAACTGATTGGAACTTCGGGGAATCTATCTAACAAACAGGGATAAAAATGACATCTACCCTGCCCAATTATCATGAGCATTAAAGATAAGCTATCTGGCCCCTGACCCCCAGAATACATGCCCAATAAATTGCAACTGTTGTAATTTTCCTTTATCCTCCTAGCAATTGTCTCCTTGTGATACATTCTTCCACCACTGTGTCCCTTGGGATAGCTGGGCCAGCAGTACTGCCCTGTTATTTGGATTCTTTCATATATTCTTAAGGATTCTTAGGATAGAAGAGCACACGTGGCAGATTCGAACCCCTATACTCCAGGCTTTTTACTGCAGACTTTGTCTGATCTCATTAGTGTATATTTTTTAGTGTTTCCTGTGTTCATACATAAACTGACTACAGCTAGGTGTATAGGAAATTAAACTGGTAATTAATACAGCTAGATGTACAGGAAGTTAATGCTGTATGTATCTTCATAGTTCACAAATTCCTCCAAAATACTATTTTGCTTGATGTTGCTCTTGGATTTTTAGAAGGTAAAAATTCACTCTGCGGTAAAGGGAATTTTAGGGAACCCAGACATCTGGGTGAGAATTCAGATGTGCTGGTGATCTGATTGTGCTCTGTCACCTGCTGGAGCTTCAGTGTTGATTCAGTGAAACTGACCAGTCAGCATAATGTTCCTTCTCTCTCCAGCTCTATCCTTCCAGAAGCTGGGAGCTTCGGCAAGGAGGTCAGGAGCTCAGGTCAATTCAATTCAGTACATATTGAAAACCTAACATCAGCCAGGATTTGCAGATATTAATACAAAGGTGGATAAGATGAGATTCCAGCCTCCAAGAACCTCACTTTTCTGAGGGCGAGATGGAGACACAAACAGGTCATTTCACTGTGATGCAATCGGTGTTAGAAAGTAGGTGTTGACTCAGTCCTCTGGGTGCCTGGAGGGGAGAATTGAGCTCAGCCTTAACGGAGGAGGAGACATAATGGAGGGAAGCTCAAAGAGAAGTTAGTTCAGAAGAGTCTGTTGATGGGAAGGCAGGTTCCTGCTTAGCATGGGTCAGGACTAGGAGCCGCTTAGATGGGAGGCAACTTGCACACCATGTGGGCTCCGAAGAAGAAGCCAGACAGTGTGCCAGGACCTGGGCCTTTGAACAGGAGTGCTCTGTTCCTTCCTCTCTTTGCATCCACTGTCATGTTTGGTGTTTTGTTTTGTTTTGTTTTGTCTTTGAGACAAGGTCTCACTTTGCCACCCAGGCTAGAGCTCCATGGTGTCATCATAGCTCACTGCAACCTCAAACTCCTGACCTCAAGTGATCCTCCTGCCTTAGCCTCCTGAGTAGCTGGGACTACAGGAGTGCATCACCATGCCTAGTTAATTTTTCTGTTTTTAGTAGAGACGGGGTCTCGCTCTTGCTCAGGCTGGTCTCAAACTCCTAAGCTCAAGCAATCCTCCCGCCTCAGCCTCCCAGAGTGCTAGGATTACAGGTATGAGTCACCATGCCCAGCCACTGCCCTGTTTTACTGTTAGACTCTTAACTTGCCTCTGGGCCCCAATCTTACCTCACCTCAGCCCAGCACACGTACTGTCTCACTGTGAAATCTTTATAAGTGGTGTTTGGCCTTGTCTCCTGCCTACTGAGAACATGTCAGTGGATACCTATTGTCTACAGAATAAAGTTCCAGCTCCCAAGCATGTCTTCCCAGGGCCTAGCCCTTGTTCTGTTTCACAGCTGCAGCTCCAGCCTCGAGTCCTTTCCATCGTGTGGTCCAGTTTCGGCAATGTGTAATCAGCATCTCACTGCGTGGCCTCTACACAAGCTGTGCCATCCTCTCTCGCACAGTGTGTCCCCCACATCCACTTTTCACCCCTCTCCTAGCTCTGGGCCTTGGGAGGCTGGGTTGCAGGCTGCCTCGTGTTTGGCTTCCAGCTGTGCAGGCCTGTGGGAGGGCCCTGCTGGGGACTGGAAGGGAAGAAGAGACTGAGGTCCAGAAATGAGCCAAGTTGCTGGGAATTGGCCAGCAACTCTTCAAAGAGCGGCCATGGCTCCTCTCGGAGGCCTTTTCCATATGGCTTCCCTTTCTGGGTTGGAGGAACTCTTCTGACTGTCCCCACCTGAGGCCTAGCAGGGGCAACGGCTCCCCACTGTTACTAAGCCCCAGGGTTGTGCACTGCACCTTGTTAATTTCCTTACCCCAGTCCATACCTTTGCAAAATGCCCCTTTATTAAACTCTATGCAAAGCCACTTCATTTAAACATACCATCTTTTTTCTGACATTCCAGCCCATAGAAGTAACGTGATAGACCTTTGGGAAGGAAGAAAGGAAGGGAGGAAGGAAGGGAAAAGAATAACATCTCCAAGTAAGGTATTTCCTGAACTCGATTCTCTATGTACTTTTTATCTTTGTCATCATTTACTATATGTAGTTGGTACTTTCATTGTTCTTTTTCCCCCTATCATATAGATTTTATTTTTATTGGGGTAAAATTCACAAACAGTGAAATGCACAGACCTTAAGTATTCAGTAGATAAGTTCTGACAAATGTATTTACCTGTGTGACCAGCAGCCCCGTCAGCACAGAAAACGTTTCTATCACCCAGAAAGTGCCCCCTTTTAAACACTCCTCACCCTCAGAGGAGAGCTGATCTCTGTCACCACAGATTAGTGTTGCCTAATCTGGAATTTCATACAAATGGAATCGTATAGTAGTAGCTCTCTTGCATTTGGCTTCTACACAGCTATTAAAAACAATTTTGTGACTAGTAACTGTAAAAGGTACCTAGAGAAACAGCGTTGGTCCTGCTAAGGCTCTGGCAAAGACCCAGACAGAAGCCCAGAAGCCGAGGGGACGGAGCGGGGTGAAGTCGGGAAAGCAGAGGCGAGTGATTTGCTGGGTTCGGGGAAGAGTCTGTGGGGTGCGTGGGGTGGGGGCAGGTGACACCAGAAGCCTTGACGGGGCGGGTCTGCAGCAAGAGCATGGCGCTGACACTCGGACTGTTATTACTCTTTCCCGTCACTCATGGTATGGTTTGTGAAAACCTGCCCTAAGAGGATGCTGCAAGCCATGACTTCCTAGGAGGAAGGGCAGAGGGGAAAAGGAAGCCCATAACCTTAAGAAAAAACTTCACACCCTCTGGCCTGAGTACAAATGTAATTCCTCTGCCACCATGGAGCAGCTCCTGCAGGACAGAAGGGCCCACAAGGGAACTTCTGAGAATGGGCAAAGAACCCAGAGGGGGAAGGAGAAAAAAGGTTCATGCAATGGAAGAAAGGATGCATGGTACTAAAAGCCTCCAGTGCTCAGTGAAGCTGCTAGAGAATTAATTAACCACAGACCTAAATAAATTAATGTAAAATAGCTGCCATTGTTCCTGCGCAACTTTTCTGAAGAAGATGACTGAATGTGAAAAATTTGATTTGCAACTCCAAAGTCTCTGGAGCTGTGAAACCTCAGAGTCCTCCACCTCAGAGTCCCCTGCCTGTGCCTAGGGAGGCTGTCCTGGACATCGTGACAGGGTCTCGGGCCTCAGGCAAGGGAGAAAGTTTGTGTTCAGCCTTGTCATTCTCCTCACCCCAAAGGCTGCTGCAACCCCTTCAACACCATTTTCTTCCGTTTCAAAAGCCAAGTGTTAATGAGTTTGCAACTCAACATATCATTCCAACTCCCCCCAAAATCTCCTTATTCATGACTTTTATACAAAAAAAGGCGATTGATATTGTTAAATATGAATGTCAGAGCATATTGCCACATTGGCTTCACCACAACTGAATGATTTAATATTGTTTACTTCAAATCACCATTCCCAAAGTTATTACAAAGGTGAATTTTCAACACAAACCAGTGATTTTTCCAGACTACCTTCCCCAGGAACCCTAAACCTCTCAGCTTAAACATGCCTGAAACACATGCATGGACGATATAAAAAGGCCCAAAGGCCAGGATCCAAGTGGCATTTGGAATTCCAGCCCACTGAGAAATCTTTACACCTTGCTTCCCTTGACTAGAAAGCAGCTGAAGGGAACTAACTCTGCACAGTAATTGCATGTTTTGTAAAAGCTATCAAAAGTTACACACAGATGCGTTTTACAAAGACCTAGAGGGGTATTCACACGTCTTGGCAGGTGTATGAGCCTGTGGCTCTAACAAACCAGGCACGAGAGCCACAAAGGTGGCTCAGGTGGTCTTGAACATGTCTCTACTAGATGATTTTAAACATTCCCTCCACATCTGTATGGCTTGGCAGCAAGCTGCAAATGTGTTTCTGTCATTGGGGGTCTTCAAGTGCTGCTGTCTTCCCATAAGCCGTAATGAATCCCACAGTCAAACGTCGCATGGTGCGCAATCTTCTAAACACCTGCACTCTTCAAATCCTGCCTTTGACTTATGTGATGGTGTTTGTCACTCCGTTGGCACTGCGCTATACGAACTAGGTGTAACTGCAACCTGAAAAAATTCAGTAGGGAAACCAAAAACGAATGCAAGTAAAGGAACCTCAGCTTAATATGGAGCGTCAAGAACCTCCTCAGTCTCAGAGTATTGAGAGGATGCCACTTAAGAGAGGAGGAAAACCAGGCTTGCATTTGGATATTACTATAGCTGGGAAACACTATTTCATCACATTAATGACTGCACTAATTATTATAATAACCCTGAGTTTATACCAGTAACAAATCAATTGTAATGAGCTGAACAAAAGAATCTAGGTGGAATTCTTCCCCATAAATATGCTCCTGTCAGTGCAGTCAAAACACAGTGCCAACACACTGCCAGTGTCAGTGAATAACACATTTTAAAACTAGTATGTCCTTTTAATCTCTTAATTGGTTGTGTATGTAAGAAATCATATGAAAAGCTTAGTCTCTGTCCACCTGGATTTTTGCAGGATAGCTATACTTCCGGCTGTCACAAGTTGTCAGTATTTTGTAAAGTGGCTCTGATAAGGTATAGAGGTGCAGAGTTGGAGTGTCATACAAGTGGCCTGAATTTGAATCTACGAATGTAAACATATTAAGATTTTGTAGTACCTAATAGAGTGTGGCTCATACAGTTTCTTTTAGTAAAAGTGGTTAGTTGTCTGAAAAGTTAATCAATCCCCAGTTTTAAAAACCGTTTCAAAACAGATATACTTAAGCACAGAGAAATATTTTTCATTCTAAAGCAACTCTACGAACTTAGATGTAGTTGACTTTTAAAGTTGTCTGTGTAGAAGATTAAATTGTTCAAACTGCCTTCACAAACATTATTCTTATTGTCTTTCTAACCTACAAAGTAGGTAGGAAAGGTAATAGTTTGTTTAAGAAGTTCAGGAAGGTGAACTGGTTTCCTGAAGGTCACAATGCTAATTAGCAGTTGAACTATTTCTAGAACCTAGATCGCTTTGCCTCTCATTTATCACAACACATTTTTTTCCTGATAGGTTATTTTTTTGGTCATATCATTGATGGTACTTTCTGACGAGTGCTGAGAGAACCCTAGGAAAAATTATTCTATATTTAGGTTGTTGGCATGCACTCCTATCTATATAAACACATCTTTAGAATCTCTCAGAAATGAACAGAGTTCATTTTTTGTTCAGCTTTTGTTCAGCTAACAGAAAATAACTAATAGGTAACAGAAGAGAAAGAAATATCATTTAAGTTTGGGGACCATTGAATATAAGCATCTAAGTGTGTGTGTGCACGTGTCCATGTGCATGTCTGTGTGTGTGCGTGCGTGCAAGAAAGTGAGAGAGTCTTACGGAATTGCATAATAACACATTACAGCCCATAATATGGTGTAGCGTTGTATGTTCCACAATACATTATGAAGCATCCAGACGCCATAGGTCAATCAAAGTCAAGATGGCTGAAATGTGTGTTAAAGTGTAGGAGATTAAAATATTATGCCTAACACTGTATAATGCATCATGGAAAAATCCTTGTAAGTATAAATTAGCTTTACTGTTGAGTATAAAATCTTCCTTTTGGTTATTTATGAAGCTTCATTTTGAAGATTGCCTTCACTGACTAACAAGCAAATCAGAACTTGTCATGTGCAAATCTTGTGAAGATTGCAAGGCCAGTATATAATTAGCCTCAAAAGAGTGTGACCAAATTGGGTAAAAAATAAAAACACTATGAAAAGGAAATAAGAAAACCAAAAGGAGGTCAGGGCGTGGTCAAATCATGGGAACACTTTAACTTTAAATTTTCCTGACATGGTTATGTTCAAAGTCTCTAGAAAAAGTGAAATTATGAAATAGATATTCCTATTCTGCTATTCAAAGAGCTGCTATTGTTCATAGATCAAAGAGTTTGGTGATGAAGAGAAGTTTATACAGCTCTGAGTATGAAAAATATTCAAACTGGGAACAACAAAAAGAGAGAGCTGGCAGGAGGAGAAAACAGGGACGAGGAGGAGGAAGGGCTGGAACAGTGGCCCGCCCCAAAACAAGTGCTCAATAAATATTTGGGAATGAATGAGGAAGGCCGTGGGGAGCTTTTTCCCGTTAGACTGCAGGGTCAAGTCCACCTGTCCTCGGTGACCTCTCTTCCCCCCACTCCAGCCCAGTTTTCTTTCTACTCTAAAAATCAGAAACAAGATTCCAGAGCTACACTTCACCCTTTTGCTAATCACAGACGTAATGCTCTGAAGTCATTTTCGAATTTCCTGTAAGGCACACACCACCCTTTCTCACAACAGAGAGTCTTGCTTGTGAGGTCAGATGGTTCTCACAGATGACGCGTAGGAGGAAATTCCCAACTAATTGTCGTTGTCTGAACCCTCTTCTCTCCGTCTCCAGAGATGGGATTCTGGTTTCCACAGGGACCATGACTTAAGCGGGGTCAGGCCTTAGTTGATGAGCCCTGTTGAGATCATCTCCCAGCAGGGTGGGGTGCGAGCAGACCCTGGGTGTGAAACCTTCGAGGGGGAAAGCCCAGGAAGTGGTCAGATGATTCAGGGGTGGCACTTTGTTGAGTCAGGCCTAGGAACTGGCACTGGGCTGTTTCAATGTGCAATGGTGCACACTAAGTTACAAAAGCAGTTTTTCATGCCTATTGTCCTCAGGGTGCTCATTAGATCTGGGGACCTCTTGCTTCTTGTTTCTTTTTATCAATTAATTGTACAATTTGTGCCTCTAGAGTCGCTGTTAAATCCCAGTCAGAACATCTCAAGAAGTGAGCTGCTGTATGAAAGTGAAGCAATCCTCATACCACACTCGTTATCTACAAAAGTGTAATTAGTTCAACAAATATTTATTGAGCACCTAGAATGTGTCAGGAATTCTGCTGCTTCTTAATTTATATCGAGGCAATCTGCAGCCCATATTCTCCTGAAAATATCTTTGGTTATTATCACATGCCCTCCATAATTAAGTTGTTGTCAGCTCTCTGAGAAGCATCATTAAACAAGTATCTTAATCTTGTCACTCGAGCCAAGTTAGTTTCAGTGTAACTCATAAAGGGAAGAGAGGCAACCGAGAAAAGTGAAAGTAAGTCCTTACTCAGAGAGCATATCGAGTGTGTCCCAGAACTGAACGGGCAGAAAGGAAGGAACTGAAAGGGGAGGGGTGGTGAGCGTCAAAGGTCTATGATACGTTCACTCATTCCAGATTACAAACTGCTAAAATAAAGACAGCCAATTTCCCCAACATCTATACTGCTTCTCAGTATGAATATAGGCCTCATTGTGGTCTTTGTGTCCAGTAAATCTTCCCAGACATTAAAATGCATTTTTAAAATTTCTACTTTAGTGCAAGTATTGTTTCAGTGGAAGAAACACTAGCCCAGAAGTCAGAAGGTCTAAACTCTGTGGATTCCTGTAACTGTCCTTAAAAACAAATATCCCGGGAGTGATTTCTTAGTTTGTGTGGTAGACAGAATAATAGCCCCCAGAGATATCTACCTCCTCATCCCCAGAACCTGGGTACGTCTTGCTTTATGTAGCAAAAGAGCCTTTGCAGATGGGATTACCTTAAGGATTTCAACATGGGGAGATTATTCTGGATGATCTGGGTGGACTCAATGTAATCACAAGGGTCCTTACCAGAGACAGGCAGGATTCCCTTGTCCCATCTCCCCATCAGAAATAAGAAGATGGGGCAAGGGAATCTGGGGTTGGAATGATGTGCTCTGAAGATACAGGAAGGGCCCATGAGCCACAGAGAGCAGGCAGCTTCTAGAAGCTGGAATAGTCAAGGAAATGGGTTATCCCTGGGAGCCTCCAAAAGTAATGCAACCCTGCTAACACCTTACTTTTAGCCTCAGAAGACCCATTTCAAACTTCTAACTTCTGGGATTGTAAGATAATACATTTATATTGTTTAAGCCACTAAGTGGGGATAATTTATTAAAACAACAATTGGAAATTTGTATTAGTATGTGCCATAGAAAATAATTCAAGTTGAATAATTGATATCTGTTGATATTTTTCATTCATCAGATATTTACATGTTAGCTACCACATGTTTGCTAATACTCTGGGAACTGGGGATATAAGAGTAACCTCATAAACATGGTTTCTGTTTCTATAAACTTACAATGTAAGAGGAGGTAGGATTATGTTCATTTTATGTATAAGAAAATTTGTGGGTTTATCCAATGCAAAAATTAAACCAGTTGTTTATATAGAAAAGCAAAACAACTGGTTAACCTTTTTTTTCACTGTTAATAAGTTAGGTTGGTGTCCCACTGTGACTCGTATTTTTATGTCATATTTTAATTGTATTACAATTGTAACCGTGGGCCTTATGCTAGCCAACTTCCAGCTCTGCCCTTGCTTTCTTTAAAAGCTAGGGTCAGAGAAATTGATCCAGAATATTAAAGGTCTTGTGATTCTTTAATTCCCACGAAGCTATCCATGATGCAGAAGATAACTCTATAGCTCTTGATGAACTAAGTGCAAACACATCTTGAAAAGTCAAGTTTTTGTTACAAAGAAGTTTGAGACAAATGATCCTTAAATATGGCCAAAAGGGAAGTATATTCATGTCCTTTTCTTATGCAAAAAAGACAAGATTCCAATTGATGGAAAGCCTTCTTTTGCCCAACGTGGCTCATGAACTTTAAGCTTAGGGTCCCTTATTCACACAACTTCCATCCACAACTCTGGGAGAGGCTCTAGAAATGTGTGCACATGGCCATGAGTTGTTTTAAATTTTGAAAAAATAAGATATTAAGCAAAAATATTTTGGTTAAGTGAGCTATCTCTTTCCACTCCAACTTTCTGTTCCACTTTCTCCCATTCAGATGAGGTTGGTGTGACCAGGGGTGTTTCTTGAATCTGGCTAAGGGGATGTAGGGTTGAGGATACACATTTTTTGGTTCAGTGGGATATTTTGATGTGGTTTGAAGCCACATTGATGTGTAGTTGGGATACTGCTAGACATTTCAGTGTAGTGTTGAGTCTCACTCAGTCTCTTCCCCCGTGCTGATTCTCGTGGTATTGTGCCATGAGGGGACAGGATCAGAGGTTCTACTGTGACACGAACATGTCCCACAACATGGAGCTCTGAAAGTATGTGAGTAGTGGAGGACAGTGGTTCCATTCAAAGTGGATGGAACCAGAAGCTAGTCTGAGAATAATTTTTCTGTAATATCTAAATTTATTAGTAGAGAATTGAGTAATCCTCAATGCTTAGTCTTAATAGAAGTTCTCTCCTCTCAGGAATATCTTAATATTTGATAATGCCTTATATATAATTATAAATGCACTACATATTTTTATTTTTTGACATAAATTTCATGAAATAGAATGTGTCAGAATGCCTGCATTTGTAGGGCAAAAATCTGTAGTAATCCTACCCAAACAAAGGATGTCTACGGGTAAAGTGGCTGATGTTTTGTGCATCTCAATTATCAATTAAATGCAAATCGATCAACCAACCTAAGGAAATAGCTGACTTACTTTTTGGTTGATACAGGAAGAGGCATCCAAAATTATGTAGGAAAAAAACAACAGGGGAGGAAGGTATGATGGAGGTTATCAGGCAGTTCATCAAGAAAAATATTATTTCTACAGTGTTTGGAATGTTTGTGGTACTTGTTAGCTTTCTGACATTTGTCATTTGATATGATTTCATTTCTCACTCTAAATAAATAAATCTAATTTTGTATCTATAATTATATATTTCTTAAAGTGGTTTTTCAAAAATACTTCAGTTTTAGGTTCCGTGGCAGCTGGAATCCACCTCTGTAGGCCAGTAAGTAGAAGAGGAGATGGGGCACGTGATGAGGGAGAGACTGCAGTGTGTTCTGCTTCATCACCGAGAAACCAGAGCTGGGGCATCTCATGGGCTGGGATTGTGGACACTACACTCTGGAATAAAGCTGATTCTTCCCCGTTCACTTTGCATTTGGACTTGACCAAAGACAGTGGAGTAAAATACTGAATTGAATACCAGGATAAAATACTTTTCATGATTAGATCTTCACTTTGAAACTTTGAATGAGTGCCTGAAATCTATCTGTGCCTCAGTTTCCTTCTCCATGTACTGTAGTGTTTAAGGCATAAGCTCTGGAGTCGGACAACCTGGATTCTTAGTTTTGCCACTTACCGTGTGACCTAGGGGTGTACCACTTAACCTTGCTAAGCTTCAGTTTCCTCCTCTGTGAGTAACACAAGGAAATAGCAATTCTTACTGCATAGATTTGTTGTGGGATTAAGTGACATAATGAATGGCAAGCAGTCAGCATGGTGCTGAGCACATAGTAAGTGCTCAATAAATGATACTTACTAGTTTCCTATGTAAAAAAAAACATTAAACCTGACCCCTATCTTTCTCAGAGAAATGGGGTAAGGGAAAAAATAATTAAGTAGGATCAGAAGGAAAGGAAATGACTGGAATTGAAATGTGCCATGTTCCTAAGTGTGGGGGTTAATGCTATCTGAAAACACTCATCTGTTTGTTCCAGGTCGCAGGACTCAGTTGATGTGTGTGTATGTGGACCTGTTGGAGGGTGGGTGCAGCATACGCGGGGAAGGCCAGGAACGGGAGCAGCAGCTACATGACGGGCATACCAGCCCTCTATTGCTGAGGTCATCTGTTCAGATGTCCCGGGCCTTGCCTCCCACTGTCCTGTCATTTGAGAAACAACCCAGAAGCAGGCTTGGAACTCAATGCTGTGCTAAGTCCCAAGGCAGATGCAAACCCCTGGATCCTTCTCTACTGCCCCTAAGTTGGCACAGAAACCTGCACACACTATCCCATACTTCAGCCCTGAACATGCCACAACATTCTCAGAAACGTGAACCAAATAATGCCCTGTGGGGCTGCTACTTGTGGTAAGAAGGAAATGGGCAGAATGGAAGAGATTTACGGTTTGAGGCAAAGAAGAGGCTCTACAACAGTAATGAGATGGCTAACCCTTCCTAGGAAAGGAGGTGTGAACTAATATTCTCTCAAGTAAGTCTAATAATTTTGTTTTGTCACTAAATTTAGTACTTTTAAAAACATAGAACCCTTGAAATGCAAAACACAGAGTTTGAACTAAAAAGAAAAATGTGTTCTTGGTGCCATGTGTATGTGTGTATGTATGCATAAGGATCAACCACGCTCATACAGTTACCTCATTTAATCCTCATAACAATCTTTCTGTTAGGAATTGCATGCTTAGTGTCTGCTGTTTATATATTAAGACACTAACACTCAAAGATGCTAAAAGAGTTGCCTAAGATTGCCCAGCAGAAATCAATAACTTGTCTTCCCACAGAAAACATGCACATACATATGAACACAGCTTATATGTATATGAAATTACATGAGTGAGTAGGGTGGGATGAAATTTGTAAAATAATAATTTTTTCCCTCCTTTTGGTGTTTCTCTCTTCCCTTCCCTGATTAGAGCAGAGAATCCACTCTCCAGCCACTGGCTCAGAACAGGCTACGTGGGCCCAGAAAACATCCTCTGATTTTCATTTACCTGGTTTCCAAGAGCCCAGCTCTTAGGAGAACAGTGATGATTCCAGTTACAGGCCAGCTCATGGAGAAAACACAAAGGCAGAAGGATTTCCCTTCTGGACTTCAAAACAGTTTCTTGTGGATTGTGGGGAGGAGAGACAAAGGAGACAAGTGGGCCCTGACAAGATAGTGGCTGAGAGTGTCTAGGGCAGGGCCCAGGAGCAAGAGCATGAACCCAGGCAGGGAATTAGCATTCAGGTGTATGGGGCGAAAGGTGGCCTTGCAAGGATGCCCACGGCCCCAGCGTGCCAGGAAAGCTGCAGCAAGTTCCTGCTCTCAAAGGTGCCAGAGAACCAGCAGGGGAGCCACAAGCCTGAAGATGGTTGACAGTTTCTCTGTGACAGTCAGTGTGGAGCAGATCCCACCCCTCCTAATGCCTTGGCCTTAATTACAACCCTCAAGCACCACAACTTTCAGGAAGGAAGGGTGACACTAAAAGTCCTGAAATTAGGTTTTCTGCTATGCCAGTGGAATGATGTCTGAAAACAGACATTTAGTTGAATTTTAGGAAAAATAAGTGGTAGTTTGTACACCTGAAGTTGTAGCCTGAAATTTAAACCCACCATATTGCCTTAAAAAAAAAAAAAACAACTAAGAAACTTAACTGCAGCAGCAGATATATACATTGATTTAGAACCTTAGTAGTTAACATTTAAAGTGTCAGATTCTGTCTTCTCCAAAACAATCCAGGGATATTTTCCCATCCCCTTCTCTGACCCCCACTAAAGGTTTAAAACTTAGAAAAAGCCATCAGATATAATCACTTGAGCTCTCCCTCTGGTGAAACCTCTCATAAAAGAGACTTACACTATCCACTGTAGAGATCTCAGATATCTGAGATTTACTGCATTCCAAGGCAGACACTGCATCCTGAGGACCTTGTCTCAAAAGCAGGACGGGTATCTAGAAAACACAGGATACTCAAAACATTTACTATCTCTCCTCTTATGCGTCTTGAAGTCAAAATTTTGTAATCTCAATGAGAAGAAACAGATTTTGGGGGCGGGGAAGAAAACAGATTCAAACTATAAGTTAATATTACCCTGCACATATATTGTCTATTCAATTCCTTTCACTATTTGCCTCAATTAAAACTCTGAGCTATTTTTTTCACCTCAAAATTAGTCTGATAAAATAACTGGTTTTCCTCCCAAGTGGATATAAAGTAAAGCTGTGAAGACAAGCCTATTGCTTGCTGGTCCCATTGGCAGCCTTGTTATCTTCTTGCTTCCTACACAAACTCAACCTCGGCTTTCGTGACTCTATGACTTCGCTTCTACTGTTTTCTCCAAGAGGAGCATCTTTGTCCTCATTTGGTCTGAGGTAAATTTCTTTTCCTCAACAAAATCCGTTTTCATTTCCCCCAGGAGCCCCTCACTCTCCTTTGCTCCCATCTCATTTTATGTAAGACTCTGTGGTCTGAATGTTTGTGTCCCTCGCCTCCATCCGCCCTAAGGTGTTGGTATGAGGTGGTGGAGCCTTTGAGAGGTGCTTAGGTCATGAGGGCAGAGCCCTCAGGAATGGGATTAATGCCCTTGTAAAAGAGACTCCAGAGGGACCCTCATCTCTTCCACCATGAGAGGACACAGCAAGAAGGGGCAGTCTATGACCCAGGGAGAGGACCCTCACCAGACATAGACTCTGCCTTGCTCTTGGACTTCCCAGCCCCCAGGGCTGTGAGATATAAAGTTCTGTCATTTATAACCTACCCACTGTATGGCACTGTGTTATAACAGCCTGAGAAAATTAAGACAAATAGTGACCCACTCACACCTGGAGCCTGTGTACTTCTGTCTCTGCTGCCTGGAATATTTTTCCCGCAGACAACCACACAGTTCATTTCTGTACCTTTTTTCAGGTCTTTTTGCAAAGTCTACATTCTTAGAGAAGCCTTCTCTCAGTACCCAAACTAAAAATATAACCAACCCAACCCTCCCTAGTGGTCCAAGTGTCTTCTTTCTCTGCTTTACTTTTTCTCCTCAGTACATATCATTATTGAGTATACTATATATTACATTTATCTTATGTATTCATGCAGGTTATCATCTGTCTACTCTAGTGTAAGATTTTTGGCTATTTTATTCACTGTTTACCAGTACACAGTAAACACTCAATAAATATTTGTTGTAGGAATGAATGAATGGGTGAATGACTCTTAAGCTGTTGCAATTAAATGCTTATTCACTTATCTATGTTCTACTCATCCTCACATCTTCTTCAGCACTTAGCACAGTGCTGGGTACGGAGAAAGGGTCCAGAAATGTTTACTAAGTGGAAGAGAAAAGAGCTGACCTGGATTAAACATGGCTTTCTTATAATTGAAATAAGATAGAGATTTCACCCTAACCCATGACATATTATTGAAATACCATAAAATAACAGTACTACTGTACTGTGGAGGCAGAGTTTTTTCACCAGCAAGTAGAATGGACATAAAGTATCCATAAATTGTTCTGATTATACTGAGTATTTGAATGCTTTTTTTCCAATATGACAATTCATGAAATTCCACAGCAAATATTTATGGAGTATCTAGTATTAATCAGACATTTTCATAATCACTAGGCTTCATACAGAGTCAAATATTTAATAATTTAAATTCAGCTCCAAAGTGGACTGAAACAATAGAAAAGACTAAAGAGTTTTACTTGAATATCTCTGTGAAAAATCTCTCTCTCTTGAGAAATTCCAGCCCTCTCCATTGGCTGCAAGTGAGGAAAAATAAAACCATAAAGTGAAATTCAAAACTTTAATAAAAGAGTAGAATCTAAAATATAGTAG
Source organism: Varecia variegata (assembly GCA_028533085.1). NCBI lineage: Eukaryota > Metazoa > Chordata > Mammalia > Primates > Lemuridae > Varecia > Varecia variegata. Next base: position 66,392,986 of record CM052440.1, on the reverse strand, counting down.
CAGATAAAGCAGAAATAATAAATGAAACTGAATTGAACAAGAAGGCCATGCCACCTTGTGGGTACTGGGAGTATTTTACCATCCTCAATACCTAACTCTAGAGAAAGAATGGCCAATTAGAGAGTAATTGGGGAAAATTTCAACACTTTTTTTAGTGAATAAAACACACGATATTTATTTTTTGATGTTGGAACTGCTGGAAGCATTTTTTTAATCAAAATATAATACATTTTGAACCACTTGAACCACTTTGATGAAAGAAATAGATTGCAGGTTGTAATGTTTTAAATAAAAAATTATCCTCTTTATAAATGAACTTGAACATCTATTTACAGATATGGTCATGTACTCTTTCCTTTTCATTTGTCTAAACAAAAGATGTAGATTGTTAAGAAAAGAAAGCATATTAATGAGAAATAAAATCAACAATACATATACTCTGATGTAATGTCCTAAAGAATAATCAGAAATTTCAACGCCTGTGTAAACTTGTACCAACCCATAGCTTAAAATTTAGTTAAAGATATTATGTGATGAGAAACATGATTTTTCAGAAATGTTAAAAGTACTAGCCATAAGGCTAGAAAATATCTGTTGCTTATAGAGAAACCTATGGTTGTGTTAAAATGAGAATTTTGGGAAAAAACAAACTTTTTTATTTTTTTAATTTTTTCCAGGCTAATAAGCATATGAAGCAACATAAGGTTTTCTAGAAGGTAAAGAGTACAATTAATTTTTCTTATAGAAATATTATCTCTGGTTTCAAATTAGAATCTTAGAATCATAAACTTTAATATTATAAAGTACCTTAAATAAGGCAGAGGGACCAATGACTCACTCTAATGAATCCTTAGGCAACCAAATTATTTCATCTTTTGTTATTCTTTATCTAGGAAATTACCAAAAATCAACAAAGAAAATCTCTCTTATTGACAAAATATAACAAATAACAAAAACAGAGTAACTAGTATAATTGAATGCTAACTGGAAATGGTCTTAGAGATTATTGAACCCAGGGTTTTCAAAAGATACTTGTGATACTCTATTCTTAAGAGATATTAAGATGCATCACTAGAAAAAAGTTTTTGGAAAATACTGTACTAAAATTAAGCCACATTTTAACCTTTCACAGACCTTAATATTCAAATGTGCATTTAGAGAGCATAGTATGTGGCATTTCCCAATTTATTTTATCACAGAATTAATTTTACTTTTGCAGGCAATTTCACAGGTCTAAAGTACAAATTTTGGGAACTCTGATCTAAACCAATTTCTTATTTTATAAAGAAGTATTTGACACCATATTGAGGTGTAACTTGTCCCCCAAAAAGACAAAATTAAATAGTAGCATAGGCAGGACTAGGTTTCAGTTTTTCCTAATTTCTAAATTCGGTGATTTATTCTTTGCATGAGGTCACACTGCATTCATTCTTTCCAAATTGTCATAATTCAAAGTCACTGCTCTGAAAAGTAATATGTTAAGAAAAAAAGTTCATTAAAAATCTTTTTTCACAACTTTATATTGTGTTTCATACAACCATTAACCAACAAAAGACCCAACACCCCACCTCGGCCCCACCCCTAAAGCTGAGACTTCCCAAATGACATCTTTGTGGTTTCCTCAAAGTGAGACCACTAGATAAGAATAGCAATACAAATTAGTTTGATTAACTATAGTGTTTCTGCCTCTCTTGGGTTCAAACCCAGATGTGTAGTCAAATTGGTTGGCTTTACAATGTTCATTTTGAGAAAGTATCTTTGCCTATAAATGAAGTGATTCAAATATTTAGAGAGAAATTTTCATGCTTACTCAGTGATGCAAAAAACCATGGCATTTACCAAAAATAGGCACTCAAATGCTCCAGCTCTGACTTTGGAGTGGAGGAGTGGGTAGAGGGCAAGCTGTGGGCCCCTGGGGTGGGATACAGTGATGGCGTGTTGTTCTCAGGACCATGGAGTAAAAGTGTGGGTGAGTTCAGTGACATAGTTACAGTTCCTTGGCCATTGAGGCATTGGCCTGGAAGCCCAAGGCTAGTCTACAGATGGTTCAAGAATGCCTTGGATGGGGAAAATAGTGGCTCCCCAGCATACTAGAACTCTGTTCTGGTGCAGACATGCATTCAGCTCTACTTAATAAAGCAACCTTTATTGCTTTAGAAGGTTGACAGACACATTACTCTTTAGCAAAAAAGGTGTGCTGAACTTAATAAACGATTTAAAGAAGCAATGATACAAAATCCTTAGAGCTAGAACTATGAGCTCAATGTAAGACCCAAAGATATCCATTTGCAGGATAGACTCCCAGCCACTGATGCCATTTGTCCCTCTGAGGCATCCTTAATTCTACTCTTGTTCTCTCTATGCTTAAATAAAGGGAACTCAAGATTATGGTGCCAACACTACTGGAGCTGGTTTTTGTTTTTTGTTTTAAACTAACTAAAAAGGAAATTTAAGACTCTCATTTGAACAACTTAGGCCCTAAAACCCTGCTATTGAGAAATAGGTTGTGGTTTTGTTTTGTTTTAAAGTGTTTGCAATTGTCATCTTAATAGAATACATTACCTAGACAATTGCTCAGTTTTCAAAGTACATTTTTCAAGCTCCTGTCAACCCAACTTTTTATAAAAATAATGCAAAATAATAGAAAGGAGAAATGCTGAATATTAAATCTTTCTCCAACCCACTGTCTGATTCTCTTAAGGTCTCTGCTGATATTTTTAGGCTTTGAGCACATATAAAATTTCATGGCTGTTTTAATATACATACAGGCTTGAAACAGATGAAAGCTTCCATCTGAATGATATAGATTCCCACTCCCACACTCAGTCCTCAGACAAAACACATGAAACTAAGTTTAACTACTCCAAAGGAAAAAAAAAAAAAACTAATTCAATCCTGCCAGGATTTGAAGCTGAGATTCTAAGGATTTTAGGCTTTGCAAATCTGTTCTTTAGCTTTTTAACACACTCCCCTCTGTCAGGAGCTCTCACACGGAATCACATCCCAGGACTTGTCTGGTGTTTGCGTCGTGAGTCTTCATTATTTAACCTGGATGCAATCCTGGGGGTCCCGATAGAATATCGAATAAGTGGGCAGAGAAGTTTGTGCTCTGGTATAAGAACGCAAGGACCTTCAGGGAGGATTAATTTCCGCTCCTGCATTAGTAAGGAGTCTGTGCACCAGTGAAAAACATGACAATAAGGACTTTCTATTCAAATGTAGATGAACCATACAGGAAAGAAGCAGACAGAGTTTTATTAAGACTTAGTTGCGTGTTGTGTGTTGTATAAGGTTTTTTTAGACACTTTAATTTTATCCCATTAGTCCTCTTAAGTTTGCTCATAAGTGAATTTTCCATCCCCTATTTTTGCAGAGTTAAGAACTAAGTCTCAGGGGTTAAACACTTTGCCCAAATTTACACAGTAACTAGGGGTGCCAGAATAAGAAAGACTCGAAGCCAGTTAGTACTGCAAGGCTGACTCAGTTTACCCCAGAAGTGGAAAATTCCCTATAACCAATGTAACTAGAGTGGGCATGAAATCTTCCTATTTGGCAACAAATCATTGCTCCACTCTTAGCCTTTATCCAAATCTTATGCAACTTTTTAGGTGTTGGGAAGACACATCTGAATGGAAGCATGTATGTACTTGATATCTCAGGATAAGGAGAAAGGTGTTGCTTCTTTTTATTAGTAAGATAAAGTCCTATCATGTTTCTAAACAGAAAAATAAAGCTGTCAGATTGGCACCACTGCCCTGCAGACCCAATTCAATAGTCCCAATGCAAAAACATCTACTGATTCCCCTTTTGTCATAAAGTTCAATGACTTTTTGCAATCTAAGGAATGCAGTGAAATGAGTTGAGTCCAGGCCCATTCGTTAAAATACTATGATCTTGTCTCCCTTAATAGGAAGAATGACAATTCATGAGAATCATCATATGAGAACTTGCAGAAGAAATTTCAGGGTGTATCTTCTTAACTTGTAATCTTAATATAACCTTTGATAAACTGCTAAATGTATTGTTCATTGAAACGCGCTTTCCAACTATCAAAAAAGAAACCAAAACTCTCATTAATATTTTCTAAGCTGGTTTTCCTGTGTTAATGTTCTCAGTTGGGCCATCATAATCATGAAATAAGGGCTGTCTGTAGTTGCACATGTAGGGAAATAATTCTCCATGGGTCTATTGTATTTCGGCACATCTTGAAAGAAAATTGTTGACCTTTGTTCCAGACCATCTTCTCAAGGAAATTTGTATCACAAACAGCCTTTGAATGTAGAGACAGTATCTCTCTCCAGAGCAAAAAGCAAGTTTGCTTACAGTTTTGGAAGCTGGAAAGAGTGTCTCCCTCTGGATCAAAGAGCAAGTATGTTTACTGATCGTTACAAAATATTTTATTTTTCTAAGCTCAGAATTCCTCTCTTGTAACACAATCCGCTTGTTTGCAGGTAGCATCTGGCTTGCTCCACATCACCCTGTGCATATAAGAGCTCAAGGAACTGAACTGAACAAAAATGTTGACACTGACTATTTCTATTGCTGTGGATAGTAAATTGTTCTTTGTCTCTGACCCAGTACTCTTGTGTCTTCTACCAGCATCTATGAAACTGTAGCACACTGACTTGTTAGCTTGCAAGTAGGGTAAAATCTCAGACTATTCACAATGCTTGATGGTTCTACAGATGAAGATGGGATGCTGACAGAAATGTGGCTTTATGGGATGAGGAAGAATGGGGGCCTTGCAGGCCAACTAAAAGGACTTAAGGGAAGTCCATACATATCAGTGGTGCATATTTTGGTCAAATTGTATAGTGTACCAGGCAGGCACTAAATGTTTCCCCTCTTTATTGTCTACTGACAAGGAGGCCTTTGGAAGGTGGTTCAAGGCTAAATGCCAGAAAGTAGGTTCAAAGAAAGCTTCCCAAATGCTGCCCTGGTTGTTGCTAAAACTTCCCCAGGTTGGGGAGACTTCCTTTCCAACCTTTTGGTAAGTACCAGGTCCTCCACATGGTAACAAATAATAGATTAATCCCAGGTATACCCCCTTCCAGACAAGAGTTACAGAGACACAACCTGTATTGTGCATAAAAGGTGGAAATTTTTGACCATATAGGTAGGAACCAGGTACATCAATAAAACTAGACCTGATAAGCTTAGGAGATGCAGGGCAGGCTTCATAATACTTGTTAAGGGAGAATGGCAACAGTCAGGGCCCGTCTCATAGCTCACACTCTCCTATCATACCAATCTGAAATCTGTTTGGAGATGACAGGAAAGTCTCAGAGTTTTTTTTAATAGGTCCTGAGTGAAACGTGGGAACTTTGGACTTTTCATGGAGATTTCTCCAAGGTAAACTCCCAGGAGAAACCATACATGAGGTGTTGATGACTACTTGGGTTCTTATTTTCGGGGTTAGATTTACAATGCTGTTGAAGGTAACTCATTGGAGGGTGAGAAACTGACCCAAACAAGTCTACCTAAATTCTCATGGTCAGTCTTATTTCCCTGGAAAACTCCCCTATCCCTTGGGATGAACCTGGGGAAAAAACTTAAGACATTTTCTTGATAATGACCAGTAGGTTCTCTCAAAGCCTCAAAGAGGGTTGATGCCATGCAAGTCAAACCTGAATGATCCAGAGAGTGGATCTGCAGCCCTGGCTAGAAAGCAATATGCTTGTAGCTGCAGAGTCAAAAGGTCCCCAGAGTTGAGAAAGAAGGTTGAAGTAGAAGTAGTGATGTTCTTGCCACCTGATATAGAGATTTTGGTATTGCAAAAACATGGGAGGTTGGTTCAGCCATAAACTTAGTATAAAAGATACGGTCTCTTTCTGGACAAGAGGGCATGCATATTGACTGCTCACTACAAAAGACTCAGGCTCTCTATGTGTAGGCTCCTGTCCAGTAACACAACCTACTTCATGTTCAGGTGTCATCTGGACCTCTTTTTCTTATACTTTGAGAATTATGGCTCAGGGAGGTGATGCTCTGGCTACTGTTGTTGCTGTGGGTAATAAACTGTCCTTTGTCTTTGACCCAAGAATCTTGTGTCTTCTACCTGCATCCATAAGACTGCAACAGGCTAACTTGTTAGCTTGCAAGTCAGGCAAAATCACAGACCCTTCATAGTTCTTGACACAGGACAAATTTATGACTGTAGGGATTTAAGAATTTAAACACATGCATACTTTATGTGTGTGTTTCTATTATTGTTGTTTAGAAAACCTGTGCAATAGAAAGGAACATTTTGTGAAGGTAAGTAAAATGGCAAAGGGGAAAATGACAATGCGATATAGCTTTTCTCTCAGAGTTAAGTTCTCGTTCTGTTGCCTAAGACCCCACCATTGAGCTTCCCCTTTTTATGCTAAAAAAAAATTGACTTGTAAACATGCATGCTCCCAGGAATGGAATACACTAGGCCAGCTAGTGGCCATTCACACTTCAAGGTAATCAAAACAATCATCTCTCTCCATCTGATTGGAATCATCATCAAGAAAGAATAAGAAATTTGATGTTTTTACAGAGGGATAAGTGAAAAGAGAACCAAAGGGGAAAAAAGAGTAGCACTGGGATTATATACAGCCTGCACTACCCCACCTGGCTTTGGCAGCCAGAATGTAAAATGACTGTAAGGCACCCCTAGAAGGAAATATCCAGAGAAGGCACAAGAAAATGATAGTGGATGGTCCCCAAAGACTATCCACTAGAGAAAGTCTAGAGATCATTCAGAGACCATAGGTATAAAGTGACTGGAAGATACATCAAGACTGATTCATTTGCTGCATCTCAACTGTGTACTCTTGACCAGGTTTTGAAGATGAGTTGTGCAGTGAATTTGGACAGTCCAAGTATCTTTTATCACTTTCAACTCCACTTTTTAAGCATTGAATCCATAGGTCTAATTTTAAGAAAAGTGACTTAAACATTTGTGGCTTACATTTGAAAGATTGGTCTGAAGAAGCCATGCCTTGACAAAGTTAAGATAGCTCAAACTTCGTGAAATTCAGTCTGTTATTACAATTAATGAGTCACTTAACTTTTTTTCCAGAGGGGTAGAAATAAAATAGTATTACTTTGAGACCATGAAAAATATTTCTAGAAAGTATAGGTTTATAGATCTGTCATACAAATATCATTATTTTTCTATAACTGAGTAGTAACAAAAGTGTATTTCTTTCAGATAATCAAAAAAGACAGTCTGTAAAATTATCTTTTAAATCTATAAACTTTTTCCCCCAGAGATAAAAACAATACCTTGTACAGAGTAGGCTTTAGTAAATGGTTGATTCAAGTTGAATTCAATTTGGTGGAGAGAAAGATACATTAGATTGAGTTCTATGTTCAAACTATCTCATAACCACATACTTTCTTTCAATGTTTTGCTCTACCAAAATAAAACAACATAAAATGTCCTTAATCAATGACCTCTTTGAGCCTACATGTAATATTTTGTCATCACTTAGCACTGCTCTGGATTTGATACCTTTATTCTATTTCTTGAATTCAAAATGTAAATATTTATTCAGAGATAAGAGGTATCACATATTATTCCATATATTAAGGCTTTTTTTGTCCATTTTGGTAAAATGACCTAATTTAAGCAACCAAAATTGAGGGAAGAGTGGGCAGGTATCAAATATGGTCCCCAGAATTGCTTTTAGCTCCGTGACCTTTTTGTTACTGCTACATCTCTGAAAAACCTGTGGCTGTGACTGTTCACAATGCATAGTGGCACCATTTCCTGAGAAGGGAAAAAATAGAGAAGGGCTGTGTGTGTGTGCGTGTGTGTGTGTGTGTGTGTGTGTATGAGGGACAGAGAGAGAGAGAGAAAGAGAGATTGAAAATCAGAGGTTAAGAACTACAAGAAATGCTCTGCTCAGGAAACGTAATGAATGTCTAGATCTTGTATTTTACTTCTTATGCAGTGTGGTCCTCAGTAACAAAGTCTTAACAAAAGTTCACGGTTCCATTGTTTTATCCTACAGACAACCACCACAAACACACAGACAAATGCATACACACACAGGTATACATATACATTTGTCTCAGGAATTACTTTGCTGCTCTAATAGATATTGAGTGGGAGGGACTTTTCTGTTGTCCAGAATTGCAGCCATGGTTTAAAGCTCTGGGTAAAAGTGCACAGTGCCCAGTCCACAGATAGCCCCTGATGAGCTCCTGATAATTGGAGTCATCTGTAGCAGAAAAGACAGAGCTGAACCTATTACCATCAATTACCACCACAACCCTCCCCCCTGGTCAATATAAAAAACAACTGAAGATGAAGGGAGGATGTGGACAGTCATCCTCATAGTGAGAACATTGTGGTGAAGTCATTTCCTTCCCTTCTTGCTTCCTCCTTACTGTGTACAAACTGAAGGAGCTGAACTGAAGAGGGAGAGGGAGAGGGTATCCAGCTGCCACACCTCGCCTTCTTCTCCACTTCAAACTCCTAAATTCATAAATGTAGGCTGTCATGAGGAAGGGAAAGAGTTTGGAATTGTATATGATTTTGAAATTTTAAACAGGTCTGGACTAACTTTTAGCTACTAGTGATTGGTAAATTACACAATATGCCCGAGGTGCTATTAGGGATGGGAAATGAAGAATTGCTATAGTATAGTAAAAGTCAAGGTTTGATAAAATAAAACTGTTTTATATTTATATCCCAGTAATTTTAGACTCCTCATTTAACCATCATGCTTCACATGAATAAAAAAAATATGCTAAATTTTGTGCAAGCCACAAATAATCACTGCACATTAACAAAAGACAAAATGAAGGCTCAAGATACCTGAGAAATATGATCAATTCGTAAGTGTATTTCTCTGCCTGCTACTATTGAAGCATTTTCCTAAACATTTTTGGCTGTCTTTATGATGATGCTGAGAACTAGAACATCTCTTGTGTCTTCCACTGAAGATTGGGAAGGAACACACTCATTTGTGCATGACAGGGCACAGGTGAATTTCAGGAAAGAGAGAACTTACATGTGTGGAGAGCCTACAATTTACCAGCTAGACACCTTAGCTATGTATTCCAATTTAATCCTCAAAGTGTGATAGTTGATAGAAGAGATACATAGATACAAGGATACACAGATAGACAGAGTCAATTATTAGAATCAAATGTTAGTTTCAACTAAAACAGCCCACTATGGTGAGTTTAATTTTTTCAAAGCAAGGATGTTTATTTTTTAAACTATGACAGTTTTGAGGATTTAAGAATTTCCCAGTATTATAGCCACATAAACCTAAGACATGTCGCCAGAATCACCTACAAAATAAAGTATAACACAGATGTGGAAAAAAAATATAAGTTCTATTTCTTTTTCTTGACTGTTTCCTCAACCAGAAAATGATGGGATTGGTATAAATCTCTAAGGCACATTCCAACTCCTGCAGTCTAAGATTCTTACATGGCAAAGTGGTAAGAATAAACTAAAAAGTTCAGTTATTTGTATAAAGCAAATCTAAATTAGCCAGGTCTAAGGTTATGTCCACACAATGTCACCTAATCAGTTGAAAAGTGAACATTTCAGCCAAATCGTAGATTTGCTATCACATAGTAGACCAATGGCAATACAAAAAACTGTACTAACAAAAAACTCCATTCCGCGATTTAAAAAACAAAACAAAAAACTGTGTGTGCAGATATGACCTAAGATTTCTGCGATTTCTCAAGTCCCACAATCTTCTTTCCAATAATAAACAATAGCCCAACAAATTCCCTGCTAAGAGCGCAGTGGCCATGGATACCAAGTGGCATTTCCTCTGGATTCCTTTCCCTGGGGAGGCCTTTGAACTTCAGCTTTGTAGAGTTTCACAATCTCCAATGAACCTCATTGAATCCTAAGGCTTGAACAGACCTTAGTGTAACTTTTTCACTTCACAGATGGGGAAACTGAGGCTAGTGGCACCAGCACCAATTTCAGTGATGTTGGCTACTCCATTTGCATCTATGTAAGATAATTTCCTTAAAAAATGTTAAGTGTTCTATTTCTTCTATTTAAGATTAGAGCCAAAACTACCAAAATTATCTCAAACGAAAAAAGTTTTTCCCATGAAAAACTAGAAATGACATGTTGCAGAGAGAAAGAAAGATGTGGAAAGAAAAGGCATGATAAAAAGAGGGTTTTTTTTTTTGGTATTTTGATAAATTTCTCATCAGGTGATTTGTCATTTGCTGAGCTGAAGGCAATAGAAGCGTAATGTCAGACTCCCCTAGGCTCCACGTTTGATTTAAAAGAAACCAAAATGGACTTTAAAAAGTAAGTCCCTAAAAGGATACTTTGTTCTTTGTCTCTGAAGTGAGTCCAAAATCAACAACAACAAAAATGAAACTGCTAAAGGATGGAATGTCTTAATCTGGATTAGTTTGGTCACTGTTTAATTCAATTTAATTGAACTTGACAAACTTTTACTGAGTATGTGATGTGTGCAAGGCACTATCTTTTGCATTTTCCTGTCTCATGACCACGTGTCTCTGAACTTTAGCAGTTAGTTGAATGGGAGGTGACGGAGTGTGTAAATTAGAGTTCAGGATTATATTTGGCTTTTAAAAATTAAAGTCTTTCTACTTTCTTATCAAGTTTCTTGGCTAGTTTCTAATGGGAATGTGAAAGTAATAGCGTTGGCTTTCATTTGGTGTTGCCAGGTACACCAGATGAAAATCGGTGCTATTATTACTTATGTTACATCACGTACATTTTACTGAGTTAATGGTTCCCAGCCCACCTCCTCAATGCTCCAGTGAAATTAATACCTATATGCCTGGATGGGTGGGCGTGATCCATTCACCTGGGTGCCCTAGAGCTACGTTCTAAAGCTACATGTAAATTATTTAAATGAAAGCTATTATAATCACTTTATACTAATATAGGCAGGACAATCTTGTAAGAGGGTTTAATGTAAAAGTCTCACCTTTGTAATAGCAGAAACACAAACTTGTCTTCCCAGTTTGCTCATCTCCAGCAGGTGGTAATTTCAAAGTCTCTGAAGAAAGTTTTAACTCAAACATTACTAAGACTGAGAACTCAACATTCCAATCACTGTAACTTTGGATTTACAAACATAAACAACAAAAGCCAGGAAGGCAAATATTAAATTTCTTTTAGTTCTGAGTTTGCAAAATCCATGCCAACAGTCTAAACAAATTTTTTATTCATTAACATAGGTGAGCAAAGATTTCCATGAGATTATTGTATTAGAGTTTTGCATTGAATTGTGAACTCGCTAGAGAAGTATTAATATTTGTATAAAATGTTAGATTTATTTAGCACTTGGTTACCCCTAAGACGTTCAAAGACTTTACAGATATTAGCTAATTAAAGGTCACCACATGACTGAGGTATAAGGGGACCTAGAAAATATGGTCCTTGTTTAAAAGATGAAGAAAAGGAAAACTGCAAGGTGACGATTCATCAGGTCAGACGAGAGCAGATGGTATATTTCTGAGATGCTTGGGCCCAAAGGGAGAGAAGCCACAGAGTTTCTCGCCCCAGGATGGCTGTATACCAACCCAAGTATCCGCCTCTCGTGTCACTGTCACAGGTTCAAGAGTTCACACTGGATTAAGAGGGTAAGGAGGACACTTTTTTTGAACTAGTCCTTTCCAGTTCTGATAGTTTCTATCACAGAAGATGCCAGAGGAAATCCAATTGTAACCTCACCAGCACTCTCAACCAACTCAGTGCAAAGTGCCGTGAAACTGCCCGGTCTCACAGAGATGCAGGGCCCAATTGTGATCGTGGCAAGCTTTTGAAAAGAAGACTTTCTATGCTATTTGTTTTGCACTGGAGTTATCTGTGTATATAGCCTCATGGAATATCAACTGCAGAGTAAGAAAAACACACCAAATCTTGGCTCTGCCCCCTGCTAGCTGTGTGATATGGAAAGAGTCACTGCATCCAAAACGGGATCAATTCCCTTATCTGAAAAATTGGGATAATAAAACCCATGTCACTACATTATTATGAGGATGAAATGGTAAAATATAAAAATCGTTCAGAACTTAATGGACTCAAAAATGTTATTTTCCTTTCCAAAACAGACCTTTCTGTAAGATGGGCTAGGGTAGGGTGGGGACTGAAGGTTTGTGTTTACATAACTGAATGGGTGGTTTGCAATTGAATTTATCTGTGAAGGATCCTACACAGAACTCTGCTTATGTTCAAGTCAAAAACGAATTCAAGTCATTAGCAACTCAACTTTGTTAGCATTACTAATTGAGAAGTTACTGTTAAACAATATGGCTCAGTTTAACAGGAACTTAAATGAAGGGGAAATTGTGAGCGATTACCCAAGATTCAGAGTCTAGAACCCAAAGTCAAGTTGTGAAATGCCTCACAAGCCATGAAACATCAAGGGGAAATGACTGGCTCTGTAGAACCAGCTGTTATTGGCATCAAAGGGGAAAGACACAACTCACTGTGGTGTCTAGAGCCAACAGGGTTTTCTCAAGTGGACTCCATGTCTTCAGTCAAAATATTTTTTTGCATATCATGACACTGCCACATCTCATCTGGTTTTTCCATGTCTCCTCATATAAATGAATCTTTTGACTAGACATAAAACACTCCCAAATTTCTTTTTCCTTCACCAGAACTAAAATAAAATGCAATTATGTTGGGAAAGCAAAAGGGAGCACCAAGAAAGAATCAAACCTTTAATTTTTATTTTTTAACTTTCACATAAATCTTAATTTTCTGGTTCTTGCAGGGATTAGAGGTACTTGAAAATTGCAAGGGGGAAATGTAGAATTCCTAAGCTGACAACAAGAAATTCATACTCCTTGCTAAAAATTTCCTCAGAAAAATGAAAACCAATTCTGTAAGTTCCCAAATGTCTGCTTGCAATGAATCCAAACACAAAAATCTTTCAACTGCCCCTTAAAATTTTTCAATATTAAGAAAAATTGATATTTTTTCCTTCGGGACAGAGGCTCAAACTAAATAAAATAATTGTTTAGGTTCAGGTTGTAAATATTCCAATGTTCTGATTTAGTTCTGATTTATTAGTTTTTTACCAAAACAAAAAACAAACAAACCAAAAAACCACATGAGTTTAAGTCTGGCTCAAACAAGGTCCCTAGGTTTTCTTTAAAAGAGTTTAAGTTGGATTCACAGTTGAGTTAAAAATAACCATAAAGTCAGGTTCATATCAGGTTTAGCAACCTTGCAGTTTCTTATGGTTTGGGATTGAAAGGTGTGTTCAGGCTGAGTCTTAGCTTCAGAGGCCGGGGAGTTTC
>CM052440.1:66343178-66379238 GCA_028533085.1 Varecia variegata | reverse complement strand
GAAAGAGGGAGCAGCCATCTGCTCTGCGAGGAGTAAAGGAAGTGCCCCAGTCCCCTGCAATTCAACCTGAGAAGTCACTGCAGTGTGGCTTCCCCTACCACCCTGAAACTTGAGTTCCTGGCAGTTGAACCAATAGACCATGGGAGCTGCTGGGTAGGGAAAGAGCAAAGACAGTCGGTCTCCCACGTAGGCCAATTTCTTCTCTTTACAGCTCCTCCCACTTTACCCAAGGCCAGTCTCCCAAGAGGCACACCCATTTCCGCGGCCTGGCAAAGTCATCTCCCACCTCTTCTTGCCTAAGTCAACTTAAATATCGCTTCTCAGACATGCTTCCCTGACCCTTTCTTTTGAAAGTAGATCTCCACATTATGCATATTCATGTCTGCCTGCATTGTTACTGTATTGCTCTTATTATAATTGTAGTTATACAGACATTTGTGCAGTTATTGCTCATGGCTGTTTTCCATCACTAGACATCGTTCCATGAGGTTAAGAAAAATTAGTTTTTTTTAAATCTTCTATTCCTAGCCCCCAAGCAGAGGGTTTGATATATATTAGATGCCCCCCAAAATAACTGTAGAATAGACAGCTCTCTGCTTGCGAATATCGATCCCGTTCATTAATTGCTCTTCCCATCTTCAAGTCCCATTTTATTTTCTAAATACCCTTGGTTAGGTTACACCTTAGCAGAAATAATTAACACTATCCTCACTGAGGCCTTAATATGTGCTGGACATGGGACTAACAACACTACTGACATTATTTCATGAAATCTTCTCAACACTGTGCAGTGTGTGAAGTTATTATTTCTATGTTATCGGTGAGGAAATCAAGGCTGGATTAAGCCCCTAGGCTTCATCTTGGCACGGGGGAGGGAAAAGGAGGTTGGTGAGGAGGGTGGAGAGAAAGGTAAAAAGAGACACAGGGAAGGTAGGAGTGTGCCAACAAACATTCCTATGTCATTATCGCTCCGAGTCAGCCCTGTCTATACCACTTAAGAGCAATGCATATGCCATATGTGTTGCTGCCGTCTGCAGCATTAAACACGTGTCCCATAGTTGAATCACTTTTCCTAGTGCTCAAAGGAAAGAGAAAATAGCAGATCAAAGGAGTATGCTGAAAAGAGATTTGACTTTGTGGCTCTTATTGTTTAATATCTATTAAATCTGTTCTTTCCCTCTGTGTCTATAAAATTGGGGCTAAGACATGGGTGGTCAGAATAGATAAGCTTCTGGCCCTCCTCCAATTCTGCGATTCTACAATTCTATGTTTCCATAATAATTTCCTCTCTATTCTGTCTACATGCACTTACTTTTCTTTAGACTGAAGATTTATTTGGCAACCAAAGTGGATCCTGCCAACATCTAAAATGCCTAAACTGATGGTGTCTCAAAGATATTTTTTAACCCTTATTTAGATACCACCAAGATAAATAAGCAGGAATTTGGCAATTAAAAAGTTAATTTGGTCTATTGTGACAGCCACACTTTTTTGACGTCTTCTTCCCATCCTTGGTTCAAGGATGGGAAGCAGCTCTTCTGGAGTTTGTCACGTAGCACTTCAACTCGTCCATGACAACTGGTATGCACACAAGATTGCAGAACACGCCTTCCTCCTGTACTAAGGCATCTCCCTCCTCGCCTCGTCTTTACTTCCGTCATTTCTAGGGTTCTATAAAGCTGCATTGACAAGGCACTGTTTGAAAGTTTGACAATTACACATTTTTTTTGTACTATAACTTCTTGAGAAAAGGGTGCTGGTAGGGAGTGGAGATTTAGAAGAGTCTCAGACAGTTTTAACTAAAGAGGACTGTAATTAGTTTGGTGTAACTTGAAATTGTTGGATTAAAGACAGATTTGAGGTATGAAGACGTCTGTAGAAGAATAATGGTAAATTTTGATGCTTGTGTGGAGGTGGAGATGTTTTCTTTGGGCAACACACATAACTCCTGCACTTTCCAATTTGAATGAAAAAGATGGGAGGACAAAAGTTACCTTGTTCAGGTGAAGATGTGTCTGGAAGGAAAGAGACCCAGGGCTCTCTGATTCCCATCATTTAATCTAAATTCATTTGCCTATCACCACTGAGAAGCAAGAAAGCACCAAATGTCAGCTGTCAGCCAACTGGCAACCTTTATTCTTACTTTTTCTCTTATAAACCTCTAGTTATTTAAGATCTGTATTCGATAGACCAGCAGGGTGACTATCATCAACATTAATCGATTGTACATTTTAAAATAGCTAGAAAAGAATAATTTGAATGTTCCTAGAGTAAAGAAAAGATAAATATCTAAGGTGATGGATAGCCCAATTACCCTGATTTGATTATATGAATGTACCAAATGACCACATGTATCTGAAAATATCTACATCTAATATGTACCAATAAAATAAATAATCTAAAAAATAATGTGATATGTTTTAGTAAAAGAGAAAAAAGAAAAGAAATGGTAATAATATAAAGATGTTATGTCATCATATCTGACTTTACATGAACTTTAAAGAAGAATAATCCATAAACATGCAAAAGGAAAGTGTTAATGAACGAATCACTTGGATTTTGACCATCATCACAGCTTACAAACACACACACAAACCCATACACCCATGCACAAGGAATAGAGGGAAGCAATGAATTAAAGGGGAAAAAATGTGAGACATAGTCACAATATTAAATTCAATAAAAGGAATTCAACAAACCAGAGCTTTAGGCTTAAGTGAGCTTCTTTAAATATTTTTATTTCATTGTTAATATTTTATCAAAAAATAATAGTTTTAGCACAAATTCCACTTTTCAAAGCTCACACGGCTCCAACACTGAGGTTATCTTGTTTGGCATTAGAATAGCTCATGTCTACATTAAAGCTGGAATCTTAGAAGTGACATAAACAGGCCTTTTTCTATAAAGATAAAAGGCTAAGCTTTAAAGGATTTTATATTTATAGATAAATGTTTCCATAGTAATCAGTACTATAAAACTTGCTGGTGTCAGCACTCCTTTGCATACAAAAATGGCTCATATTAAAATGAGCTAGATCAGGGAATCAAATGTAGATTCTTCTACCTTAAAAATAAAAAACTTTTGTTAGAAGACAAGAAATTTTATTGAATTTTGTTGGAAATGACTCTACTTTTGGTCACATGCACCACGTACTCCCACGGAATACACAAGGGTTGAAGGCCTGACCTTTGAAGGCAGCATGGACCACGATGAAAAGTAATTTACAACAACACACTCATTATTACATCCTCGGATGGTGAGCTTGGAGCTATGCATTTTGGATTTTCCCAGTGTCTGAGGTCAGTTTTGTTTTAGAAAGAAAGAAAGTTCAGGAAGAGGGAAAACAAAGTTCAAAGGAGGCAAGATTAGAGAGAAAAGAATACAACTGTATTGCTTTAACAACAGAGCCAGAAATGCATGGGCTATATGTCACCCATAAGATAGTGTGAAACAGGTAAGAAATCTGTTTTTAATCTTTATGGCTTTCCTAACACAAATTGAAACACATCTTCCCAAAAAACATGTACAAGAATGTTCACAGAAGCCCTTTTCACAGCTTCAAATCGGAAACTATGGAAAGTCTACCAACAACTGGCTACATGAATAAGTTGAGGTATATTTACAAAATGAAATACTATGAAACGAGGATGAATCAGCTATTGCTATATGCAAATTCAGACATAATGTTGAGTCAAAGAAAGCGGCACACAAAAGAGGACAGAGTGTATGGTTCTATTTATAGAGAGTTCAAAAATGGACAAAACTAATCTCTGGGTTAGAAGTCAAGAGAGCGATTACCTTGGGGTTAGGCAATGACTTAGGGAGGGGAACGACAGAGGTTTCAGGGGCCCTGGTAATATTTTCTTTCTTAATCTGGGTACTGGTTTCAATGATGTGTTCACTTCGCAAAAATTTGCCAAGCTGTACATTCCTGATTTATGCACTTTTTTTACATGTACCATACTTTAACAAACAGAAAAAATACAACTTTTAGGTGGTCTGAGCAGTTTTTCAATAAATATATATAAATGTTTCCATTGTAATTAGCTCGGTTTTATCTGTCCTAGATACCTCCTCGTTGCTGTTTCTCTTGGCCAGTGAACAGTTGACACTCATAGAGATTACTTTCATAAAGCAAAGTATGTGTGTGTGTGTGTGTGTGTGTGCACACTTCCACCTATATTTTTATATCTTCAGAGACACCTATTCAGTTGTTCAGCTGTCCAGAGGCCACCAAAGCCTGGGACTTTTTGGCAAAAAAAAAAAAAAAAAGAAAGAAAAGCAAATTTTTAATATTATAAATAATGAAGCTATTCTGGACTTCATGGTGTTCGTGTTAACACCGCACAAGAGGGTCAAGTACAGGCAGGGGTGAGTACTGCGATTGCAAAAAGGCTGCCTGTGGCGCCCACAGGCTCCGTGGGGACCACACTGGGCGCTGAGAGATTGACAGGTGGAGGGGACAATAGGCTCCCTGGCTTCTCTGACAGAAGACCTCGGTTTGTCCCTCTCATGGGTTTCCATGTGGTGCTCCAATGTGTGATAAATGGAAAATTAAGTGGGAACTTTTAAAAACATTCCATTCCAGGAGTTTATACTGATCATTCTGTAAGGCTTCTGATGGAGAGGAATAATCCTTTGTTAAAAAAGAATTCTTCGGAATGAGAAGGGCTAGCTATGAAGAGGCCCAGCAGTGAGGAAACAGTGGTAAAGAGTGCAGGCACTGGATCCTCTACCTCGAAGTGACCGTGTGACCCCAGGCACGATCCTGTGTCTCCAGGAGCCTAGTTTCTTAGCCGTGACATGGGGGTGGCAATAGAGAGCATCCGTCACAGGATCCTAGTAAAGATGCACTGAGATAACAGTGGAGTCAGCAGGTCATCGTGTTCTGGCACGAGGCACAGCAGGCACTCAATAAACATTAGCTATTATTGCTATTATATTTTTGCTCTCGAGACATTTTCAACTTAATATCTGGATTTTTCCATTGCATGGAGCTTGTAAAAAGTGGAATCCTGGCCGCCCATATTAGAAGGTTGCCAAACATCATGTATAATCTTCAAATAACCACAGGTACGCTGCCAATAATTTTCACTGGTGCAAGTTGAACACTCAGGCACAGAACCTCTGTGACGGAATGGTTGTGTGTGTAGGAGGCCCGTCTCCAAAAAGACCGCAGGAAAGAAGCCTTGCAAACCTCAGCTTTCCCTTTGTTTCTAATTTTGTTCCTAATTTTAGTCTCTTCCACTTTTCCCTCTTCCCCCTTCCTTTTTCACATCTGTGCTTGCTTCCTGACGTTAGCGTGAGTTTAGGAGTCAGGTTGCGGGGGGCTAAGAGGCTAAGCCTAAACTAAAGGAGCTGGTGGTAAAAGGAAGAACGAAATCGGGGACTAAATGGAGGGCCTGCGTATTGGCAGGATTCATTCGTGCACACACATAATACTTTTGGATGGTCTCCTGAGATGGGTTGCGTGGCAATTTTGCTGCCTGTATTCAAATATATTTAATAGTCCTCATTGCATTTCTAATCATGTAGCTCATAAGGGAATTTCTACCCTGAGATATGACAGAGAGGCACAACAGGCATAAGGAATAAATATTGGCAAAACAAAGAGTAAAATATTTTACCTGCAACACTGGCCTTCACCTTTGACAAAAGCAAAACAAACAAAAACAAAACATTGAATATGGCCAGGAGTTTCCTTAGGATCCAAGAAAATGCTAATCGCTAAGCTGGCAGTTTTTCTAATATTTCCTTTCACTTCTTTCTCCATGTCTCTTTCTCAGGCAAAATAAGAAATAGAAATGCCAGAACTCTATTAAAAGAAAGGGGTTCCCCCCCCCCCCCGCTTTCTTTTTTCTTTTTTTGGCCACATATTGATGGGCAGGAGGGAGTAACGTGAAGCCAGGTAAACAAGATTTGGGTTCTTTGGTTTTATATTATCAAGAAATTTAGATAATATTGATCCATACTCAGATTTGCCCAGATCTATGAAAATTAACAAATTGCAGAGGAAGGGCCAAGATTTCCTGATATGACACATCATGATTGAGCCACAGCATGAAATTGTATAGCTGGACAACAGCACGTTGCATTTTCAGGCATACCTTCCATATGGATGTGGTGAGTTGGGCTCCTGCAACCTTACTGTGAGTGAGCTAATGCATGCCATGAACTTGACGGTTCCCTCAAAAAATGGCCACTGTCATCACAGCCCTGTGGGGAGTGTCATGACCCAGTGGAACTGCCACAAATCCTCACTGCAGAAGTGAAACACACCCTAAGCCAAACTGCTCTTCCAATACGATGGCAACACTTGGATGTTGTACAAGGAAACACAGGATAAAATCTGAATTTGAAGTGAGATCCCATCTCTACAAAAAAATTAAAAAATTAGCCGGGCATGGTGGCACATGCCTATAGTCCCAGCTACTCAGGAAGCTGAGGCAGGAGGATCGCTTGAGCCCAGGAGTTTGAGGTTCTGTGAGCTATGCTGACACCACGGCACTCTAGCCCCTGTCTCAAAATAAATAAATAAATTTGAATTTGGAACAAATTCCATATGAGAAGAAACTGAGACTAACATTCTACAAATATGCAGATGGAATAATGACCTAATGGAGCTTCACGAGGCAGCTTCATTCTCTGAATTTAGATGAATCATGTAAAAGAGAAGTCTATAGATTTAAACAAGATGGAATGAGGAAAAGTAGAGAAAGATGAAGATCTTCTGGAAACAAACCAAACCACGCTTTATGCAGCAGTGTTCATGTCCCTGTGACACAGGTATTTCAACCACACTGGAGAACACCACAGGTTTGGCTGGGGGCCACGGGGAACTGCACATTGTAACAGGTTAATATTTTCATAATATCTAATCAAGTTTTCCCCAGGTACATTTCCTTCCCCCACCCCCACCCCCTTCCGGCACCTTTTCAATGCATCTGGAAAGGTAATGCAAAGGAAAAAAAAAAAAAAAAAGAATCAAGACCTTGGCTTTGGAATGTTTCAAAAGTTTAGATTACAAATTGCAGTCATGGTTGTATAACTCTACAAATATACTAAAAACCTTTGAATTGTACCCTGAAAATGGGTGAGCTGTATATCAGAATTATATCTCAATAAAGTTGTTTTTAGAAAGTTACAAAATTTAGGTCAGGCCATAAACCACAGATTTGGAAGATGAAGTATCCGGCTACCCTGCACTCAAACTAAATAAATATTCTTTCGATTCAGGAAAGAGAGGAGTGCAAGGTCCAGGGCTTGCGATGGTAGAGCGCTAGAGAAAAGGGCTCCCTGGTTTGCCCACCTCCCTGACCACTGGCCAACGCTTAGGAGGGGCTGGGTAGAAATTCCTGGGTGTGAGAGCCGAAAGAAATCTGCCTTCTGCTTTCCTGTAGCCGGAGACTCACTCGGAAGCAGAAAGGGCCTCTGCAGGTGGCAGTTGTCTGAGAGGCGGCCTCACTGAGTTTGCTGCAGCCCAGAGTTGTAGGATATCAGGGGACTGTTTCCCGGATATCCAAGAGAAGCTCAGACATGGCACACAAAGCCCAGGAACTAGAAGGGACAAGAAGTTCATAGCAGCAATCGGTGTGGACTAACAACTGAAGACCAGGTAACAATGAGGGCCCCTCAGCCGATGGCAACGGGGACAAATTGCAAAGCAGCAGAGCAAACGCCACTTTCATCGCGACGTCTTGGCGCTGCACACTCCCTTCAGATCTTAGAAGCTATCCCAAGGCAAGCAAAGGACACCCTGGATTGATGGACAGTAAGTTTTTGCCTTTTGTTCAAACAAGGACTCAAATTCAGTTTTAAACAAATGAAGAAAGTTACCTTGATTGAGACTGAGTTTGGAGACTGAAATTTTATCTCATATAGAATTATTTTAAAATCAGCACAGGAAATCATGAGAGCCTGAGGTCCTGAATGCCACAAGCTATAGTGGGCTGGTTTTTACAGAGGATGCAGAGGATGGAGAGAGGTTTTCTTTTTTTATTTGTTTGTTTGTTTGTTTTCGTTTTTGTTTTTGTTTTTTGCCATCTGTGCCTCTTGAGGCAGATCAACTGGACATTCCAGATTTAGAAGGGAAGAATCAGGACATTAAACAGACATTTACATTTTCTTTTCAAGAAATACTATAGTTTGAAATACTTTCTCAATAATGATCTCTCCTTCCCTAGAAGGTTACACTGCAATGACATCAAGTCATTTCCCGGGTTGAGGTATTCCCTTAAACCTTGAACAATCTGTTTAGAAGGGCTTTGCATTAGAACGGGAAAAGGGTATTGGAATGTCTATTCTAGGTTTTTTCCATATGAGTCATATTGCAAACTGCCATCCAGTTTATCCCCGTGTGCTCTTACTCTGTCTCCTCTTCAACTCGAGAGTTGCTTCATGGTTCTTTCAGGTGTACTTTCTTATGCATCAGGAGTCAATGTTATGGGAAAACATGCATGCTTGGTATCCACCATTAAAAACGAAAGCGCATCTCTTTTCTGCAATTACCCCATTGCTCTGCTCTCCTTCATACCTAAATCTCTCGAAAGATTGATTTATGTACATTGCTCTCCACCTCCTCGCCTCCCATTTATAGTTTAATTCTCTGCAATCTGATTTCTGTTCCAAGCAGTTTCAATGGAGGGGCATGACTACTTGTAAACATCACCAGTGACCTTCACTATTCCCAAATCAATGGACGATTCTCTATTTTCAGTATACATAGTCTTGCAGCAGTATTTGTTACCGGTAAATACTGTCTCCATCTTGAAATTGTCTCTTTGCTCAGAGTTTGCAGTACCACTTCGATTTTCCTTTCACTTTACTGGCTGCTCTTTCCTATTCTCTTTTTCTGGTTCCTTCTCCTGTAACTAATCCTAAATAGAAGTCAGGGCTAAAATAGGAAGTCTCTTACCTTCTCTGAATAACCTACTCAGACATCTCATCATTTCCATGGGTTTAAATACCATTTTAATTCTGAAGACTCCAAAATGTTTCTCTCCAATCTAGAACTCGCTTCGGAGCTCCATACTCACACATGACATTGCTTATTTAAATAAGGTGTCTTACAGACACTTCAAACTTAACAAATCCGAAGTGGAATCCTTGATTTCCTCCTCTAACCTGTTCCTCCATCATAAGCCCTGTCTTCTCAGTAAATGGCACCACCAAGCACTCCATTGCTCAAGTGAGAAATATAGGTGTCATCTTGGTTTTTTAATTTATTTATTTTTGTCTCCTTCATGCTCCACATCCATACATAATAGCAAGTCTTGTCAAATCTATCTCCGAATATATCTTAATCCGATTGTTAGTTTTTCTACATTTCTTCTGCCACTATCTTAGTCTAGTTCACCTTCATCTCATTGCATGGACTATTTTCAGTTCAATTTATTTTACCTCCTCCATTCTTACCCCTCACCAAGCCATGCTCAAAACATCCGTAATAAACATCTTATCAAAGTACAAATTTTGTCTGTTGTCACTCCACTTCTTCCCTGTCTTCCTATAGCTCTTGGACTAAGACCCAAATCCCTTATCACAGTCTGTGAGCCCTTACCTGGCCTGTGAGGTCCTCTTTACCTCCCCAGGCTCAACGCATACGTCACACTATCCCTGCTCTGGCTCAGTCCGTGCCAACTACTTTAGCATCCCAGTTTTTTTTTTGTTTTTTTTTTTGATGTACCAACTCGTCTTCCTGCAGATGCTTCAAATGACTGTTTCCACTGCCTGGAATGCTCTCATCCTCTGGGCTTCAGGCTAAATATCAACTTTTTGGAGATTTCCTTCCCTACTTTTCTATTTAAAGTAGGTCTCTTTATTTTCTATCTTAAGCCCCCATCCCTTAACTTTAAATCATTCACACTACTTAGAACTACTTTACTTATTTGTCTGTTTACTTTTGGTATCTGTCTCCTTCACCAGAATATAAGCTCCAATTTGTATATAAAATAAATCACAAACATCATGTTCATCATTACATTCCTGGAGATTAGCACAGGGCCTAGCGCACAGTAGGCACTCAAAAATATCTGTTGATTGATCAGTATTATCACAATAGAAGTCAAGTTCATATCCACATGCATTTGTATGTATGTGTGCACGTAAAGGAGGAAGAGAAAAGTACAAAATCATGTAATTATCCCCACTCAGACCCAAGGCGATAGTGGCTGTGGCAGAAATGTAAACATAATACAGAGATAATATACCCTCACCTATCTACATGTGGCGTTTGTTTAAGGCATGATCTCCAAATTTCATCTTTCTATCTGTAACACTGCAAAAGTGTTTACAACCTTGCCAAACTTATTAAAAGGAATAATTAATCAGGACCTGATAATGTGCCACGTTATAGTAGGAGCACAATTATGTATTTGTTGAGAGATTTTTGCAGATCACGTTTTAAATGTTTATTTGAATTTTTCACTCAGGTAGTTTCATTTGGAAATGGCTTACTTTCTTCAAATTTTGGGCCAATGCTTTGTGGGTTTGTACATGTGTTTGCATGCTATATGAGAGTGTGTGATCATTCTCTGATGATAATTTGCCAGCACTCCCTTTTCCCATGATACTTTCTTTTGGGTATGAAAGTTACTCTAAATAACTTTCAGACAACTTCTCACCATAATCAAATGAAAAGGGAAAGTATCTGTTGTCACCAGGGAACGTATTTTGCCTGTGTCCTGTGTGATCAGACCAGGGTGCTGTGACCGTGGCCAGGCCTCAACCCCAGGGCGTCTCCCCTCTCCGTACTTACCCTGTTTGATTCCTGTGATGGTTAATTTTATATGTCAATATGACTGGACCACAGTACCCCGGTATTAGATCAAACATTATTCTACATGTTTCTGTGAAAGTATTTTTTATATGACATTAACATCTAAATCGGTAGACTTTGAGTGAAGCAGATTACCTCGATAATGTGGGTGGGCTGCATCCAATCAGTTGAGGGCCTTAATAGAGAGAGACTGACCTCCCAGGAAGAAGAGGGAATTCAGCCAGCAGACTGCCTTCATACTTAACTGTTGCTTCAATTCTTCCCTGGGTCTCCAGCCTGATGATCTACGCTGTGGATTTTGGATTTGCCAAGCCTCCACAATAGCCTGAGCCAATTTCTTAAAATAAATCTCTCTATTTATTTATATATATATACACACACATCCTATTGGTCTGTTTCCCTGGGGAACTCTGACTAATACAGCTTCCATCACCAACCAATTTTCAATTTGCTTCCCATTTTTAAGAGTACCATAGAAGCCACAAACAAGACCAAGTCTCGTTTTTCCTACTTGAAACATTCACAAAGAGTAAGAATAACTGTAATTGGGGTAAATGGAAGGACTCCGTTCCCTGTGGTGGAGCACATTAGTCTCTGTGACCTCAAGACCCACCCTCGTCACCCCTTTCACCAACTCAATGGCGTCCGATTCTGTAAATGACATCGTAACAGAGGCCTCAGCAATGCGAGCTCTCTGCTCCCGCTCCTCTATTGACCAGTCTTATTGACTTTGGCCAGGTCAAGAACTTTTCATTGCTTTAGTTTCCCCATCTGCTTGTGTAATGCTTGTTTCTCCGATATCTTGAACTCCTTCCATAAGCAGGTGCCCCGGAAGAGCAAGTGTGGCCATTGATCTGGCTCTGCACTCACAGAAAGGCTCCGATTAACATGCCTGAACCCGTTACCCTGCTCTGTCACACATGAAAATCCTGGAGATTACCAGAAGTATTTGGTTTGGGTTGTTCTTTAAAAGATATGACTGTACCCACAAATATGCACAGAATACTCATCAAGGACTCTTGAATCACAAAAGCAAGTCCTTCCCTCTTCTTGCCACAATCTTTGATGGTGATGAAGAATGTGTTTACTCAGTTCACAAAAGAGAACTTGGTTTGCTCTGTTTTAGCAACAGATTAGGATTTTCAAATACTGGCAATGTAGGCCTTTTTTTTTTTTTTTTTTTTTTAGAACAAGCTTTGAAGCCATGCTGAAATCTTATCAGGATGTCAAGATTTAAAAACTCCCACCTGTACATCCCTCTCCAGAGAACTCTTTTGAGCAGCTGCCGTCCCATCCTTTGTTGATTATGTGTGAATAGAAATGTAGCATACACTCAGCTCTAGGCACTGGAAGCCACTGAAGCCATTTCTATCTCCTTACGGCCTAGTGCACAGGCAGATTCAAAGCACACATGAATTCCTAGGGATGTATTATAATGTATATTATGTGATTAAATTGTGCTGGCTCACCTGCAATGGATTTGTACTCACTCTCTCTCAGAGCCCCCATTTTTCCCGCAGTAATCTTCCCATCGGGAAGGCCCGCTTGCTGGGCTCTTCTTAAAAGGTGAGCAAATCTCAACACCACAACCATTTAATGCCACAAACGTGATTGTAAAGAGAGCACAACAGAATGAAAATCTTGTATTTTCATCATTCATCAACAGAAGGCTTATGTGTAATATACCCGTTGCAGGCAAGTCTATGTGTATATTCATTTGTTAAGAAAACACACATCACATTACTTCACATTCCAAACCATATAAATAAGGGCAAAAGTCAGCCAGAACGTAAGAGGTGAAGAAAAGGTCCTCCAGAGAACAATCTGCCTCCCTTTTACTTTTGATCATCATAGCTTTGTCTCCGCTAGGTAATTTCTATGTAAACCAACCAACAAACTCCAGTTTTTATAGTAACAACTCAGTCCATGTCAGATGCTTGCATTTTAGGGCATTCGTAGAGTATACTATCATATTTTACCTTCTCAGCCGTCATTGAGCTTAACAGGGATTCCTCCCAACCTCTCTGTATCCAACCCAAACTTCACATGGGCGTGAACTGCAGGCTGCTGGATTTCGGCATAGTCCCCATCACCAACACACCAAACGCAAAGAATTAAATCCAGGGAGAGTCAGACAGAAGGGCTGGTGACCATGAACTCAAGTCACACCTCTGATCTAACAATGCTTACATATATTTCCAAAAGGGGAAAACTTTGAGCAAGGGCAGTGTCAAATTTACTTCCTGGTCCACACTGCAATACTTCTCTTCCACTCTCTTGGAAAGCTGGAGCAAAATCTTTTTAACAAATAACACCCAAGAAGAACTTGCTGCAGAAGTGTTATTTTCCCAGCTCAATGTCACAATTATTTAGTGTGTCGAGCACTATATGTCTTTTAATTTCCTATAATCCCTACCCATAGTATAATGTGGAATTCCATTTATTCTATTTTTAAAGGGATGAAGTCATCCAGGGTGGAAACTATGCCCTGATTGAAAGTACTGAAATGCAGCTATGTCTCAGACTAGGCTCTGGCACATGGAGAAGTATAAATTAAACTCTTCTGCAGACATTTGATCTCTTGCTATGAAAAGGGATATTGTGTTTCCTCTGTTTAACAGTATTCTCTGTCCACTGTGAAAAGAAGCCTGTTTGCTTAAAAAAGTGTGGCATATTTTTTCCACTATGAGTGGCATTGCAAATGAAATCACAGCACGCACCGAATATAGTTCCAATCGTCTATATGAATTGTACATCTGTCAAGAGAAGCCGATGTTGAAATTGTGGTCACTTAATATGAGATGAATAATTTAATAATATGATGACTGATCACAACCACATCTCTGGATGCTAAGACTGGCAGCTTTTGTTGAGTGCCCACCTGCAGACAGCACTGTGCAAAGCAAGTTAAACAGAAACAGTCGTGCCTTCTAATTCCAGCCCATTTCGCTGCACACCGGAGGCTGCCCGCACACAAAGTTAGGACATCACTGTTACTGGTGGGACATTATTCTGAAAGTGCATGCACACTTCATCAGTTGAGCAGAAACACACTCTTCCATTCCTGTCCACAGATCTTATGTGGTTTATTAAAATCATAATAATTCTTTGTGAAAGAATAGAAACTCTGAAAATTCTACAATAGTATACTACAAAAATATCGACAATAAACCTTTCGTTAGTATCAAGCATGTGGTGGGCACTGACTTGACTGAATGAACCAAGGCTATCATCTTTGAGGAAAAACCCTGGCAAAGATTTTCAAACTCTGTCCTGTCCATTCTCTGGAGGTGTTTTAGGAGTTGCCAAAACATTGTTTGTCATAGAGCATCAACTCCTTTGTACCTAATGCCTTGAACTCTCCTCTTCTACCCCAGGGAGGCTGGTGAATTAGGAAGGTGCTGATTTCACTGATGGGTCTGGTCAGAGCTGGGAAGACTTTGTGGACAATCTTTCCCCCAACTCCTAGCCGCTGCTGAAAGCATAGCTGCTCCTAACTTGCTCCATATCGAGGTTTTGGAGAAAGGGTTTAGCTGCTACAAAAATAGTTTGAAAACCATTGCTGGAAAGCATGTTTTTGTGCCTTGAGTTCCATTTCTTAATGGCTTCTATGGAGAGATGGTGTCGATGAGGAAGATTACGTATCAAGTGCCACAGACCTAAACGGTGACTTTTCTTGTCATAAGCAGTCAATAAAGTGCCTTTGGAAGAAACAAAGGATTTATTTTTCTTACCCGAAGCACCAATAACAAATTTACTTCACTTGGTAATGAAAGGAAAATATTATAGCCTGATCCACAATTTTTTTACCCCAATCTAATTGGCAGTACTTACTTTAGTAAAATGATCTGGAGACCTAATAAAAAAAATTGGCACAGTGGCTTTTATATTGCCATCATTCCTTCTACTAAAGTGGCTTGCAAAATTATAGAATGTGTAACCCCAACTATTTCCTCATTATTTTGATGCTCAGTAAGCCCTACATTATAGTGTTCCATTTAAAGCTTAATAATATATGTTGAGTTGAAGAATGCTGTTTTACTCAATTTACTTATTTACCTAATCATTTTTGCAATGTTCCCCAAAGTTACCTGAAGATCAGGAACACCTGGAGTGCTTGGCAAAAACAGATTCCTGGGCCCCAAAAAAGACCCACTGAACCAAAATTTACAAGGGACATGTCTGGTAATCTGCAAACCTAGCAAGCATCCAGGGTGATTCTTATCCTCAAAGAAGTGGTGAAAACAAAGGGAGAGAGGGAAATTGAGTCCAGACTTGATTAATACACCATTTTCCCATTCTGCCCTATGTATAGTTCTCCCATTGTAGAATGATGATTCCACTAGAGAGGTTAAAAACTTGGAATCTTGGCAAATGTATACAACTGTCCGGCCAACCCACTAGACTAGCTGAAGTGATCAGTTTGGGATCAAAAGTTAAATGTTTTACTTCTGAATGACATACCAGATACGTAATGAAAATGTGTTTTTCCAGTATATGTAAGTGAAAGAGCATTTGTTTCTCCCTCCCCTTCGTGCGTTTTAAAGGGAAAATAACTGCCGGAAAATGGCTGCTGAGATGAGAGAGGCCATGTCCCTTGTGTTTAACTAGTTTAAAAACTTACATTGCATAATTTTTCATTATCCTCGTTACCCTGGGGAACGCTTTTGAGTTTCTTTTAAACATGTAAGGTTACCACTGTCCTGACATTAAGGACCTGGAGTTAGCACATACTATCCTTTTGAAAATCCTTCGGTAATATGGTGGGTATGTGTCTTCGTGGGTAACAAATGACTTTTCAAGGAATGATGCATTAACTTTCCAAGAAAAGGGAGATGTTGAGTCTGGTAGATTCAACAGCGTAGACAATGACGTGAGGAAAGGCAGATGAAGAAAGTACATATCACCAGTGTGACGAGATTCGCTTGGGGACCCTAAACACAGAGCTGACCAACTAATCACTTTGGAGTTTGAATTGTGCAAACCGGCCAGCTTTATCTGCCTCCCCGTCCCTCAAAACCCTTCAAAGGCTCATAGGCTCCTACAGGATCAAGTCCAAACTACTTAACATGGCCCAGGAGGGGCCCCAGGGATCCAGCTATCTCCTTCCTCTTTATCTTCTTGCAGTCCTAACCTCCACTTCATGACTCAGCAGCAGAGCCCCTGGTAGCTTCCTGGACAGACCCTAATATTTCCCGATCTTTGCTGATGTAATCATCAACTGGAAATTCCTGCCCCAGACCTTGCCTTTAGGACTCTGTTTAGGGGTCATCTTCTCCAAGCAGCGTCCCCCCTCTGCACTTCATCTTTGTCATTGAAGTCATGAGCGTCCTGACTTCATCCAAACTGCAGGACTAAAGAGCAGAAGAGGGAGAGAGAGGGCTTCTTGGCCTCTATGCCCCCCATGCCCAGGACAGAGCCTGGCCTGGGGCAGGGTGTCAAAAAAGATGGTTATTAACTAAAAAACATTAATCCATCCTGAGAGTGTTTGCAAATATTAAACAGTTAAAATGATGAGCCCAGATTTTGCCTGCCAATATTGCTTTTCCGTTGTCCTTCAAAAACGACCACCGTCATTTTTATATTACAGCCTTGGAAAGAAGGCCAGCAGTACAAAAAAAACACTCCTTTTATTTTTGATGGAATATATTTGTCTGGTATGCAATGAGATTCTTTTTCTGCCTGTTATGTGTACATTTAAAAAATTAGTTGCACCTTTTCCTTTTAGAGGTACTTAGTAACCGTGTTGTTTCAGATACAAAGGCCTATAGAGCAATGCCCACTGCCCTATGAATGGGGCCTTTGTTCTCAGCGCTGTTTTGGTAGGAAATGGTTGCTATTTAGGTCTCCAAGAGGGAATATAAACTATGCTCACCTAATCAAACAGCCCAGTAAATACAGCAGTTAATCTGACAACTTCAAATTCCTGAGTTGCATTCTGAGAAACAATTTAACACCAACAATCATTTAAAGCCTATGTAAATCATAAGCCTTTGGTTACTAAGAGGTTTATTGTATTTTATTTCATTTCATTTTATTAATTACTGCAAATGCCTGGTTCTAAATCGTATTTCAGCACGGAGATTTCTCGTTGGTGGAAAAGAAAAGAAATCACGTTGGAAAATACAGCATTAAAGCTCAAAAATAAAACATATTACCCAGAAGTTAAAGACAGGAGGGAACTGTGGGTGAATACATGAAAGCGAGATGACCCTATGTTATTAGCATGCTATAAAGTAAGAATTGATCCTGGTGACTCGAGTGCAGGTCTGCAGTGTCCACTGTTCTTATCTCTTCAGATAGTTACTTCCAACTAATCTGCCCTGTGGCTGCGGAATCAAAAACAGTACCTGTTTCTTCAAGTTATTAACAGTTTTACAATGCCCTCGCCACCTCACCTTGAAGGTTCAGTTACCACTTGAAGAACAAAAGCACTGGAATGACACATGTGTGGGAAAAAAAGAAAAATTCCCCTAGTTCTTAAATGCAATATATAATGATACTTTAAGCCCAAACAACAACGGCAAAAAGGTCTCTTTGTTTGAGTTATGGGATATAAATATTGCCATTTAGATCCTACCTGTTTGCTAACAATCCCAATCACCTCTTAAAACTGTGTCCTTGCCGAATACCAGGGAACAGGGTCCAATACACATGCAGCATGTATTAAAAGCCCTATCTGAATTATTCCTTCCCTTCTGAAGAAAAAAGAAAAAATCTAGCGTTTCTTGTTTTTAAAGGAGCCATTGTCACTTCTGGTTGAATGTTTATTTTA
This sequence comes from Varecia variegata, assembly GCA_028533085.1. Lineage (NCBI taxonomy): Eukaryota > Metazoa > Chordata > Mammalia > Primates > Lemuridae > Varecia > Varecia variegata. Next base: position 66,361,686 of record CM052440.1, on the reverse strand, counting down.
CTGTCTCCTGCACAGCGGAGGCCATTGCACCTATAAAGAGTGATTATAGAGTACTGGGACGATTTGAATACTCTAATCAATGCTAGTTAAAGTTGGAATAAATAAACTTTTATGGCACCAGGGTTCCTACCCTTCGTGGAAATTATTGTTAATTTATTGAATCAATAATCTTAAAACAATAAATTATGATGCCCTTTGTTTTATTAAGCCCTTCTCGCAGTGTGTTAAAAAGCAAAGGCTTTATAAATATTGCAACAGGCTGGGAGGAGGTTTGTTAACCAAGTCTTTGTATGTGGTCCGTTGCGCAAGAGATTGGACTCTAAAAGTTAGAAGTGTGTGTGTGTGGGTGGAGCGGTGGACTTGAGCATGATTAGACACTAAAATAATAACAGTAATAATCCCTTTATCCACATAGGGTGGCTGAACAAGGAATCTGGATTTTTCTACTCATTAACCCTCTCACATCTTGGGGTGATTTGGTTTTACTCTTCATTTGTTTGAGAATTATTACTTATTAAGAGCATATACATTACAAATCAGGGAGAAAGATTTTTAACTGATATGGGCTGGAGGCTGACTTTCCAGAAGGAATAGATGTCCTCAATATTTTTCTCCTAGTCATGTTTCCATGTTTAAATCTTTTTTCCACCAAAATCCTTAGGGAGACAACAAAACTCCCAGACTTGTTTTGCCTACTCTCCTGACCCAGCCAGGATAAGATAAAAGTGCCTAAAACAGCGTCTGGCTACATGGTTGACTCTAAACAAAATATAATGTTCCCTCCCTGGGGCCATCCTGGTGCTCCTTCTCTACCCCACACGCAAGTTTAACAGGTCATGAGAATTGTGTCCTTGAAATCTTTATTAGTTTTCTCATTATGTTTTTACCTTTCATAGCTATCAGAGTATCTTTTGGGTACCTATTCATCCTGTTACAAAACTGTACCCAAATGCAAACTCTCCAGCTTTAAAAAATAAAATAGAATGGGGGAAAAGTGCACATTTGGGGTAATATCTGCAGATGAGACATTACCGTAGAAGCGCTGTCCCAGAAGCACCTGATATCCAAAGCTTTCTGTGTAGATTAAGCTCCTCTAATGGCTCTACAGCTACTATCTACAATTATCTGCTCACTAACAGCATCCCTTAAAACAGACGTAAGGGATCTTTGAAGCCGAGCTCTGCATACCTTAATTACGGAACCAATTTGGGACACTATTTGTTCCAACATTTTTTTAAAGGCTTTCCCTAGATTATAAGAACTCATCTAATTCAGGATTATTTTTTGTGCCTGGAGACTACAGACTTGAATGCAGGCCGTTGGAGTGGCCCCCAGAGTGCCGGCACTTGCCACCACGTTCTGCGAGGGGTTTTATGGGTTTTGTTACAGGAGTGACCTAAAACCAGAAATATTATTCCCCGGAGCTAAACCTGTGACAGAGGAGGACAGTTTGCCCTCCTTGAGCTCTGGCTCTGACTGTGGGACCGTAATCACGTAGCACCTGAAGGGCCCAGCAAGGAAAGACGAAGCCGAAGCCGACAATTTATGAAATTTCCAGCCATCGTTGATACAGTGCTTTGAGAAACTCCCTGTGAGTTTAGTAAAATTTCAAGGGATCTTCCTGGCATTTTGAAGAGGTCAGGAGATGTACCTGGAGCAAAGGGAGGAAAGGAGACCCAACACGTACTGAACACCTACCACATGCCATGAGTGGTGCTAAATTACCCAAATTACGCATAGACCTAAGCCATTGGCGTAGGCCCTCGATCTGATCCACTTGTAAGAGATTGCTCTAGGCAAGAGATTTAATTTATTAATTTACTGGGAAGGCTTTGGCCAAGTTAAGGATGTTATTTAGGTCCTAGATTTTTTCCACCCTGTATATTCCCAGAGCAGCTCCAGAGCCCATGAAATCCAGCTGAAGGAGAAGGAAGAACCACATCCATGAGCATTTATTATATTCAGTTGCAAGACCAGTGAGGAGTCCAGACAGTCAGGAGGACTGGATATACAAACATAAAAGGATGGCCCCTGTGTAGACTGGCTACTATATGCTGAGCACTATCATGGGAGACTTATATATGATTTCACTTAGTTCTCACAACAACCCTTTGGGTAAAGTATTGCAATCTCAATTTCAGAAATGAAGAAGAATGGAGATTCAGAATGAGCTAGGGACTTGCCCAAGGTGACACGATGGCAGAGCCACAAGTGGCAGATGTCACATCTGGGCCTTTCTAGCTCCAAAGGTCATCCTGAAGACAACAGGCCATGCAGACAGACTTCCCCTAAAATTATTTTATCACTTCAGCCTGTGTATCTTCAGGGCCTTGGCGATATTCTTAGAATTATCTCTTTTACTTATAGAAATTAATCCAAACCTTGCCCTCATGGCTATTCCACACTCTGAAATTCTCATAAAGAAAGAATCAATATCCATTAGGTAGGTACAGGATTCATAGATTTCAGTGAATTCATTCATAAATAGGAAGGTTCAACATTGATTTAAAGTTAGTGGGTCTATTAATATTAAAGCTGATTATATTAACTGTATTCCTCCAGCCAGCATTTGTCCTTTAATGTCCGTGCTCTTCTTAGTGCTCGATAGAATGAATTCTTTTTTCATAATAGGTAAAAGACTCAAGCAACCTCAAGAAATGGGAGAAGTGGTTATTATATGCATGTATGTATACAAAAACTGAGACCAGAATCTTTGGGGGATCCAAGAATAGCCATGCATCTGAGAGATGAAAGCATAGTTTTAAAATGAGAAGGATGTGAGACAATGCTAGAAACTGAGTTATTTTGTCACTTCATATTACAAATGCCAGGGTTCAATGCTCAGTCAGACCTCCCTTTCAGGACTGAGGTTCTCATCTCCCCTCTCTTCTACTGTGAGTGATGCATAATAGTTGAGATCTTCTCCAAAAATTGTCCTTGGCCAAGCTGAGCCATCTTTGCCCTAGGTTATGCACCTTCTTAGGAAGCAGCTCACATACAAGGACTAGTCTATACCCCTTGCCTCCCTTAGGCACAAATTTGATGGGCTATCCTGGCTCGAGAACTCCCATGAGATCAGATGAGGCATTGCATCGTTTAGTCTCTCCTGCCCAATTCTGCTTCCTTTTCTCCTTTACAGCTGATTTACCAGAGAACTGTCCCCACTAACCCTCCGGCACACAGATCTCCATCTCACAGTCTGTTTCTAGAGAACCTGACCTGAGATACCTCCTAAGACACAGAAGTTTATCAAAGCCTTGCCATGAGTCATTCAACCCTTCTCTGACTTTGGCTCACGTGTTCTTGCCATTACCAACCAAATGTGTCACCTTTGACCCAATGCCTTTTCTTTACTGTCTCATGGCTTCTATCTCGATAGCTTCTGCGCTCACATAAACTTTACTCACAGCATTAGTTTTCTTTGGGCCCTTCATGGTTTTCCCACCATTAATTTTGCACCAGCCATCTCTTGTGTCACTGGCAATGCTATGGATTTGGCTAATTTGGTTCCAGTTCCTATCCTTGGTCTATCTAGATAGAAGATGAAGGAGGTTTAGTGTATAAAACATGGCCACCTGTGCTTACGAAAAAGCTCAAGGTGCCTTTCTTAGTAGAGAAAACCGTGGGTTTAACAACTGTTGGAAGAGGAGGTGGACCTTGGCCAGCACTGTGACTAGTCTGTCCATTGCATTCACGAAGCAGATCTAATGATAACCGACTATCAGTGATACCTAGGAATTCATTCAACAAATGTTTGTTGAGCACCTATTAATCTATTTTAGGTAAGGAAATAGAGCAGTAAACAAAATGACAAAAACTCATGTCCTGATGGAGTTTACATTTTAGTGTGAAGAACAGAAAAAAAGATAAATAATAGAAATTGAAAGAGAGCAACAACAATCTCAATACATTGATACCTTTTCCCTGACAAAAATTCCTTCCAGATTCTCAAACACAAAGGCAAGGCAAGCTGACTTTTTATCTCTTTACTCATTTTATCCCAGTAGTATTAGTGGACAGGAAAATGGCCAGAAAAATAGAAGGAGAACGGAAAGAACCCAAAGCTTTAAATAATCCTTAATGAAGTCAGTTTTACAAGTGAGCAACAAAAATCTTACCCTGAGAGAGAATTCTTTTTTCTCTTTTCAGACTGTTTTATCCAATCATTTATAATTTTTAACATTTGTATAGCATTGTTATGGTTTAGGAAGCATTCCCATTTAATCATTCATTTAGCCTCTCACTCAGCAAACATTTATTATTTAATTATGTGCATCAGGCTCATATATCATCTTCTTTCTTCCAAATGCAATTCTAACAGGAGAGTAAATATTACTAGCATACCCATTTACCAGATGAGGTTGCTGGGAAAATAAAGCCCAGAGGTAGACAAATGCAGAATAGAAAAACCTAGGCTTTAGAGCCAAGTGAACTCAAATTTCTATATGTGTATATCTGTAGGAGTATTCTTGCACATGCAAAGAAAATTTTTTGAGATGGTTTACAATAATATATACAATAAAATAATATAAAAATATAAACAGATTGAAAGAAATTTAATGAAGAGACAGGAATAGAATGGAAAGGTGAGAACAGGTAGTAAACAGGAAAACAAGTATGTATGTTAACAATGTTAAGAACATCTTTCATAGTTGCTAAAGTTGAGCCTCAAATTGTTTTTACAAACTTTGTGGCTGTTGGGGAGAAAATGGAAACAGGAAAAATGATGGTTCTTCAATGAACAAATTGCAAGGGTGACAGGGGAGAGAAGTAGAATTTATGGATTAAAAGAGAATTAAGAGAAACACCATCTCAATGCAGGATATGCATCATTTTGGATCTTGACTCAAACAAACCAATTGTACAAAAATAACATGAAAAAAATTGGAGAACTCTTAACAGTGACTTTTTATGTTAAGAAACTGCTAATTACTTTAGGTGTAATAATGGTATTGTGTTTATGCTTTTAAAAGAGACATTATCTTTAATATATATTGAATTATTTACAGTAAACTGAACAAAAGAAAACCACAATAAATATAAACATCCTGTTGCTCTCACATTAGCTTTGTGACTTTGGGCCAGCAATGGTACTTTTTCCTCCTATAAACTGAGGGAAATGCAATACATTGCTCAAAGTTTTGTGAAGATTAAATAAGATATGTATAGTTGATCCTTTTTATTTGTGGATTCCCTATTTTCAAATTCTCCTACTTGCTAAAATTTATTTACGACCCCAAAATTAATACTTGCAAGGGTTTTGTGGTCATTCACAAACATGCACAGAATAGCAAAAAAATTGAGTCATCTGACACACACATTCCCAGCTGAGATTGAACAGGGTGACACTCTGCCTCTTGTTTCAGCCCTCGTCCTGTAAACAAGTGTACTTTTCATGGTCTACTTAGTACCATGTTTTTTGCATTATTTGTGGGTTTTGTTGGTAATTTCACTATTTATAACATCTTCACAAACACAGTGCTGAAGTGTTATCTCATGTTAAGCACAAGAAGGCAGTGATATGCCTTATAGAAAAAATATTTGTGTTAGATAAACTTTGTTCGGGCATAAGAGGAGTGCTGTTGGCCAAGCATTCAAATGCAGTGAATCAACAACATATATTAAATAAGATCTCTTTAAACAGAAACGCACATAAAACTAGGTTATGTATTGATCAGTTAACAGCAATGTTGTGACCAGAGGCTTGCAGGAACCTAACCCTGCATTTCCCCTAGGAGCAATGGTTCAGCATTTGCTAATTCAGTCCTCACAGCAACTTTATAAAATATAACTACCACAAATAATGAGAATCAACTTGATAGAAATGGCTTTAGATAATGCCATCCTTAGAGCACACACTCAACAAATGTTTTTTCCTCTGCCCTTAAGAGATAGAGAGCAAACTCCAACTACCTTCTTCAGACTCCTTCTCTGGGCTGTTTAGCTCTGTGGACCATGAGTAAATTATAATGTATGTAACACACTATTTAATCAAGCAGACCTTCATCTGGACATGTTTTCCATGTTTCAGCCAATTTTTGTTTCTCTGGGGTAACCCTGGTTAGCACAAAATGCACTGGTTTTAGAATTAGGGAGCCTGGGTCAGGCTTCTGATATTCTTATGAGTTGCATCATAGCTCAAGCACTGAGGACAGTTGTCAGCAATAAAAGCAAATATAAGAAGCCTCCAGGTTCTACAGTAGGAGCTAAAAGAGAAAGATTAATATAATCTGGAGAAGCCAAGGGAAGGCTTAAAGGAACAGATGAAGAACAAGTTCGAAGCTACCTCCTCTTCTCCTGGCACCACAGAGCACTGCCTGTTCCCACCATCCCTGGGGAACTCCTAGGCAAGCTGCATATCTCCCACTATGATTTCCAAATCCAAATTTATTTCTGGGCTTCTAAATGGGTATGCCAGGACTACTCAACACCATAGGATAAACATGCTTCCTGGAGTATCAATTTTACTAGAATGTTCATTAAGGAAAATATAATTGATTAAGATATGGCTCAAAAAGTCTATATGGGGGGTGAAATTCATGTTTTTGGTGTTCCACACTGTCTCCTCTCAACTCATCTCAAAGTTTACCTATCACAGTGAAGGGCAGTTCTCATGTAAGCCGACTCGCAGTCTGAGCGCCCACCACGTCTCTCAGCTTTTCCTTCTCGAGCTCTTTCCCAGAGCCTCAGGAGCTTGCTCGAGCTGCGTGGAGGGTATACTCAGAAGTGCAGGAAAGTTAATGCCCCTGCAGAGAATCCACAGGTCATGAGGCATAAGGGCCTCAGCTCCATGTCCTTTAGAATGATCCTGAGAAGCAATATACATTGTTCTTCAGAAAGTTGAGTCCCGGTTGCTCACTGCAGTAAGCAGCTCAGTAATGCATTCTTCATTGGATTTCCCTTGTTCCCGGCTCACTCTCGCTACAATCTCACCTCCCAAGTCCTGGTCTCAGGCTTTGCTTTTGGGTGTAGGGAGAGCCATTTGGTTGGAAGAACGGACCTGAACTGCATTTGCCTAGCACTTTATGTGAGACTAAAGAAATCCAATTGTCTATTTAAAGACACTGAACTGCCCACAGATACATGATAAACTGGAAAGCACAATTCTTATGCATTAAGAATAAAAAGATATCAAAAATGTTCTCTCTTGTTGTAGCTACTTTGGCCCATGCTTCTAAACTCCAGTCTATTCTTTGCTCTGATTAAAGTTCTTGAGTGAAAATAATAATAATAATTCTTATGTTAATAATCAATATTCCCTACCCACATGACCAATCAGGAGTTGACTATAACTGAATTCCACTGCCAAGTTCTACCAAACTGCATTTCAGCAGGTGGGGCTTGGAGAAGGTTTAAGTGTATAGTTCACTTAGCTATCACACTTACTAGGAGGCTCAAAGAGAATCGTATTAGAAGGAGAGTCTGCCCTACTTCTTAGACAAAAGAAAACGAAAGTCGGTGTGGAGGGGCAAGATGGTGGACTAGAGACATCGCTTTCCAGACTGTCCCAGAGGGAGGGAATAGATTCAAATAAAGGAGTGGGAGAGGGGACAAAACTCAGGTGTAGATCATAGAGAGAAGTGCGGGAGCCTACTGGGGAAAACTCACGGAGGAAAATTGCAAAGCAGAGAAGGACAAAGACAAAGGAAAAAAGCTATTAGCAAGGATCAAACCCAGACAGGCTCAGAGCCCAGGGAAGGGAGCAGGGGGAACCCCTTTCTCCCCACCACACTCCTTCAGTGATCAGCGGGCTACCAAGTGACTTGAAAGCTTTTCCACCCCCACGAGCCCAAGCACTGAGGCAACCATGGAATTGTAGGGAGAACTTGTGTGATCCCAGAGCTGGGACATTTTGTGCGAGGCTCCCCTCCAAGGAGAGTGAAGCGACAGTCTGGAGAGCCAGCTTTCTTCCATTCAGACACTTATCCTTCCCCACCCTTCCCCCACCCACTGCAATCAGGAGGAGTAGTTTGAGCCGGGAATTTGGTGAGCAGCTGCCCCTCCCCAGCTGGCATGTACTCCAGTCTGAGGGTTCCGCAGAGAGTGGGGTCCATCCCTTTTCCCTTGAGGACCTGCAGTGGGCCTGGGGTGCCGGATCTGGGAACTCCCTGCCCACTGGTGTTTTGCAGATACGCATGCCAGTGGGTCAGATATGCAGGCCAGATCCTGTGTGCCCCGGACTCAAACGGGTTACTGGGGGACACAGGGAGGAGGTTTGGGAGCTGGAATCAGGAGGTGAGAGAGCCCACATAAACAGAACAGATGGGAGAAAACTGGGGGGTTCTGAGACATGGTGATAGGGGAGAGGGCCCATCCCACCCTGCAGGAAAGCCATGCTGTTGGGCTAGGACAGGTCCTCCAGAGGGGAAGATCCCAGCCCATGGTACCATAGCAACCAAGCGTGGCCCGGCCCTTAGGGATTTGTGGCCCTTCCCCCACCACCAGCCCTGGTCTGGAGAACCTGCCTTGACTTTCCTCCCAGCAGTTTTCCCTAGCAACTGGGAAAGTAAGCTTGGAGCCCTGCTGAGGCTCAAAGTTGCGCTGTTGGACCAGGAAGGGTACCCTGAAGGGAAGATCCCAGCCTGCAGCACCATAGCAACTGAGCATGGTGTATTGAGGTACCTGGGCCATCGGGGAATTGTGGCCCCTTCCTCAATTGCAGCCTTCCTGGTCTGGAGAGCCTGCCTCAACCCTCCTCCCAGTGGCTCCCTCTAGCAGCCAGGAAAACAACCTCTGAGCCCTGAAAAATCTTCCAGGCTCACACAACCTAACCATGCCTGGCCTTGCTTCTCCACCCACCTCTACTGTGGTGGGATCCAAGCAAGCCCCTAGGAAGTACAGGGCCCTTCCCAAAGCCTGGGGCATTCAAACACTCCACCTGAGGGATTAGAGCTTATTACAGGCACAAAAGAACATCTCGGCAGCTGGCTCTCTCCAGCAAGCATCCACCACTAACAAGGAGAACAAGTCTGTAGCTCATCACAGCATCTACCAACTCAATCAAACAGGGCATGGCTGATTCTTACAAGTATCATCCACTGTCTTAGAGATTAAGCTGGGGTTCCAGTACAATTCACACTGCTGGGAAGAGGTGAAGACATCAGGACAGAGGCAACCTGAGGGGACACTGATTTTTATAGGAGAGAAATAAAAGTTATAGGTAGCTTAATCTGTGAGGGGTCTCCCTCTTCCACTGCAGACTTCTGGCCTGATCGGGGAGCTGCTCAGAGCCTGAGCAGAGACATTCCACCAGGGATCTGGTTCAGCAGAGATCTGACACCTGCCAATCCCAGACTTTGGCAACTGATGACATCCTGATCACTCTGGTACAAAAAGCCAGGTCCACTCAGGACCCAGCCATCTAGTGGTAATGTTTGCATCACCCCAGGAGGGCCGGGGCGGAAACACATGCTCCCCAGTGTCATGCCTTGTGACTGAGGGCCAAGCATGACTCCTCCCCAGCATGGGAGCCAAACACAGGAGGAGCCTCAGACACCACAAGCACAACTTGAGAATCCTAGGGTGACTGCCTCAGTGGATTCTAGGAGTTGGGAGAGAACCTTGGCTGACCACCAGCTCCAGCCTGCCTATGCAGACCCTGGGCTGCTGAGACAAACCCCCACCTGTGTGACTGGGCATCAGCAGTCCCCTTGCTGGTAGAACAGCCCCTCATATGGGTGACTCTGCCCCCAAAATCCCCAGAGCCAGCTCTGAAGCTCTTGCTGTGCCTGAGTCCAAGGTTCTGCTCCTGTAGCTCCTGAGTCCCTGCTGGGCCTATAGTTCCACCCCTGAGACTCCAGAGTTGTGACCAGTCCAAAAGACCCCACAACTGAGTCCCCACCACTACCACTGGTCTGGCAGAACTTCTTTGAGGTCCAACACTTTACTCAGGACCCCCAGCCCTGAAAAGCCATCACTTCTGGACTTGGTTTGAGAGAGCCCCAGCAAAGGAGCACAGGTGCCCTGCATACCTATTAACCCAGAGCCAAGAGAAGAGGAGCCAAATGAGAGGAAACCAGCAAAAGAACCCTGGCAATATGAAAAAACAAAATAGTTTGACACCCCTAAGAGAATATAATGGAGCTACAGCAGTGGACTCCACACACAAGGAAATTGCCGAAATGAAAGAAATGGAATTCAGAATATGAATGGCAAATAAGATGAATGGAATTGAAGAGAAAGTTGAAAACCAACAAAAAGAAGCCAAAAAGGTATTTTCAGGAAATCAATGAAAAAAATGAAAAGGTCACTAGAGAGCGACACAACATAAGAAAGGATATAATAGAACTTAAAGAAATGAAAGTCATTTAGGAAATTTTAAAATGCAGTAGAAAGGTTTAACAACAGGCTAATCCAAGGAGAAGAAAGAATTTCAGAGTTTGAAGACAAGGTTCTCAAGATAACCCAGTCATTCGAAGAAGTAGAGAAGAGTACAAAAAAGTCTAAGCAATCACTGAGAGAGAGGTGGGATCATGTGAAACAAACTAACATTCTAATAATAGGTATCCCAGAGGGAGAAAAGAAAGAGTGAAAAGCATGGAATACCTATTTGAAGAAATTATTGAGGAAAACTTCCCAGGCATCACCTGGGAAATTCAGACATGCAGATATAAGATGGACATGGAACACTGGGAAAATTCATAGTAAATAGGTCATCTCCCAGACATATAGTAATCAACCTGGCTAAAGTCAAAATGAAGGAGAAAATTCTGCAAGCAGCAAGATGAAAGCATCAAATAACGTAAAAAGGAAAACCCATCAGGATAACTGCAGACTTCCCAGTGGAAACCTTACAAGCCAGAACAGATTGGGGCCCCATCTTCAATCAACACAAACAGAAAACTACCAGCCTAGAATTTTGTATCCTGCAAAACTAAATTTCACAATTAACAGAGAAATTAAGTCTTTTCCAGACAAGCAAACACTGAGGGAATTTGCCTGACCAGACCTGCTCTGCATGAAATACTCAGAACAGCAATGTATACAAATCAGCCCAATAGGTACCCACCAGTGTAAATTCACCTAAAAAAAAAAATTCCCAAAACTTTCACAACTCCTATAAAACAATAGAACAAGAGGTAAAACAAAGCAATAAGGGATGACTTAACAGGATAAACAGACCAATATCCTATATATCAATGCTATCAATTAATGTGGATGGACTGAATATTCCTCTCAAAAGACACATCTGGCTGAATAGATGACAAAACACAACCCAAGTATCTGTTGTCTCCAGGAGACACATCTAAACCACAAGAATGCAAATAGACTCAATACTAAAGGGTTGAAAAAAATATTCCACACAAATGGAAATCAAAAGAGAGTAGGTGTAGCCATATTCATATCAGATAAAATTGACTTTAAGAAAGACAAAGAGGGTCTTTATATAATGGTAAATGGAGCTATCCAATAGGAAGACATAACAATCCTAAACATATATGCACCCAGCACAGGAGCTCCCAGATATATAAAGCAAATCTTAGTAGAGCTAAGCAAAGAAATAAACAGCACCATCATAATTGCCAGGGAGCTAAACATCCCACCGTGAGAGCTTGAAAAATCACCAAAACAGAAAATAAATAAAGAAGTAATGGATTTAAACCAAACTCTAAATCAAATGGACCTAACAGACATTTACAGAACATTCTACCCCAAAAACTGTAGAATACACATTCTTCTCAGCAGGACATGGGACATTCTCCCAGACCGATATATCTTAGGCCACAAAATTGGCTTCAACAAATTCAAAAAAATAAAAATTATACCGTGTACCTTCTCAGACCACAGAGGAATAAAACTAGAAATCAATCACGAGAGAAATACACAAACTTTCACGAAGTCAAGGAAATTAAACAACCTGCTGCTGACTGACTATTGGGTCAAGAATGAAATTAAGATAGAAATCAAAAAATTATTTGAGCTGAATGACAAAGGGGACACAAGCTATCAAAATCTTTGGGACATAGTAAAAGCATTCCTCAGGGGGAAATTTTATAGCCTAAATGCCTACATCAAAAGACAGAAAAATCACAAATTAACAACTTAAAGTCACACCTCAAGGAACTGGAAAAGGAAGAACAAAGCAAACTCAAAGCTAGCAGAAGAAAAGAAATAATGAAGGTCAGAGCAGAACTAAATGAATTGTAAAACAAAATAAAATAAATACAAAGGATTAACAAAACAAAAAGTTGGTTCTTCAAAAAGATAAACAAAATTGACAGGCCTCTTGCTAGATTAAGAACAGGAGAGAAAGGACCCAAATAAGCTTAATCAGAAATGAAAAAGGTGATATTACAACTGATACCACAGAAAGACAAAATATTACCCATGAATACTATGTAAATCTCTGCACATAGAAACTAGAGAATGTAGAGGAAATGGACAAGTTCCTGGAAACACACAACCTCCCAAGACTCAACCAGGAAGAAATAGAACTCCTGAACAGACCAATAACGAACAGTGAGATCAAATCAGTAATAAAAAACCACGTAAAAAAAAAAATCCCTGGACCAGATGGATTCACAGGCAAATTCTATCAGACCTACAAAGAAGATCTGGCACCCATAATGTAGAAATTATTCCATAATAGTGAGAAGGAGGGACTCCTCCCCAACTCATTCTACAAAGCCAGTATCACCTTGATACCAAAGCCAGGAAAGGATACAACAAAAAAAGAAAACTATAAACCAATATCCCTTATGAATATAGATGCAAAAATCCTCAGTGAAATACTAGCATATCAAAAAATAATCCACCAGGAGCTTCATCCCAGGGATGCAAGGATGGTTCAACATACGTAAATCAATAAATGTAATTCACCACATAAACAAAAGCAAAAACAAAGACCATATGCCATCTTAATAGATGCAGAAAATACATTTGACAAAATCCAGTACCATTTCATGATTAAAAACCCTCAACAAACTAGGCATAGAAGGAACATATCTCAGAATTATAAAAGCCATATGTGACAAACTCACAGCCAACATCATACTGAATGGGGAAATGTTGAAAGCATTCCCTCTAAGAACTGGAACAAGACAAAGGTGTCCACTGTCACCACTTCTATTCAACATTGTGCTGGAAGTCCTAGTCAGGGAAATCAAGCAAAAGAAGAAAATTAAGGGTATCCAAATCTGGAAAGAGGAGGTCAAACTATTGCTCTTCACTGATGATATGATCCTGTATCTAGAAAACCCCAAAGATTCCACCAAGAGTGCCTGGAATGATAAATAAATTCAGCAAAGTCTCAGGTTACAAAATCAACATACATAAATCAGTAGCATTTCTCTATACCAACAATAGTCAAGCTGATAGTCAAATCAAAGACTCAATACCATTCACAATAGCTACAAAGAAAATAAAATACCTAGGAATATACTTAACCAAGGAAGTGAAAGGCCTCTACAAGGAGAACTATGAACTCTGAGGAAAGAGATCACAGAGGATACAAACAAATGGAAAAACATATCATATTCATGGATAGGTAGAATCAACATTGTTAAAATGTCCATAATCCCAAAGTGACTTAAAAGTTCAATGCAATTCCCACCAAATTACCAAAGTCATACCTCACAGATATAGAAAAAATAATTCTATGCTTCATTCGGAACCAGAAAAGAGCCCAAATAGCCAAAGCAATCTTAAGCAAAAAGAATATATCTGAAGTATTACCATACTTCAAACCATACTACAAGGCTATAATGACCAAAATGGCAAGGTATTGGTACAAAAATAGACACATGGAATAGAACAGAGAACCCAGATATAAATCCATCTACCTACAACCAACTGATCTTTGACAAAGCAGACAACAGTGTACATTGAGGAAAAGAAGCCCTAGTCAATAAATAGTGCTGGGACAATTGTATAGCCACATGCAGAAGAATGAAACAGGACCCCTACCTCTCACCACTCACAAAAATTAATTCAAGATGGATAAAAGACTTAGATCTAAGGCATGAAACCATAATAATTCTAGAGGAAAATGTAGCAAAAATGCTTCTAGATATCAGCCTAGGCAAAAAAATTTATAAAAAAGACCCCAATGGCAATCATGGGAACAGCAAAAATTAATAAATGGGATTTGACTAAATTAAAAATCTTCTGCACAGCTAAGGAAACAATCAATAGAGCAAATAGTCACCTACAGAATGAGAGAAAATATTCACAAGCTACACATCAGATAAAGGGCTAATAACCAGAATTTATAAAGAACTCAAGCAAATCAGCAAGAAAAAAATCAACTGTATTAAAAAATGGGCAAAAAATATGAATGGAAGCTTCTCAAAAGAAAGACAAATGGTCAATAAACATATGGAAACATGCTCAACATCACTAATCATCAGGGAAATGCAAATTAAAACCACAATGAGATATCACCTTACCCCAGTTAAAACGGCTTTTATTAAAAAGCCTAAGAACAATAGATGCTGGCATGGGTGCAGAGAGAAAGGAACGCTCATACACTGTTGGTGAGACTGCAAATTAGTACAACCTCTGTGGAAAACAGTATGGAGATTCTTCAAAGAACTAAAAGTAGATGTACCATTTGATCCCAGTATTGAGTATTTACCCAAAGGGAAAGACGACTTTTCATCAAAAAGTCATCTGTACCCAAATGTTTATTGCAGCACAATTCATAATTGCAAAGATGTGGAATCAACCCAATTGCCCATCATTTCATGAGTGGATTAACCAAATGTGGTATATGTATACCACGGAATACTACTCAGCCATAAAATATGAAATAATACCTTTAACAACAATCTGCGTGGAACTGGAGACCATTCTCCTAAGTAAAGTATCTCAAGAATGGAAAACAAACACCACATATACTCACTATTAAACTGGAGCTAACCAAAGATCACACATGTGCACAGAGGGAAGTAAAACTCAGTGGAAATTAACCAGGGGGGAGGGAAGAGGAAGGGAGGGGAATAAACCAACCAAATAGGTAATATGAAAACTATTTGGGTGACAGGCATTCCTATAGCCGGGACTCAAGCATTACAAGAACAATCCACCTCATCTCAAACATTTGTACCTCCTTAATATTTCGAAATTTAAAAAAGAAAATAAAAAAGAAAATGGAAGCCTATTTCAGTAACCTGGATAACTGTGACTATATGAGTCACATTTTAATGCAAAATTAACTTTCTTTCGAAGGATCATTTTGACCTCAAAAATCTGATAAAATAGATCTACATATACAAGAGTATGTTGCTGCTCCAGTCTGGAGGATTTCAGAAGCCATTGCTTTAAAAACTACCATCACAATCAAGGTTCTTCCTAAAGATAAAAAATACAGATTGCATCAAGGTGGATAAATATATGTATTCGGACACACCATTACTGATCATTTGTCCTTGGGAAAGATGGGTTTATGCCCAATGTTTATACATTGTTGCTGCTATTTCAAGGTGAAACTGAAGAAAGGAGGTGAATGAAAGGAAATTAGTGGCTGCATTTTAGCTTTGGTTCAAAAAAATTGGCAGATAAAATTATGTGTATTTGCAGTGTTCAACATGATGCTTTGAAGTATATATAAATTGTGGAATGACTACATCTAGCTAATTAACATATGCATTACCTCACATGGTTATCATTTGCATGGTGAGAACACTTTACATCCACTCTCTTAGCATTTTTCAAGAATACAATATATTGCTAACTAAAGTCACCATGTTGTACAATAGATCTCTTGAACTTCTTCCTATCTAACCGTAATTTTAAACTTTTAACCGTGTGATAGAATTTTAATTTATACCTATTAAGCTATTCCCCAGGATGCCAGATTGTGTGATTAATCATCCTTCAATTAATCTTATAATCCACATTGCATAAATTACGGTCTTCTCTAAGTTTTACGAGACAGACGTTAAGTACTGACTTTGGCATGAAGATCTAGGTTGCTTTGACCCTATTGAAGTTCAAGAAAAGCTGTACTGTTTATACAAGACTTCCATCCTCATCGTCACTGGCTTGGATTTTGTTTTGTTTGGAAAGGGGTGACAAATAAACAAAGCCCTCTATCAAAAGCAATGGGGAAGTAACAGTTTACAATATATTCTCTTTTAAAAATTTAACATCATTACTTTTATTCCTTATATGGCCAGCAATGTATCCAACTCTGCATCTTCTGAATGTGGAGGTCTGAGTGCTGAAATCAGATCGACTTCCTGTTGCTGAGGTCAGGCAACAAACTAATGGGCCAGTTTAGGAGCATATTTTATGTGCTCTGTGAGTTTGGTGTAAATTAGTGCTAGATTGTTTTTGTCCCCTCCTCTTTCAAGATAAAGAGTCTGAACCCCCAAAATGCTATTCAATGATAAGAAAAAGCATAGCCAAACTACTGCTACTGAACCATCAGTTTCTTCTAGCAAGCCCTGATTTCATAAGGTGTCCAAGTAGTGATTCTTTTCCAACCTGGAGGATGGAAATGGTGACATGGTGAACTCTACTGAATCACACCTGTCCTAATTTGACTCCGTCACCAGAAACCGTGTGTACTTGGTATCAGCTACCACTGACTGGTCCAGGAAAAATTATATAAATAGGCCGGGCGCAGTGGCTCACGCCTGTAATCCTAGCACTCTGGGAGACCGAGGTGGTTGGATTGTTTGAGCTCAGGAGTTCGAGACCAGCCTGAGCAAAGGTGAGACCCCGTCTCTACTAAAAATAAAAAGAAATCATATAGACAGCTAAAAATATATATAGAAAAAATTAGCCGGGCATGGTGGTGCATGCCTGTAGTCCCAGCTACTTGGGAGGCTGAGGCAGGAGGATTGCTTAAGCCCAGGAGTTTGAGGTTGCTGTGAGCTAGGCTGACGCCAAGGCACTCACTCTAGCCCGGGCAATAGAGTGAGACTCTGTTTCAAAAAAAAAAAAAAAAAAAGAATTATATAAATAGTTTTGACTTTAATTTTCCTTCTTTAAAATGAAGGAGAAGAGGTCAGAATCTCAATGTTTATGGAGAAAAATGTCATTCATGTTGATAGACACCCTAACATAAATACTTTTCTTTGTGAGTGAAAGCAGTTTGAAAATGGTAATGTAAATGTACTTGTAATTTTGCTTCTGGAATTTTTCACTGCTTGTTGGTGGTCATGCTTTAATGTTTCTTGCAAGCCTACTTGATGTAAACTGGTCTGAAGTTTGTACCTTTCACATATTGCCATCTGATAAAGGCAGTTCAGAGTTTTCCGGGCCAATCCACTGAGGGAGCAGTGAGGGTGCACAGTCCTGGGGCACAGTGACAGATTGTGTGGTGTAAATTTAACACAGAATTCATTACCATGTAATAAGAAGTATATTCTAATGTAACTCATTCATTGCCAAAATATTTACTCACTTATTATGTGATCCATACTGTGTAAGCCCTGGAAATGCAAAGGAACTAAGATGACTTACTCTTTAAGAACTCATAGTTTAATGAGGAAGGTAGGTAAACAGTTAATTAATCAGAGATAAAAGCTGGCGGAGGTAGAGTGTACAAAAGGCTAGAAATGTGGATGATAAGTGATGAGGCAGTTGCGTTTTATAGTTTCACGAGCAAATGAACTTGATTTTCATTGCTTGAAATGCACGTGGCCTTCCTTGGAAATATCTTCTCAGTACATTAAGAGAATGCAATAAGAATTTCTTCCTTTTTAGACTCTGATGCCCTAGGGTAGGGAAGAAAAGGAAAATGATAAATTTTCGTTCACATGGCTGCTTGCTGGGCCGTCAGCATGGTCAGAGTCAACTCTACAGCACAACTCACAGTTCTTATCTCTGCAGCTGCACACAGGACTCTGAACACTCACACGGGGAGGCACACAGATGATGGAAATCTCTTTCTAACAGAAATGTAGGAAAGATAAACTTTCTATTACTTTAGATTTATTCTACTTTTTTGGCAAGTTCTAAGAGAGATTGACTATAGTCTCCCTGTGAGGCCTCATTATGCGTAAAGACAGCATTTGAGAAAGGATAGAAGGAAAGGAGAGAGGAAGGAAGAGAAAAAGGAAGGTAGGAAGGAAAGATGGAAGGAAGGAAGGCAAAAGAGCTATAGTATTTGGAATAAGAGAAATTTTATTATCTGCTGCAAAAAATAATCACAAGTCACACAGCTATTAACATAGAAAGTAGAGAAATGTTGGGGGGGAACAAGCTATCCCATAGTCCTTCTATAAATCTATATTATCACTTTATGGTCATCTATTATTAAATATAGTGGGTCAATTCTCACTTTTGCCTCCCTATCTAACCATTAGCAAAAGCTGTGAGTTAATTTTTCTGTGACAAATTCTGGAGTGTGAAGCCTGCTAACCTCACTGGAAAATAACTGGATCTTAGGAAGCAAAGGCCAAATGACCACCACTTGTAATTCTCCCATTTTAGAGAGTTCAGTTCACATGAAATGGCAGAAGTCAGACACAATCACATGAACCACGATTAAGGTAAGGATTAAGGAGGTGCAAACACCATCTCTTGAAATCTCTTTCAGAAGGGAGAACAGCTGACT
>CM052440.1:66304379-66342678 GCA_028533085.1 Varecia variegata | reverse complement strand
CTTGAGTCCAGACTCTGAGTACATCTCCCTTCTTAGACATTCTTTTAAATCATAGCATTTCTTTACTATAATCAAGCAAAAGAAGAAAAGAGCATTAACAGTCTCTAAGAAGGGAGACACTAACTCTATTAAAATAAGAGACAAGTCTCCTTTCTTTACTTAATATTTATTGAATGTTTCTTAAGACATGCAATTTGCTACAACTCTCTCATGTTTGTCATGGTAATGAATTAATACAGTTGTTAAACACATCAAATAAGATTTTTCTCCTGGAGGGGAATCACAGAAGAGGAGAATTGTTAGCAAACTGTTTTGGAAGCTCACACGGAATTGTATTCGTTCACTATTGCTGTTCCAAGTTAAAAAATAAAATTTAAAATGCTAACAATTTCTCATCATTTTCTTTAAATTAATATTTTATTTTGGAATGTTATCTCTATGTAAGATAATAATGACATTCAGTCACTCACTCCATAGGTATTTATTGAGGACCCATTATGTGCAAGGTACTGTTCTAGGCTATGGGAAGAAAATGGTGAACAAGAGAGACTCAGTCCCTGCCCTCCTGTAGGCCTGCATTTCAGCAGAAGACCAACAATCAATATATAGCCAGGCAAATAACTGTGTAAGATTATTTCAAATATGCATAAGTGCTAAGAAGATAATAAAATACAGTAATGGATTAGAGAATGGTTGAGTCAGTGTGGGGAGTGGGGGCCACTTCAGTGTGGTCAAAGAAGACCTCTCTGAGCTGAAACAAGAATGAGAAAAAGAGGCCTGGTGCGGTGGCTCACGCCTGTAATCCTAGCACTCTGGGAGGCCGAGGTGGGTGGATCGCTCGAGGTCAGGAGTTCGAGACCAGCCTGAGCAAGAGCGAGACCCCGTCTCTACTAAAAAATACAAAGAAATTAGGTGGACAACTAAAAATATATAGGAAAAAAATTAGCCGGGCATGGTGGCGCATGCCTGTAGTCCTAGCTACTTGGGAGGCTGAGGCAGGAGGATCCCTTGAGCTCAGGAGTTTGAGGTTGCTGTGAGCTAAGCTGACACCATGGCACTCTAGCCTGGGAAACAGAGTGACATGCTGTCTCAGAATAAAAAGAAAAAAAAAAAGAATGAGAAAAAGGAGGGATATGTGTAAAGGACTAGGGGAGGGGTATTGCAGTACAAAGGACTTGGGGCAGTTAATGCCCTTGAATATTAGAGTAATCTTAGGGTATGTTCTGCACAGCACATTAGAGCTTAAAGCACTTTCATGTGTATTGTAATACTAGTCTCGCTTTACAAATGATGAAGCACACACCCAAGGGAGGATGAGAAGAGGTCTTCTGATGCCTCTGCTTTCCAAGACATCATGATGCTTCTCTATGTTTCACGGATTATGGCAGGTATACAAATCATCAGAGGGGGTGGTTTAATGCCACGATTAGCTCCGTTTTTTTCTTCCTCTGGCATAGCATAGTGGATAAAGCTTCAGCTCTGACTCCAACAGGACTTTATTGAATTCCAGTCCCACTTCAGTTACGTATGCTACCTTTCTGCCAAGTATCAGAGATGAATCATCCAGTCTCAGTCTCCAAACCCTACATTTGGACCTTGGACACTTGGACCCCTCTAGTCTGCTCAAGGATATCACTGAAGAAATTCTCTCCTTTCTGCTGCGTCATTAAGTTTTCCCTCTACTGGATCATTTCATCAGCCTATTTTCATGCCATTATTTGTCCCATCTAAAATAAACCATCCTCATATTGCCATCTGACCTTTGACAAAGCAGACAAAAACACACAATAGAGAAAAGAATCCCTATTCAATAACTGGTGCAGGGAAAATTGAATAGAAGACTGTAGAAGACTGAAACAGGATCCACATCTCTCACCACTCACAAAAATTAATTCACGATGGGTAACAACCTTAAATCTAAGGCATAAAACTATAAGAATTCTAGAAGAAGAAGTTGGAAAAACTCTTTCAGTATATACTGGCCTAGGCAAAGAATTTATGAAGATGACCCCAAAGACAATCACAGCAACAACAAAAATAAATAAATGGGACCTGATTAAATTAAACACCTTCTGTACAGCCAAGGAAATAATCAATAGAGTGAATAGACAACTTACAGAATGGGAGAAAATATTTGCATGCTATACATCTGATAAAGGGCTAATAACCACAACCTACAAAAAACTCACGCACATCAGCAAGAAAACATCAAACAATCTCATTAATAAGTGGACAAAAGACATGAACAGAAGCTTTTTAAAAGAAGAAAGACTAATGGCCAATGAACATATGAAAAATGCTCAATATCTCTAATCATCAGGGAAATTCAAATCAAAACCACAATGAGGTATCACCTAACTCCAGTGAGAATGGCTTTTATCAAAAAGTCCCCAAACAACAGATGGTGGCATGAATGCAGAGAGAAAGGAGCACTTATACACTGTTGGTGGGACTACAAACTAGTTCCATCTCTATGCAAAGGAGTACGGAGATACCTCAAAGAACTAAAAGTAGTTCTGCCATTTGATCCAGCAATCCTACTACTGGGTATTTACTCAAAGGAAAACAAAGACATTTTATAAAAAATGTTTACAGCAGCATAATTCACAATCGCAAAGATGTGGAAACAACACAAGTGCCCATCAATACATGAGTGGATTAATAAAATGTGGTACATGTATACCATGGAGTGCTACTCAGCCATAAAAAAAAAATGGTGAACTAATACTGTTCGTAATAATCTGGATAGAGCTGGAGACTATCCTCCTAAGTGAAGTATCACAAGAATGGAAAAACAAACACCACATGTACTCACTATTAAATTGCAACTGAATGATCAACACTCATGTGTACATATGGTAGTAAAATTCAACGGAAATCAAGCAGGTGGGAGGGGAGAGGAAGGGAAGGGTAAATTCACACATAACAGGTACAATGCACACTTTCTGGGTGATGGACACTCTTTATAACTTTGACTCGAACTGTACAATAGTAATTCATGTAACCAAAATGTTTTCACCCCTGTGACATTCTGAAATAAAAAATGAAAATAAAATAACCATCTCCTGACCCCATATCTCCTGTGATTAGAGTGCCATTTCTTTACACTTCTCTCTATGAATTCTTCCTGGAGAAGTTGTTTATACTTATTGTCACCAACTCATTTCCTCCTATTCTCCATTTTGTCCCTATTTCCAGCTGAGCAGTTTGAAAACCTTAGGAGTTATCCTTAACTGTCTCACACAGCCCTTAACTAATCTAATCTAATCCCATTGACTCTACCTTTAAAATACATCCAGAATCCAAACACTTCTTACCATCAGCACATCCACCACCCTGGTCCAAGCTAGCATCATCACTCATCTGGATTACTAAATAGCCTCCTAGCAGGTCTATCTGCTGGTACAGTCTATGCCCCATACGGCAGCCAGGAGGATCCTTTTCAAAAGTGAGTCTTGGCTGGGCACGGTGGCTCACGCCTGTAATCCTAGCACTCTGGGAGGCCGAGGTGGGTGGATCGTTTGAGCTCAGGAGTTCGAGACCAGCCTGAGCAAGAGCGAGACCCTGTCTCTACTAAAAATAGAAAGAAATTAGCTATTTTTAAAAAATTAAAAAAAAAGTGAGCCTCATCATGCTAAGGGTTAAATCAAAAGTCCTTACAATGACCTATTTCCCCCACCCCCCAGACACTCAGCTCGAGCTACATGGTGTTTATCCCGCACCCCCTATGTTAGAATGCAAGCTCCACAAAGGCAGGGATCTTTGTCATTTGGTTCACCCACGTATCCCAGGTACAGTCCTCTGTATCCATGGGTTCACATCCATGGATTCAACCAACTGTGGATGGAAAATATTTGGGAAAAAAAATTGCACCTGTACTGAACATGTACAGACTTTTTTTCTTGTCATTATTTCCTAAGCAACACAGTATAACAATTATTTACATAGCATTACAACGTATTAGTTTTTATAAGCAATCTAGAGACGATTTCACGTAAACTGGAGGCTGGGTGTGGTGGCTCACACCTGTAATCCTAGCACTTTTAGAGGCCAAAGCTGGAGGATCCTTTGAGGTCAGGACTTCAAGACCAGCCTGAGCAAGAGCAAGAGCCCAGTTCTAAAAATACAGAAAAATTAGCCAGGCATGAGGTGCGTGCCTGTAGTCCCAGCTACTCAGAAGGCTGAGGCAGGAGGATTGCTTGAGCCCAGGAGTTTGAGGTTGCAGTTGGCTATGTTGATGCCACTGCACTCTAGCCAAGGTGACAGAGTGAGACTCTGTCTCAAATAAATAAATAAATAGATAAAGCAAACTGGAGAATGTGTGTAGGTTATATGTAAATTGTACACCATTTTATATAAGGGACTTGAGCATCAAAGGATTTTGGTATTAGAGGGAAGTCCTGGAACAAATTCCCTGTGGATACCAAGGGACGACTGTACCTGGAACAGTGCCTGGCCCATAATAGGAACTCAATATGTATTTGTTGAATGAATAGACCATGCCTACCTAACATAAAGTTAACGCAGATTTGCCTGCTTTTCACTTAATCCAATTAGTATATAAAATTGTACCAGATCACATCACAATCTTAAATACTAAAAATAGTTCTCCCTTAAATAAATAAAGACATGGAGTGTAAAACTCCATTTCACTATGTGTTACATAGAAGCCATTTATTAATATTGCTTATCTATGGAAAAGCAGCTCTATTGGCTGCTACCTGAATTTAGGATCCAATCTCCACGTTGAGGAATTATTGCTTGCTTATTGTTCAGATTATTGGTTCATCACAATTTAAGGGCCTAGAAATAGTTAGGAAATAACCTTAAAATAAGCAATTTACTCCTTCCCAAACAGAATCAAATCTGTTATTGAGTTTCTTTTTGGATCAATGAAAGCTGTCATGAGATTATACAGTAACTTTTAACTCCTTCATATAAAATATAAAATAGTTACTTATGAAATAAACACAAATATTTCCTTTTAAAATGCTTTGTGGCCAGGCACAGCGGCTCACGCCTGTACTCCCAGCACTTTGGGAGGCTGAGGCGTGAGGATCACTTGAGGCCAAGAGTTTGAGACCACCCTGGGCAATATAGTGAGACCCTGTATGTACAAAAAAAATTAAAAATTAGCCAGTCATGGTGGCACATGCCTGTAGTCCCAGCTACTTAGGAGGCTGAGGCAGGAGGATCACTTGAGCCCAGGAGTTTGAGGTTGCAGTGAGCTATGATGACACCACTGCACTCTAGCCCAGGCAACAGAGCAAAACCCTATCTCTTATTTATTTATAAATAAATATTAAAATAAAACACTTTACGACTTAGTAATTGGACCAGAACTTTCTCTGGATTAACCAGGAATCTTTCCATACACATCAGAGGTGATGATAGAAACAAGGGTGCTCACATAGAACCA
This sequence comes from Varecia variegata, assembly GCA_028533085.1. Lineage (NCBI taxonomy): Eukaryota > Metazoa > Chordata > Mammalia > Primates > Lemuridae > Varecia > Varecia variegata. Next base: position 66,337,259 of record CM052440.1, on the reverse strand, counting down.
TGACAGAGGGAAAAAAATAACGTCCCTTAGATTAGCAGTCCCCAAACTTTTTGGCACCAGGGACCAGTTTGATGGAAGACAATTTTTCCAGGGACTGGCGGCCGAGCTCAGGTGGTGATGTGAGCGATGGGGGAGCAACTGTAAATACAGATGAAGCTTTACTCACTCCCCTGCTGCTCACCTCCTGCTGTGCCACCCCGGTCCTAAGAGGCTACGGACCAGACTGGTAGCAGTCCACTGCCCAGGGGTTGGGGACTGCAGCCTTAGATAAATCAAAGAATGGAGAAAGTAAAACATTTAAAACAATAAATTACATCTCTGACTTTGATTTGAAAAAAATACTGTATTGAAGTCTAATTACTTTTTTCAACTCTACAATCAAAAGATGTGAGGGCAATTTTATGGGTTTTTTTTCCCTAACATTCTTGAACCGAATTCAAAATACAAGTATTTCCCCATATCTCCTGTCACTCGCATATCTAAGATAAAATCAAATAAATTTATTCTCAGAATGTATTTTACACTCTTCCAAAGTTCTCCCATGGAACTCTCAGAACTTTGAAATCTGGTTATAAGTCCTGGTGCTTCCTCCTCTTTCACTCTCCCTTGAAGAAGAAATCAGTAAGGAGATTCCAGACCCCGGACACAACCCTGCTGACCTCTTCTGCAGCCATCTGATTCCCAACACAATATTCAAATGTTACTAGGTGCAGGCTTCATTAATCAGGTCTATCCCTACAGAATTTGTTTTGTTTCATTTTAAGAAGCAGGATTCTCGATTTTCTACAAAGCTCTACAGAGGTTGTTACAAATGATGATTGAAGGAAACCCAAAACTGATTGCCAAACAACTAATTGACCCATTTTGGGATTGTCTAGTCTTAATTAATTTCATTTTAGCTCAGTCATACAAACATTTAGTCAACATCTACCTTGTAGGGGTCGTCCCAAGCATTAGACAAATAAGACATAGCCCTGCTTATGATAGAATAAGTGCAATGGGGAAATAGACACAGAGTACTCTCTAATACAAATGAGGTGGTTTTCCTAGGAGTCAGAGAAAATTTTCTGGTCAAAATCATGCCTAGGCCAAATTTTCAATGCAAGTGAAGTGTAAGCTTAGGCAAAACTAAGTGGAAGAGGCATTCACAAATTCCACTGATTCATTTTTACCAATTTGGTTAAAAAAAAAAAACTGGAGAGGAGAAAGGTTGATGCCTTGTATCTAAAAGGAGACTAGATTATCTGTGTGTTTTAGTTTACTTTTAGTTTGTTTATGTTTGCTGAGTTAATGCACAAAGTTAACTTTGAAAATGCTTAATTTACTTTCCTTCTTGTGGTGTAAATGTCTTCATAAAACAAATTAGTTGCCCTGGTCTGAATTTTGAAAATAAAATTAATATGTTCTGGATTAAGTCTGAGAGAAATTACAGTTTAACTCAGTGCAAAGATAGTATTTTTAATAATCAGGCTTACAATTTTGAAAGACCATGTGAGATTTTTAAAAGAACTATTCAGTTTGAATTTTGTTTACCAAAATCAGAAGAAATTCTAACTTTTTAAAAAGGGAACTGTAGTCCAGTTTCTTTAATCCTTTGTTAGTTTGTCTTCCTTAATGCACTCACTGTGCTTTTTTCTATAACATATGGGATCTTATACATTAAAGCAAAGCTGTGTTTGTAAAAAAAAAAAAAAAAAAACCTGCTGATTCTAAATTCCGGGTTTTATTCCATGTATGCTATACCCTGATATAAAAAAGTTACAGATCATTCTATTTTGCCCAAATTTTACCCTACAGAAGTCCCTTTATTAAGAAATGAGAGTTAATGAAAAGAAAAGTAGGGCTACTGTTTATATGGCTGCAAATATCACTGGGGAAATATTTCATGTTTACATTTTGCTGAACTATTTATAGTGGGGACACACACTACAGTAAAGCCCTCTTTCCCCATATAATGGATATCTTTGTGCCTGAATTCTATACACTTACACAGTTTACATTTTTACCCAGTCTGACCACATTTCATGCCACATTACTTTGTCCTACAAACCCAGCTATATTAGAGCAACACCTTCTGGCAGAACAGAGACACTGACAACCTAGAGAAAAAACAGCGGCTGCCTTAAATCAGCAGGGAACACAGACTAAATTTAGCTATTTAACAAATCTCTCATATCCATTATTAGGGTCTTTTTTACTCCCACTGTTGATCACTTAAAGTTCTCAATTTTATACAACTGAGTTTCTTTCTCCGAATTGATGGCGAATGCCTATTGCTGTATTTTATCTATATTTTAACTATTTAGCATGGTATACTCACATACCACATATGAATCTTCTGAAACAGTTCTTGTCTAAAGTGTAGTATCAACGAGTGAACTTTGGAGTCCCTCTGGTGGTCATTTAAGTCAGTCTTCAGTGAAACTGATTTCCTATAACCCCTCAGCCACCAGCCTCACCCAGACACCCTCTTATGTCTGCACCCCACACACCCTGTTCCAGTCTTACCCATCATCACACACAACTCCTCACCCTCCTCCTGTGAAGTGTATAAATGCAATGTGAATAATTTCTATAAATTCACGATATTTGGATGTGGGAACATTTTGCTCGTGACATTGGATTTACAATAAAATGCTCTCACATTTCATGACACTGCTGAAAATTAAAACTATTGCCAGTTCCCTGGTTTCCCCGTTGGAAATCATAGCTCTGGCTTCTTCTTTCCTTAAGTAAATTTTAGAAATTAATTTTAATTTTTAAAGAATATCTTTCTCCATCTGTGTGGGCCTCAATGGCTTGTAATTCTTTTCAATCACATGATTTAGTCTTCTTTAAACATTTCCTTAATTTTACTAATCCAAGAGTAGAAAACAGTTGTACTCATGATAAGCAGTGACGTGGGGGGCGGGGCACTGTGCAAATGTAGCATCCTTCCCTTGGTCCTTTCTTTTTACCTGGGTAGGAGCAAGGTCTTCCTGGGACTGGCCCTTGAGTGACAGAGGAGGCTTTCAGATGAAGTCTTGAATTGTGCCTAGAGGAGATTAAGAAGTTATTTACCTAGACAGAAATGAGGTGTCTCCTTGACATTATGTGCTGTCCCCTTGACATTTCTGTCATTATCTATGTTTCTAGTCTATGGTCTCAGAATTTCAAACCCTTCAACGTTCAGTTCCCATAAGTTTGTGGTTTTTCTGAGTAGATATGTGTTGCCTGCCTTCAGTCTCAGTCGAAAGATATTCATCCTTCAGGGCTGTGTTTGCTTTTATTCAAATATGAGTATATTTAATATACTATTCAGAAAAGAAAATGAAAGTAGTGATTGTTCTTGATATTGAGATCATCGAGTGCTCCTAAATCTTTCCAAACACACCACTCCCTGGACACCCAAAATACACCACCTTTTTTCTTATTATAATAGGTTTGCTTGAGTATCAAAATACTACATTATACAACACTAGTCATCACACCCAAGATATCAACCACACATTTTATTAAGTTAGATGGAGAGAATTGAATATAGAACTGTGGTAGAAAATAATATTATCATAGCACAGATCATGCTCTCAAAAGTCATAAGAATCAAATATAAAAAATATACATATATGCATACTTTATGCTATAAAAAATAGTCAAAAAGATATAACTTCGTCCACTAGGAGCTAAATATAAATAATATTGCATTTCTTGACAGTTGACACTAATAAGAAAACATAGTGAATAATTTGCAAGAAAAAGCATGAATGCCATCTTTTGCTACTTTTTCTTAAGTGTCGCACATGCCACAGATGAAAAAACAAACAGCAGCAGCAATACTTCTCTTGCAGACATCTTTTTCCTGTAGTTTCTAATCTCCAATTCACTTTAATATGCTATATGGCTTCAGGGTGTTCACTGTTTTTGAAGGGGAGTTGTAGTTCACATTTTAATATTTTTAAGAGATGTAAGCAATTCAATATAGCAAACAGAAAATAGGTTTTGATGTTCTTTGATTTTTTAATAAGTAGTTACTTTTGAATGATAGCAATCAAATTTCCAACTTCTTGTCATTCATTACTACTCTGGTGTGGGTTTTCGGAATCTGTAACAATGTGATTTGTAGACTTTCATGAATAACTGTTTCAACTGCTGTCATATGGTCTTAATTATTTTAAATTAGAGGAACTGGCTGACAACACTAGAAACATGGATGCTTAGCACCATCTATTGTTCAAGAACAAAACAACTGTATGGTAAATACAGGGGAAAGTCATTCTCAAGATAGGACGTTCAAAAAGAGAGTTTGTATTAGTTTTCTATTGCTGCTGTAACAAAGTATCACAAACGTAACACAAATTTATTATCTTTGGGTTCTGTAAGGGAGAAGTCTACAATGGGTCTCACTGGGCTAAAATCCAGGTGTCAGCAAGGCAGCATTCCTTCCTAGGGGAGAATCTGATTCCTGCCTTTGTTAGTCTACAGAGGACACAGCTTTTAGAGGCCGCCCACATTCCTAGGCTCAGAGCTCTCTTCCTTCATTTTCAAAACCAGTCATATTGCATCTCTCAGACTATTCATTCATGGTCATATCTCCCTGATTCGACCTCAGCTAGGAAAGGTTCTCTGCTTTTAAGAACTCATGTGATTAGGTTGGGCCCACACACACAACCTACCCAGGATAATCTCCCCATCTCCAGGTCCTTAACCTTAATGGTATCTGCATAGTCCCTTTGTCCATGTAATGTAACATATTCACAGGTTCCAGTGATTAAGACACAGACATCTTTGGGGGGGACATTATTCTGCCTACCACAGGTTATGAGAGTTAGAGTCTTCATTGAATACCTTATTGAAATGTTCAAAATTTAATCCCTTGACTCTGGTGGAATCAGTATGTTGGCAGTGGTATATTATCATTTATGTTGGGGACAGGGAAGATTTGTCATTCATGTCACTTTAGTTCTTATGAACTCAGGCTACAATTTGTTAATTTTCTCTCACTAATGCGTATCAGGTAAGTATTCTTAATTTCCATCTCTTTTTTTTTTTTTTTTTTTTTTTTGAGACAGAGTCTCACTCTGTTGCCCGGGCTAGAGTGAGTGCTGTGGCATCAGCCTAGCTCACAGCAACCTCAAACTCCTGGGTTTAAGCAATCCTACTGCCTCAGCCTCCCGAGTAGCTGGGACTACAGGCATGCACCACCATGCCCGGCTAATTTTTTTCTATATGTATTTTTAGTTGGCCAGATAATTTCCTTCTATTTTTAGTAGAGATGGGGTCTTGCTTTTGCTCAGGCTGGTCTCGAACTCCTGACCTCGAGCGATCCGCCCGCCTCGGCCTCCCAGAGTGCTAGGATTAAGGCGTGAGCCACCGCGCCCAGCCAATTTCCATCTCTTAAGAGTCTCCCTACTAAATTCAATATTCCTTAGGGGATGGATTAGCCCTTGTTTATTCTGATACTCAACCTTTGAGCCCCACCTTGTCCCACCCTTCAACCTGGTCGCTAGTGTGCATGCTAACACACATACACAGACACACACACGCACACACACATCTATATATATTCACACATTCAATAAATGTCATTATTTTCTAATGTTCAATTCCTGTTCTACTGAGGGGTCCAGCTTTGAATATCTCTTGTAGAACATATAGATAACTATCTCTTCTTCCTTAGAACACTAAAATGCCATTTGTAATTACTTACTCTTATTTATTGTCTATAGTAACACTATTTATATGTTAGAGATGGACAATTTTGACAATCAGTACTCAGTATCCAGTTTTATTGCATTTATAACAGTAATATAGGTACATGAGCTGCCAGATTCTTGGGATGCTGCTGGCATTTTATGGCTACTCTAGAAGAAGGAGAAAAGAAGAGGTACTAGAGAAATTCTCCACACACCTGCCTCACATTAAACCCTTTCCCTCTTCTGACCAGGAGACACCGGTGGCAATTGGAAATACAAGCAGATTTTGGCTGACAACATCACTAGAGTCCTCACTGATTTACAACCTTTGCCCATCACTTTAAAATTTCTGGAGGAGAGGAAATCCCTAAAGGAGAATTTTCCCTGGCCACATTCACTCTGGGATATGTCCGATGTTTCTCACCAAGGGATGGGAAGAGTGGACATTTTGGGAAATAGCAGCTCCTTTTTATAATTTTTCAAATTTGGTAATAAAATAAAGCTACTGACTGTTTAAAGCTGCGGTCCTCAACCTCCAGGCTGTGGACTGGTACCGGTCCATGGCCTGTTAGGAACAGGAAGTTGTGTGAGGAAAGCTTCATCTGTATTTACGGCTGCTCCCCATCGCTAGCATCACCACCCGAGCTCCACCTCCGGTCAGATCAGCAGCAGCATTAGATTCTGCATTAGGGTGAGTTGTATATTATTCATTGTATATTATAATGTAACAATAATAGAAATAAAGTGCACAATAAATTTAATGTGCTTGAACCATCCTGAAACCATTTCCTGCATCACCACCCCGATCCGTGGAAAAATTATCTTCCATGAAACTGATCCCTCGTGTCAAAAAGGTGGGGGACTGCTGTTTTAAAGGATTTGCATGTCAGCTATTCAAGGTCTACCTGAACTTCCTTCTCAAAATAATAACTATAATAATTATAAAGATTACAATTTGTAAATCACATCCATGACTATGCAACTTAATAATAACACCAACCCTGTGGGACAGCTATTATTTTATAGTTGAAGAAACTAATACTCATATCTAATTGACTAGAATTCTGAAAGAACATACTTCTTGATAAAGATATGGAGAAATGACCACTGTTATATAATGTTGGTGGGAGAAAAAACTAATTTAATTTATCAGAAAGGCAATATCAAAATGCCATAGCATTTGACTATATCAAAATGTTAAAACATGTCTTAAAGTAAGTCTTTGACCCAAAATTTCTGCTTTAAATAATGTATTCTAATTAAGAGTTTAAGAATGTGAACAAAGATTGAAATAAAGTGCTGTTCATCTCAAACTCGATTATTATAGCAATAAATTGGAAATAACCTATGGCAGAAACTGCTGGTATTCAGCAAACTCTGCTGCCTCCTACACACACCACTGGGCTACACTTTCCAGCCTCTTCAGCTACTGGAGATGATTGTGAGACTGTGTTCTGGGTTATGGAATGTGGGCAGAAGTGACACAAACAACTTCAGGCTCTAGTCCATAAATACCTCCTGTGTGATCCTCCATGCTCTCTTGGCCATAGTAAAGTTTGAACCCAAATCCCTAGATGATGACAAAAGTGCTAGTGGAAAGGAAACTGGGTCCATCCCTGGAATAACCACATAAAAGACTACCCTTGATCAGGAACATACACATTATGCTTTGTGTGAACAAGGGAGAAGTTTTTACTGGTTTAAGACACTGAAATTTTAGTCTTTACCCAGTACGCAACTGAAGTCAACTCTTTTTTTTTTATTTCAGCTTATTATGGGGGTACAAAAGTTTAGGTTATGTATATTGCCCATGTCCCCTCATACCCCCGAGTCAGAGCTTCAAGCGTGTCCATTCCCCAGACAGTGCGCATCGCACTCATTATGTAGGTATACACCCATCCCCTCCCCTCCCCACATCTGCCCGACACCCAATTGGTGTTATTCCCAAATGTGCAAGAAGTTAACTTTAATACAAAATTTACATGTCCAATGATAAATTAGTCAAATAAACTTAAGTGAATTTCTTGCAAAATAGATTTTCTTTGGATGAGTTATTGATCACAATCTGGGCAATAGGCAAATCAAAATAGAGATAAAAACCTGTATTTCCATTCTACTTTATTATCATCAACTTTAATCCCAGGCTATTAAATGAATGCACTACTACTTACTCACTGCACCCTTTGTGTGGCTGAATTGGGGTCGTTCTACTTCTCGTTTCTGTTTTTGACACCGTAAGAGGCAGCAAAAAAAAAAAAAAAAGGGAAATTCACCTGTAATTAAATCCTTTACAAATAAAAGATCCCATTTTGATCAGTGATTTGCTATGGAATCATAGAATCGGAGAGTTAAAATGAATTAAGAGTCAATCTAGTCACCCAAATGGCTTGAATTCCAGCCACATCGTTCAATCAAAGAGTCATCCATTCTTCCCTTGAACACCTTCAATTATGGGCACCTGATGAACATAGAATAAAAAGCATCTTAGGGTTTTTGTGTGTCTCTGTGTGTTTGTTTTGCAGAGCTAGTAACAAAGATAAAAAGAGGACAACAGGCAGACAAGCTGACATTGATTGAATGCCCATTGACTAGGACCTGCGTACAGCACATCCATACATAGTATTTCATTTAACCTTCACAACAATGCTGTAAGGTCGATGTGCCCATTTTTCGGAAAACCTGAAGCTCAGAGAGTTGAAATCATTCCTGTATCTGCCAAGTTCATATATCTGCCAAAGTGTTAGAGGCAGTGCTTACCCTACTGGAGCGTGCCACCTCCTGAACCTTAAAATAAAGAAATAGGAAAAGCCAGAGGATCAGAGAGATTTGGCTAATCACTGGTGAGTTGACATTTGCAATTCAGTTCAGTGGAGGACTGGAGAAAATGGCATCACGATAGGACTTGTCTTCTAAAATTAGACTGCTGAGTTTATATCCAACTTCCTCTGCTTTCTAGTAGTATAGCCTTGTGAAAGTTTCCTAACATCTCTAGGTCTCTGCTTCCTTATCTGTACAATGGGATAATACATAATAGCTATATCATGCAGTCATATTGAAAATGGTTTGAGACACACATAAAGCACTTTGCACAGGGCCTCACAGAGAGTGTGTAAAAGACATAGGGTTTTGTGCACAGAAAAGGGGAATATAGCAATAGCAATTTTTGCCCCAGTTGAGAAGTTAAAACACGTCAGGGTGCTTGCAATTTTCTTGGTGACATATTAACAGACATGCAAGTGATATAAATATATATCAAAGTGTATTTTTTAGAATAATATACATTTTATTTCATGTTCATATCCTTTTCACCAGGCAAAAATTCTGAAACCTTCTGTGCTTTCTAGGTGAATGTGATATTAGGTGTGTACTTTGAATTATACCTCTAGGCATCATTCAAAATTTGTGTTTAGTATTGTCCACTCTCATTCCCTAGACAGTCCCTAGTAAGTTCCCTAGACTAACAACATGGAGTCTTAGGGGTACAGTCTGTGATCATTAAACACAGAAAAAAAAATACCAGATAGTTCTATTAAATGTTACAATCTGTTATTTTAGCATAGTGATTGCTGTTTCCAAATACCTGACTCAGATTTTGAATATTACACTAAGCAAATGAAGTACTCTTTTTCCCCCAAAACATATAAATATAAATGACAAACATAAACAAGTTCATCTAAATATATAGAAATCTATTCAAAGAAAAATGAAGGAGTTTTTTTCAGTGTTCCCATTTTGTAATTATATACATGCAATTGATTTCAGTGCTGGGAGAAAATTAAAGGATGGCATACCTAATTGGGGGTATTTCCAGCTCAATTCCAATTGTCTATGGCAAGCAGGAAGAGATGAAATGCAAAGATTATTTTCACAATGGGAAGAAGTATCCTAGCGAGCTGGAAAAGAAAAGCATTGGCAACTTTGTGAGGCTGCTGAGGGATTAAACAAGACAACATGCAGAGTTGAGGGGAACTATTAGAGAATGGTAATGGTGTAAAAAAAAAAGGTAGTGGAACTATTTTATCAAATAAAATCTAGTAGAACCCCGATGTATATGCAAGATAAAATTGAAGTTGCTCTGCTTGAAGGAGGGTATGCAGAACTTCTAGTAAACCTTCCCTCTGCTGACACCTGAGTCTCTTCAGACCACAGTTTGGAGATCGGCGCCTACCTGAATCCATAACACTCACCTGGGGATGCTTGACAAACACGCAGGCATCCGGGTCCCAACCCCAAGGATTCTGATTCAGTAGCTCTGATGTCAGACATGGGAATAATAAATAATAAACAATTACTGAAATTCCCTCCTAGAGTTCGTGATGTACAATGAGGTTTGGGAAGTGCTAATAAATCAATTCAGAACAAGCTTTAAGCTAAGGCGGTTGAATAAATTCCACAGATAATGTGTCTCTTCAGGCATTGAACAAGGCACAGCCATGTTTTAGGTTGATGTGGCTGACAAAAAGGCTGGATTTGTTGCTCTGTGTAGCCTTACCAGAATTATGGAAGCAATGGAGAGAGTTAAAGTTATACAGTTAAGAGATGACTAGAGGCTGGGCGCGGTGGCTCACTTCTGTAATCCCAGAACTCTGGGAGGCTGAGGCGGGAGGATTGCTTGAGCTCAGGAGTTCACCAGCCTGAGCAAGAGCGAGACCCCTTCTCTACTATAAATAGAAAGAAATTAGCCAAACAACTAAAAATAGAAAAAATTAGCTGGGCATGGTGGCACATGCCTGCAGTCCCAGCTACTCGGGAGGCTGAAGCAGGAGGATCGCTTAAGCCCAAGAGTTTGAGGTTGCTGTGAGCTAGGCTGACACCACGGCACTCTAGCCCGGGCAAGAGAGTGAGACTCTGTCTCAAAAAAAAAAAAAAAAGAGAGAGAGAGAGAGATGACCAGAACTTGGCCTGAGGATTTGACAAAAATGAAAAGAAAATATAAGTGCACCCAAAGAGAGTAGCATGGCGTTACCTCTCCACTACACAGCAGTCACTGCGAGAGTAGCTAAAAGCACAGGCTCCTGCGTTAGATGCCTAACCTTGAATTCATGTTCTCCACGTAGCTGTTTGACCTTGGCTAAATTATTTAATCATTTAGCCCTACTTCCCTCCTCTGTAAAAGGAGGTAAATAATAGTAATTGCCTTGTTACATTGTTTTCAGAATTACAGGAGTTAAATTGTTATTAGGCACATAAAACGCTCTCAACAAACTCTCAACTGACTATACCTACATGGCCACAGCCGGAATGTCTGGATTTGGATCTGAGCAGCTCTACTTACAGGCTGTAAGAACTCGCATAAGATTCAATGTTGCAGTATTTCAGTTTCTTCTTCTACAAATGGGGATAAATAAATAAGGTAAATATAAAAGTACCCCCAAACCTACCTAGCAGACAGTTCTCACTCAATAAATGGTATCTCTTCTGCTAAATGTTGCAGTATGAAAGATAGCAGGAAACCAAAGATGATTCTGCAGCTTCTTGCTTAAGAAATAAGAATGAGTAGTATCATGATTCTAGAAGGTGAGGAGAGATTTGTCTTCATTGTGTTAAAGTTGAGCAGCTGTTGATGTTGTCAATTAAAAAGAACATGGGTCATGATTGGATGACAGGGAATGTTCTGGCTGAAAGTATTATCACTTAGTTCCAGATTGCTGTGGGTGCTAAGTGAGCAAGAGCTCACACCCAAAATCTTTAAGGACCTGTAAGTAAATTAAAACAAAATACAGGAATAAAGAGGGAAAGGCTGCTGCCTAGTTCAAGGCTTAAAATGCTTTTGAGAATGGAGGCAGCCACAACGGTGTGCCACTTGGGTCCCCATTCAAGAATCTGCCACTCAGCTACAAAGAACACATTCAGCCAACAGCCTCCAGCCCTAGCGCCATCAGGAGCACCCTCAGCTTTTGAGTCTAAGCCATTCTCTTCCTGGACAACCCCCAGAAAATGACTAAGAAGAGCTGGGGTACTAGGGTCTGACCATTTCTGCCCAATGCAAGACTCCTCTCCTGAGAAATCGTAGCTCCAAAGCACCATTGGGATGGCTCAGACTTGATCAGATTATATAACACTTTGAAGCTCCACCTGTCCAATTTCAATCCCTTCCCCTTTCACAGGCACTGTACTCCATAAACTACTTACATTCCTAAATCCTCCTCCGCATCTGCTTTCTGGAAAACCCATGTGCATCATTTTGTAGTCATTGTCTTTATTAACAGGCAGAAATCAGGACAGGAGCTATTTATCAAATTGGGTATTTACAGTATTGAAAAGGAACAATTCAACGTAGTTATTTACCTTCCTTAAGATTTGAATGTAAGTGATTGCCTTGCAGATAATTTCTTCTTTCTCTGCTAAGGCAGATAGAACAATTGGCACATAAATCAGTGCTCTGAAATTGGTTGTAAAATGTCAGGGTAGAAGGTGCCCAGTTTGTGTCTGTAGACACAAAGTGAAATTGATGGCAGCATGGTCCCTTCCTCCATTTCAACCACTGATTCATATAAATGATCTTGGGATGGATTTGGTCATGAAGATAAGCAGCTTCTTTGAACCTAAGCAGAATAAATAGCTACACGATGGTGGAAGGAATGCATTACGTGGATATGAAAATTAGTCTACCCATTGAGGTAAGTTAGAATTTAGTTAAGAAAATAGAAGCCACTCCACATTGTTTCAAACAGAAAGATATCCAGCTGGTACAGTCCGTTAGAAGCTTGCAATACCCCTGGAAGGACTGAGAGAGAGTCAAGGTCAGGACTGCAGCCTTCAGGACATGAGGAAGGACAGGGATTAGAGGAAAGTGTCCAAACAGTAATCATCAGCTACCCATGACAGACACCACAGTGGGCAACTCCCCGGGGGACCCCAGAAGCCAAAGGAAGTCACCATGGATGATCTCAGCTGCCAGTGGAGGACGATGGCTTTCCCTTTCTGCACCTTTAAAAGCGTCATGCAAATGTTTATCATCTGGCAGAATCTAACCCACAAACATACTGGAAAGAGATTTGGAGAATTGTATTTCCAGAGTTTTCCCCTGAAGGAGGTAAATATAGAGGGACAGAGGTGATGTTGAGTTGCTAACACACAATCCCGGGTACCAATGTCTGTCGCCCACATCTTCTGGCTCTGCCCACTCACCTACCGTATCCTCTCCTGCTGCTGGCTCTTGTTAGGCCATTAACAGTCCATCATTTTGCCACAGTCAAATGTTTGCACTTTGCCTCCCACAAATGTGAATGCCACAAAAGTCTGACAAGAATACAACTGGAAAGCAAGAAATATTGTATTAAGTTTCATACTACCCGATTTCCATGAAGATGACCTGATTTATCTTAGGGCTTATAGGCAAATAGTCATTTCCTCACCTCACTTACACTACATTAGTTTACTCTTCTCAGGCCAAGAGAAGTCCATTTTGAGAAAATGTTGTAGCCACATTGCCTTGGGCCACTTGAAGTATAGCTCCTTAACCACGTGTATTTGGTACTGACCTAATTCGTTCCTCTCCGACCCACCCACCCCACCATTTCAAAAATACACACCGAAATAGTCATTTTGGGAAATAAGTGAGATATTGTTATTCCATAAGTTTTTGTTTGTTTGTTTTAGAGATAGGTTCTCTCTGTGTTGCCCAGGCTGGAGTGCAGCGGCTATTCACAGGCTCGATCATAGCACACTACAACCTGGGGTGCCCACCGCAGCCTCCTGAGTAGCTGGAACCTCAGAAGCATGCCACTGCACCAGGCTCCCATAAGGTTTTTAAAGCAAGTTCAGATCCTCACCTGTCCCTGGGTTCATATTCTAAAATCAAATGAGTCAGGATTAAATTGACACCCCATCTCCTTTGGAAGAAGACTGCTCTACTTATACACAGTACTAAGTACATTTTAGAAATATAACCAGGAATTCACAAAGACAAGATAAATTTCTGCTTAGGGAGTTAGTTGGCAATTAAGTCCTCTTACGAAATGCCAAATTCTTTGTAGATATTTTAGAGTGTAGATATAAATAATGATATCATAATAGAGGGTAAAATAAACCATGTCAGTATTAAAAACAATTTCAAATATACTTATGAACCTAAGTGTACAAAGTGTACAAATAAAAAATTTCCAAGATGTATTTCTTTCTAAACTTTCTCACTAAATATTTCAAAAATAGAAGGCACTTCTAGAAAAATGTACACATGGAGCCCAGACACTAAAACTACCAACAAAAATTACAATGTTATACTAGATGTTTCAAATTGTTATACCTAATTAAAAAGGTTTAATAGCAGCTCTAAAATGCCTTAAATGCTGCATAATGAAACAATAAATGAGAACACACCTATCTTGAAAACCAGCTACTGAGAGAAGGATTCAGAGGATATAATTCTTATTTGTGAGCAATAGAGTATATGTTCACTTTTAAATGTCTAACTACTTAGAACAAGAAAGCATCCTTCAGTCAAACTCAAGGAATACTGCATCTTTGCATTTAATCATTGCTTGCTTCAAAGGAGATTGGTGATGGCATTTTCTTTGGTCAAATTGTCCTTTTTTCCATCTCAAAAGTTTAAGCATTATCAAATCATGCTTTTTGAATTTTCTTTTTTTACCTTGTTTTTCTACAAATGTAGTGATGTCATACAAGTTCAAAAATAAATAGTGACTCTTGTCGGTAAAATCATTTACATGACACAACATTTCAATTTTATTTTATTTTTTTTTTTTTTATTTTTTGAGATAGGGTCTTGCTCTGTCACCCAGGCTAGAGTGCAGTGGCGTGATCACAGCTCTCTGCAGCTTCAAACTCCTGGGCTCAAGTAATCCTCCTATCTCAGTTTCCAGAGTAGCTGGGACAATAGGCATGTGCCACCATGCCTGGCTAATTTTTCTTATTTTTAGAGATGGAGGGTTTTGAACTCCTGGGCTCAAATGATCCTTCTGCCCTGGTCTCCAAAGTGCTGAGATTATAGGTGTGAACCACCGTGCCAGGCCAACATTTCAATTTTAAATGAATCCCTATTTGTTTCTACATTAATTGGGGCAATAGCTATTACATAGCAATGAAAAAAAATTAACACTTCTTGCTATCAACAAAGAAGAGTCACTAATTTTTCCTTAACAGTAGTCACAGGGTCCTGTTTATCTGCCTCTAGAAATTAATCAATGCTGCTGAGTTTTAGTTGAAATATTTCTAAAACTCCTTTGTGATCTAATTACTCATTTAAAAAATTAAGCAAAATTAAGGTTGTGTTGAGGACAGAGATCAGGTATTTATGAGCCCTGGGCTTGTTCAATACTTAGTACGCAAGGGCTACTCAAAAGTAAGTGAAGAAAATAATATGAGCCTCAGAAGAGGGGGAGAGAAGAATGCTGAAAGAATATTTTAATTTCCATGAGTAGATTCCCATATATCTCCAATACTTTCTTCTTAGAGAAAATACTTTCTTTTTGAAGTATTTATCCAAAAAACTTTACAAATCTTTTGGCCACTGGCATTAGCCAAACAGTCTGTGCATGGACTTATTCTCTCATTTTGCATGGAAGTAAATTAGTAATTAGGTTAACACCTAAATATTGCCAAGACCAGGAAGAATCCATCACTTCCAAATCTATCAATCACCCTTTTGAGCTGTTTGTTCTTTCACACACTTGACCCACCACTTCATTGCCCATGCTGTCATTTCTTCTCTGCCCCACTGGCACCCACATCACCTATGTGTGTTGGATGTGGCATCTTCCTGTGCTCCCTGGCTTACCGCTGACAACTTCATGTGTAACAATACCTGTTGGTCAGCTGTTCAGTTCCTTTCTATCTTAATTGTTTCTCATTCAAACATAGAATGAAGGGACTAACATAAACTTACATAATCACATTAATAAAACTAGAGGATCTTCTCAACTTCTCTGCATTTCCCATAGGAGGAAAAAAACATGCATTTACAAGAGAAGGTACCCATATTCAACCCCCCAAATACAATCACATCAGTTATCTCTAGTCCCATATTAGGGTTGTAAAGTTAATATTAATAAATATAAGAAATATGCTCAACAAGTTTTCTAACATTACTAAGGAAGTCAGAAATCTCTGGGAAGTTATCTGTTCAGATATTCCTAAACTACAGCTGTAGATCCACATAATCTGGAAAGCATTTCCAAATTAATCCTACCCATTCTTAAACAAACTGAGGCAATATTTGATTTTCCTCTACTCTCTTCCCCATAGAAAATCATAACTTTCTTGAGGAAAGGACACCATTTTCTGCTTAGTAGATGGAAAGGATTCTCAGATACCTGCTGTCAAGGAGTAGAACTTTAAAGATAAACAAAAGGACCAGGTGCAGCGCCTGACACCTGTAATCCCAGCACTCTGGGAGGCCGAGGTGGGAGGATAGCTTGAGGTCAGGAGTTTGAGACTAGGCTGAGCAAGAGCAAGACCCTCCCGTCTCTACAAAAAATAGAAAAATTAGCTGGGTGCATTGGCACTCACCTGTAGCTCTGGTTACTCAGGAGGCTGAGGCAGGAGGATAGCTTGAGCCCAGGAGTTTGAGGTTGCAGTGAGCTATGATGACACCCCTGCACTCTGCCCAGGCCACAGAGGGAGACTCTGTCTCAAAAAAAAAAAAAGAAAATATATTGAGGGAAGTCACTGATTAAAAGGCATGAAAACACAGCAGGAACAATGTTTCTTTGTCTTGGGTAGAAACAAGTCAAACCTCAGCTACTGAAGGATAGGAAGGAAAGGCCTACGCAGCTTTTTGAAGGTACGAAGCAATTTTGTCCACCTCAAAGAACAAAAGCCATGCAAAGTCTGATGTAAAGAATAACCTGGATTGATTTTGGCAGCCAACAGCAATGAGGACCTCTCTAACCACCGGAGACAAGACAAGTTCTAGGCGTTTAGTAAAAACCAGTAAGACTTGGAAAGCACACGTTATCTGGGAATATATGTTCCAGCTACTCAAGCACTGAAAATTCGATTATTTTAGAAAAGCTAAAATAAGGACAAGATAAAAGTGAAAATAACAGGGGTTGCTTGGAAAGGCTGCAGAATAAAATATTAATTTAAACTCTTGTGGAGGAAGGTGCAGAGACTATTCTCCATTAAGGTAGTATTCATCTTCTTCCCCACATGGAAGAAGGCAGGTTTCTCTGCTACAGGACTGATTTTGTCTGAGGACAGATTTTGCTCTTTGAAGAGAACAAAATAACTCTTTTACCTTTAAAAAGTCCAAAATATCGAGCTGTGAGATAAACTATAGCAGTACTAAACACGGACCTCTGCTTTTAGGAGCTTACATCCAAAATCAAGCTAAATTAATCTAGTAAAAGTGACCCTTAATGGGGAAAAAATCCCACCTAATAATGTGCATGTATGACTGTCATATAGCTCTAACAAACAAAGGCTAAATGAGATCAAGCAGTTCAACTAAAGCCATAAAACACTCAATATTCAACAAAGAGAGACAAACTGGTCCACATTTTTAAAACTATAAAATGCTACTGTACTAGATTCTATCTACCTACCTGTCTAGAAATGCATTTTAATCCAGGTAATTATTTCTAAGTAGTTACTAAAGAAGGGGTGTATGTGTGTGTGTGTAGAGAGAGAGAGAGAAAGAGAGAGAGGCTGAAGGCACTCAAATAGAATGCCCTAAATGAGAGGTTCTATGAGAAAATGATAGAGTTATCTTCCTTACTTTCAACTTTTAAAGATAGAAGACTTACCTTAAAGAGCCATATTTTTCTTGGCATAACTAATGCCAATTTTATCGTCTGGAAATTTATCACAAACTCTTTTGACTTAATGTAGTGGTAAGTTCCACCTCTTTCATCTCTCAGAGTAATATTTCGTGACTGCTTATTCATAGGCAAAATGATAATTTTATTTATCTGAAAATAACTGCCTTGAAGCCTCAGTGGGTTTCAAGGAAAAGTAAGCTAACATTTACCAAAATAGCTTTAATTTTGTGCCAGGGAAAATTTACATCTTGGGCAAGCTAAACCAAATGGGACATTTCAAGTTGAGAAGAGTAGTTGAAAAGATAGAAATTATCATTTAAAAAACAGATATTAGATGACATTATTCTCCTGGGTATTCTTTTGGACTAACAATGAGTTGATTCACACAATATGAAATCTGAAGGTGACTCAGAGATTATTTGTTAACAAATCCCACCACCCCACCCCACCTTGCCTTTTTTTTTTTTTTTTTGCAAGTGGAGAAATTGTGATGGCTAAATCATTAGCTAAACAACACCTCCCTTTTCTCAGGGGGAAAAAAACGACTTTAAGTTATGAGACAATATTTTTATTGAGAACAAATGGGAAACAATCTAGAATATATGGGTAAAGTTGAAAGAAGCAATACTAACCAGGAGAAAAACTAAATTCAATGGCCTTGGTTACTTTTATGTGATTTAACTGTTCAATTTAGTCTATCAGAAATACTCCACAAATGTTCAGAGCTACTACTGTGTGGATGGTACGTATCATAAATATCTGATCAGTGAAGCATACGTTTAAAAACAAATTTTATAAAATTTTAAGAATACGAATAGAAATACATATATTTATACTCAGTAAAAATTCCCCACGGGAGCTTAGTTTCATAATATTTGAATTCAAAATACCTTTAAAAATTTGGTTTAATATAACAGTTCCAGGAATACCCCAAGCATGTTCATGCTGGTAACGTTTCTGTCAGAAACGATCAAGGGGAGAGAAGCCTAGTCGACAAAAGCAACTTTAGAGAAAAGAAAAAAAAATGCCTATGTTATTACAATTCTTTGAAGTGGAGATAGAGCAATTCTTTACATAAGACTTCTAAGCAATATGAATATCTTCGATAGGTGAAAAGGCATCCCCCAAACTCTCCTACTTGGAAATGCACTCATCATTTGCAAGAACTAGAGAGCTGGACAATAACGAAATTCCAAGATACAGCTGTTTACATGAACAAAGTGTTTTACAAACAGGAACATTAAATGCCTCTACTAAAGGAGGTGAAAGGATGCTGTCTAAAATGTACAGGCCATCGCTGTACACAGCAGTAATTACCCTTTTTTTTTTTTTTCTTGCTGGAAATACATCCGTGGCATTTAATTCAAGGAATCCAAATCCTTAGTAAGCTTGTTGCTCCATTTTATATGTGGGTAGTTCCTTTTGGGAGAAAGCCTGCACATAATGCATCATTAATTTATTCCTTGTTGAGAACGTGTCCTGTAGGACTGGTGACCCTCTTATAGAGTGACATTTTGTTTGCTATATCTAAAGACTTAGATCGTGGGCAAAATAATCCCTTTTTTGGGTTGTTGAGCCTCTCTTCTAGAAATCTGGAGCAGATATGAGAGTGTAGTAGTGGTTATAACTCCAAAGTGATGAGTTGTGTATGGAGATTTCCTAATAATCAGCTTGTCATGGGCGTGCATGGAGAACTGCGGCACTACATTCATTTTTCCCCCTTTTATAATTGTAACAGCTGGACTACTCCCAACAAAAATAAGGCAGAAAGTTCCCCAAGAACACTTAATTTTCATTCCATATTCAAATTTCTTCAACTTTTCCCAAAGGCCTTGATAGCCGATCTTGGTTCAGGTGTGGTGGTGGATTCAACATTACCACTGCTCATCGCTAATGTCCTTGTGAATCTCAAACAGTTCTTCCAACATCTTGCCCACACTGCCGCTTTAACTGTAATTGAAATTTATATTGAGATAATATAGATTCACATGCAATTAGAAGAAATAAGGCAGAGATACCCCAGTTTCCCTCAATGGTTACATTTTGCAAAACTATAGCATATCATAACCAGAATATTGACATTGCTGCAACCAACCTGCCATATTCAGATTCTCCCAGTTTCACTTTTACTTCTGTGTGTATGTGTTTAGTTCTATACCTATACATTTATTTTGAATAATAATTGCTGCCGAAAAGTATTGCACACCTGCTATGCACTTGGCACTATTCTAGGTTCTTTGCATGTATCATTTCATTTACTACCTCATGCATTAAGTAATATTTTTATCCCCACTTTACAGATGAAAGAGGCTCAATGACTTAGCAGTGGCAGAATAGTCCTTCTGTGGGGCCAATTTGTTTAACTGCTACTGCCACGCCACACATTTCTCATTATTTCAGAGCACCTCATGCTATGTGACACAGCCTTGTGAAGCTAGACTGTATCCCCAAAAGAATGAGGCTAGGAACACACTTTCAAAATAACTGTAAAAGTTAATGTCCCTTACAGGGGATTTTTAGGGTGGTGAGATTATTCTATATCATAATGTAATGGTGGATACATGACATTATGCATTTGTCAAAACCTATAAAACTGTACAACACAAAAAGTGAATCCTACTGTAAACTAAGTCACTACTGGACTTTAGTTAATAATAATGCCTCAATATTAGTTTATCAATTGCAACAAATTTACCACAGTTTTGAAATATGTTAATAATGGGGGAATGTGGCTGGGGTAGGTAGAAAAGTAGATACGGATTCTCTATACCTTCTGCTCAATTTTTCTATAAATCTAAAACAGCTCTAAAAAAGAAAATCTATTGGCTGGATGCGGTGGCTCACGCTTATAATCCTAGCACTCTGGGAGGCAGAGGTGGGAGGATCGCTTGAGGTCAGGCATTTGAGACCAGACTGAGCAAGAGCGAGACCCTGTCCCCACCAAAAATAGAAAAAATTAGCTGGGCGTGGTGGCACACACCTGCAGTCCCAGCTATGCAGGAGCCTGAGGCAGGAGGATCACTTGAGCCCAGGAGTTTGAGGTGGCAGTGAGCTATGATCACACCATTGCACTCTACCTGAGACTCTGTCTCAAAAAAAAGAAGTCTATTAATTAAAAAAAAAAAAAAATGACAGTCAATGGCTCTTTCAGATGGACCTAACTAACAAAAATGAAACTAACAAGATGAAAATATTTTCATCTTGGAAATCTCCAAACTTTGGTCACTGAGCATTTGTATTTTGCCAGCTGCCTTGCGTTATCTGAAGTGGCAGGAAAATAGTGACAAAAACTCAGGCACTTAGAGGGTGCCCTGGGGACGTGTGTGGCTTTTCTTCCTTCCACATCTTCCTTGCACCGACCTCAGCAGCTGAGCAGAATCGGGACGGAGTAAAGTGTCTGTAATTCTCATTTTTCCAGGCCCTGTGGAATTTGAACTTATGCTTACTGCATTGTCACTTGAACATTACATCTTAAATGTCAAAATATTCTTCAAGGCAGAAAAATAATTTCAACATGGCATCCCCAAAATCTCTTTTCCATACTCTTCTTGGAAGCTCTGGGAAAAAAAAATTCTGCTACTGGTTTAGAAAAAAATTGTTTTTACGTTTCTGTGGAAATTCACAAAGAGAATATTGTATTTAGTTTTTACCACAACCAGAAATAATTATTTCTGATGGAAATAATATTAGACATGAATATCATGGAAAATATTATCTACGTTTTTATATTGGGTAAAAAATTCATCCTGCACCTCATGAGTATTGTACACCCAGAGCAATCAGGAAAATTGCCAGTGACTACCCGCTGTGGAACTTGTTACTTTGACAAACATGCTATGCTGCCAGGCAAAGTATACCGCCACATATCGTCATATAAAAACCACAGAGACAAATTAGTCTTAGTAGCTATTTGGGGGAAGATATCTGAACATGCCTCGCCCTCCTCTGCCCCAAATCGCAATCCAATATTAACTTCTAATCTTTTTCATTGGCTTTGGTAATTGTACCCTTTGAAGACAATCTATGAATATGCATATGGCCTTTAGGCACTTTAATTGCCATTTCATCCAATTAACAGATAATTTAAAATGCTATGTATGAGTACCTTTCCCTCCTTCCTTTTATCACCAAACAGTGCACAGTGCTGTAAGGATGAAGTGCAAGAAGCAGTCCAGGAGTATGAAAGGCAAACACAGCCAACTTCCTTCCGTCCCACTGATCATCAGTCACTTTGTAACTTGACCCTCTAGGTTTGGGTTTTAATAATCTGCTATTCTCCTTTAACTAGTTCACTGGTTGTTATTGGGATAGTCATGAGTTGTTTCCAAAGTTTCAATGTGTTACAAGAGTCATTTGCATGTTGAGTGTCCTGGGTGGATTATTTTTTAGAGCAAACAAGGAGCAAATCCTGCTTATGGCTAACTTGGTGGGGAGATCCATTTATGTATACTGTGACTGGCCTTTTCCACACTCCTTAAGGGGAGGAAATGGGCACACCTAGCCCAAGAAATAGAACTTGGCTTGATAGAATAATCAAATAAATATATTGTGAGGGATTTTTTTAAATATACCAACCAAGGTGGGCCATGTTAACCTATGATAATGAGCAACGCTCAAATCTCAATGACTTCAGCCAGGTTTTTTTTCTCATTTATGCAACATGTCCAATATAGATCAGCAGGGGTCTCTGACTAATTTAGTCATTCAGGGACTCAGGATGACAAAGCCTTGATGTAACTTCTGATTCTATGACCACTGAAGCAGGGAGGAGGAAGTTTCCAGTTGAACACCACCAATTAAATGCTTCCACTCGGAAGTGACAAATGCCACTTCCACTCATATTTTATTGTTCAAGGCAAGTCACTGGCCAAGCCTAATTTCAAGTGGGCAGGAAATCACAATCTTAATAGGGGCCCACAGGAAGGAGAATGAGAATATTTGTAAATAGCTCGAATAATTGTCTATTCCCTGTGATAATAGTTTAATAATATAATGTAGTTTGGTGAAGTTTCAGAATTTAGCATTGAGTGTTTCAACTATACATGAGTGGCCCTGAAGGTCTATGATAAGGTCTAATGTCATGAGGGAGGTAAATATGTAGCTAATGAGTTACCATTGTGGTTCTCTACTTGTCACATTCATTGTAACTCAAGCAAGGTAGTAACAAAGCAGACTTAGTTGTCCCTTATGAGAACTCTTTATTGTTTTAGGAAGTAAAAGAGTCTCTTTCTCCTTCTGAAGAGTTGGCGTATTTCCACCTGTAAATTAATTAGAATCCCTTGGCGTTGCAGAGAACCAGGTTGTAAACTTTGAATTAGCCCCAAGAGTTAACATTTTTACCTGCTTTCACCTTGATTTTTCCTTTGTCATTAATTTTTAAATAATGATACTATGTTTGCCCTTTTTACAAATGACCTCGAGCCCTTTTGTGAAAGAGATTCAAGAGCAAATAAAGAATTGGAATTGGAAAACCAAAACAAACAAACCTCACTTTATTAAAGACAATAGCTGGATGTTTGGTTTGGCCGGGCGCGGTGGCTCACGCCTGTAATCCTAGCACTCCGGGAGGCCAAGGTGGGTGGATCGCTCTCGGTCAGGAGTTCGAGACCAGCCTGAGCAGCACCAAGACCCCATCTCTACTAAAAATAGAAAAAAATTATCTGGCCAACTAAAATATATATAGAAAAAATTAGCCGGGCATGGTGGTGCATGCCTGTAGTCCCAGCTACCCGGGAGGCTGAGGCAGTAGGATCGCTTAAGCCCAGGAGTTTGAGGTTGCTGTGAGCTAGGCTGATGCCACGGCACTCATCTAGCCTGGGCAACAAAGCAAGACTCTGTCTCAAAAACAATAAAAAATAAAAAAATAAAGACAATAGTTTTCCTGGTTGGGACATTGTTCTATAGCAATGGAAGATGGTACCATGGGGAAACTGAGTGAAGGGTACATAGTATCCAACTGCATGTGAATCTGTAATTACCTCAAGATAAAAAGTTTTTATAAAAACCTACCATAGCCCTCCAAAGAGAGTTGACTGCTGGTGAAGGTGCTAGAAGAGCTCTCTTTAAAAGACTTGAAAAGTGCCAAGATTTTCTTTCAAACCAGTAATTAATGAAGCAATTTCCAATTTACCATACAATAGAGATTGTGGGAAAAACTGGGAACCATGGTCAAGTTATATTTTTATGGATTAGTGAAAGAATGGCAAAAGATTGATAAAGACAGCTAGCTTGCTTGCTTTTCTTTTCCTTTCTTTTTCTCTTACTTTTCCCTCCTTCCTTCTCCCCTTCCTTCCTTCCTTTTTGCTCAAAAAATACTTTTTAAACCCCTCCTGTTGCTAAGGATTATGGTAAGCAATCAGTAAGTAAGACAGAAAAGGTGTCTGCCCACATAGTGCTTGTATTTGAATGGAGGAGATGGTCAATAAGCAAATAAATAAAACAACTGGAATTGTGTTACGTGCTTTAAGGACAATTAAGTGAGTGCTGAGTTGAGAACAATGGGGCTGAGAGGCCACTCTAGAAGATGTGGTCATGAAGAACTCTCGGGAAATGAAGGAGGAGAAACCACTAGAGGTGTGAAAGGAAGGCTGGGATCATTCCAAGCAGAAGGAACAGCATGTGCAAAGGGCCTTGGAGGGAGGTAGATTTGAGGATATTTGAGAGCCTGGAAGTTGGCCAGTGTGGCTGGTAGGTGGTTACCAAGAAAAAGGCAAGAGAGGAAATTAGAAACCTTGTGGGCAGAGATTCAGCCTAGTGACTCCAAGTATTGTTACAAGTGACTGTCAGGATAACATGATTACTGATGTTTGTTCTAAATCAAACAAATTCATTATCTAACCAATGGAACTTAAAGTAGTTACTCTTTGTCTCTCTGCTGTGTGTATTGTTATTGTTCCCATATTCTTCCCTATTCAATTTTCAATGAGAAAGCTAATGAACAAGGAGGTGAAGCAGATACAAAATGAAAAAGTCAGAATTAGAGCCTGTCATTAGAGCCCTGCCTATGTAAGTAAAGTACCAGCAAAATGGAAAATCCATTTGGTTGACATACATGGGGTAAAATATAAGTATATTATGATTCTCAGAGCCAACTATTACCACTGGGAAGGACTCTCTTCTCTCCACGTCTTTTCCATCTGCCAAAAATTCTACTAAAAGTACATATAACCTATTTATTTTATTATATGAGATGAGGCTTGAATACAATATCCCTTGCAGGGGTAACACTATGACTTAAGTGTACATCAGAGACTCGATGGATGACTATCCCAGAGAGAGGTTATTGCCTAGGGGTAGGGGGTGGATTGCAACAGATGAGAGACCATCCAGAAGATTAAACTTCTGGAGTAACATTTTATTTATTAAAGTTGTGAGGTGGGTGCGTGGAGGATGAAGGTATTGATCTTTATAGTGTTCTGGATGTTGTATGTATATTTTAAATAGTTTCTTTCTAAAAAGTAGATAATTAACTTTGGATTCTTTCCTAAGAGTAATTTTTAAGCAATTGAGCTCTTTTATTTTTATTTTTATTTATTTTTTCTCTTTTGGTAACTGGTACCAAAGCAATTGAGCTCTTAAAATAGGGAAACCATGAGGGAAGGGAGGGATGGAAAAGACAGTCCAAGTCCATTCATGACAGATTTCTCAGAGTTGAGGAAACTTAGAACAGGAAAGGAATTTAGGGGTCCTTCTTTTTACAGTAGTCAATCTGTTCAAAGTCATGTAGTCAGTTAGTGGAGCTGATGGGGACAGAGAGGGGGACAGAGACTCAAATCCAGAACTCCTTCCTAACTCCGTCTGGCACTCAGCATTACAATGTAACTGCCTTGAATTTCCTTTTTGTTTAGTCACTGGTTACACCAAATTTCATTTTCATGACAAAAGGAACATCTGGAAGTTAGAAGTAGTCCTCAAAATAAAATTAACTGGCAAATTGGAGAAAGTATTTTAAACAAAGATTATGAGCAATAGAGACAAACAGCATGGCTGAAAAGAAGAAGATGCGGGAGAAATCACTGCAACTGATCATCCAGGAGGAGTAAAACCATGTAGTAGAACCAGCATCACATCCAGAAGTGTAAAAGGAATGCGGCTTGGAAGGATCCAGTTGTCTCTATTGAGCAGAACGTTACTAAAGCGTGTTATTCAGGTCCACAGTCTGAAGGGGGAGGGAACCTGAGAGCTTTGAGAGGCTTCAAAGAATAGGCACAAAAGTTAAAAGAGAAAAAAATGAGACACAAAGAGGAAACCTTGAAATATCACCTAGAGAAACAAGCAGTACTGATGGAAGGAAGGTCTATAGGTACGGAAAGTTGGATTTTCTTCAGTTTATAGATGTCTGTCTATAGATGGAATCGGAAAATGTTTTTGTTGGCTAGCAAAAAGGATTTAGACTTAAGAGAAAAAAAAATTCTTAACATTTTAGACATTAGAATAATCTCTTGAAAGGACCCGTTGCATTTCTTGCTCTTGTAATAGTTAAAAAGCAAAAAATTCCTGACATCTGTGTTGCTTGGGATACAGTCCGGTCGGATGTAAGAATTATTTCTTGTCTGCAATAGAACAAGGAACTATGATTGTGGTAGGAGCTAAACCCAGCCGATTTGACTCTCAGCCCCCTAATTTCTGGTTCTGGGAGACCTCCTACACTCACAGCTGGGAAAGGGTAACTCACTGGGGTCGCCTGGGCCCAGCACTGCACCTGTGTTGCCTCACGAACAAGCTCAAGTCCTGCAGGTTATCAGCGACCAACTGTCGTTGGCAGAGAACTTACTTTAATATGAACGAAAGCACTTATCTAGGTTAGTATTCCAAGGAACTTAAGAACAGCTGCAACTTGGCCGGGAATCTTGTTTATCTTTTTAATTGTGTGTATATGCCCAGGGGCTCTGCAAAGGCTCTAAATATAAGAATAACTAGTGTGTAGGAATTCAGTAATTAAGAGTCTCCTGCTCTTTCCTGTGTGGTAATTTTCACAGACCACCATGATAAGTTACCCACACGAGACTGAGACAGGGAGTTCCAGGAGGAAGGTCAGAAGGAATACATAATTTAGGAGGAACACTTCACAATCCAACCTGCCCGTGTTGGGTTTTGAGCAAACGCAAGGCTACCTTGAGTATGGCAATGTAAAGTCACTTCAATTTCAGAACAAATTCTTTTATTTATACAATTAATTCTCTTTTCAAAAATGAATCTTGTCTCTAACCTCACAGTAGTGTCAGTAGCCACACTCCTGCCATTTGATATGATGTGGAGTTTTTAGATCAGTGCTTTCAAATTTGAACGTGCAGGCCTGTAGACCCAGCTACTGAGGAGGTTGAGGCAGGAGGATCACTTGAGCCCAGGAATTCGAGGCTGTAGTGCACCATGGTTGCACCATAGCCTGTGAGTAGCCACGGCACTCCAGCCTGGACTGGCAAGACCCCAGCAATACCCCATCTCAAAAAGAAAAATTTAAATGTGCAGATGAATCATCGTGTTACAATGCAGATTTTGGTTCAGTAGTTCCAGGGAGGGCCTGATATTCTGCATTTCTAGAAAGCACCCAGGGTTTGCTGACACTGCTGGTCTGGCGACAATGCTTTGAATAGCAAGGTTTTAGATAACTTCAAAACTTGTCCAGTAGGTGCAATTTTAGGTTTTAAAAGATAGTCTCTAAAAATAATAATAATAAATTAATTAAATGCAATAAAACCCAGACAACAGGAAGCGAGGATGATTTTCAAAGCTAAATGGTTGTCTTTTTGGGCCAACAGGGAGCTCTTGCAAGTTGAGGCTTCAAGAGCAAGCTGGCAGACAAAGCAGCGCAGACCGAAGCCAGGCAAGCCTGTAGGAGGTAGGCTCAGCCCAACTCACCATGCCCAACAGGTTATGGCAAACCCAGTTCTCATCGAGCCCATTTTCAGTCTCTAAGAGTTATAGACTGGTTGATGGGGTTCAGCGATAACCATAGTTGAGCACGAGGTAATGATTTGATTCAAAAGACGTCCATCTAGATTGAAACTGCTCTGTACCTGGATGGGAAGAGATAAAGTCCAGGCTTTTGGAGGGGGCTGGGCCCTGGTCAGGTGGGCTGAGTCTCTGAGCATGGTGCCTATTACAGAGAAGAACCACACCAGGGCAGAAATCCAGCCCATCAGGATGGATGGACACGCAGCTTGAGGGTTAGGCTGAAAGCTCTAGCTTAGAGACATCCACAGGCTCATCCGAGACACCAGATGCTGGGATTAGGGTGGCAAAGCCAATTTCATGCCCCTGAACCTCAGCTGTCAATGCAGTATCAGGCCTATTTCCAATTCACTCATGAATGGAGTGAGATTGAGCCTGCAAACCAGAAGTCTCTAATCCTTGGAGCTAAGTGGTGCTTAGAGAAAAAAGGTGTGGGGCTGCCAAATATTTTGTGCCTATCAGATGCTTGGCACTGTGCTGGGTGCTTAATACACACTACTTATACATGATTAAAGAATTTTGTTCTGGGAAGGTAGGAAAATGTGTTAGATGTAATCTTTGAAGAATTACTGAACTAGTGGGAGAGGCAAACATTGACATAAATAACTACAAGTTCTAATAGTCACCTAGATGACTATGAAGAAATGGAACAAATGTGAATGGAAGAGAAATATAAAAGCAAAATTATCTATGGCCTTCATACACTTGACTAAGAATCCTAGCCATTCAAATCAGCAATTAGCAAGAAGAACAACAATTGAATAGTATCAAGAGGAGGATTATTGCTATCAAAGAAAGTGCATTAAACTGGGGAGAAATACACTTGCAGGAAATGCAAACACTAACCTTGTGATTATAATAAAAGCAAGCCCCCTTCCCCATCCCAAATTCTCTTCCTTCTCCTCATAGAAAATATGAGATCAGCTTTTTCCTCCATGAGAACAACCAAACTGGTCAGGCGCTGTTTGGGATGATCCCTGTCCCCATCATGTAAGCTCAATTGGCTTCTTACTGCCTTTTAAATTGTCTTGTCAAATCTCATTGCAGAAGCAGACCAATTTATTCTCTTTATTCAGGAGTTTATAAAAACTGTCTTGCAAAATATAACTTCAATACATGTGGAACAAAGGGAAATAAAAGTCCAAATGAATACAAAGATGTTTCCTAACTCGAGCCTGGTAGTGGGAGCACCAGTAAGGATGGGGTTGAACGTGGTAGTGGGAGCACCAGTAAGGATGGGGTTGAACGTGGTTGTCATACTGTGTGAAGTCAGCAGGGCCCAATGACACACATTATGATCGCTGTAGCCGCACATTTAGTAAAGCCATGAAACTGACTTTTATCACTAGGATGGCTGCTTACCTAACAAAATCATCCCATCCTTCAATTACACCAAAAAAGCTTTTTTTTCCTGTCTACTTTGGGCCATGTTGAGTTCACAGGGCATAGATTCAGGCCAAAAACATTAAGCTAACAAAATTTAAGGGGTATTTAATGGCCTAGTACTTAAATATCTCTCTCACTGATGCCTGAAAATTCACTTGTGATGTTTGCCTTCATTTAGTCAATTTGGGTTGTGCAATGTTGCCAGTCCTGGAATGGAATTCTTATTTCTTAGGTACTATGTTTGTAATTAAACTATCCCTTGGGTCTTATATAATGAGCCATTTCATCAACTGCTAGGCAGTTCAAAATGTCTACTATAACGATATTAGACAACTGAGTCAAAAGAGAATAATGTAGGACATGATTTTCTTCCTGGCAAAAGGAAATCATAAGTAGGGATGCTGTTTGTTGTATTAGTCAGGGATCTGTAGAGAAAGAGAACAAATAGCTATATTTATATCTATCTACATATAGATATATGCATGTGTATATATATTATAGAGAGAGAGAGAGAGAGAGAGAGATTAATTTATTCTAAGGAATTCAAATGGCTCATGTGATTATGGATGCTGGCAAGTCCAAAATCTGTAGGGCAAGCCAACAGGTTGGAAATCCAGGTAAGAGTTCATGTTGTAGTCTTGAGACTGAACTCTGCAAGCCAAGCCAGACAGGCTGGAAATCCAGGCCAAATTTCTATGTTGCAGTTTTAAGGCCAAATTTCTTCTTTGGAAAACCTGTCTAGGCTCTCTTACAGTCTTCAACTGATTGGATGAGGCCCACCCACATTATGAAGGGTGATCTGCTTTTCTTGAAGTCTACTGATTTAAATAGTAATCATATCTATAAGATAACTTCACAGCAACATTTAGGCTGGTGTTTGACCAAACAACTGGGCATCACAGCCTAGACAAGTTGACTCGTAAAATTAACCATCACGGTTGTATTTATGTGGCATGTGGACCTTAAGTGGTATTTCTAGAAACTAAAAACATCTCTCAATAATTTTATTAAGCATTGCTTAATCTAGCTCTGTTTTTTACCTCCAGGCTTGAGTAGATCACACATTTTGGACTAACCTAAGCAGTCTGGGGGAAGCTAGATAATGCCACTAGCCCTGTGGCAGATACCTGTGTTCTGGGCCAAGGAATGCTCACCACCTCCACCAGGTGCGGACAAAGGGGCTAATCACCACAGCCTCTTCACACAGATCTTTTGTGAGGTATGAGCCCCTCCCTGCCATTTGGGTTCATTCATTTATTTTTAATAAAATTCCATCAGCTCACATTTTAAACATGAACTGTTGTAAGCTCTTTATGAATATTCTCATTAATCCTTCTAACCAATGAGATTGGTACTATTATGATCTCCTTTTTTTTCACCAAGTTAAGAAACTTGAAATTCAAGATCACAGGGTCAACCCATGGCTCTTTTTCTTTTTTTTTACTTGTGTATTTTATTTATTTATTTATATTTAAAATTTTTTTTAATTTCAGCATATTACAGGGGTACAAATGTTTAGGTTACATACATTGCCTTTGCCACACCCGAGTCAGAGCTTCAAGCGTGTCCATCCCCCAGATGGTGTGCACTACACCCATTAGGTGTGAATACACCCATCCCCTCCTCCCCCCTCCCATCTGCCTGATACCCAATGAATGTTACTACTATATGTGCACTTAAGTGTTGATCAGTTAAAACCAATTTGATGGTGAGTACATGTGGTGCTTGTTTTTCCATTCTTGTGATACTTCACATAGTAGAATGGGCTCCAGCTCTATCCAAGATAATATAAGAGGTGCTAGATTAGCACTGTTTTTTGTGGCTGAGTAGTACTCCATGGTATACATATACCACATTTTATTAATCCGCTCATGTATTGATGGGCACTTGGGTTGTTTCCACATTTTTGCAATTGTGAATTATGCTGCTATAAACATTCTAGTGCAGATGTCTTTGGCTTTTAACTGTTCTCTTAATTATTATGCTACCTGCATGGGAAGAAAGCTGTTTTGTGACATCCCACCATGGCTTCCAAGAAGCCAGAGATTAAAGTATGCACGACCTCTGATTATCATTATTATGAATGAATCTTTGATGAGAAATGCTTACTAGATTATGTAACTATCTTTAAAATGAATGCAGTTTAATAGCCTTTTAAATTGAATCATATCAGCTTTAAAAATTGGTATATTAAATTTGACTGCCTTTAAAAAAATTGGTATATTGCATTTGGAATACAAACAACATGAATCTTTAAACTTATTTTTTCACCTTATAAAATTTTCAAAATCCCTATTGGCCTAGTGACAAAGACCTTTGGAGAGAATGACCATGGATTTCGCTCAACACTGTTGCTGTCGTATATAGACATAGCCAGAGAACAAGCCCAGGGATTATTCTACACGAACTTAAAAGTCTGGGTGTTGGCTGTGGATTGTTTGGTTACAGGAATACAACCCTGCAAGTTGTCACCATTATACATAAAATCAGGCACGTTTCACTTAAAAATAAATTATCATGGTGTGAGGCACATATGATATGTCATGTTATGTGGAATCAGATTTTTGATTTGAAAAATATGCTTAAGATCACATTGAATTAGCTTAGCAGGAAAATAATTATAAAATTTGAAACTCTCCCCCTTTTCCTCTTTTTGCATCTTACTAAATCGATGTAGAAAAGACACTCTCTACCCCGAAGGAGACTGCTGTCTCATCTAATAAATCATATAAGCTCCAGTAAATGTATGTCATCACCCTCAGGAATGACAGTTCTCTCTTTGTCACGCTTGTGGGAGTTGAGCATTGACACTGTAAGGGAACTTGAGTAATGACCTTCGCCTGGACCTTCCAAACTGCACATAACTCCTTGAGAAATCTTGATAAAGGCCAGTATTTTCACAGGCTGACAGGGTCTGGAGAAGAGGGTCACTGAGTACTCTGACACTTTTAAGTTCAGTGTACAGTAGCTCCTTGAAAAACTTTTAGGTTTTCCTGTACTTGCAACCACGTGGACAAATTATAAGAAAATGAATACAAAATGTGACCCTCAGATATATCTGCACTTGGCTTTATTCTCTCCTGGTGCTTTTAAGGGCAAATTTATACAATGCCTGGTTTGGCTAAAAGGGGGGCACATCACTGATGTTCTCTAAGTTTTGACTGAATGCCTTTCACGTTATAAAGTTTCTTTTATTCTAAAGCCAGCGAACCACATAAGGGCGTGTGGTTTTATCAATCCATTATGACTGGATGGGAAGAGGCAATGTATTCCTCCCATTCTTCGCAAAACTCAAAAGACAAAGCCAAATTTTACTAAAGATAAATTCATAACCAAGGGAAAGGACAATTTTTAAATGCCCCATCTATTCCTTTATCCAAATATTTGAGGACGGGCGCGGTGGCTCACGCCTGTAATCCTAGCACTCTGGGAGGCCGAGGCGGGAGGATTGCTCGAGGTCAGGAGTTCGAGACCAGCCTGAGCAAGAGCAAGATCCCGTCTCTACTAAAAATAGAAAGAAATTATCTGGACAACTAAAAATATATAGAAAAAATTAGCCAGGCATGGTGGCGCATGCCTGTAGTCCCAGCTACTCGGGAGGCTGAGGCAGAAGGATTGCTTGAGCCCAGGAGTTTGAGGTTGCTGTGAGCTAGGCTGACCCCGTGGCACTCTAGCCCGGGCAACAGAGCGAGACTCTGTCTCAAAAAAAACAAAAACAAAAATATTTGAAAATAAGCTATATTTAACTCTATCCAGGTTTACGGTTTATAGTCTTTGTGGTGTGCTCAATCCTTTCTCAATGTCATTTTGGTTTAGAAATACTACACTACATTTGTATCTCCTGACCAGACACCTTGGGACATCATAAAAATGCTAATTAAGTAAGATTATTTCAAGCATCCGACAATGCCGATTTCATGAAACTACACAAACAGGATTCTTTTCAGTTGTTTTATTGATGACAGAAACTGTGCATAATTACAGATTTGGTGAGGAACCCGAAAACAATAAAGAATGTGTCTATTGCCAGCAAAATACAATTATTCCAGGTACTTTTGACATACAAACATAATAGTTCTTCACACCAGATGGCTCTTGTGTAACAAAGCCGTTTTAGAATGTTTAATTGTGCTTCTACAAAACCTTCA
>CM052440.1:66278296-66303879 GCA_028533085.1 Varecia variegata | reverse complement strand
ATTGGTAGTAATCCAAAGTGTTTTCCATGTAACACAACCCTCAGATGATAACCTCAACACTGTGGCCTAATTCTAATATCTAATGAACTGGTTTATTTAGTCACTTTCTAATTGCACTATTTGTATTTGTCACCTTCATTGAAAACTGAAAATTCCAATGCCTGGCAGATAAGGAAAAATCTCCTTTGGACAACACAAAAGTTTGTTTTTCTCCCTCTACCATGTCTTTCTTTCTCTAGCTCCACTCGTTCTTCCTCTCACGTTTTCTTTCATTAAATTTTTCTCCATAATTCAATAATGAGCAATAAGGAAGCTAGCCATTGTGATAGTGAATGTGTAGAGAAATCTGTCAGTGAAACTATTAATATATTTTAATTCACTCCTATACACCACAGTTTACAACCATTCTTACCATCCCAACAGTAGGTTACATATATTGAACATTATGGGACTCAAGTTCTAGGTCTTGTTAATTGGGTCTATTGTGGTATGAAAAATATGCTTTCAGATAGAATAAGATGACTTAAAACTTCAATGCTTGTATCCAGCATATTTTAAAGAGCACCTCAGTTTCCAAGAATGAATTTTATGCCTTTATCATTTATTAAAGCAATTATGTTTACATATATCTGACCCCAGGGAATTATTTACCTGCAAACACTACTATACTCTGTTTATATGTTTCATTACCTCCCAAAATCTGACAAGTCTTTTATTATGGTATGTATTCTGAAGATGAAAAATAAATCACTTCTACCTTTGTATTTTTAAATGGGCTTTTTGGCAATGACAAAAATTAATCTCTTTGCAATAGTTTAGATGGCCTTTCTAATTTAAAACCTCAAAGTGTGAAAAATCATGGATATATGAAAGTTATTTTCTGGGTAGCTGGGTCCATCACCTTCAAGTTAACAGTTTAAACAGCTTGATTCATAATAGACATTTTCTAGAAAAATTTACTCTGGGATCATTTTGTTTACATCAATATAATCCAGCATTGAATTTAAGAAAATCAGCAAGGATGCTGTAATCTGTGGTGTTAGTTTTGCTTCAAAAGACATGCAGTCAACAAATGTACTAAGTTGGTAGTAAATAGTAAAGAAGGAGGTAATTCACACCAGATAGGCACTGGCTGAGTAAGCCTAAATACTAACCTTACTGCTTACTTTTGCACTAGGAGAAAGGAATTAAAGGATAAGTTTCCTTTAAAAATGACATGAGATGTTCGTTGTGATTTCTTGATAAGAGATGTGTGCTGGCTTTCACCTCCTTATCATCTAACTATTAAAGATTGCCATTATAGCTAAAATCAGTTCAAGAAATAGAATATGAACACCATGAGGGTAATGTCTATATGCCATTTATTTTCTCAAACTAACTTCCTAATCCCTATTGCTGGTTGGGCTAAATGCACATTTGTGGGTGCTCAGCCAACATTTATCAAATTAACTATAATCTCCCTGGTCTTTGTCAATAGGTGATACTTATACCTGAAAAACAGAGAGCCGAACAAATTCTACTAGTGGCACAACAAAATGACAGTTGTTATAAAATGTCCACTAAAACTACAGGATGGTATTACTATTTTTAACTAAAGTTTCTGCACATCCACATAAGAAGAAATCCACATTATAAGGAAGAGTAATCTTCGATCATATTTAGAATCAGGACATGAAATAAGGGGTTCCTCTAATGCTTATTGCATCCAATGAATATTTATTGCTCTAAATGTTTTAGAAATATCGCTCATTGAAAGTGAACAAACATTGTTGCTTTTTGCTTAAAATACATTCTTTCTAATCATAACGATAGACCAAAAATACAATCTGAAAAAAATGAAACAGAATGCAGTGATTGAGCACTGAGTGGGACTGGGGAAAATGTTTATTTTGGCAGCTGTTTTCATAGCACAATTCCCCAAAAGCAGAACTGAAACCGAAGCTTTAACAAAATGTTCCTCAAATTCTTTTGACTAAGATATACTCACATTTCAATACCTTCAAGTGCCCAAGGTGCCTGGATTTGGGGCAAACAAAACTACTTGTTTAGGTACAATTTTATCGAGCAACAAAACTAATATGGTGAGGAATTTTCACGCAGGGTGTATAATGTATGCTCCCCACGTCTGCAGGATTGCTGACATCACGTGTCACCATATAGCTGATGTCACTCACTCTATGCTTTCTTGGGGCTGCCTGCCTCTTGTTTTCTTTTTTTTTTTTGCTTACAGCAATCTTTTGAGAAAAGAATAGCGAAGGTTTGCCAGGTAGGAAAAAAAAATATGATTCCCTAACAAGGTTTCTCAGTCACTTCTTTCTCTTTCCCTTTTCCTTTTCCTTTGTGCTTCTGAAAGGAAAGGCTAAAGCATGTGTTCTAAATTTATTCATTCCTGCACCAGACAGCATGGTACACATCCCTGAAGTGGACTCTTCTATTGCTGTATCATGAGTTGAATCCTTAATAAATGACCACAACAGAGAAAATTTCTAATAGCAAATCTCTTTCAGGAAATGCTCAAGTTTTGTACGTATCTTAACACTTCATTTTAAAAATTTGGTTTCTACCGATGTGTTTTGGGGAAAAAAGCTGACGAACTTGGTCTGAAATGTAAAAACTGAAAAAGTGGAAGAGAACATGCAGAATAAGTTAATCATTATCATTTTAAATGCCACCAGTTCTGTTTATATTCATGCACATGTGAATTGCTGAATCTCATTTGATCAACCCAATTAAACATTAAATAATTGCAGCCAATTATGCAAATATCAGCAACAATATTAATTTGTTGATCTTTTTGAGCAGATTAGCTTCACATGTTCCTAATGCTACACTATCTTATGCCTTAAATGATCAATTAGCATGACGATAACTAAGTCTTGAAGAATGGATAATTGCCTAGTTATAATGTGGCACTCTTGCTGTATTAATCCACTGCAATTAAACAAACAGTGCACAAGGAAAAAAAGATGTGCAGATGTTCCTTTTAAATCTATTTAAGTCAGTGTCAAGGTCAATTTCCTGTCTTATTACTTAAACGAGGACAGGAGGGCAGATTGTGTTCTCTGTATTAGAAGACCTCCAAGTTTTTAAAAATGTATACCCTTAGTTTCACTGGGCCTGGTAGAAAGGGATTAAAATGCTCTTAAGGTTTTATAAAGAAATTGTACAAATATGTTTTCTAACTTTCACAATGGGCATGCCTTGCCATATTAAATTTAGAGATGCAAAGTATAAAATATATTTATGGCAAATAAATAATTTCTATTTCATAGGAATCAAAGTCTATTTATTATGTGCTACTTGACAGTTAATATTACCTGCAAGTCTTTTCTAGACTATTATATTAAGAATGAAGTCAAAGGATTTTGCTAAGGCAAAAGCATACCCTTAGAATACTACTCAGTGAACGTGTGCAGACGACAGTCAAAAGCACCTAAGGCCTGAAAAGAACAGACTCTCCCAAGATTCCAGATCACCAATTAAAAGCGCCCTAAAAGATATTTTTATCATTCCTTTTCATCTTATACTTCTCTAATTTTCATTTTATTTTATTATTTCTATCTATAAAAGACCCTATGGCTAAAAGTTTTGAAAAAGAATCAAAGCCCATTTGCTATGTGTGGCTAAGTGCCTTAAGGAAATTTTTCCAGTGCATCAAACTTTTAGAATGTTTTTATTCCCCTTGCTCTGCAAAGAGAATAAAATATGATCAGCAAGATGAAAGTTATTAGGACCAAGGGAAACCAAAACACAATGTCTGAGAGTTGACCTTCCAAGGATAAATGTTTTCTATCAAGATTTGACTTTCCCCCAGATAAACCAAGAAGGATACAATTTTAACTCACAGCTCCTAAATAAGGAAAATATCCACTATAATTGCTCTCCCTATACCCTTATCCACATGCTCATCCAATCCCCCACCCAAAAGAAAAGAGCACCTACAAAAAGAGTATAAGAACAGAGTATACATCCTCTTTGCTTCCTACCCCTCCCTGCCCAAAAAAGATTATTTCTTTTGCATTTAACACTTAACATATAACATCTGTCATTGCCATTTGGTTGGTATGATATCATGACCTCTCTCTAGAGCTATATCTTCATTTCCAAGACAGTCTTCAAATATGAAATGATTCCTCCAACTAACTATATCTCTAATGACTTAGTAGCCTATGGAAAATACAGTATGAGGTAAATATACACCATTATCAGAATCAATCAAATTCTAACAAAGAGGTTTCATAATATAGAAACAAAGAAAGTACACTTCTATAGAAGCCAAATGGTCGTTGTTCATTACACAAAACACTTACTGAGTACCTACTATGTGCCTGGCATTGGGGGTACAAAGATCTGTAAGGCACAAGACCCCAGTCTTGTGGTAGCCTGACTAACAGCCAATGACAACACTATGTCGAAAGGGCAGTGGCAGAAACATGCTCAGGTCTTGTTGAAGCACAAAGTGAGCTTGAGCAGGACATGTGACATCAGGAAGAAGGGAGATGTTCATCTTAAGATGGGCCTAGGGGGCCTGCAAAACACTGTGATGAGAGGAAATCTAGTTTTTCAAAGTCTTCATTAAAAAAAAACAAAAAACACTTTCTGAGGATCAAGATGTGTCGCAGGAAATGTTACCTGTGAAATTTACTCAAATCAGCTTTCAAACACAAAAAAAATCACATTTGGTTGAGTAGCAGAACATGGCTTATACTAAAGAATAAACAAACACTGGAACATCTGAGTGAACTCTAGGGGAGGCACTAAAATCACTGAGGAGAATCCTATGTTATATGGCTTACGTTAATATTTTTCTAGGAAACGTAAAAGACTAGTGAGTCTACAGAACACCGTTTGATGATTGCAAGTCATTTTCTCCGGCATGAGGAAACAGTACCCTTGTAACACACAGATAATACAAACTACATTATGCACAACTTCTAACAGGTAGTCAAAGAAATCCACCACCACTCAAATGCAACAGTCTGCCCAAATAGCACACAGTTGGAATCCTGTTATTTTTCATTCAGGATAATACGATTGTCCAGTCGCTTTCTTCTCTTCCATACTACAACAAAAGCAAGAAAACATGTTTCAGTATAAAAGCTAACAGTGCAGGAATAGCTTACAAACAAACTTAATAATACCACCGAGGTTATACAAGAGGTTCACTTATGTTTTGAACATTAAAAAAATACCTGAGAAAGAATCATGAATTTTATAAGTATCGCTGAACTCAAATTCATAGCTGGTGCAGGTCCTTTATATATTTGGGGACGTGCTTTCTCATTACCATTTGTCTATTGCACTTCTGCTCTCCAAATGAAGTAGCCGAGTTAAATTATTTAACTATTGTTATTTTTACTCTAAACAAGTGATGCTCAAAGTGTATTCCCAGACCATTAGTATCAGCATCACCTGGCAACAAACTGGAAATGCAGAAACTCCGGGGATGGGTCCCAGCAACCTGCAATCTGGAAAGCACTTCCAGTGATTCCGATGTGCGCTAAAGAGTGTTTTATGTTCATGGACAAAAATATTAAACTGACAAGCCCCATGGATATTAACTGAGACTTTGTTCTCTAAATCAAAGTTGTTTGTGCTAGGTTAGCATCCCAATTTTTCTTATTCCTTCAAAGGTTATGTAACTGTATCATAATCAGAATTTGATTATTGGTATTAGCAAACAATTTGCTTTAAAAGCAAACCTGAATCTTAATATTTAAAATGAAATTAAAAGAAACAAAGATATTCCATGTATCAGAAATAGAAAGCTAGCTCTATATTTATTCATTCAATCAGCAACTCAATCTTTCAAGACACACCATGTTTAAATAAGCTCTCACCCTTTGAGCAATTACTGCATACTCACGCCTTTGTGCCAAGAGTTGACGGGTTTATCACCTCACTTAATCCTCACAGTCACTGTAGATGGCAGATGCCATTATCAATCCCATTTAGTGGGTAGGAAAATTGAGTATTAGGGAAATTGAGTAACCTGCTCAAGGTTGCAGTTAGCACATGGAAGAGCCCAGATGCTAGCCCAAGTCTCTCTCACATTAAATTCCACATTTTTGACCATGACCAAGGCTGCCCTCCACATGTTCACAGAGCCATGTGTGGAGACTGACTTGGAACACACCTTCCCAACCTAGTTTATCAGGCCATTAAATTTGTCACTCCGTGTTTGCCTGAATCATTCAGACTGTGACCATTTTCATATGACCTGGCTCTTTTAGTCCTGATATAACTTTAGTTTAAATCAATATGAAACATCAGAATTTCTCAGTTAAAAAGAACTTTAATGACCATCTAAAATGTAGGGGATAACCCAAATACATGGGGCTCTGGATTCTACTTCTTTACTTCAGGACAATTCCACTTCTATCCATTTTGTATATTGGGATTCTAGGAAAGATTTCTTTTGAAGAAAGTTCTGCTCCTAAAAAAATCAAGTGTAAAGAGCAATGAATTTTAATGCAAGCTTCTTGTTTTACATATAAGGATACTAAGGCTCTAGGTTACTCTTTAATGTTATTTCTTGTATATCACACTGTATATGTGCTGTGTTCCTCTGAAAGACCTCAGAGAGCAGAATCTCTCCAATTGGTAAAAATGCTAGGAGCCAAGAATGGGTCTACCTACCACCTTGTGGTTTACATGAAAAGGATAATGAAGGAAACCAAGTGACTATAAGTGACTTGCTTAATCCATATCAGGAAGAGTTGCCTAAAGAGTGTAGCCTTTCACTATGGACTCAGTTGTACCATGATGAATGTTGGATA
Source organism: Varecia variegata (assembly GCA_028533085.1). Lineage (NCBI taxonomy): Eukaryota > Metazoa > Chordata > Mammalia > Primates > Lemuridae > Varecia > Varecia variegata. Next base: position 66,297,100 of record CM052440.1, on the reverse strand, counting down.
AAACATTTTCAAATTCTACCTGCTTTATATATGGTGTCAACATGACTTAAGGTATGAGCAAAACATGTATTTTATTTTATTTCCCTTACTTGGATTCCCATTAATATATTAGACACTTTTGCCATTAATAACAATTGAGTGTCAGTGTATTGACGTTTTAGCAGATCTACGGAATTGTGATTCATGACTACTATCATTTCATCTTGAATTTCATCGGTTAAAGTAAATTTGGTTTCAATTAGTTGTTTTAGTTTTATAAATGATCGAAAATCAATTTTGGTTACAATGACAGTCATAGGCCACATATCACTCTACAAATCTGCATATTATGTATTAAGTTTTACCCCCTCACCCTGCAATTTATGCTTTTATGTAAAATGACAGCATTCTGAGATGTACCCAAGAAATGTGAGATTATAAGTAATTCACACTGTCTAGACCTAGGCATTTAGTAATTAAATTTTTCATTTGGCTGATGGATAATTCAATTTAATTTTTCAAGGGCAAATAATTCTAAGTAGAGATGGCAGATTTTAGCAGAGATAGAAATTATATTCTTTCCTTAAGAGTAGGTGTCCACAGAAGGAAGGGAAAGACAAAACATGTCTGCATGGGCTAGGATGTCATTGTACCATTGTCAGAATCATTACAAAACAGCAGCAGCAGGCTTACACCTTCAACATTTGGTAGGCCTGTCCTAAGTACACTTCCTTAGCCTTGTTCACTGGAAATCAGAGATGGTGCTAAAGCAACGCAGCAAATCAAGTTGAGACTGTGGGATGGCATTTGGAGCCCATGTGAAAGATTATCAGTGTGACGTACAGGATTTTAATCTTTTGCAAATTCCAGTTAGAACACTAAACTAAAATATGACTAATGACAAGTTCATTACTTCACATCCAAGGTACATATGGCAAATAATTCCGTGTGGCTTTGCTAAATGCCTTTTGCATTCAGCAGACAATTCCTGGCAAAACAAAAGGACAACCTGTGTGTCACGCACTCGCTTTCTACAACACCAATAAAAACATAGTCAGTGCTGCCCACCGGGTAGCAATTTGTCATTCCTGTTCTAAACCCTATTGAAAAGCTGCGCAAAGCTTTGTAATCCTGTAACATGTGGGGGAGGGTGTGCTGGAAACAAAAGGGGCTGGGAAGCTAATCAAAGGACTGAGTCACACCAGGGTGATCTGGAGACAGAGTTCATATGCACCCAGAGGACAGCTCAGGACATGGGTAGAGAAGGAGGTAGGGCTGTTAACTTGTTATGCAACTAAAAGTCATCGAGCTGTTCCACTGCAAACAAGAAAAATACAATAATCACTAACTTTATGTTTACAAAGCTGTAGCCACTAATGAGAAAACAGACTTTTAATCGTATCTGGTGACCCACAAACAATGCAGATACTGCTCCTGTGCCACTCAGGCTGTTCTTTTCCTAAACTGCTTAAGATGTCTACCTCTGGGTCTTTGCAATCACCGCTTCCCACTTCATGAAACCCGAATAGCAGTAATGCTAGTTACTCTCACATGCTCTCCTGATACTGAAGACCCAGGCTCCAGCTTTTTATCTGATGGAGACAGCAGTCTTAATGCGGATCTCATTTGGAAAAAAATTTAAATCAGGTTCTCTGAAAAGTAACTTGACATTATTCAAGACCTCCCTCCCATCTCTTCTCAGAATGTGTTATATACAAGAACAAATACATTACTTGCTCTTTTGTATTTGCTTGGTCTTTCACTTATTCATTCCTTTATTCATTCATTCCAGAAATATGACTGCATGTGTTCTATGCCATAGACCCTGGGCTAAACACCGGGGGCATAAAAAGAGAATAAATAATTCTGACATCCAAACAGTCCCAGAAGGAAGACTAGTGTGTGACCAATTATAATGTAATTTAAAGGTCTTATGGGATAATCCCTGTCACTATGAAACTGGAAGAAGCAGCAGCATTTAAGTAGGTAGTATGTGAATGTATATTTAGACAAGAGGGATATTGTTCAAGAGAGATTTAAAAGGTTCCTACAGGAGATGAGTCATAAAGGATAACCAAGCTCTTATCAAGTGAGCAAACTGTAGATGGTGCAGCAAAGACAGCAGAGCACATCAGGACCTCAAATGAGACAGGACCTCAAATGAGAAAAAGAGAGAGGACCTCAAATGGCAGGAGGAAAGGTGAGTACAATGTGAGTAACTGGAATAGCAAAGAGTAACAGGAGAGAAAAGAAACACAGACAACATGGCTAATGTTCTCCAAGTTCAAGTCTGGTTAAACTATAAACACAGACGTGTTTTTCTTTGTTGCTTAAAAAAAGAAAAAGGAAAAAAGAAACTTTTGTTTGAAATGTTCCCCTCCTAGGAGGTATTTGTAGAGCAATCTCAGAGCCAGGGAGCTATGTGGATAATTAGCTAAATGGGATGAATACATAACCTCAGAGATTCTTACTCATATGCAAGAAGTTAAAATGAAAGTCAAGCCTGTGGTTAAGAAGGAATGTTCCCCCTGGGCCATACTGGCAAGAATCTTGAGGGTTTTTCTGGTGGTGGTTGTTCCCTTCTTCTTCAATTTACCAGAGCACTTTGTTCCATGTAACACCAAAAGAAATCAAATGTATAACATGATGCAATTCTATGCTTTTCTTCCTCAATAATTACTTAAATTATTTTTCTTGGAGAGAAACAGACAACCTAGTAGCTTGGCTGACAGCACCAATTTGCCATCTTGTAAGAGAATAATTTTGAGACTTCAGGTTCCAAGTTCACAGGCATAAAGTAATTGAGATGTGCCCTAAGATTTTGAATAGATGGTCCTTTGTTACTCAACAATCTGTAGCTGATTTGGTGCTTCTGGTTTGTGGTTCAGCATTGCTGTATTTTCCAGTGTGTCCTGTGATTGTATCATTTTGTTTCTTTGTTCAGTACGGAGCCCTGAATACATCATTAGTTTTTTAGTATTAACTACCATTATATTTTACTACCTGGGATAAAAAGAGAAATTATTAATTTCTTCCTAGCCACAAGAACTAAGTTATATAGATAATACATAAAGTTAGAGGGAAAAGTGGTATTTTTTTCTCTCATACTCTGCTTCACATATATCTTTCATTTTTAAACTTTTTCATATGGTCTCACATTTACACTGAATATTTGTTTTGTCCTTTTATATCAGTGTGCTTCACCTTCTTTCATTTTTTTCTTCCCTCTTTTCACTATTAACACATTAACTGCCATGTGAGTTGTATTTAACTCACACTAGTTTTGAGCTCGGGGTCTCGTGAAGCATATGTCACTCTTCCTCTTGGGAGACTCGAGAACTATTTTTCAAGTTGCATATAACTCATGCCCACAAAACAATAAAAAATAACATTTTTCATTAAGTTACAAAGGATCGTTTTTGTTTTCGAAGTGTTTATTCTATTTTCATAATAAAACAATGTAGCCCCAAAGAAAAACTGTCTTTCTAGCGTGGCAGTCAATGTGTTAAATCAGCAGCACCGAGAACAGCCCGCACGTACTGTTTGCACTCAATACAAACATCTGTTGAATGAATCAATCAAAAACATTTACTTTAGTCACTTACATTCTTGTGGCTTCCATACTCTTACTTTTAAAAATGTTCTTTCTGAGAACATCTTACTCATACTTTCAGGTTCTATAATAATACGTGTATTTTGTCATCTTCTCAATTTTGATGAGTCACATTTCTGATTTTGCCTCCTGGCGTTTCCTCCCCTAGCCAATGTTTCATGATCATGTCTCCCAACACCTCTACTCAGATCTTCCTTCCAATGCCAGTTTAATACAGCTCAATTTTTCTCTCAGCCTAGTGACTACTTTTTCCTTCTCTGTTCATCCTTCACAATCACGTCAGCTTAACTTTTCTTATTTCATATAATCTCTAGGAGGTAATTCTAAAATCTCATTTTGTGCATTAACTGCTGTAGAGTGTACAGTTTGTTCAAGAAAATTCCGTACACTTTGTTTAAAACGTTTTCCACAGTAATCTTTCTTTCTTATACCTGTGACCATACTTCTCCTCTTAAAAATCTCTAACCTCATATTTTGGATAAAGGATTTCATAATCTAGGCAATTCAGTAGCTCTTGTTCTATTTATGTTCTTTACTTAAACAAAACTGTAAGGATTATCTACCTTCAGATTTATTCAGACAACTCTGAAAAAAATAAAAATGCCTGAACCATCCATGCAGAAATTTTTATTACCTCAAATTACTTTTAATTGTTTCTGTGTACAAAAGTAGAAAACAACTCTGAGTAAATTTTATTTCTTCCAATATTAAGATATTCCTTTACCCACCTTATAGAAAATTCTTACAGAAAACCTTGGTTGAAGAGTGCAAATATGGCAGCTCATTGCTTCAAAAACCACAAAGTGCTTTCCTTTTAATACTACAAATTTTGCATGAAAGTTGCTGAGAAAGTCTTTTAACTTAAATATCATTTTTCTTACTACCCAAGGACCTCAACTGCTCTCTAGAGGGCTGCTGTTTTCCTGACCAACGTTAAATTTTGCTTAGTTTTATGACTCAATACCATCTGACATCACCCAAGCAATTATTTTACTTTTCAGTGAGTCTCAGCCCACCTTAAATATTTTCACTCACTGGCAATGACGGTATCTGGGCTCAACAAAATTCCCCAACAACTTGTGAAACGTCTGCAAATTATAGAACAATCTTTTCTCTAGGTGGCCCAGTGCTACCTGGTACTTGATACGTCTGCTTAACTGCCCAGTGAGATATTAGTGTAGGTCGTTGCTCAGAAAAAATAGCTGTCCCCAACAGTTACTATCCCACAGCGTTATTCTAAGGAAATAATCAAGAATGTTCTGTTTATCATAGCAAAAAAATTGACAAAAAAGAAGTTGTTCAATAATGCGATTTCTTTTAAAAATTATGGTACATTAATAGAATGGAATTCAGTTAAACTTTATAAATGGTATCAAGAAAATTATTTATTGATATGAAAAAGCAAAGGGTTTATTAAATGAAAAAAGCAGGTAACAAAATTATGTCTGCTATGATGCCATTGTTAGAAAAAATAACTATCTAAAAGTATATAAATGCTTATAGATTATTATTGAAGGTTAAGACATCAAAAATTAAGAGTAGTTATATCTGTGTTGGAATCATGGCTAATGTAATTTTCTTCCTGTGGTTTCTTCTACTTTCGTGTTTTTCTTTTTTTATAAATAAGAATATGTAATACTTTTTAATGATATTTTTAAATGTTATCAAAATTTATATATTTTAAATGTTAAGTAATTTGGAGTTCCTGACAATATTCTCTTTCTTTTTTTTTAAACAGGTACCTTCTTTCCCTCGTCTGATTTGCTCAGGCCCACACATACTAACGAGAATATCTTCCTTAAATTAACCTTACTGATCTCAAATTGTAATATTTACTCACTTCTCTCCACTGAAGTATGATTTTATTGTAAGCTCCCAGTGAAATAAGGTGACATTTTAAAAAGAAAGAAGCTCTTACCTGGATATCAGTCAATTTGCCCAAGATACGACTTGCGAGCTTAGGACCATTCTCCATAGTTGGAATGTGCATTGGCTATAAAAGAAAAGGAAATGAGATAATTTGAGGATATTCAGGTATATAGTGATAACAGGTAAGACACTTGGCAACTCTACTATATTAAGGCCATTCCACTGAAATAAGGAATAGCACCATAACCTACTGATTATGCATGCTAGCTCCTTATGCCAAAGACTCTTTCTCTATTCTGAATTTGAATAAAAACAAACTAGCCAATGATAGGCTGTTCACTGCATACCAACTAATTTTAGGGTACAACTGGTTTATAAGCCAGTCTTCAGGCTGATCTGAGGAACCAAGGAAAAGCTAGGGGTAACTAAAATAGTGGCTAAACGTAAAAAACCCTACCTCTTCCAAGATTCTGAGACTCTGTAAGGATAAATGACTGCCCTCTGCATCTAACCCTCTGGCAAGGAATGAGAACTCAAAGATATTATGCCACAAATGAATGCAAGCCATTTCGGAAGCATAAATTGAAGCAAGTCTATGCCTTCACACAAAATGGGCTTCTACCCCTGTCTCGGGTCCACGCTGAACTTCTGGGAGCCACAAAATCCACAATATTGGACAGCATGATTAAAATTCACGACTAAAAGAGATTTCATTGCCCCTAATCTGTATCTGAATCATGCTTATTCATGACTTGCTGGCTTGCAGGCTTTTGATAGTTTGATTTTAGTGGATAGTCTGTGCTCTCAAACACTCTTCCTAGTGTAATGGAGAATTAGATGTACCTTTTGGCTCTAAATGCTCTTTAACGGGACCACTTAAAATACGTTAAACTTTATAAACTTATTTCTAGAGGTAAAATAATAATTGGACTTAAAAAAAAAACTGACCTAACGACAACTTCAGTTCATAAAGTGGACCAGTAACATTGCCTTGTTATACCATAATAAAATACTAAACAGTAGCTTTATAGTGTAAGTAGTGATATCAAACTGAATAATTCTCCCATGAAACAATCAATCTGTAGACAGAATTATGTTTAAAAGCCATCCCTTAAAACCTCAACCAATGAAGCTGCCACTATTAAAGTAAGATCAGCTGAGGAAAAAGAACTGTGATCTAAAACGTAAAAACCAGTAGCATCTATATTTACAGTTGACACTGAACAACACAGGTTTGAACTGCACTGGTCCACTTATACATGGATTTTCTTCCACCTGACAACCCTAAAATGGCAAGTCCAACCCCTCCTCCTCCTCTCAGGCTGCTCAGCACGAAGAAAGATGAGGATGAAGACCTTTACGATGATCCACTTCCACTTAACTAATAGTAAATATATTTTCTCTTCTCTATGATTTTCCAAATAGCTTACTTTATATTTATAGTATATAATACACATAGCACACAAAAACATGTTAATTGATTGTTTATGTTATTGATAAGGGTTCTGGTCAATGGTAGGCTATGAGTAGTTAAGATCTAAAGGAGTCAAAAGTTATATGTGGATTTTTCCACTGCATGGGAAGTTGGCCCCCCTAACCTCTGTGTTGCTCAGGGATCAACTGTAATATGAGTAATTTAAGCCAATTCACATTATAATGCCCACATGCCTTCAAGTTATAAAGTTAGATGCTGATGTTAATCGTAAGTATTGGAGCTTTGTTATAAAGAGAAAAGCAAAAAAAGTTGACAAGAAAATTGAAGTATGGCACATATAAAACCAGACTAAATTACCAAGAGGAAAACATTTCTTCCAACTAAATCCTTGAATTCCTTTTGTAAGATTTTAGTAAATGCACCAACTTTGCCAAATGAAAAATTTTTATGAAGTTGTCTACTAATTAATAATAAAACAGTAATAATAATAAATGAAAGCACTGACCATTCAAATGCATTTCCCATAACTATCTGGCATTCCTAATCCAGTAGCTTGGAAGTACTTTTGGAAACCAGAAACCAAAATCCAACTACCTGCACAGCCTTCCTTAGTGAGCTGGTAGTTGGAAAGCGATCAGAGTGGAAGCCTACAGACAGCTCCAATCCCTACCTTTAAGTAAGGCAGATGTGACACCTGTCCAAGGACACCACTGACTTCCTATCACGTGTGAGCTTACACGAAATAACTGGAAAGATGGTAGTAACATGAGAATACAGGTTCATCTGGACAAACTATCCTAGTTAATGTAATGCCAAATTATAAAAACAAAAACCCTTTCATCCTGGGTCCAACTGGAATTTCATTTGCACATTTAAAAAAATTAGTGAAATTATAGGCAAATGGTTGGAAATGGCAGGAAGTGAAGAAATACTTGTCTTACCTCACCCTTGTACAGTATATCAGAAACTGGGCAGACAACACAGGCTGTACCAGAGCCAAACATCTCCCTCACCCTGTTTTCCTCCAGGGCAGTTGTCAAGTCATCCATGGTAAGGTATCTCTCAGACACCTTAAATTCACCCTGATTGGAATATAAAAAATAAAAACAAATGTATTTCAAAGGGAAATGCAAGCAAAACAACTGTAATACTTATCTTTCTACTGTATATTTGATTAAACTCAGATAATGTCACGATCATCCTTTGAGGGAAAGCTAGAAAGGGCACACCATTTTATTGGGTGAACACATTGAGGTATGAAGCAACCCACTTCAAGGTCACAGCCTTTATAAATGTGATGATCAGAGTATAAAATCATCACCACAAGATACATGGTGTATTTTCATCTATGCCTGCTTTTTTTGCCTTTTATTCGTTGTCATGAATAAAGTCTCACAAACTGAAGCATCCCAAATGCTACCTGATACATGTTCCACATTTACAGTGTCTTAAAATAAACCCTATGTTATCATAAAGGGGAATCTTACATTGCATTAAATAATAATTATAGCTACCGTTTATCAAGCACCCATTATTATGCTAAGTTCTGTAATTCCAAAAGTAGGTATTATCATCCCCATTTTACAGATGAGGAAACTAAGGTGCAAGATGAGGGGCATCCCCAAGGCCACATAGCCAGTAAATGGCAGAAACTGGATTTGAACCCAGGTTGATAGGAGTGGCTCCACATTTGGTCCTCTTTCTACTGTATCTTTTATGGAATAAAAAATATAGATTGAGTTCAAATATCTGAAATATTCATTATTTTAAAAAATAGAATGCATATTTGGACTTAATTTGAGAAATTCCATTATATATATTTTTTTCTTCCTAAATTCACTGATGGTTGACTTTACAGCGATGATTCTCTTCCTTCTCTTTTAGCATCATATTCAGTTGAGTTTCACCAGGGAAGTAGTGGTATAACCTCATTTACCTCAGCTGAATTGTCTGAGTATCTTCTTTGCTCAAGAATAGGAAATGGAAAAAATCCTCATGCTTTTAAGCTGTATGTTTGATTCTCAATCTTTAATTTGTTTAATTCTAATTTTTTTACTTTAGTCATTAAAGTTCAAAGTTTGTCAAAGTGTGGTTATTTGTATTAAAAGCAACAAATAATAGATGAGTTTTTTAAAAAAATAATAAGTTGAGAGTATTTTTTTAAATCTACAAACCCACAATAGATAAAAATGGAAATCAAAGCCCTTGACAATTTTCAAAATATTAGAAGAAGAATGCATCATGCTGTAAATAGATTTGGAAGGGTAGGAAAATATGTCTGAAATAGAAATATGGCTCTTTGCAAGTTTCAGTTTCTCTCAGTCTGTAATTGCAATTATGTTGTTCAAAGGTAAATAAATAAATTCCAGAAAATCAGCCAAGTTAATCGAAAACAAGCTGAGTTCTGCGTCTTAGAAAAGGGAAAAAAACAAAGAAACAAAAAAAGGCCCCACACCTCTCTTGTAAATAAACAGAATTGTTTTTACTCTGTTCACCCTTACTTATCTTTGGACAATTTCCCCTGCCTGGCAAGTAGTGGTAACCCCCCACATGCCTCTTGGCATTTTATATCTCATGTTTTAAAATAGCTTTTAAAATAAATTACAGCTAAGGAGTCAAGAAAAAACTTCCTCCAATAATAACCTATTTTTCATGCAAGCAAATCATTAGTGTGGGAAAGCATTTCCACTTGCAACCTGTCATCAAACCTTCTGTACTTGGTTGATTTTTTTCCTTTAATAAAACAAAAATTACTGAGCTTCAAAAATGTATCTTTCCAACTGCAAACATATTTAGGACAGGGCAAGCTGTTTGAAATTGTACCAACAGTTTGTAAATGTCATGCCCAACGTGCCAGCCAGCATGTGGCAGTTGGGTCTTGTCTACTTCAGGGTTTTGTAGAATTATTTATAGCACATTTCCTCTATTTTCAAAACCTTTTCCAGAGAAACTGTGCTAGTACTCTTCTAGATGATATGTGTGTTTCTAAACATTTGTCCTATTAGTACTGTTTGACCACAGTATGCTCAAAACCTTTTCATGTTCTTTGGAGACCATTTGAACACATGGGTCAAAAGTTCCATCCAAGAACCCTTGCCAGACAACCAACTCATTCAATATTTGTCTTGAATATGTTATGTTATTTCCAATACCAAATAGTTTAATAGGCTTGCCTGTATCACACGGATTTGAAAGTCTACTGAAAACAACTTTACATTAGCTTGAGCATTCTGATTTTAACACAAGCATGTACGTGAATCTCAGAGGACAGGGGGCAGGAATGGAGGGAGAAAGAAGGCAGCCAAACCAATAATATTATGTTAGTAAAAATTTATATGTCAGTGAAATTCTTTGATTTCTATGGCAAGCATGGTTACATTGGAATAAATAGAGAAAAGGAAGAAGTACATATCGCTGCCATTTGGAAACAATACAAGTAGACTTGAAAAGTTAAGGACTACCTGGATAGAAGCAAAGTACGAACTAGGTAAGTTGGTAGGAGATACCTGGTCGTTGGAGACTAGTATTAGAATACTTCTCCACTACGACGTCTTGCTAAACTGGTTTGTTTCTGCCCTCCCTATAAACAATACTTATTGGATAGCTTTGCCAAGACAGTCCTTCTAGAACTTGGATTTTAAAGATTAGATAACGTTGGCTGGAACCACAGGATATTATTTCAACACTAGGCTGGGCTTATTTTGATTACTTTTTGTTTTGGGCTTATAAAAGTTGCTCCTGTCGAGAGTACCCACCCACTTGCGCGCCACGTCCAGAATGCACTGCCTTGTCACTCCTGGAAGAATGATGCCATCTAGCGGAGGAGTTGCCAGTTCTTCTTCTGTCAATTAGAAGTTGGAATATTTTCAGACTTTAACTATATTGAATGTGTCTTATGTCAACAGCCTTTTTAAAAACCATTTCTCACAACTTTGCTAGTCATAAACATAGTGTTACCGTTCCACATTGTCCAATTTCCCAAATCTCCCAAATCCATTCATACTTCAGGTACATGCTTACTTTAAAAAACAAGAAAAAAGAAAGAAAGCTACTCATCTAATCTTCAGTTTACCCTTAACCAGTAAAATAATGAGATGGTTTTTCACTAACAACAGTAAGAATCATAGAATACTCTTAAGGGAAACATTCTGAAATGAAAATTTGTGTTAGCAGATAAAAGCTGTTAGTGATTAAAATAATGTAGACAGGATCTTACTCAGGAACATGGGTCATTATCAAAAGTTCCAAGAAGACCATGGAGGAGCCCATCTCCCAAGAAGCATGCGTGACTACTGTTCGGGCTGGTCACTGCTTCTGTGCTGCCCTTTAGTGAGTTGCAAACCTGGTAGAATACCAGCATCAAGTACGGAGATGCTGACTTCACCCTCTGAGATTCAAATGTAATGGGCGCACAGTAAACTCAAGCATGTATATAGCTAAAAAAGAAAAAAAAATAAATCTAAAAAACAGAAGTCCAAGGCTGAGCTAGTGGTCTACCGTGAGATGACCGCAGGCACCCCTAACCACCATGAGGGCTGGCGCGATGATCTGTCTATAGGCGTCATGTGTGGTCCGCCAACTGCACAAGCTCTCCTTACAGGACTCGCTGGTTCTCAGCAACTCCTTTCCCTTCCCACCTCTGGCAGCCAGGAGTCTGAATCTAGTGAGTCCTTTCACTGAGGGCATCACCCCCTCTCTCAGTACACAGTGGCTCTAGACTTACCCGCTTTGCTGCGGTCACATTAGATGTGCCCAACAACCAAGCTCTGTCTGGAAGACCAAAGCTCCACATTCATCCCTGTATCCCCAAAACTCAGCATCATGCCTGCCCCAGAGTGGTTTGTAATAAATATTTTTGAATAAAAAAAATAAATGAATTAATCCTCTTTGCTAGGATACAGCAGCATGGGTTTTTTGGAATTCTGTTTCTGAAAAATCATCTGCTGAAAACTGCTTCCTGGAAAGAAGAAAATTTGTTCTTGGCAATGTTCTTAGGGCTACTTTTTGTCATGTTTAGAAGTGCTGATGATCTCAAAATAAACATGTGTTTTGCAATAGCTAGCTAACTAGATACATAAATGTATGGATCTAGTTGTGTGTGTGTGTGCATGTGTATATATACACACAAACATACAATTCCAGTGCCCTAAAACCGGACCTATCCTAAAGCTTCCTGAGCTCTAAGACTACATAAAGTTAAATGAAAACAGCAGCCCTGCATGTGCAAATGCTGTTTTGTGAAATATATTTAACACCCAGAACTGTAACCACTAGCCTGAGGTCAAGGAACAGAACATCTGCTTCTCTGGTTGCCAGACAGAGATGATGACATGACAACATTTGGGTGAGAAATATTCATTTTCCTCTGCAACCACAAACATGCTTACAAGAGCCAGAACTAACTCCAGATTGCCCAACACGAGGAAAACAGACCCTACAAATGCAGCTTGTTTTTGACAGAGAAAACATTTTTAGGAGATGAGGAATGTAGAAGCAATAACAGCAGGATTCATCTGTGACTTCCCAAAGTCAAGCACTAATGGAAACCAGGAATGTAGGTTTGCATAAGTGCCCTCCACACCATCAGCACAATTACTCACTTATTCAAAAAAATACATATCAAGTGCTGTTTACTGTTTTAAGTTCTATAAATACATCAGTGACTGAAACTGATATGACTCCCTGCTTACTGTCTAATAGGCAGAGGCAGACAATGACTCTGTTAAATAAATAATATGATTGACTATGGAGGAGAAATAAAAAGAAGGGTGGGCAATGCTGGGGAGGAACAGGGGAGAGAGTTAACCATTTGATTAAGGGCTCAAAGAGAGTCATACTGAGGATGGAACTTGTGAACAAAGACTTGGAGGATGTGGAAGAGCAAAGCGTGCTTCAAGTGGAGTTGGTATAAAGGCCTGACATGTCCAAGAAGGCTCGCGGGGCTGGGTGGATTGAAAAACACTGATACTCACTGCCACGGTTGTTCTCCCAAACTGACTGTGAACATAACTGCAAGGACTGGGTGCTATTTTTTGAGAGTATCTCCAGTGTCCAGAACACGATACAATTCTTTGTTCAAACAGTGACCAGCAAGCATATGTATTAAATGATCCATCAACAGAGTGAAAAAGAGAATCGACCACCATGGGTGTGATACTAGAATCAAAATTCCCATGAGTTACAGGCCAAGTGTCGGACATAGTGACAGTGCACTGTGCTTTGAACACGCACTACCTACTGCTTTAGCTACCTGCCTGTGCCGGCCACCTGCCCAACAGGAGCAATGTGTGTGGGTGCCCATGAAAAGATGGCACGTGGTTACTGAAAGAACTCTGCTTATGGCTCCTATCAGTAAAGTTTGTGAAAAATAAATATTTTGCTGATTTTCAACTCATTATTCCTTGTATTTTCCTAAAGCCACATGGTATAAACCAAAATCACTACAGAGTTGCTTCAAGGTCTTTTTTTTTTTTTTTTTTTGGAATAAAGGTTATCCCTCATATTTTGTTTACTTCTCTCATAACACTATTCAAACATTTATTCCATTTCCTTTCTCCTTATTTCAAATTGTCCTTCATCTGTTAGGTGCACACCCTGCCTCCAATTGAAGGAGCACATTAAAACTAAAGTTATCTTGGGCAACCATAATCTGAATAGTAATTCTTAAGGTCTTGCATATTTTGCAAGAGGCAGAGAAGACAAATTCATTCCTTTCTATTTTGACCTTTAAAAGCTATGGTGGAAATGTTCTGTGATTACTGTTTGGATAAGGGACAAATTTTTACCAGGACACTTTCTGGTGTTTCTAGTTAAATCATGTAGCTCTGGTTCAGACTATGCTTAAATCCTGTCATCTCCCATCCATAAAAATAATGATGGGACTACTTCTGGATGATGTAATTGTTTTTGTTCCTGGCTGTGTGGGATTTTTGGCTGGAGTTTGGGGGTGGAGGTAGGAGTGGGCAGGTGGGAAGAAGAGTTTAACCAATCTATTATCTTCTAAGTGCAAAGTTCAACATCAGCTATCATCTGCCTGGCATGGCTTTTATTATATGTCATATGTAATAACCCAATTTTAGAAATCACAAATATTCCAGTATAAATTTTGTTTTCAAATAGTGCTAAGTACAAACAGCAGGAATGGAAGAATGAGCATGATCTATATCTGGCTTTTCATATGCCAAGGATTACCAATGGCTAAAGTCAGGACAAGGTGTACTCACCACACCTTCTGTTTATTCTACCGCTAACGAGAATATAAGGCTCGTCTTGTTAGTCGCTGCAACTAATACTAAAATTAGTACATAGCTCTGAATTCAGCCACATCTGAATCACCATTTTCCCCTCTTTGTAGCCAAATAACATAAGAACAACAGAGGCTTCCATAGCTGCTTTAAAATAAAATTTTCACTTCAAAAAACTGAATTGAAACTAAATACTGAGACTTCCCAAGTATTGGAAAACATTATTGTATATTTCTAGTCTCTATACTCAGTACTCTAAAAAGAAGAACCTAAGAGCACAAACAAGCCTAAAAATACATTTCTAAATTTGGCATGATTATCCAAATTCTAATGGAAAATAATAATACATATCTGTTTTGCCCCCACTACTGGCCATTTAATTCAGTAACATAAAAATTTTTAACACTTCACTGCATCTGCAAACTAATAAACATAAGAATAGCAAAGAAAGGTAATGAGGATTCAGGATATTAGAGGTAGTAGAGAAGTACTGATTTCTACAGTGGACATACAGTAATAGTCTCAAATGTATCAGGATCTAGGTGCAATCCCAAGAGATAGTCATTTCTTTAAACTGGTATTCTTTAATAAAATTGAGTTCCAGAGTCAACCTGGAGGGCTTCTGATATGTTATCAAAATATAGAGAAAGGGCAACAATTGCTAAAAGAATCACAGCAAGAAAGTACACTAAATTCCTTATCAGCAGACTACATTTATTACTACAGAATTTTATATACAGTTTATGGTGAATGACCATTGAATGGATCTGAGACCTATCTCCCAATGTAAGGTGTTCAGACAGGAAAAAAGTTAGGGAACTGCTAAAAGGATAAGGCAGCAAATCTTCCAATCATGATGACTTAAATCCCTTAATTTGACATCTCAATAATTAGTACATCTAGAGCCAAAAACCAAAGACAACAAACAAGACAAAACCCTCATAGCTTCTTTAAGCTGCAACTCATGCTACCTAGCAAAAGCACAGTAGTCCCCAGCCTTCAGAATTGGGCTACTTAATCCTCCCTTGTTCTAAGTTTCTAGTTCTTATCTTTCCTGTCCCGTTGAAAAGGATTCAGAAACAGCACAGAGCTGAAATCTGACTGATTACCTCCATCTTCATTTATCCAGTAAAGAAAAAGATTCATAGTCCCAACTTCAGTTAGCTGATGATCCTCTCCATAGAGCCACAGAACCTGCTGGCACCCGTTGTCCATTGATTCACACTGGGCAAAAAGAGAGGAGCCATAATTCCTTTTAAGAAAGAGGAAACACACTGATTAGGAACATACTTCATCCCCATCCCCACCGTCTACACTCCCACAGCCTAAAGCGTACGTGCAGATGGAGTCAACCTAGCATGCTCTTAAGATACACACACTCTCTGGTTAACTGCATGACAGTAAAGGAAAACTCCTCAGAGAACCTAAGCAATTTAACTGCATTCATCTGAGAGAAAACAAAGGGGAACCTTGCGATCCCAACTGGAAAAGTGATGACAGGAGAACACAGGTAAATAGCCAAGTTAATGAGAACAGTTAAGAGTTACTGAATATTTTTCCACACACCAAGCAATTTTACATGAATTATTTCATTTAAACCTCACACCAATACTATGAGGTAGGCACTATCATTATTCCCATTGTCCACATGAGAAACTGAGGCTTAGAGAAGTAACCACTATCAAGTTACAGCAATTTAACACACTGCCACACAAAAGAATCAGAAACTTTTCCTTGGTGCCACAGTGTTTAATTATAAAAATAGAATAAAAAAGCTTCGAGTGTAATTTGAAGATAAACATAAATAGAAAAACAAAATTGACTGACTTCTACTCATTTAACCCACCTTTTTAGAATTAAATTGTCAATATTGATTGTAAGAATATCAACAAGATTTTATATGTGCTTCACGAGGCCCTGGGGTCAAAACTAGAGTGAGTTAAATACAACTCTCATGGCAGTTAACATGTTATGTAGAAGAGCACCACATCTGTGCTCCCTTATCTAAGGCCTTCTATTATAACACACCCAAGGAGCATCTAATGCTCAATGTCTAAATTTCCCCCCAAAGGTAGGATAAACGTTAAAAATCCTGATTTTCACCAAAAAGTATTTCAAAATTTCATCTTTCTCTGCCTGTGCTATTCATCCCAGGTTATTTACAATGAAAGGGACACAGCATATCTTCCTGGAATGACAATTTAGCTTAATAGTAATTTTAAATGTTTATCTTTTATTTAAACATATATGGGATAATTATGGAGTATATTATCACTATTAAAAACCACAGTGAATTCTTACAGTATAGATGTCTAGCCTTTCAAAGCAGCTTCTAAAAACAAACACATACACACTTTTGAGAGTGTGCCTGAGTTGAAACCATGGTTCCTCAGCATCATGACACACCTGGGCAGGGAAAGAGAATTAAAGACCTCAACTCTTTTAATGCATTGAAAAGGGCTTTTAGGTGTTAGGTGTTTAATTGATTGATTTATATCATTATATGCTATAGATGGTCTTCATTCTGCCAAACAAATTTTCTCAAAATTCTCTCACAGTTGTAAACTGTATTATTAATGTCCACAGGATAATTGATATCATTGTCAATGGCTGGGTTCCTTCCCATGTGCTGCCAATACTCAGAAGAAAAACACATGTTCTTGGAGGAAAGAAAGAAGATTAAAATGGGAGAACTGCCTACACAGGAATATTTCAATATGGTTTTAAACAGAATAAATAACTGGAAGAATGGAGATATTAAATACCTCCCTCCCAAAGAGTAAATTCTATTATGTAAAATCCAAATTTCTTCTAAGATAAAGAGAGTCCAGGACATGAAATAAGAAAGTGAGAAACCCTCATAATATCAACTACTGTTTAAGAGGTTACTACAGGTAGAGAATCCCCAATCTGAAAATGGAAATCTGAAATGCTTCAAATCTGAAACTTTTTGAATGTCAACATGCTGCTCAAAGTCACTGGAGCATTTCAGTTGTCAAATTTTCAGATTAGGGATGCTCAACTGGAAATATTCCCCCAAAAATCCAAAATCCAAAACACTTCTGGTCCCAAGCATTTCATATAGGGGATATTTAACTTGTACCTGCCAGGAAGTACTTAACCACATTAATTCATGGAATCATCTTAAAACAACCCTAGACTTTATTATACTTTTGAGGACTTGGAGAAGAGAGGATTCAATTGTATATAATCACACAGATATCTGACTCCCAAGCTCAAGCTTTGAACCACTAGGTTATAATAGGGCATTTGCTGAGAGCTTTGCATAGGACAAACACTGTCCTAAGCACTTTATATTACCTCACTTAACCTGCACAAGTAGGTATTATTGCCTTGATTTTATAAATGAGGAAACTGATACTTAGAGCAGTTAAGTAACATGCTCAAGGTAATTAGGTTTGTTTGATTTAAAGATTTTAATATTTTGTAGAGCAGTTTTAGGTTCACAGTAAAATTGAGAGGAGGGTACAAGAGATTTCCCACACATGCACAGCCTCCCCAATTACCAATGCCCCACACCGGAGTGGTCCGTTTGCTGTAACTGATGAACCTACACCGACATATCATCATCACCTGAAGCCCACAGTTTACAACAGGGTTCACTCCTGCTATTGTACATTGTATGAGTTGGGACAAATGTATAATGACATGCATCCACCACTGTGGCAGTTAGGTTTCTAAGCTGGGTCTTTCTGACTTCAAAGCCTGCACTCTTGCAGCATGAGAGTGTAAGGAAAAAAGAAAAAAACTAAGAGAGAAAGATAATTGTGTGTGGGGGGGGCGGTGAGAGAGAAAGAGCT
This sequence comes from Varecia variegata, assembly GCA_028533085.1. Taxonomy (NCBI): domain Eukaryota; kingdom Metazoa; phylum Chordata; class Mammalia; order Primates; family Lemuridae; genus Varecia; species Varecia variegata. The sequence goes on along the minus strand of CM052440.1, from coordinate 66,279,139 downwards.
CAGCATGCGTGAGCACCTGATTCATTCCAAATTAATTAAGAAGTTTCCCAGGACTACAGATGTCCCTCTGATGAAAGTCCTTCTAGCTCAGTGCTTCTCCAGTTTGGTTTCATGTTAAAGGATTCTGATGCTCAGTATATGGCCCATGCCAAATAAACCAGAGTCTCTGGAGCTGGGAACCAGGCATCAGGGTTTGGTGATGCTCCCAGGTGATCTCAATTTGTAACCAAAGTGAGGCCCATTGTACTAGAAATCTCCTTCAGCTGTGCACAATTGTGTTACTTTTCTCACATATATTTAGAAATCAGACAATAATGTTATCTCCACTGGCTTGAAAATAGAATAATCTTAGAATTTTTTTTTAAAGCTTCTCTCCCTCAGATTCATTGAGAGAGCAGAAAGTTCTGGAGCTTATGAGAATCAAGCTATTTACTAACACCAATTGGCTATGGGGTCCTAAAAATTGATCAAAGGATAATTGTTGACTGAATTAGGTTTAGAGAAGACATAATTATACACAATTCTAAAGTCCAAATGCGTTTGCCAACTAAATAGGATGATATTCAATGCAGAATCATTGGTTCTCCTTGTACTTCTCCAGGTCGGAAGCATAGGAGTAGGGAGAGCTTTAGAACTTCTTGGAAATGATAGGCATAACCACCCTTTTGGTCAGTGCCTTTCCTCTTGCAATCTTTATTTTAATTTATGAACTCCAATATGCTCTTCCCTAGTTTCTTCCTCTCCTTGAGAGATTTCCAGTCAACTACCAATGCATGGTCCACCTGGGCCTAATGAGTCAAAGAATTAACTTTTTTATAATGATTCTATTTTTTAAAGCACTTT
>CM052440.1:66218753-66278196 GCA_028533085.1 Varecia variegata | reverse complement strand
AAAAAAAAAGAAAGCAAGAGAATAAACAAAAGGAACTTTCAACCTGGCGAGCCCAGGACAAAGGAAGGAGTGCTCTAAGCCAGGAGGGAATAGACTTCCCTAATCTAGTGGACCCCATTAGGATTTCTCTACTCATTGAGAAAATGCAGTTGTTAAAGCTGCCTACAGGGATGAATTTTATAACCTTTTGTTTTAAATAAGAGATGGAGTTGCTATATTGCTCAGGTTGGACTCAAACTCCTGGGCTAAAGGGATCCTCCTGCCCCAGGCTCCAGAGTGGCTGGGACAACACTCATATGCCACTGTGGCTGGCTACCATTCTTTATTTCTTTTGGGGGTCAGGGGGAGGAAATATAGGATGACTGGTCAAAGCCAGCTGTCACTGTCTCTTTACTATCCCAGGTGCACGTCCTTCAATCCCCCCCACTTCTTGAATCCACATGTTGTACCAAGGCCCATAAGATTGTCACTGAGCAACTGCCCAGAACCGCGGCTGCCCTGGGTATGTGATGCACAGCACCACTCGATACAAACAAAAGAAGAACCCATGCTGCTTAATCCAGTCATTCTTGTTCACCCACAGGGGCATTCCCAATTCATGGTCAAGTCCACCCCTGAAATTGTCCAACACTTTTCAAATGCTCTTTTATTTCCTGCCAGCTACATATGGCCTATGAGACCAGCCTGACAGAGCCAAAGCAGGGCTGTCCTTCGGCCAGTTGGCAGCAGGTGTGGCTACAATCTGTGGCAATGAAGACAACACTTCAATGAAGCGGGCACCTTCCCCAGACAGGACTCCCTGGAGCCAACCGAGAGCCGGGTCCCAGGACCAGATGCTCTTTAATGCCAACCACCAGCCTGTGGCCAGAGGACCAGTGCACGGGGACAGTTCGTTTAAAGGCACTGATTTGATTCCTATTTTAGTTGCTTACTTTAGTTCTTGACTATATATCACATCTAATATTTCTCCCTTATGAAGGACCAGAGGCTATCCTTTAAACAACTAACACACTTAAAAGTGACAACTAAACATGAAACAAAATGAGCATTCAAGTGTGAATATTATTTATTTGTATTGAAGTGAAATGGCAGTAACAAAATGGTCATGAAGGGCTCTTTCCTTTAGACAGAGATACAGATTTACTTACCCTCCCATCTTGCAGTCTCCAGTTCCACCTTCCCAGGCTCTCACATACTTGGGGTTGGCCCACAGGGACACTGGATTAAAGGTTCCACTTGAAAAATAAGGTCCCACTGGGCTCAGGATTACAAAGAGCAGGGCTTTGCTAGGCTTCTTGACTCCAAGAGAAGGCTGCAATCAAGGAGAAGCACACGACTGTAACTTCAAACATAGGCACCAACCCCAAAGTCCAGAATGGATCTGACTAATGGCAGGAGCTATTACTTCTAAAGTTGAGTTACACAAAGCCTGATGTGTTCTAAAAAGAAAATACTGAGAATGGAGTCCTTAATTTTCATTTTGCTTTGCTTTCTATGATTTTAGAGGAAGAGCAATTTGTCAATTTTTTTGTGTTAGTAGGATTTTGGAGGAGACACATATTTTTAACAACTAGCTATGTAACACCTTTCAAGGTTGCATGGATTGGGAATTGAAAACCCAGACGCGGTTTTAGTCTTGGGGGTAAAATATATTTGTTTCAGTAATGTGCCCTTCTTTCACAGCCCAGTAACTGCTTCGGGACATGGCAGGGCCTCCCGCAGGTGGGGGCTGCGGGGGAGTGTGCTATTACCACACCTGCCCACAGCAGGTAGCAAGAGTGTGGTTCCACTGAAGAAACCAGAAAGGATAAATGCCATCAACAGGGCAGGGGACAAATGACTCAAAAACAGCAAATAAATGCCATCAACAGGGCAGGGGACAAATGACTCAAAAACAGCAAAGACAGAAGGCAGCCTTTCCCACAAACACTGGAAAGTAAGAAGCCAACAATGCAAAACCATACAAATTCCTCCAGCACAAAGGCAAGTTATAAGGAATTAGGGGCCACTGTTTATTAAGGAAGAAAATTGAGAGACTCAAAGTTTTGAGGGTATCATAAAGGCAAAAAGGGTCACTAGGTTATCCTCTGCAATTCAAGACCTCAGGAAGTAAGAAAACAAGGCAGGACTATTAGGTTAAGAGTCTTGGGGTATAAAGCACTTGTGTCTAATCTTCACCGCAGCCTGGTCCACCTTGATGGGGGTGGGGGTCTGTCGTTCAAAGAATGAGAGTAAAAGAAGAGACTCAATCCTAGCTGATTTTATGGCTTTGTAATGTTTGTTGAGATGGACTGAAAGTGCACTTCGGGATATTTTTATCTGAACTTCAATTATACCTCCCTCCAATAAGGTCCCTCACCCACTGCTCAACACTCAGATAATCAAAACTCAGGTAGTAAGTAAAATATTCATGAGCATTAAAAAAAGTGTTTGCACATGTGCACACTGATGCCATCTGAAATGCACACTGCCCGTAGGAAATTCTGTTAGCATTCCACTGACCTCGAGGACGAAAGGGCTTGGCTGGCCACAGAGTAACCAACCACGGACAGCCACGTTAGAGAAATTCACTAGCAAGCCACAACAGGTTTTGGTTCCTTGCTTGCTTGTGTCTGTTCTATAATAGCGCCTGAAGATTAAAAGGAGGGCTCCCCTACCAGTAAAGGATCAAGAGCCTGAAAGCTTCCTTTGCCTTTTCTGGTTTCATTGTTTAGGAGGGAAAACTCCAGCGTAATGTACTTATCTGCCATTCTTCCCAGCTTTGGTAAAACTTGACTATTTTATCTCTGCATTTTTACTTACCTACCCATTTAGAAAGTACAATGATGCCTTTATATCATGGGTGCTTTAAAGCTTAACATTTTAGATTTTTTTACAAACCCTAGTAATGAGGAATTAAGAGAAGCTTCTCTTCACATAACTTAGAGCTATTATATGCCAGCATAATTTATCTAGCTTCCAAGTTTCTGAATAGAATAGTTTATTTGTGGACAAGCTAATAGCATTTTATCAGCTATCACAGGAATGCCTGGGACTTTTTCCACTCAGAATTCATGTATTTTATGCAAACTACATTTTACTAAAAGGAATAACAAAAATTCATCATGGAAATTTTTTTCCCAGTTAAATTTCACCTTGTTCATTTCCTTTTCCTGATTTTAACTGACAGGTAAACTTGCATTTATTCCACTAGGTGGTAGTATACAGAGCACAGATGGAAAACAAAGGGAGTAACTGTATGCATTAAATCGATTTCTAGAAAAAACTCAATAAACCTGTAAGCAATATTCTTATTCTTAGCAAGCAGGTAAATTATAGACTAGAATTTTCTATTTTTTCAAAGCTGAGAGAAAATGTATTTATGTGTACTAACATTTTCTGAAATTTAATCAAAGTCAACTCATGTTTTACAAGTACTTCAAGTACTGGAGTCGATCACAGCCTAGTCATCTTCATCCTTAAATGATTGTTTATACCGACTGTCCTTTGACGAAAAATACTCTGTGGCTTTGTTGAAAATGATCACACACGGCTGCCACACTGAGAATAAAATGTAACTCTAGATGCGAGGAAGGGAGCTTGAGGAAGGGGTCTGTCTCTATCTTCAAGAACCATTATTTGTTCCTTTCATTCTCCCTTCTATCCTGCAAAACAGTGTAAATTCCGTGCTGCTGTTAAGCGTACTTTATTACATAATATTAATCAAATGACTGAACTAAATTCTATGATGACAAGGTCACCCTTCTGATTAAACTAAAGCCACATAAATAAAGAGAAAATATGGGCCCAGCACGGTGGCTCATGCCTGTAATCCTAGCACTAGACTGAGGCAGGAGGCTCTCTTAAGGCCAGGAGATCGAGACTAGCCTGAGCAACACAATAACCCCATCCCTACAAAAAACAGAAAAATTAGCCGGGCATGGTGGCACAAGCCTATAGTCCCAGCTACTCAGGAGGCTGAGGCAGGAGGATCACGTGAGCCCAGGAGTTCCAGGTTGCAGTGAGCTGTGATGACGCCACTGCATTCCTGAGCTCGACCGCGTCTCAAAAAAAAAAAAAAAAAAAAAGACTTCTTACTTCATAGTCTATTTCTCCCAAATAAATGACTAATACATATATAAGGGTATTAAACATGTATATAGCACAGAAGGACCAGACACTTGAGTGTGATGGAAAATAAAGAGACATTCACAGTAAAAATTACTACTTCTTTCTGGGTCAGCCGGAGATTACTTTTTATCTAAAGGCAGGATTTCAAAGGTTCTTTGAACGATGGCAGGAAAGAGCTCAGTGAGCTGAGAAAAGAACTATTCGTCTATGTTTTGGCCTGGAAGGCAGAGAAGCACAGTGGCATGTGCAGGCTTGAGCATAATTCTGCCTAGGCAAGGCAAGTGAGAGACAGAAGAAATAAGATAATTGAGAATGACAGAAGGACATTTTTTCAAAACTCAGCATAATTTTTTTTAATCCAAAGAGGAGCCTGATTTAAAAAAAAATATATATATCCTGCTGGTTCTTGAAAAAGAAGATCAAATTGTTAAAGGGGAAACAGTGAAGAATACTGGAACGAGGAGTGGTGGAGGGGAGAGAGGCAGTGGTCCATCCAGGGCCTTGAATGTCGTGAGGCTCCCAAAGGGAGGAACCCCAAATTCATACAGCGTCTGTACAGGGAAAACTATTGTAGTTGGTTTGGTAAAAGATTAAAAAAATAATAACCTTCAATATCACACATTGCTTTTTTGGCTTCCAAGATATTTCATAATCATTATCTCATAGAACAATCCAGGAAGAGGTATAATTCCTATTTTTAGGTTGGAGAAACTGAGGCTCAAAACAAATGATTTGCACAAAGTTTCAGTTATTAAGCTCTAGATAGTCTTCTCTTAATCCAGAGTTATTTTATACTATATGAAACCTTTAAAGAAGATTAATGAAGTACCCAAGATCTCCTAACCTGAAAAAGAGTTCCAAGTGGTGCCAGCTTCCATTCCCCTCAACCTTCACCTGCACCCCTCACCACCCCCAAAACCAGGCTGAGCCCATCCAATTCCTCCCACCTCCATATGCTTTCCTGTACTGCCTCCTCTCCCTGGAACACTCTCCTTTTGATCGCCCCCCTGCTGTTATGGACTGAACTGCATCCCCTAAAATTCACATGTTGAAGCCCTAACCCCCAATATGACTATATTTGCAGGCAGGCACTTTAAGGAGGTAATTAAGGTTAAAGGAGGTCAGGAGGGTGGGGCTGTAATCCAGTAGGACTTCTGTCCTTGTAGAAGGAAAAGACACCAGAGATCTTCCCTTCCACCCAGAGGAAAAGCCCAGTGAAGACACAGCAAGCAGGTGGCTATGTATAAGCCAGGAAGAGTGGCCTTACCAGAAACCAGCCCAGCTGGCACCTTGATCTTGGACTTCTAGCCACCAGAACAGTGAGAAAATAAACATCTGTTGTTGAAGTGCCCAGTCTGTAGTGTTCTGTTATGGAAGCCCCTGAGCCCACTAAGACACCCCCTGCCCTTTTTCCTAAGTAATGCAAACCCTTCAATCTCAATTTAAATGTCATTTGAATGTCACTTCAGGAAATGAGCTCCTTAGACCAGGTTGGGTGCTTGTGTTACATGCTATCATAGCATCCTGCATGTACTTCAAGTTTGAAACTATCACATTTTTTTTTTACATCCACTTATTTAATTCTCTGTCTCCTGCTACACTGAAAACTCCATGAAGTGCAAGGCCATCTCTGTCTTCCACACAGAGCATCCTATGTAGTTTATACCAAGCGTTTACTAAACCAACTGTCCATCTTAAAACATATTGTTTATAGAAAAGGGCTGTGAAAACAACCCAGATGACTCTCCACCATACTTGAATTATTTTGATTAAAAAAATCTGATGGTAATCCTAATGTGTGGCATTGACACCCTAGAGAAAAATGTTTGTCTCTTGCCTGATTTCTTTTAGTGCTGGCCTCTAGACTAACAGGTAATTAACATGTGGCATTGAAAATGTACCACTGAAGCAGAAGTCCAGAATCTTCTGAAACTTGCTATAAAATACGTAAGGGATAGATCTGAGCTTTTTTCTCAGCCCTGTTCAAAGAGAAAGATAATATAATTTCAACACTTGACAAAAAGATTGCTGAGCAATCAACTCTTTTTAGTTTTTAAATAAAAATGATCTTAAAATTTAAAAGAACAATTAAGAGAAAACAAAGACAAGGTGGAAAAGACAAAAAGAACACTTAGTCTTATCTAACTTCTTCACTGTAAAAGAAGGGATAACGGCTACCCACAGGGTTAATATGAGGATTAAATTAGATAATATGTGGAGAGTGCTGGGCCTGACCTTTTTTCAGGCACTTAACAAAAAGCAATTGTTACTGTTTCCATAGTAATAGTTACTAATAGTAATAGTGCTAAATAAATTCCATATGTACCAATACACGGAACATTAAGATGATTGTAAACATGACCATTGAACTACACATAACACTCATTGTTGGGATTGGGGAGAATAAGAATTTGAAAAAAAAAAACAAGGACTATTATACTGGTGATCTGCGAAACACAGGTAAATTTGAAATCAATCCTAAACAGAAATTTTAGCATAGATTATTAAAGAAGTGGCCAAGAATACTTGATAGAGAAGTACTTAGGAGGGTCTAGCATGGGTCGCCCTTAGAATAGCCCTGCTTGATTTCCCTTTCTGAGATGACTCCAGATCAGGAGTGAGAGACCTTCAGCCTGCTGTTTTTTCAGTTTTATCAGAACAGGCTAGTTCATCTATGAGTTGTCTATGGCTGAGTTTGCACTACAAAGCAGAGTGGAGTAGCTATATGACCCATAAAGCCAAAAATATTTACCACAGGACCATTACAGAAAAAGTTTGCCAGTGCCTTCTCTAGGTGACAGAAAAATGCCACAGGATGGTTTTCAATCCACCAGGAATGATCTCAAAACCAGTACCTCCTCACTGGTTCCTGACTCTGACCTTGTGATTCCATCTGGTTTGGTTCAGTTGACTGGGCCAAGCATCGTGCTGGGCCTGGAACAGAAAGACAAATAAGAGCATCGCAGGGTGCTAACACCTGCAGTGAAGATGTGCCCAACAGGGGCAAGTCCAGCCCCAGCTGAGAAGGTGAAGAGGAGGATACCGAGTCAGGTAATGAGGAGCACACACAAAGACACTATGGTGTCAGTGAAAGTGTGTGTGTGAAACTGCAAGCTAGACAGGACAAGGGCGGTGTCAGATGTCCCTCCATTCAGTCACATGTCCCTGCCCACCTACACAGCCACTCTCAGAAGTTTGAGAAATCTTTGGAATATTTTAACAATCAGTCTTCCCTTTCTTCTGGGAAATTTCCATCAGCTTAGAAACAAGCCATAATATCTCCCATGCAAAACACACATTCCCTTACCCCATGTCCTACTCCAGTAGGCAGTTCTGCTCCACTGTGCAACAGAATTCCTCACAAGAGGAGTACAAATGCACCACAACTTCCTCTCCTCTCGTTCTCTCTTGAATCCCAAACATGTCAACCCCACCATCATCACCCTAACTAAATATGCTTATCAAGATCACCGAAGACCTCTGTGTTGCCAAATGCAATAGTCAATTCTCAGGCCTAATCTCTGGTCCTAGGAGCAGGATTTGCCATAGTTGCTCACTGCCTCCATGTTCGCTTGGCTGCCAGCATACCAAGCTCCTCTTGCTTTTCTTTCTACCTTACAGGCTGCTACTTCTCAGACTTCTTCACTAATTCCTCTTCTCCCTTTTGTCTGAAAGCTGGCCTGCCTCGGGGCTTAGTTCTTGCCTTCTTCCATCTCTGTCTACAGTTCTTCCCTTAAAGACCTCATCCAAGGCTGGGCACAGTGGCTCACGCCTGTAATCCTAGCACTTTGGGAAGCTTTAGCCAGTACACATGTGAAACAATGTAAGTTGTCCTTGGGAAAATTAAATTAAAACCACAAATATGGCAGGACATACATCAGAATGGGTAAAATTAGTAAGACAATACCAGTAGTGGCAAGGATATGAAGCAAATGAGACTTCCATATATCACTGTTGGTAGAGTACATTGGTATAAGCACCTTGGGAAACGGTTTGGTAGTGCCTGCTAAAGCAAAACATATTTATACCCTGCAACTCAGCAGTTCAACTCCTAGGTAAATACCAAAGAGAAGCAAGCACATTTGTCTACCCAAATGTTCATCTGTAGTAGAAGAGAGTGCCATGCCAGGTTCAGGCTGAGGGGACAAAAAAATGAACTGCTGTAGAGCATGAATTACTCAAAGGGGAGGGAAAGGAGAAAAGTGCACGAGGGGTTTCCATTACACCTGCCACATGCTCATTCTAACTGGGTGTTGGGACCACAGATTTTCATTTTAATTCTTTTTTTTAAACTGTATGTGTAAAGGTGTGTAGTTGTTTTAAATATCCTGAGTACTGGCAAAACTTTGGCAAAGAATTACTGCTATTTTTATAAAAGAGATAATAATGTACAAAGACACTTATCTGTGTGTGTGTGTGTGTGTGTGTGTTTATCAATACATATTTCTGGAAGGGTATCAGAAAAACTGGCAATAGGAATTGCTTAGAAGGAGGGAAACTATGGAACCCTGGACTGGAACAAGAGTGAAAAGGAATCTTTCTTTCTATTGTACACCTTTGGTACTATTTGAATTTTTTAACCAAATATTTTCCCCTCCAAAAATCCCTCTTAAAATCCCAGAAAAATATTCACAAGTGTGCATGTGAAAATAGAATAGTCATAAGCTTAGAAGCATTGTAATTGAACTTGATACTTAATTGACTGTGTATGTATGTGTGTAGGTTATATGATACATATATATATTATAAAATATATAATGCAATATATAAAATCTGGAGCAAATATGTCAAATATAATTGAGAGCAGGAAAGCTGGTAGCTCAGAGAAGGAAAAAAATAGAGATGAAAGTAACCCTATTAGAACAAGACAGGAAAGAACTTAGTCACCCCCTCAAAATTGTTTCCATACTAACCACTCTTCTTGAGCCATGGCCCATTTTTACACAGCAGCGACATCCATCAATATACCTCACTTAGTGGATTTATATTAAGAAAGTCTGACTCTCCTGACAGATACTGAGCTCCATGAAAGCCAATAGATGGTTTTTGCTCAGCACAGTATCCCCAGACCCAGAGCAGGGGCTAACACATAAGAGATGCTGCAGGAAGAGGTTAAGAGCACACGTGCTCTTATTTTACCTCTTTGGACCTCAGTTTCCTTGTGCCTAAAAAAACATAGCAGCACCTACTTGTGGGGTTGTTATCAGAGTTAGTGCATGGAAAGCACCACGCACGGTGCCTGACACTCAGGGTAGCTTCATAATGCCAGGTGCTGGTGATGAGAACAGACTGAATGACCGTCATCAAGGAGAGCCAGGACACCCCTGAAAAGCAGCAGTATTCTCTTGGGTTGGAAATGTAAGATGGGCCTTGGCCTCTTGCTGGGAAATAACAAGCTTTCAATAATTCCCTGGGTTGTATAATTTCAAGCTGTTCACTGGAGCATTATAGGAGGCAGCAGGGAACTGGAACCCAGCAAGGGAACTGGGACACCATAAGGAAGATGTCCAGCATGGAGAACTGCGCAGAAGTTAGAAGTGATGGATTTGATTACACACATGGTAACTGGACAGACATGTAAAACACAGTGCAGAGAGAAAAGTGGAGAAACACAGATCTGCAGAACGAAGTTCTTTCTATCAATTAAAATTACAGGCATACAAACTGATGAGATTCTTAAAAACACATACAAACCGAAAGAATATTCACTCAATACATGAGAGTGATTTCCAATGGAGGGAGAGGAAATGAGGGTGATGAATAGAGATAAGAGGGAATTTAAAAAAGAGAGGGATGTTATGTGCCCCATGATGGTAAGTGTGATGAACTGACAAGCATAACTGATAACCTGATGTACCAAAATTCTGGAGTAAAAAAAGTCTCCTGTGACAAGATGAAATGAACAAGAATAGCCTCAAGAGGGTGCCCACTGGTAAGAGTGGTGAGATACTAGCAAGCTGCTTACAGCAGCCTAAAGTCAATGCAAATAAGCTGTATTTCTATAAACAAACTTGAGGTTTGAAGACACTAAAAAGGGGCTGTTAATATGAAATATGTTAATAGAGTTATGCAAATAAAATTGAATATTGCTTTATAAACAATGGAATGTGTGTATCTCAAACAGGACTGCAAAAGTATGCATTGAAAAAATATGGACAGTACTTGTTAATGATTATAAATTGCTACTATGCTAGCTAGTCTTCAATTCTTTCAGATCCTTTGTTTATAGAAACTGATTATAAGGGGGAAAGATAATGTCAGCTGGGCTCAGTGGCTCATACCTGCAATCCTAGCACTCTGGGAGGCCCAGAAGGGAGGATTGCTTGAGGCCAGGAGTTCAAGATCAGCCTGAGCAAGAGCGAGACCCTGTTTCTACTAAAAATAGAAAAATTAGCCAGGTGTGGTAGAGCAGACCTGTAGTCCCAGCTATTCAGGAGGCTGAGGCAAGAGGACAGTGTGAGCCCAGGAGTCTAAGGTTGCAATGAGCTATGATGACATCACTGCACTCTACCGAAGGGCGGCAGAGTGAGGCTCTGTCTCAAAAAAAAAAAGAAAGATCATAAGATATATAAACATAGAAAGAGGCAGTGAATAAAGGGAATCTTTTTCATGGAAACTGGTATGATTATAGGTTAAATCATATGTGCAGTATTAAGATTTTACAAGGTAATAAAAAGAAAAGAAATGCATGTCTATAAAACGTCCATGTCCTCAAGCTCCCTGTGGAGTGAACCAGTTAGGATTGACAAATCTGATCTCCAGCCTTTCTTCTGCCCACTCACAAAATGGCAGGATTTTAAAATGCAAGCTCTAATGAAAATTTCATACTGAAAGATTACAAAGCAAGTTGCAAATGTGGAAACTGCTTATGTGAGATGATTAAACTGTTGTTCTACATTATTCAAATTGTATTTAGTGCATCCAAGGTTGGTATTAACCAAACACACATAGCTTCTCTCTCGTTGAGCTCAACTCCAGAAATTTATTTAGGGACAATCGAAACATAGGAGTATGACGTTAACTGAATACGAGGGATTAATCAACTGCAGCGTTAGCCAAAGTCAGCTTGTCTTTGAGTGCAGTTGAAAAAGTCAAATCTGCTGGTAGTCTGGAGATCTGAGGTGGACAGCCTGGGATCTGGTCCCAGGTGCTGGGTAGGCTGACTCCTGACAGTCTGCAGGGCTGTCCCTAGCTTTAGACTTGGCCCTTTTCAATGACATTTATTCTCAGTCCTGATATAATTTAGTACTATCTTACTCCACCACCTCTCAAATGGAGAGAGTGGGATGAAATGGGACTGAAATCTGCTGGAAAAGTGGAAGGCTAAGAGCAATGATCAAATGGAATTTCAGAGCTTGTGGTTGTGCATATGTCGGTTGTTGACCATGGTCAGGGCACCTCTGCACATAACAGAATCACTGAGGAAATAAAGGCCTGCGTCTGTGTGTTCAAGTATGTACATTCATATTACTGTAACTGCATAAAACAAATGGCTTAAAATCAGCAAAAACTGCTTCTTTGAATCTAGGTTGTTAAGTATCCAGTTTTGAACCTAATAGTTATATAGTTTTAGATTCCTGGCTAGTAAAGTGAAAATTTAGAAATCAATCATATAAATGTTCTTTATTTAAATATTATGATTTCAGATTTTACCTTCATTCTCAATTGATACATAATCAGTATTTTGAAGCCCTTCAGTTTTTAGTTTCTCTTTTAAGTTTTTAACAACCTATAAATACTTACTTCAGAAGATATTGATTAAAATGATACCAATCCTTTTTTTAAATGAGAAATCTTTTGGTAATGTGAATTTTACCTTCTATAAACTTTTTGGAAGAGGCTTAGGTAAAATAGTGTCCAATAAAGCACATGGGCTTAAATACTTGTGTACCACATGTTAAACAATTCATGGTGGTAATTACCATGTATTAATTTGTATATTTATGTATTACAAGTTGAGAATCCCTTATCCAAAATGCTTGGAACTGAAGTGTTTTGAATTTTGGAATATTTACATTATACTTGTTGGGTTGAGCATCCCAAATCCAAAAATCCAAAATGCTTCGATGTGCATTTGATCATCATGTCAGAGCTCAAAAAGTTTCAGATTTTGAATTTTGGGTTTTTTTTTTTTTTTTTTTTTTTGGAGACAGGATCTTGCTCTGTCACCCAAGTTGGCATGCAGAGGCGTGATCATAGCTTACTACAACCTCGAAGCCCTGGGCTTAAGCGATCCTCCCACCTCAGCCTTCTGGGTAGCTGGTACTACAGGTGTGCACCACTGCGCTTGGCTTTTTTTTCCCTTACAGATAGGGTCTTGCTATGTTGCCCAGCCAGTCTCAAACTCATGGCCTCAAGAGATCCTCCCACCTTGACCTCCCAAGTAGCTGGGATTACAGACACGAGCCACTGTGTCCAGTGGATTTTCAGATTTGTTATGTTATGTTTGTTACGTATGTTATGTTTAGCATTATGTTTACTAATGGAAATCTTACAAAATTTGTTTTTCAAATATTCACCCCATTAGCCTAGTAATTTTAATTGGCAATCCCTACTCACTGGTTATACATTAATAGTTAATTAAACATGTTCCAATAATATACTCTTCTGCTAATTATAATCCTAAATCTAAAAGGATTTTAGTAATGGATTTAATTATTAATCTTATTAAGAACTACACAAAAACTGGTACAATAGGTATGTATCTATGAAAATAATTTAAAATGAAGGGTCAGTTAATTATAAAACATGTAAAGAGGCAGAGTATCCTTTGCAAATACAATGAAACTCATTAAGTTGGTGGCAGGGCCACTCCCTAATGACATGGCAGCTACTGAACCTTACTGAGTGTGAGAAGCAATAATTAATATTACAGTGTCATATCGTGGCCCATGAAAGTGAATTCAACACCCTGTCTTTAGGATTAAGTCCAGCTTTCAAAGATATAAATATTTCCACCTTGGTGCCAGCTTGTAATCCCTAGAGAAAACAAAGCACTAGAAACTAGTAGACATATATTTGATTCCTTAACAAGGCTCGGGATGGCAATTCTCTTGAAAGTGGTTAAGAAATCTCTGCAAAGTTCGTTAAACTCAGAGTTTCTGATCCTGGCTCCACATATTTAGACTATTTGGGTCTGGGCTGACACAAATGTGTCTACTGTAGAATACTCGATGTTCTATATGCACAAGTGAGTACCATACCAGGAAATAGAGACTGGACACAGGTGATCAACTAGGTAGTTATATCATTAATAAATTACCCCAACATATATTTGTTCTTCAAAGAAATCAAAATCCCTTTTGGATATAACACCCAGTTAATCTAACCATGAAAAGGCCGTGAAAGAAAAACATGGAAGTCAGTGAGAAGAAAGACAAGACCCAAAAAAATCAGAAAACTGACACACAGGTGAGCTTGTAATTATCCTGTGAAGACAGTGACAGGGCAGAGCCACCATAAAACCAAGTAAATAAAAAGACAAGCAAAAGCTAATCATCTCTGAATGAAAGCATCCCAGTGGACAGGCAGCTACTGGCACCAGTCTTCCAGCCAGTCCCACACATATCAAATGTAGCCTGAAAGCTAATGCAGGATAATTGCCAACATGAATTGTATAATGTCTGTGGGCTACAGAATTATTTAAATCCATACACTTTATTGGATGTTATTTGTATCATGTTCATTTCTGAATAATAAGTGCTTATATTTTTGCCTGTAACGTTAATTAGAAAATGATACTAGATATAAATTTATGGACCGAATGTAAATAATGTGGACTCACGAAATGGCCTTCATTTCTTACGCCACAACTTGGGAAGTAGATTTTTAAAAAATTATTGATTTTGAGGTCCAAAGCATAATCAAATATGTAAGTTGACAGAGTGTAGTGAAAGAGAACCACTTCGCAGGGCTTTTAAGCTAAGGTCTTTGAATTGGGGTGCATCCAGATCTATTCAATCAGAACCTTTGAGGATTAGGTTCTATATGTGTATGTTAAGTAATACCTGGGTGATTCAAATGGAAAACATTGAGGACCCCCTAACAGAGAGGATTATTGTATAACTACAGGGTAGACTACAAAATCAGATTTAAGACCTTGTGTAACTCTAGATTATAGGATTTTGGTAGTCTAAAGATTTACTAAATCACTGAATTAGATATACAAATGCTCCTCGACTTATGATGGGGCTATGTCTTGATAAACTCATCATAAGTTGAAAATATCATTAAGTCAAAAATGCTTTTAATACACCAAACCTTCCAAACATCATAGTTTAGCCTAGCCTACCTTAAATGTGCTCAGAATAATTACATTAGCCTACAGTTAGGCAAAATCATCTAAAACAAAGTTTATTTTATAATGACGTGTTGATTATCTCATGTAATTTATTGAAGACAGTACTAAAAGTGAAAAACAGAACAGTATAGGTACTAGAAGTATGGTTGGTACTGAATTTGTATCACTTTCACACCACTAAAAAGTCCAAATCATAAGTAGAACCACTGTAATTAAGTCAGGGACTGTCTGTATTTGGAAACTAGATCAATCTTTCATGAAAATCAATACAAAAATCCTTAACAAAATATTAGCAAACTGAATGCAGCAAGATACAAAATGGATTATTCATCACGATCAAGTAGGATTTAGCCGAGGAATGTAAGGTTGATTTAACATCCACAAATGAATTAATATAATTCATTAATTAATAATGGAAGAAAAGGACAAAAACCACATAATCATGTCAAGAGATTAAGAAAAAGCAATCAACACAGTCCAACATCCATTCATCTCAACAAACTAGGAATAGAAGAATCAGATCTTAGACTGGGAAAGAACCTCAGAGTAACTAGAAGGTAGTGCTTTGAGATTAGTGCTAATGTCCCAACCTAATTTAAAAATTGCTTCTTCCCATCATAAAGTTAAAAAGTAATATTAAAAGATTCAATAATATTTAAATGCCAAAAACCTTAAGGAAATAGGTAAGTTTTAAAGAATTGGGACAATTTAAAAAGTCATTGTGAAATGCAATTCATGAAATTTGTTGACCCTTAGTACTTGGTAGTCTTTCAAAAGGCATCAAAGGATGCCAAGAAAACACTTAGGTATTTATTTATCCAGTGGCCCTATATATTTCTCTACTTTTTGCATTCACACAACCTAGTAGAAAACCTGGTAACCACACCATCACTTAGTAGAGAACAGAATGGCTAGATTATAGCAAAAGAGCACAATCTCACTCGCTTTATTACTAAAGATCTCCATATGCTCCAGCCCCCTCATCTGCTACACACATTTAATCTCCTCCCATTAATTATCCCTCAATATCCTCCACTATCCGTAAGGCCACAGGTGCCTAGCACATACAGGAGATAAGTGACAGGAACTTTATATAACACACTCACCACTCAAATGGCCTTGGCCCCCTTCGGGCACACCGAAGTCTATTCCTTTGTTTGCAAGGGCACTCAACCCAGAAACTGCCCACCAGGAGATCTTCAGACCATATTGTTTAGACCTGACATCCCAGTTCTCCAAGTTCCTTCCCTAACTCATCTTGTGAACTTTCTTTTCAGCATTTTTCTACATTGGAAGAGGATCCTTTGCTCCCACCCACTCCTTGCCAAGTAATCTCAAACGTCAGGAAAATGAAAAGTACCACCTCTCCCTCCCCAAAACGTCAAAGCCATTACCACTTCTGCCTCAGAGAAGTTCTGCCACGATGGGAGGTGTTACACTTGTCAACTTAGAAAATAACGATTAGTCTTGATCGGGGGAAGGCAAACAACATTGTTCTTTTTTCATGCATTTATCATTTACGTACTGTCTACAGCTGCTTTAGTACTATAATGGCAGAGCTGTGTAATTGTGACAGTGCCTATATGGCCCACAAAGCCTAACATACTTACTATCTAGCCCTTTACAGAAAATGTTTGCTACTCCTAGTCTTGACAAGCAGGAGAAAGAAGTCATTAATGATGCTATCGGGGGGCTATTTCAAGCTACTACTAGAAGTTTCAAACAAGAACAATAACATGTACACCAAAGTATCCCAAAATAGGGAGTCAGTTTGCACCTCGGTTCCAATGAATGTAGGACGAATATATAGACTAGCAGATGTCGAATAGGGGACCCATTCTTGGTCCAATTTCACAAGCTGTTGAATACACTCTAAAAGCTCTTCCTTGTCAAATACCTGAAAGAATAAAAAAACATAATAAATGATGGAATTTTCTCCCAATGTAGCAATAAGAAGTGATTCTTATTGAAGCTTTTAGACTGTTAAAAAAGTAATAAGTAATAAATTGGGTGAAGTTATTGGTAGCAAATAACAAAGGATTGTAGCCAGCATATATTAAGATGTCCGAAAAATCAATAAAAAAGAGACAAATAACCCAAGAAGAAAATGGGCAAAAGCAAAGAGCAGTTTATTTCTGAGGAGAAAAAGTTTTTCTTATACTAGATGAGTAATAATTTGTAAAAATAATTTAAATGGTTTCTCTTCACTTGCAAGGCAGAGAAACATACTTTAAGAAACGTGATGGGTTACATTTCTGAAGGTACAAATAAGTCAGAAAACAAGCATCTAAATAGAGCTCATTGCACCAGATGTGTCTATTTAAATACTAACCCGTAACAGCAATCACAGTGTAGTAATGTTATAGAAACTGGGCCTGTCAATCATGTAGATGAACCCTGTATCATCCGCTTGGATCTCCGGCACTGCCATCCAGGAGAGAATTCAGTGAACAGAGAAGCCGACTAGGAATCAAAAAACCTGGACCTAATTTCTCACCCTCTCCCACCGGGTATGACTTTGGGCAAGTCATTTAATCTCTCTGGACTGAAGCTTTCATCTCTGTACAAAGGCACTACTACATTGTGCAATAAATACCTTCTTGACAATGGCTTACTGCTATGATTAAACAGATAAGGAATGTGAAACCACATAACACAATCTGTAGCAGAGTTGATGTCTAATAAATATTACTTCTCTTTCCTTCTGGCCCCCTGTTAAAGTTTTTCCCAGTGATTTATCTGTAATGGGTGTAAGAGTGAAACTAAAATCTAGTCCAAAGAATTTACCTTAATTTCCTTTCTGCTACTACATTATGGCCTCTAAAGGAGGTGGGTGAAGCCTGGGTTACAAAAATAGAGGAAGAAGAACATGGGTAAAAAAGAGTAGTTACTTGGATTTAGCTGTCCCCAGGCTTATTCAATGCACAGCTAAGGCTAAGTTCCTGAAAGTTAGATGTAGAGGATATATAAAAGAAGGCAAAGACTTCTTTCAGTTCAGAAAGGCAACCTACCTAGTCATGTCTCATGGGATAGAAGTGATCTAAGTCACCTCCGGCCTAGATGTGAACCACAGGGTCTAATTCTAACCCACTTTATGATGAATTCTGCTCCATAACAAACAACGTAATAGCCAGGATCCAATGGCTATGGAAACCTTTTTGCTATCTTTTTTATTTCAAAATAAAACTTGGGATAAAAAATATCAAAATAATTCAATCACTATATACTTGCTAGTATCTAAAGTAGGCAAAATATTCCCAAAATATGTGCTGCACATATTTTTCATTTTCAACATTATAGTTTCATGTGGCCATTAAATTTTATTGTAGTTGGAGATACATTTTTTGTCCTTATCCTTTAGTCCCTCACATACACATTAATCCCCCCTATCCTAGACATTCATTAAAAAAAAGGAACCTTGTGGATTTGCCAATTGGTATTGGTTATTTCCTTGTATTTTTACCTTACTAATTAAGGTAGATCAGAAAAAACTTCGATGTTCACATGATTTGTATTGAATATTGATCTAATTATTCAGAAGGATTTGTTTGGTGGTAAACAGAGTGACCCATCACATTAAAAGAAACTCCTAAATTTACATACCGGCAAAGTGGCCCTCACAGCAGATCGACGCATTCTATCCATGTTGAGGTTTGGCCGAAACAGTCGAATTTTATTATCTACCCCTCGAAATGCCTTCAATCCTTCAAATAACTGAGGATAAAAGAGAAATACATCTTAAAGGGTAAGTAAATGAAAACATGCCCTGTGTTCAAGAGACTGACTTTCCTATGGGTGCTCATCTCTTTTATCGTGTATAGCTGTTGATACTGACATCACTTGAGATCATTAAATCTAGAAAGGCCAACAGTGGACAGGGCTGGTTACAGCAACTGGAGGGGAAAAAAGTCCTTTTATTACCAGGATTGGGTGGGAATTCAGAGTTAATCTTTGGTTAGCAGGAGCCACATTGATAAATAACATTGAGATGTTATCTAAAGGAGGTGGAAAGAACATCTTCAGTCATGCAACATGGGCTACCTGCCAAGGCAAAGGAGATGGAAACCAAAGGCCCCATGGCACCCTGATCCCCAAAGAGTACCCCGTGTATCCCTTCATTTAATCTGGCTCATTCAAATGTTGGATAATGAATAGTCTAGATGTGACCAGAGCTGGTTCAGTCCCCCGTATCATAGAAACCAGGCAGCTCAAGACTACACGTTAGAGCATGTCGGTCCCCTCAAATCAAAGGGCTGCCCCAGACAAACCACTGAGTAGAGTTTGAAAGGATCTGAAGTCAGTACATACTGATAAAGGGAAAACAGAAAAATCAATAATTTTAGTGGGAAATTTTAACACAGGTTCTCTAAGTAATTGATAGAACAAACAGGCAAAAAGCTCAGTAAAGATAAGTAAGATTTGTACAACAGGAATAACAAACTTACCTAATTGGCATACAGAGCCCAGCTGCAGAATTCACATGTTCCCCAGCCATAAGATAAGCCAGAAAACAATACTAAAAATATAACTAGAAAATATCCACATTTTGGAGATAATGCATTACTACATAAACAATGGATCAAAGATGAAAAAGAATGGAAATTAGATAGGTTGGACTGAACGATAATGAAAAGTAGGGACTTTAAAGATTTATAGCCTAAAAGCTTACATGAGAAAAAAAGAAACATAAATCATGTAATACAATTAAAAAGTACAAAATCAGGTGTGACATTAAGTGCAAATATATTATTAATTTATTAAATAAAACAGGACTAAAGCTTCAGTTAAAAGATAAGGTTGTCAGATTGGACTCAGCTGACAACATCTGCAACAAAAAGATATAGAAAAAGATATATCACATTAAATACTTTCCAAACAAAATTAAGCTGGTGAGGTAATATTACTAAATATAACAAAATAGACTTTAAGCCAAGAACCATTACTGAAGATAAAAAAGGTACTTCATACAGTTCAATTTACTTCACAATTTTAAAATTGCACACACTTAGAATGGCAATTATGAAGAAGACAAAAGATATGTATTGGCGAGGATGTGGAGAAAAAGGAACCCTTGTACGCTGCAGATGGGAATGTAAACTAAGCCTTCACAGAAAACTTTTTGGGGTTCCTCAACAAACTAAAAATAGAACTACCATATGATCTAGCAATCCCACTTCTGAGTGTCTCTCTCTCTCTCCAAGGAATTGAAATCAGCATGTCTAAGAGATATCTGCACTCCATGTTTACTGCAGCATAATTCCAAGATATGGAAGCACCCTAAGTGTCTATCAACAGATGAATAAAGAAAATGTAGGATATATACATAATACAAAATAATACAAAAATAATAGAATATTTTTCAGCCTTAAAAAAGAAGGAAATCCTGTCATTTGCAACAACATGTAAGAACCTGGTGGATGTTACACTAAGTGAAACAAGCCAGGCACAGAAAGACAAAATATTGAATGATCTCACTCGTATGTGGAATCTAAAAAAGTTGGCCGGGCGAGGTGGCTCACGCCTGTAATCCTAGCACTTTAGGGGGCCAAGGCAGAAGGTTCACTTGAGCTCAGCAGTTCGAGACAAGCCTGAGCAAGGGCGAGACCCCGTCTCTACTAAAAATAAAAAAATAAAGAAAGAAAAAAGAAAGAAAAAGGTCAAACTCATAGAAGTAGAGAGTACAATGGTGGTTACCAGAGACGGGGTGAGGGAATCAGGAGATGTCCATCAAAGGGTGCAAAGTTTCAATTAGACAAGAGGAATAAGTTTTTGAGACCTATGGCACAGCATGGTGACTACAGTTAACAATAATGTAATGTGTATTTCAAAACTGGTTAGAGAGTATATTTCAAATGATCTCATCACAAAAAAATTAAAAGTATATGAGGTGACGGATATGTTAATTATCTTGATTTAATCATTCTACAATGAATACACGTAGCAAAACACCACACTGTGCCCAATAGATATATATATAACTATTTGTCAATAAAAAATTTTTAGCCGACCAGGTATGGTGGCTCACGCCTGTAATCCTAGCACTCTGGGAGGCCGAGACCAGCCTGAGCAAGAGTGAGCTCCTGTGTCTACTAAAAATAGAAAAAATTAGTCAGTTGTGGTGGTGCACACCTGTAGTCCCACCTACTTGGGAGGCTGAGGCAGAAGGATCACTTGAGCCCAGGAGTTAGAGGTTGCTGTGAGCTAGGCTGACACCACGGCACTCTAGCCCAGGCAACAGAGCAAGACTCTGTCTCAAAAAAAAAAAAAAAAAAAATTAAAATTAAATAAAAATTGTATGCATTTAATGACATAGTTTCAAATATATGTAAAGATTATGATAATCTCATTGAGTAATAGAGAGAAAAAAGGATAACACAACATTACTAAGCTGGATTTATCCTAGGAATGGAGGTTGGTTTAACATTAAGAAATCAATTAATGTGATTCATTATATTAACAGCTTATGTGAAAAACTTTACGATCATCTCATTAGGCATAGTAAATGCATCTGATAAAACTGAATATTCATTCATGTTTTTTAAAAAAGTTTCCTAGATAACCAAGAAAAAAAAAAGAACTTGCTTAAGTGACAAAAGATAACTACAATAAGCTTGCATCAAACATTTAACTTAATAGTAAAATGTAAAAGCTTTCCTTCTCAAATTGGGGACATCACAAATTGCCTGCTGCAACTACTTTCACTAAATATTATACAACCAGTATAAGACAAGAATAATAAAATAATAATAAAATAATAATAAAAACATATAAAGTTTGGAGAAGAAAAAACAAAACTGCCATAGGTCATAAAACATAGATTATATGATAAAATATATAGTAGAGCAATCTGACAGGTAATCTTTTGATATTCTTTGTGTAGGCAAGGTGACCAGATGCAAAATTATATTCCTAAGTAATAACAACAGTTAGAAAATAAAAACACTATTTATAATAGAATCAAAAGATAGAATACTTAGGTGGGGAAAAAAAATCTAACAAGAAAAGTGAAAGACCAATAAGGAAAAGATAAAACTTTACCAGGTTATTAAAAACTGATCTTAATGAACTGAATGTGGAAAACAATGTCATGTTCATGGATTAAAAGCCTTAACATTATAAAGATGTTGACTTTTCCCAAATTGATTTATATATTCAATGTAATCCCAACGGAAAATCACATTAGGGCATTTTATTTTCTTTCTACAAACTGAATGACGTAACTTCATTGACTTAATAAACTGGATCTAAAAGTAATATGGGAAAAAAATGACCGAGAACATCCAAGGCGCTCTTAAGAACAAAATAGAAGAACTTGTCTGAGCAGACACCAAGACTCAATGATTGAGAGATTAGGACAATGTGGCATTTGTGCACATAGACGAGTAAGACAATGGAACAAAAGTGGAGATCCAGAAGCAGACTCGTGTGTGCATGACAGAGGTGGCACGATATATCAGAAGGGAAGAACTGTCTTTTTAAATGGTCCTGGGGGACAAATAGGGAGCAAGATGACCTAATAGAAACCTCCAGTGATCATCCCTCCGCACAAACACTTAATTCAACAATTATCCACGCAAGCAAGCACCTTCAGAAGAACCAAAAATCAGGTGAGCGATCATACTATCTGGTTTTAATGTTATATCAAGGAAAGAGGCACTGAAGAGGACAGAGAAGACAATCTTGCCTTGCCTGCACCAAACTCCCCCATCCCCCAGCAGCGCCCTGCCAGTGCCAGGTGGAGAGAGAATCTGCGTGCTGGGGGAGGAGGCAGAGTGAAGTGATTATGGGACTTTGCATTGGAACTCAGGGTCACCCTGGCACAAGGAAACACAGCACAGGGCAGAATTCTGCCAGTGCGTTTTGATCAGCCTGGCCAGAGGGAAATCCTCCACCCTGAAGGCCCGAGTTCCAGGTAGCCCCACCACTGGCAGATAAAGAGCAGCCTGGGGCCTGGACCAAATTCTTAAGGCAGTTGGGCCAAAAGGGCAGTCCTTGGGCAATTCCTGCTGCTGTGCTGGCTCAGAGCCGTGGAGTTGCGGTGCACATGACTCAGTGAGATACCCGCAGCTGCAACCAAGGCAGTGCCTGGGGCACTCCTCCCCCAACTCCAGGCAGCCCAGCCCAGGGAGAGTCTTCTTCCACTGGAAGAAAGGAAAGGGAAGAGCTCTGGACTGTTTTGCAACTTGGGTACCAGCTCGGCCACAGTAAAATAAAGTACCAAGCAGACTCCTGAAGCCCGAGTCCAGGCCTTAGTTCCTGGGTGGTATTTCTGGACCCAGCCTGGGCCAGAAGGAAACACATTGCCCTGAAAGGAAGGAAGGACTCAGTCCTGGCAGGATTCACCACCTGCTGACTAAAGAGCCCTTGGGCTTTGAACAAACATCAGAAGTAGCCAGGCAACAGTCACCACTGGCTTTGGGTGAAACTGGGCTGGTTTCAGGTGTGACCTCCTGGCCAAAAGGGAGTGCCCACGTCACTCATTCCCCAGCTCCAGCAGCCCAGCACAGAGAGTGAGGAAAGAGGGTAAGAGACTTTGCCTGGTAATCCAGGGAAATCTCTTATATCTTACCCAAGCTCACCAAGGCAGTACCACCAGGAGTCTGCAAGAATCATAGCATTACTGGGCTTGGGAAACCCCCATTGCTGATACAGCTGCAGTAACCAGAGACTTAGACCACAACAATCAATTCCCTTTGAATATCTGGAAAGTCTTCCCAAGAAGGACAGATTCAAACAAGCCTAGACTGTGAAGATTAAAATAAATACCTAACTCTTCAGTGCCCAGACATCAACGACCATGCACAAGCAGCAAGAACATCCAGGAAGACATAACCTCATCAAACAAACTAAATAAGGTACCAGTGACCAATCTCAAAATAATGGAGATAAAGAATTCAAAATAGCGGTCCTGAAGAAGCTCAATGAACTTCAAGACAACACAGAGAGGGAATTCAGAAGCCTATCAGAGAAACTTAACAAAGAGATTTAGATAATAAAATAATCAAGCAGAAATTCAAGAGCTTAAGCATTTAATTGACAAACTGAAAAATGCATCAGAATTGACCAAGAAAAAGAAAGAATTAGTGAGCCTGAAGACAGGCTATTTGAAAATACTCAATCAGAAGAGAAAGAAAAAAGAATAAATAAGAATAAAGCACACCTACAAGACTTAGAAAATAGCTTCAAAAGGGCAAATCTAAGAGTTACTGGCCTTAAAGAGAAGGTAGAGAGACAGACTGGGGTAGAAAATTTATTCAAAGAAATAACAACAGAGAATTTTCCAAAGTTAGAGAAAAAGATCAATATTCAGATACAAAAAGGTCATAGAACACTAAGCAGATTTGACTCAAACAAGACTACCTCAAGATATTTAATAATCAAGCTCCCAGAGATCACGGATAAAGAAAAGGTCCTAAAATAAGTAAGAAAATGGAAAAAAATAACATATAAAGAAGCTCCAATACATCTGGCAGCAGAATTCTCAGTGAAAACCTTACAGGCCAGGAGAGAGTGGCATGACGTACTCAAAATGCTAAAGGAAAAAAACCTTAACCCTAGACTATTATATCCTGCAAAAATATCCTTCAAACATGAAAAAGAAATAAAGGCTTTCCCAGCCAAACAAAAGCTAAGGGATTTTCATCAACACCAGACCTGTCCTACAGGAAACACTAAAAGGAGTTCTTCAATCTGAAAGAAAAGGACATTAATAAACAATAAGAAATCTTCTGAAGGTATGCAACTCACTGGTAACAGTAAGGACACAGATATAGAATACTATGTTGCTTTTAATTGCGGTGTATAAACCACTCATATCTTGAGTAGGAAGACTAAAAGATAAACCTATCAAAAACCACCACAACTTTTTAACAGATATATATAAAGCCATATAAAAAGATATATAGAGAGACAACAAAAAGTTCAAAAGCAGTGTGGCAGGGGGCAAGTTAAAGGGTAGAATTTCTGTTAGATTTCTCTTCGCTTGTTTATGTTTGTTCGTAAGCAGAGTTATCATGTGTCTAAAATAATTGTTTATAAAATGTTTTTTGCAAGCGTCATGGTAACCTCAAATCAAAAAGCCTATAACAGATATACAAAAAATAAAAATCAAGAAATTAACACACACTACCAGAGAAAATCACTTTTAACAAAGGAAGACAGGAAGGATGGAAGAAGAAACAGAGGACCACAAAACAACCAGAAATCAAATAACAACATGGCAGTAGTAAGTCCTTACCTATCAATAACAATATCAAACATGAATGAACTAAACTCTCAATCAAAAGACAAAGAGTGGCTAAAATATGTTGTCTGCAAGAAACACACTTCACCTATAAAAACACAAATATGGCTGGGTGCGGTGACACACACCTGTCATCCTAGTACTCTGAGAGGCTGAGGCAGCAGGATAGCTTGAGCTCAGGAGTTCAAGATCAGACCAGCCTGAGCAAGAGTGAGACCCCATCTTCAAAAAAAAAAGAAGACACAAATAGACTGAAAATAAAAGGATGGGAAAAGATATTTCATGCAAATAGAAATGAAAAAAGAGCAGGAGTAGCTATACTTCTATCATACAAAATAAATTTCAAGACAAAAACTGTAAAAAGAGACAATTACATATCATTATATAATGATAAAAGGGTCAATTCAGCAAGAGGATATAACGATGCTAAATATATATGCACCCAACACTGGAGCACCCAGATACATAAAGCAAATAATGTCAGAGTTAAAGAGAGAAATAGACACCAACACAATAAATGCTGGAGACGTAAATACTCCACTTTCAGCATCCAGACAGAAAATCAACAATGAAACGCTGGACTTAATCTGCACTATACACCAAATGGATCTAATAGATATTTACATAATGTTTCATCCAACAGCTACAGAATTCGTGTTCTCCTCAGCTCATGGATCATTCTCAAGGATAGACCATGTTAAGCTATAAGTGTCCCAAAATTCAAAAAAATTGAAATCATACCAAGTATTTTCTCTGACCTCAATGGAATAAAACTAGAAATAAATAAAAAGAGGAACATTGGAAAATATACAAACACATGGAAATTAAACTACATGCTCTTGAATGACCAGTGGATCAATGAAGAGATTAAGAAGGAAATGTAAAAATTTCTCAAAACAAATGAAAATGAAAACAAAACATATCAAAACCTATGGGATACAGCAAAAGCAGTAATAAGAGGAAAGTTCACAGCACAAAGTTCCTACATCAAAAAAGTAGAAGGAAATTTTCAAAGAAATAACTTAACAATGCATCTCAAAGAATTAGAAAAACAAGAGCAACCCAAACCCAAAATAGTAGAATATGAAATAATAAAAATCAGTAGAGAAATAAATGAAATTGAAACCAAAAACCAAAACTCAACGAAACAAAAAGTTGGTTTTTTGAAAAGATAACAAAGAAAATAGACACACCTTTAACCAGACTAAGAAAAGACAGAAGACTCATGTTAATAAAATCAGAGATGAAAAAAGAGACATTACAAATGATACTGCAGGAATCCAAGGATCATTAGAGACTATTAAATGGTGCTGGGAAAATTGGGTATACGTAAGTGGAAAAAAACAAATTGAACTCCTACTTCATATAAAAATCAACTTCTAGGATTAAAGTCCAAACTGCGAATGACAAAATCAATATAGGATGTCTTCATAATATAGGTATGGGAAAGGAGTCTTTAAACTTGTACAGAGAACTTCACGATCCCTGAATCTTCTTACTACTTATATTCATTTCATTCCCTGTTCACTTGTTCAGTGAATACTGAGTGCCTACTATGTGCCCAGGTTTGTGCCAGGTGCCGTGGGTAAGGTGGTGAGCAAACCAACCATGACTTTGTTCTCAAAGAATTATCTTTCTTTTTAAACCTCCCCCCAAAGAGTTAGGCAGGTATTTTTATTTCAAAGGGTTTTTTCCCCCAAATATTGTGGTTGAAACATCTCTTCCGTTTATGTTTCGGGCTGTTCCACAAGCTTGACTTCTTTTCTAATTCTTTGAGATGCACTGTTAGGTTGTTTCTTTGAAACTTTTCTTCTACTTTTTTGATGTAGGCACTTTGTGCTATGAACTTTCTTCTTATTCCTGCTTAGGACACCACATTATTGGATGCCAACCTGATTTTTAAATTCTATAATAGTTATACTTTAATCCAAAATTAAATTAAATATGAGTAATATCCTTGATCATATTTCTCTTCTGCTCATCAGACCTGTTGATCCCAGAATCCATTTTATTTTTAGATTGCAACTATATGTGGATAATAAATATCTGAAAGGTTATTTTGTTTTTTGAGTTTTTTTTTTTTTTTTGAGATAGGGTCTTGTTCTATTGCTGGGCTAGAGTACGGTGGCATCATCATAGCTCACCTCAAACTCAAGCAATCCTCCTGCCTCAGCCTCCAAAGTAGCTGAGACTACAGGCCATGTGCCACCATGCCCGGCTAATTTTTTCCTACTTGTAGTATCCTAATTACAAAAATCTAAATTGACAAAACTAATCAAACTAGCATTCCAACTCATCTACATAAATTTCTAAAGTTTTCAAAAACCAATAGCCACCAAAATTTTTAACTTTCAAAAATGACATTACTCCTTCCTCATTTACTTCCTATCAGCCAGCAATTCTCAAAATGTGGTCTCTGGAGCAGCAGAATTAACATGACCTGAAAATCTGTTAGAAATCAGACACTCTGGAGGTAGAGCCAAGTGATTCTGATGCACACTAAATTTAAGAACCAGTGCCGTAGGCTTGGCCACATCCCTTCTTTCAAATTTAAAAGTACTTTATTTCACATGCTCTTTATTACACCCTATGACATGGTGAGGGCGATGCAAATAATGAAGAACTCATTCAAGTCGATATAGTTAAGAGACACAGCTGGGAATGGGAACTTAAGCTGCTACATTCAACATTTTATGGATACACATGGGCAGTGAATATGTTTCCAAAATTATTTGAATTTTTAATTTCGAACAAGTTAATTGGACAAGCCTCCTAGTAATTTTAGTGTATACGTTTCGGAGTTGTATAGTAGGAATCCCACGTTGGAACCTTGGCTCTACCCTTAAGGGCTGTGTAATCTTGGACAAGAAACAACTTTTCTGAGCCTGCTTTTATAATAGATGACACTACTGCTGCAACAGCTAACTAGGCTATCACCATACATCAAGCATGGCTCTACAGGCTTATATGAATTACTGTATTTTATACTTATAAGATAGACATTATCATGACCCCAATTTTATAGATAAAGAAATTAAAGCACAAATGATTAAATTTCCCAAGTTACAGAGCTCCCTGTGGAGTAATTGAGACAGAATTTGAGCCCAGGAAGTCTGATTCCAGAACCTGAATGCTTAACCACATCCTTTCCTGCTTAGGATAATTAAATGAGATGATTCATATAAGGAGCATAATACAGGGCACATTGCAGGAATTCAATAAACAAAAGTAGTTACTGTATCATTATATCTATTAATATTTTACTATTACCATCTTTTTGTACCTTACTAGGGAGATGACTATTTCCAGTACCCACAATATTCTGGGAAAGACATCCAGCACATTAAAAAGAAATAAAATAGGAATTAAGGGAATGGAGAGTATATTGTGTATCTGGTTAACTGTGTATGCTGAGGACCAAGAAGAGAATTCTCAAAACATTTTATGCTTGTAATTATTTCAACTCATGCCTGAAGGAGGACATTTAATTACATGTCCCCTAACATACATAACTACACATTATTACTGGTCATAAAAACATGGTGTTAGCATTAAAATCTAATCATAATATTGTACTCAATGACCCCTTCTCAATTATTAGAAGATCTGAGAACAGAGGTGACTTAGCGAAATACCAACAGTACTGGCTTTTTGATTGCTAATTTTCCTACCAATTGTCCTTTCTATTTGCTCCAAATGATTTTTTTTTGACATCACAGAAACTTTAAGATTACCTGAAAAATAAGTTCCTATGATTTATCTCCAATCCAACTGTCTACAGGAAAAATTTTAAAGATTATTTTTGACCTCCCATAGTGAACATGGTAAAGCCCATATTGCCCAAAAGCTACTTTAGCAGGAGAGCCCCTCAGGCACAAAAACTGAAGGACAAGCACGCCACCACCATGAAATTCCACAGACTTACTTCCACTGCATAGTGCAAAGCCGATGAGCCCGGGTGCAATGACAGGTTTTGAAAAGGCTTGATATGAGGTTTCTCCCATCCACGCTCTGAGGACCACTCCACTGTCAACATGTGATCCGTGAACACAGTTCCGAAAACCAGAGCCTTTGGGTCTGGTTTTCCCTTTAAAACGGTGGCTGGTGTGATTATAAGATCTTTAGCCTGGGGAAGAAAAATCAGCATCATTATTAAAGAATAGTAACTAAACAACCATTGGCTAGATGACACAGAGGGGAAAAAGTGAAATCACTTGACTTTTCAATGTTGGCAACACGCAGAGAAATTTAGCCCTATGTGAGCCAAACAAATCATGCCTGCATTCAGCATTTGGCCAACGTGCACTGCCTCATAGATTACCAGAACTAAATTTCAAGTGATATTCAGAAACAAAGACAAAATATCAGGTGAGGTAAAATGATGCAAAAAGGCAAACATCCCTTCTTCACTCTCATGATAGGATTCATGTGGAGCAATTGGGAAAGAAGAAAGCGGTGTCTCCCGTAATAAAAACAGCAACGCTCACAATGATTTGTTAATGTCATTAAGAAATGAACTTCTACTTCACAGTGGCTATGCTCCATCTCCCCCAAAGAATTCTTGGCACAAGTCTTCAAAATCCTCTGGATGCTCTATGGAACAGTGGTCTCCAACCTTTTTGGCACCAGGGACCATTTTCATGGAAGACAAATTTTCTATGACTAAAGGGGGAAGGGGATGGTTTCGGGATGATTCAAGCACATTACATTTATTGTGCACTTTATTTCTATTATTATTACATTGTAATATATAATGAAATAATTATACAACTCATGATAGATTGGGGACCCCTGTGTGGAAGGAATGAATGGAGTGAAGCAAATGTTTTCTTATTTGAAAACAGAGAAATAGTAAAGAATGGACACTAAGATACAAAACCTCTGTTCTGTGTTGAGGAAATAGTGAACAAAGGACCTCTTATTCAAAGAAAGATAAATAAGAGTAATAGGAAACAACTCCCCACATATCCAGTTTGCCCATTACAAATGATCAAATATGGAAG
Organism: Varecia variegata; assembly: GCA_028533085.1. NCBI lineage: Eukaryota > Metazoa > Chordata > Mammalia > Primates > Lemuridae > Varecia > Varecia variegata. Next base: position 66,248,540 of record CM052440.1, on the reverse strand, counting down.
CAACAGATTGCATACAATACAACCGCTCACTTTATAATAGCTGTAGGATGCTGACAAAAAAACACAGAGGAAGGAGCTTTTATTGGCCAGCTGAAAAACCAGGGACCAGTTCAAACGGTTAACAGGTTGTAAGGAATGTTAAACTCTACTTCTTTTAATACACAAAAATACTCATTTTCCCCAAATTAAACACCGAACTTCACTTTATATCATCAGTTCTTCTTTTTTTTTTTTTTTTTTTGTTTAATAAGACAGGGTCTCACTCTATCACCCAGGCTGGAGTAAGGTGGCACAATCACAGTTTACTGTAACCTCAACTCCTGGGCTCAAGCAATACTCCTGTCTCAGCCTCCCAAGTAGCTGGGACTACAGGCACATGGCACCATGACTGGCTAATTATTTTTTATGTTTTACAGAGTCGGGGGTCACTCTATGTTGCCCAGGCTGGTCTTGAACTCCTGGGCTCAAGTGATCCTCCTGCCTCGGCCTCCCATTGTGCTGGGATTATAGGCATAAGCCACTGCACCAGCCCTTATCATTACTTTTTAAATGATGCTATTACTTCTACTGAATTCACTGCCTTAGTCACTTGATATATTATGAATGATAAGCAGTTTATTTTTAGAATAACATTCAGGCTGAAAAACATATTCTAAAGCAGCCAGAAAGCTCACATCACAATGAAGCATAGAGTATTAAGGATAAGATATTATTATGGTAACGTTCATGCTAGTCTAGTAATACTACTTTGTAATGTGTCCGTAAAATGCCAAGTTTCAATAGAAAATTGACTTTCTTCTACCACTGTTTAATCCAAGTAAATACGTTAACTTAAAACCCTCTACTGAGTGCAATAAATGTATTTAAAGGGATACATTCAGCTGGGCACGGTGGCTCACACCTGTAATCCTAACACTCTGGGAGGCCGAGGTGGGAGGATCCACTCAAGGTCAGGAGTTCAAGACCATCCTGAGCAAGAGCGAGACCCCATCTCTACTAAAAATAGAAAGAAATGATCTGGACAGCTAAAAATGTATATAGAAAAAAAAAAAAATTAGCCGGGCATGGTAGCACAGGCCTGTAGTCCCAGCTACTTGGGAGGCTGAGGCAGAAAGATTGCTTAAGCCCAGGAGTTTGAGGTTGCTGTGAGCTTGACACCACGGCACTCTAGCCTGGGCAACAGAGTGAGACTCTGTCTCAAAATAAATAAATAAATACATAAATAAATAAAGGGATACATTCCAGCTACATTGTTGTGATATTTGAATCCCCTTTCTCTCCCATTATCCTCTAGACTAGGTAGGGGTCAGGCAAACTTCACCTGTAGGTGAAGCCAGTTGGCATGTTTTGTAAATAAAAATTTTGGAACATTGTGACACCATTCTTTTACCTTCAATGGTAGTATAGTCCACTGGTTGTGACAGAAACCTGACGGCCCTAAAACCTAAAATATTTATTATCTGGCCCTTTAATAAAGTTTGCCAACCCCTGCCCTAGACTGTTTAGACAAGAACTCTGGCTAGAGTATTTGCAGTTAAATATGAAAAGCTAGCACGGTGCCCGGCACTCAGAACAGTAAAGGGTTTCTTAAATACTGAAAATGTCAGGCTTATTTCAGATACATCCTGTAATGAATGATAGACTCATTTCATAGAAGATGGCCTGGATTTAAAGTGAGTGAAATTCTAACACAAACTTTTTATTACATGAATGGTGTCACAGTATTCTTGCACAATGAGGCACTTGTGATTTCACTTTGGTTAGCTTTTTTCAGTGGATGGGGAGGATGGTGGGCTAAGAAAAATCTGGAACCACATCAATATTGTAAGACAAATTTAATGCAAATTTTCTTGTACTGAGACTACTAGTGAAAGTTTCTTAGTAAAAAGAGGGGGTAGTAAGACACAAAACAAAAACAGAAAGATGAGAGTAGGTGAAAAGAATGACTGTGGCCCAGGATATATAAATTTTAGTGTTCTGAGCCCTCTCTAGAACCACTCACAACAACCCACTGTTCCAGAAAGATTAAAGCAGACATACAGAATAAGGTGATTTTTATGCTCAACTTTAGTGTTCTTGTAATTATAATTTGATAATATCAATAAAATTTCTGAAAATTAAATATAAATGATTAAATCACCAGGTATGAGTTCTGTTTCAGTAAACCACTACACTCTTTTGTAAGACACGTGGTTTCTTAATGATATGAATAGTAACCTTTCTGATTTGTACCTAAGGAATGCTCTATATCCAGTTTTTCAAAGTAAGGCACAATCGAATGGCTTTCAGAATCTCATCAAGAACTCTAATTTCCTGTATTTGAAAAAATTCCTGCAACTCTGAAAACTAAAACAACTGCTCTTAACCTAAGAATAATAAAATAATTAGGTGATACAGTGGAATGAAACTCAAAGTAAACAAAATATTAACTGAAGTTCTGTGACTGGTGGAGTAAATAGAAAATGCAGTACTAAGGGAAAAAAATCAGCATAACAAAAAAAACTGCTTACAAAATTTTTATCAGTGTTCTTTAAAAATCATTTTCTTTTTCTGAATTTCCTTTCCAAAGGTGTATAAAAATAACAGTATTTGTAAAATGATACTGTCTCCTGCATAATTAATCTCTTTCTAATACTCCACATTCTCTGATGTCTCATACCATATGCTTGTGGAAAAATTTGGAATGCCACAATGACTGATTGTGAAATGACAATAAATACTGACGAAAAACAGGGCATGTAAAGAATAACAATTTCCTAATTCAAGGTTTGTGATTGGGTAATCCTTTGCTCTGAAATGAGGAAGCCCATGGCAGGGCAGGGAAGTGCCAAATGGTTGAAAACCTCTGAGGACCAGGTAGTCAGCGTTCAGGCAGCAGCTTTTGCTCCCACCACTCTATAGGACATTTGTCCTTCTCTGCACTGGCCATCCTTTACCGATGCCAAGTCTGCGTTACAACTGCATTAGCAATTCTAAAACTTTGTTCTACGATGGGCTTCTGTGCATTTTTCTTAGCTATTTGGAAAGCCATAGGTGCTATGTTCATTATCTTTTAGATACACTGTTTTTTAAAATTTAATAAAGAAAGAGGCATGATGAGAATTACAGGTTCAGAGTGTCACATACTGTGGCAATATGTGAAGCAGGGGGAACCAGAAGAAACAGATGACTGACCTCTTCCAACAAAGAGGACCCCAGGGTCCACAAAAAGATTCTCTAGGATATGTAATAAGGCATCTCATTACTGGGCCCTGTTGGAAAAAGGATCCGCACTTTAATATGATTGTATCATAAGGTGGGAGGGGAAAGCAATATGAAAACTACCCAAGAGAGACCCAAATGGCAATACAAAATGTTATAAATAGGGTAGATTAATAAACAAGATAGAAAAATGTGTCAAAAACAACCCCAGTTAGAATGGCTATCATTAAAAAGAGAAAATAACAGGTGCTGGTGAGGATGCAGAGAAAAGGGAACTTTTACATGCTGTTGGTGGGAATGTAAATTAGCATCGCCACTATGGAAAAACTGTATGGAGATTTCTCAAAAAACTAGAAATAGAACTATCACATGATCCAGCAATCCAACCACTGGGTATTTGTCCAAGGGAAAAGAAATCAGAATATCAAACATGCACCCCCATGTTTATTGAGCACTATTCATAACTGCAAAGATATGGAATCAACCTAAGTGTTCATCAATGGACAAAGGGACAAAGAAAATGTGGTATATATACATAATGGAATACTATTCAGCCATAAAAAAAAAAGAGAATGAAATCATGTCATTTGCACAACATGGATGGAACTGGTAGTCATTATGTTAAATGAAATAAGCCAGGCACATAAAGACAAGCATCTCATGTTCTCACTTAGATGTGGGAGCTAAAAAAGCTCATCTCACGGAGGTAGGAAGTAGAATGACAGACACCAGAGGCTGGGAAGAGTGTATGGGAGTGGGGGGATAAGGAAAGATTGACTAATGGGTACAAACATACAGTTAGATAGAAGGAATAAGTTCTAATATTCAATAGCAGAATACGATAACTATAGTTAACAACAATGTGTTGTATATTTCAAAGTAGCTAGAGGAGAGGACTTAAAATGTTCTCAACACAAAATGATAAATACCCAAATACCCAGGCTTGATCATTACACAGTTTATGCCTGTAACAATATATTACATGTACCCCAGAAATATGTACAGATATCATGTATCAATTAAAGAATAAAAATCTCAAAAACAAAGATGGTCTATATAAAACCCACCATTTTTCTCCTCCAAATTATCAAATTATTTTACATTTGCCTCCTATGTGTGCTGTGAATACATCCATTGTAACTCATGTTTTGATATGTAAATACATGAGTGTCAATAGACAACCTCCCTTTAACTAAAACCTAAAGTTAGAAATCTAAATCAAAAGAAATCAAAAGAATTTACATTATGAATTAATTTTTTACTTTGCAAAGACTTCAAAGTATAAGGTCTTTCAGGAAAAATTTTATCTATCTATTCCCTTTGAGGAATTTACTTACTGTATATAATGAGTCTTAGAGATTATCAAGTGGGTGTCTCTTTTCTTTCTTTCTCTCTTTCTTTCTTTCTTTCTTTCTTTCTTTCTTTCTTTCTTTCTTTCTTTCTTTTTTTTGAGACAGGGTCTTGATCTGTCACCCAGGCTAGAGTGCAGTGGCGTCATCATAGCTCACTACAATCTCCATCTCCTAGGCTCAAGTGATCCTCTTGTCTCAGCCTCCCAAGTAGCTGGGACAACAGGTGTGCCCTACCATGCCTGGCTAATTGTTCTATTTTTGTAGAGATGGAGCCTTGCTATGTTGCTCAAGCTGGTCTGGAACTCCTGGCCTCCAGGGATCCTCCCAGCTCAGCCTCCCCACAGTGCTAGGATTATAGGCATGAGCCACCACCCCTGGCCGTTCTTACCTCATTCTTTTAAGAACCTATATCTAAATATGTAAGTCTTCAAATGTATTAGAGCTTAATCTTCATGGATTAGCACAATAGATCTGCTATGAGGCTATATAGGATATTATCTTTAAAGGACCAGAAATAATACAGACAAATAAAATTGACAAATTCACTTTAGTAAGGAAATTGCTATAATCTATTATAATTTGGTTTAAAAAAATCTTTGTGAGGAAAGACCTTATCTTGAATTTATCTTTGGATTTCCAATGCCCAGCACAGTCCCTGGCACACTGTAAGAGCTGAGTGCCTACGAAATTGATGAGTCAAGTTTCACTCCCTCTCTGAACTCTGCCAGGATGTGAGATCATCAGAACACTCTGTGCTGTGGATGACAATTGACAGTGACTGAAACAGGCAGAAAAGCACAACTACGTATAAAGAGAAGCAGAAACCTCCATAGTTGGGAGGTGGTGGATAATGATTTACAGAGAAAATAATAATACATCTTACACTTGTATTTTTATGATTTTCAAAGTACTTTTACAAGATTCCTATCTCATTTACTCCTCACTATTCCCCTGTGAAGTATTAGTTTATTTAATATATAAACTCCATAACTCAAACAGAAAAAGAAAAAACATGCAACACTTTTACTATAATGAATTATGAGCTGCTTAAAGGGAAAAATCATAATCAGTTTAACTTTTTCCACAAATGAAAGGTTATTCTTATTATGTAATCAGATAAACGCCTAGGTTAATATTCACGAATTGCCTATTTTCCAAGAAAAAAATTCGGACTCATGAAATAAAATAAGCAATTGACTTACTATGTAATTTTTGATGTGATTAATATCCTATCGCCCCCAAATGGCCTCCCACCCCCATCCCACCCCCACCCCGCGAAAGTGGAATTTAAAATGCATGACAATATATCCCATCTACTGTATAACCTACACAGTGAAAATGTCCCCAAATCCCAACAAGAAATGGATTGACTCAGTTGAAGGTTGCTTCAGACACAACCTCTGACAACCAACTTACCTTGAAAGTCTCCACCACCTCCTTGCATCCTCCTCCTTCGGCACAGCCTGCGGAGCATCCGTTGCTGCAGTCCTGTAAAGAAGAATTAAACCATCATTAAGCAAACGCAGGTGGGTGACTGGGGCCTTGGGTCACCAACATCACGCACCATGACACTCACCATGACGCTCCGGTACCCACGCAAACAGAAAACCAGGATCAGACAACCGAACAGCCCCGCAGGGCACGAGCCTCAGGCGAGCGCGTCCTGAGAGTGCGGGCCCCTCACGTCCCACCCTGCCGAGGTCGCGGCTGTTTCTGTCCTCTGCCGGCTTAGGGAAGGCTGGTTAAATTCCAGGTCAGCCCTACGGAGCCAGGGTTCACCGGCAAGGAACAAGAAGGCAATTGTCTCCCTTCTATCCCAGAAAATAGTCTAGACTAGGGTTTTAAGCCATTTATAGAAAAATCTGCTGGGCGCGCTCAGCCTCGTGGTCTTGTCAATCACTGGCGCACAATAGCAAGCCCGCACGAGGGATGGGGACGGGCGTGAACCATTTTCTCCCCGGGCAGGGTCCTCCGATGCCACACCTTAAGGACAAAACCTCCTGCTATTATTAGGAGGCAATATAACAGATAAAGACACAGGGAACCCGGACCAATTGGGGAAAAGTGCAGACCAAAAAAAACAAAAAACAAAAAAATCCTAATCTGCTAGATAACTACGGGAGGGAAGAAGAAAGGGGTCCACAGAGGCAGAAGACTGCGGTCAAAATGTGTTGCGGAGGCCAAGGCACGCAGGATGTGACTGCGGGTTCCGGCAGCACAGAGATTCCGCTCCCGCCTCCTCCCCCACAGCGGCTTGCGTGGCTCCCCTCACGTCCCCGTGGCGGTCCTCGCCGCGCTCCGGAGCGGCACCCATGGGGGTGTGAGACCTGGCCGGCGGGGACCTCGCCGAGGCGGAGTTCGCAGGCTGGGACTTCAGATCTGCGGCAGGGATGCGGGACGAGCAGACGCCTCGGTAGAGGCGGGACCGGGCGCGAGGCGGCGGCGAAGGAGGATGGTGCAGGAAACGGCAGCAACGCGCCCCGCCCGGCGGCGGGCTCCGGAGCCCCGAGTTCCAGTCCTCCCCCGCGTCCGCAGACGCCCGGGTGCGGCGTACCTGGAGGGCGAGGGCCGCGGTGGCGCGCGGCGGGCTGGCCATGGGCAGGCTGCGGACGCGCGGGGCTGCGGAGGGCGGCGGCGGCACGCGGGGCGCGGCGGGACGCGAAAGCAGGCGGCGCGGCACTGGGTGCCACGACCGGGGGCAGCGCGCCAGGGCCAGACGCAGGGAACCACGCAGCCCCTCCAGCATCCCTGGGGGAGGAGCCTCCGACAGTCCGGTCCCGGTCGGTCTGCGGTTGCGAAAACCAAAGCCGTTGTCCCCGCCACCTGATCTCGTGCGGTGGCCTGAGATTGCCCCCTACGTGCTAGCGCCTTTCCAAGCGCTAACGCTTAGCTAGCATCCTCATTAACTTAACAAGTGATCCCTAGGTGAGGGGCCGCAAACGCCCCTCGAGCCAGGCGAAAGAAACCAGAGGGAAATTGCATTAGGGCAGCTTTTCCACTGACTCCAGATCAAAATGACAAAAGGCAGTTTCTTCCCGGAGAGTTTGATGGCGGGGATTGGCCTTTGTGCGTAGGCTCTTGTCTGCCACCGACCCCCATGTGCAAACTGAAGGGGAGGACCGGTTTTTAGATTTCCTTGCGCCACCTAATTTGGAACTCCGGTTGTGGGGCTACCAGGCTCCACATCCCCTAAGAGAGCTGTTTGCCCAAAGATCTCGATGCCATTCATCGTTTAGAGGCAAAACAGACCAGCGAGAGCTCCCCGTCATACCGTTTGGACAGTTTTCTGATGTAGGCTCCTAATAGCAATGTTTGGAAGGAGGACTGGGAAAGTGGCGTTGGAAATAACGCTGGGTTTAAGAATGGAAAAGAAAGATTGGAATAGCTATTGTCTCCTGTGCTGTGTTCTCCCTGGGCAACGTCAGCCTAAATTATGAGCCTTCCTGGTTTTTAAATTAATAGGAAGTGGTGACTGGGGCTGACTTGATCTTGGAAAGTAGGGGAGGGCTGTTATTCTGGGTGAAAGCGGTTGAATCCGGTCTGGTTTTAGAATTGATTTCATGCAGCCATGCAGACAATATACTGTAGCTCTAATCTTAACAACTCAGAAAACAACCTTCACTTCTCCCTCCCTCCCTTCCATGATACAAAGCATACAAAAGCCTCTTATGCTGGGGTGGGGTCCCAAGCTCCAAAGACCACAGAGCCCAGGCAGGTCATGTGCCACCATAAAGTGGTAAGTGTTCCTGGAAACCAGGAGTCTCTTGTTAAAGAAATGTTTTTTTTTTTTCTTTTTTTCTTTTTTTTCTGGATCGGTTCCATTGATTAAAGAAATGTTAAGTCAAATTTAAAAAAAAAAAATTTTAGTACGGGCTAGGTAAACCCTAGGGTTCACAAGGTAAACCCTTGCCCCCCACCCCTCCATCATGGCTGAAGTATAAGAAAGCCTTAGGAAGGGTTATAAACAATTTATTTGCATTCAAAAGGCTGGTTGAAAGGTTTACTCCAGACATTCCATCAAGGCCGGTTGTTTTAAAGGTACACACTACACAATCCCAGTTTTCTTGCTATTTTAAATGCTACTTGTAAATCCTTGCTTTTCAGTCAAAAAAGCATATGTAATACAATGGTGTTATTAAAGAATTAACCATGTTGCCAGCTATGTCTTCCCTCATATTGAGTCCAAAACTTAGTGACAGTGCCATCTGTATTAACTGCTTTACTTCCTCCCCCTTCAGGTGACTATCATTTGACTTCTGTCCAATTATTCCACCTACACCAGGTTCCTAATAGCCTTCATTTTGTTCAACCCAATGGTTTTGCTTCTGGTGCATGTTCATGGCTGCATCTCCATGCTGATGACTCCCACATATATATTTTCAGTCCATCTCTCTCCTGAACAGTAGGTACTTGCAGTCAAAAGTCTGTCTAACATAAATCGTGTAGGAGTGCAGGAAATTTCACCCCAAAATATAACTCCTTGGTTTAAAGAACACTTTGAATGAAAGGCCCTTAGAGATCAACCGCCAACAGAAGGAAGGGGCTCTCCGTAAAGACTAGAGGGACCCAACAAGTCTTTCCTTTCCCTCCCTGTTATCTCATTAGCTTTTGCAGGAAAGAAGATCAAGAATGCGACCAGACCTGACCCAACCCATTTTCAAAAAAATGCCTCTCAGGTTAATTTAATTTCCAAGGAAAATTATTTACAAGTCAATGTGTTTCCCCCCTATCCATTCATTCTTCAAGTATCTATTACCACCCCCTAGTAACCATTTATTGCCTCTCAACAGAATTACCTATATTCCCCAAGCCCCCCGCCCCATGAAGATATATAAGTATTTGGGTCTCATTGGGATATTTATTGAGCAATCACTCTGTCATTCCCCCTGTGCACACAGTAACAATAAAATTTATGTAGCTTTTCTCTTATTAATCTCCTTTATTAGGAGTTGATTTTTCAGTGAACGTTCACAAGGCAAAGGGGAAGTTTTCCCCTCCCAACACTACCATGTGCCAAGCCCTGGGCTAGAAGCTGGGGATGTTTTGAGCATACCGCCATCCTGTTAGCATGCATTGCCCCCCAGCCAGATAGAATAGTGCTGATTGTTTTACAAAGCGTGTTAACTAATCCCACCAACAAAATGTAAAATTGTAACAAGTGCTGCCTGTGCTCTAACAGCCTCTAATAATAGACGGTAACCCACTTAGAAAAGCCTGGAAAGGCTTTCCAGCAAGTGATCCTTGAGCAGAGATCTGGAGGATTAAAATAAAAGAAATTTACTAAAGGAAGAAGGGATGAAGAGCACCTGAGATGAAAGTGAGTTCCAGGTTAAAAGAACATCTCTGAGGAGGGAAGGAACAGGGTGCTTAGAAAGGACCCAAAGTGAGCCAGAGGGGCTGGGGTAGCAGAAGGGGAAGGAATAGAACATAAAGCCTGTCTCGGTGGAATGGACATACTTGAAGATCTGACTCGGGGTGTTGGGGGGGGGAGGGGACGGGTGTTTACCTACATGATGAGAGCGATGTGCACTGTTGGGGGAATGGATACCCTTGAGGCTCAGTCTCGGGGGGGTTGGGAGGGGCATGGGCAATATACTTAACCGGAACGGTTGTACCCCCATAATAAGCTATAATAAATAAATTTAAAAAATAAAAAAATAAAAAAAAAAGCCTGTCATAAAGGTATGAACTAAATCATAGAGTTTATTTAACTTATTTAATGAAGTTATCAGACACATGTTTAAATTGGTTCAAAGAACAGGCACATTTATAAGTCAGAAATATTGAAATGAATATGCAAATGAAACTGGCTTCTACAGTGAGTAAGAGAGGTTAATTGAGTGAACCCTAACCCTCAGAATTCATTTGCATATCTACATCCAAGAATTATTTTGCATTTCTATCAGTTATCTGTAAAATAACTCAAATGCAATGGAACAATCTAAGACACAATGAAAAGGCCAAAAGAATGAGAATCAGATAACTTTAAAGGTTTGCTCTAAACAATGAATTGTTTCCCACTGAAGTATAATTTTTTCCCTGTAGTGGGAAAATATAATTTTTTCATTCAAGAAGTGCTATTACCTAGCACTCTGGGAGGCCGAGGCGGGTGGATCGCTTGAGCTCAGGAGTTCGAGACCAGCCTGAGCATGAGCGAGACCCTGTCTCTACTAAAAATAGAAAGAAATTAGCCAAACAACTAAAAATAGAAAAAATTAGCTGGGCATGGTGGCGCATGCCTGTAGTCCCAGCTACTCGGGAGGCTGAGGCAGGAGGATCACTTGAGCCCAGGAGTTTGAGGTTGCTGTGAGCTAGGCTGATGCCATGGCACTCTAGCTCAGGGAAGAGAGTGAGACTCTGTCTCAAAAAAAAAGAAAAAAAAAGTGCTATTAATAAGCAACAACTGGAATAAATCAGATATATCAGTCTCTCTACTTACTTATCACATTAAGAAGCTCTGTCTTTAACAGTTTTTAATTTACTTCAACCTAGAGGCAAGAAAAACCATGGAAAGGTTAAGGATGAGGTGAGGAATGGGGAGTGGTGACAGGATTGAGGGGCACCGGCTGCAGTTTGGAGACTGGAGGAGGGGCTGGCCACTAAAAAGGAATGGACTTTTTTTTTTTTGGTGGGGTCTCTACGCAGCCTGGGCTAGAGTGCAGTGGCTATTCACGGGCATGTTCATAGCTCACTGCAGCCTCAAACTCCTGGGCTCAAGCGAACTTCCTGCCTCAGCCTCTGGAGTATCTAGGACTACAGGCTCCAGTCACCACACCCAGCTAGGAGTGGAGTCTTGCAGAAGCAATTACTGACCCACATAGGAGATGATCCTATTAGAATGAACTTGGCTGGTGGTTGGTGAAAGATGTTAAAAAGTCAGAGGTCAGCAATCTTTAGATAAAATGGATATGAGGAGGGACAGGATGAGAAGAGTACCAAGGAGGGCTCCTTGGATTCTGACTTGCTTATCTAGTTGGTGATACTCACTCACTATGTGAACTAAAGTAAAATCCTAAGTCACCTCCGCATGACTGAACAGAACCCCTTTCAGCCAAGGGGACCCCAGAGAAACCTTAAAGCTGAGTTCCCAGCCATGACTGGACGACAGGTAAGATATGCCTCATTTTTTTTTTTTTTTTTTGAGACAGAGTCTCACTCTGTTGCCTGGGCTAGAGTACCGTGGCGTCAGCCTAGCTCACAGCAACCTCAAACTCCTGGGCTCAAGCAATCCTCCTGCCTCAGCCTCCCGAGTAGCTGGCATGCGCCACCATGCCCGGCTAATTTTTTCTATATATTTTTAGTTGTCTGGCTAATTTCTTTCTATCTACCTGTTTTTTTTTTTTTTTAGTAGAGACGGGGGGGCGGGGGGGGGGTCCTCGCTCTTGCTTAGGCTGGTCTTGAACTCCTGAGCTCAAATGATCCTCCAGCCTCAGCCTCCCAGAGAGCTATGATTACAGGTGTGAGCCATCTCACCAGGCCTGAGATCTGCCTCATTGTACCCCCTCCCTTGCTAACAGCCATCATGCTTTTTTCCTTAAGTGCTAAACAGAAACCAATCTTGTGATCTATTCCTCCTTATCTGCAGTTTCAGCGCTACAACTAACCAGCATTCTTTCTTAACAAAAGACCATCAACCATGAAGTGGTTTTAGCCAGTCTACAGAGCATGTGCAGAGAGGCTTTTCTGTCCTTGCTTCACCTTTCTGACATCAAAGGCTGCCATTTTCTGAACATGGATCCCATAAAGAGGCATAAAGCTCAATAGAGCATGCACATGTTTCTCCTTTCATAAATATTCATGACCCTCCTATAGCTTGTTAAATTTGTATATTTGGCCACCCCACTCAGCATAAATTCCTGTTCCCATTGTCCTCCCTGCGTGGAAGCACGTGTTCCTGGCTTCTGGCCAGGGCTCTGCTTTCTAGCCTGTCTGAATGGCCACCTATAGGCTGCAACCCTTTATGAGAAAAGAAAGCTCTCCTCTCCAAATTTATGAACTTTGTCATTTTCTTGAGTTAACTAAGAGAAATGGAACACTGAAAGATGGTGTGGCTTGAGGGGACGAGCAGAAGTCTAGTTTGAAGCATATGAGTTTTGAGGTGTCTCTAAGACCCTCTGAAGCTCAGAGGAAAGCTCTGGATTAGAAGTAGACACCTGATGAAGTCTACATATAGGTCGTGTTGGGACTCAGAAAACAATACCCCAAATTGGAGGCCTCCAAAGCAGCCTTAGAAGCCAAAGTATTTCTCTGACCTTTTCCTGACCTCCTGTCTTTCAGTCTCATTGTCCCCCAAAGGTAGCCATAGAAACTAGAATCCCTCTTTCCCAAGGTGGGTCATAGAAACCAGAACCCCTTTTTCTCAAAGCCAGTCATAAAACATAAATATATTGCTCTAATTTTCCCCCCACCTTTTGGGTGTAAAAAACTGACCATAAAGAAATTATCTACTTTGTTTGATTGTAGGTCATAAGACCCCCAGTCTAGAGAGGGTCCTGTCCCATACCCAGAAGCAAGTAATATATGTTTAGAGAGCCCAAAAAGAATCTAGGTAGACACAGTTATTTTAAAGGCAGCAATAAATAAATAAATAAATAAATAAAATAAAATAAATAATAAAAAAAATAAAACAAACAAAAAAAAAGAATCTAGGTAGACAAAACTTCTTGGGCTTTCCCACTCAGTCTGCTAACATTAGATCCTACCCTTTTTGTCTAATTATATTTTTACATGACTGTCTATAATTTGTTCAACCTAAGTATAAAAATGGACTTTCTCTTATATCTTTAGGTCTTTATTTTAAAGGCTCCCTGTCACATAAAACTATGATCAAATAAATTTGTATGCCTCTTCTCCTATTAATCTACCTCTTGTCAGTGATTTTCATTGAAACTTCAGAGGGCAAAGGGGAAGTTTACCCTTGGCCCTGACAGTGGTAACTGAAGTTATATGGGTGTGAATGAGAATCTCTGTACCTCAGTTTTCTCATCTGTAAAATGGGACAGTACCAACAACTTCATTTTGCCAATTGGGATAGATGATCATAACATACATAACATATGTATATTAGAACCACACCTGGTATGTCTTAATCCCTCAATAAATGTAGGTCATGATCTATCTATCCTAGCTGGCAAATGTTTTCTGTAAAGGGCTAGATAGTAAATATTTTAAACTTTGCAGGACATATGATCTCTCCTGCAACTACTCAAATCTGCCACTGTATCGCAAAAGCAGTCATAGACAATAGGTAAAAGAATGGACATGGCTATGTTCCCACAAAACTGTATTTATAAAAATGGGACAGAGTGGATTTGGCCTGTGGACTGTAAGTTGCTGATCCCTACTCTAGCTAGAAACATAAGGGTTGTCCCTCAAACACATCCAGATGATCACCAAAGTCTATATGTTCTAGCTCCAAATACTGACAGTTGCCATTTTTCCAACCACATTACCACCATCCTAGTACCAAATAGCTTCCCAGTAGCTTCTCTGACTCCAGCCTTGTTTCCCTTTAAGCCATTCTTAGCATGGCAACCAGAGAAATTATCTCAAAATGCAAATCTGAACACATCCCTTCTTGGTTGAAAAATCTCCAAGGCTTGACATTATCCTTTTGACAAAACATTTGAGCAAGCTCCCAACCCGTTTCAAACCTGGCTCCTGCTCCTGACTCTCCAGCTCACTTTTTGCTACTCTCTCCCCTCTCCAGCCACTCACTTAACTTACTTCAGTCCTTCTGGACATCAGGCTGCCTCACAGCTACCCAAACCCCCGAGACACTCTCCTGCCATTGGCTCTCATCTCCTTCCTGGCGCAGTTAATACACCACTTTCTTGCAAAACATCTCTAAACCCTACCTAGGCTACAGTGGGTCCCTCTGCACTTTATTTCTATAGAGTACTTTCCATTTCAAAATAACTACTATACTTTATTCTCATTATTTGATTAATGCTCTTCTAGGGTTGTTTGTTTGTTTGTTTGTTTGTTTGTTTTTGAGACAGAGTCTTGTTCTGTTGCCCAGGCTAGAGTGCCGTGGTGTCAGCCTAGCTCACAGCAACCTCTAACTCCTGGGCTCAAGCAATCCTCCTGCCTCAGCCTCCCGAGTAGGTGGGACTACAGCTGTGCGCCACCACAACCGACTAATTTTTTCTATATATTTTTAGTTGTTCATATAATTTCTATTTTTAGTAGAGACGGGGGTCTCGCTCTTGCTCAGGCTGATCTTGAACTCCTGACCTCGAGCGATCCTTCTGCCTCAGCCTCCCAGAGTGCTAGGATTACAGGTGTAAGCCACCGCGCCCGGCCTTTTCTGGTTTTTATGATGGGAAAATTGTGTCTATTTTGTTCACCTAGCCATCCTGCCTCACCCAATGCCAGGCACGCAGTAGAGATTTAAGGTATCTGTTGAGTTGCAGCTCTTTAATTTTTAAAAAAGTTTGTATTACATATACTTTAGAATTTTAATTGCCAAAGTTTACAATATAATAGACAAAATCTTCTCAGAGTCTGCCCTACTCCTAGATACAGTCTTCTTTTTCCACAGAACTGCTCTTTTTCACCTAAATCTTTCTTCTTCCTTTTCCTCTATCCTCTGCCTTCCACTATTCCTTCTCTTCCCTTCACTAACCATAATAAGGACTTTAAATGAGTTATGACTGTTAAAGAGCTTAGACCAGTGCTTTCCAATAGAACTTTCTGTGATGATGGAAATATTCTCTAAGTACACTAGTAGCCACTAAACCACATGTGGTTATTCAGCCCTGAGATGTGGTTAGGATGACTGAGAAACTGAAATTTTAATCTTATATAATTTTAATTTATATTTCAATGTAAATAGCCACAGGTGGCTACAGCCTTAGCACAGCCTTGGGCATGAGGTCACTTGTCTGAGGGTCAGTATCCTGGCTCTATCACTTATCAGCCCTATGACCTTTGGCAAGTTACTAACCTCTTTTGAGTCTCTCACATTTAAACTCAGAGTAAGTGAAGAAGCTCTGGAAATTTCACCTCAAAAAGTGACTCCTTGGTATAAAGAGTATTTTGAATTAAAGGCCTTTAGAGATCAACAGGCTTTCAAAGGGGTTTTTCCTCTTTTTCATAAAAAAACCAGACCTATCAAAAACAACAATCCACTTCCCTTCCCTTCCCTGTTATCTCAATAGATTATAGGAAAGAAGACCAAAAATCAACCAGACCTGGCCCAAATCATTTTAAATATAATACCTCTCTCTCAGGTTAATTTAATTTGCAAAGTTAATCTGTTTTTCCCCATCCATTCATTCATTCTCCCAAATATCTATTCACCCCCCCCATGTAACCATTTATTGCCCCTAAACAGAATTACCTATATCCCTCATCTCGCTGGCCACTCTAAAATGAGGGTATACAAACTTCTAGACCCCTTGGGATGTTGGGTGATCACTCTGTGATTCTCCCCATGCGCACTGTAAATAAATCTCTTTCTCTTATTAATCTGCCTTATTGTGAGCTGATCTTCCAGTGAGCCTTCTGGGGTGAAGGGGAAGTTTCCTTTCACCCCCACAGTTTGGCATCGTCAGTGGGATCTTCAAAGCTTCTCTGGTCTTCTGAAAGCCACAGTGAGGACAATCTGGACTCTGACCAGCTGGTGACACAGTAAGATACCTTAACTTACCAGTCAGACTCCCAGTTTTCCTCTCTCTGTGTGGGCTCTGGTTGAGCAGATGGTAAAGATCATTGTCTCTTTTGCCTTTCCAAATTTAAGATTAATGAGGGAGGCCAGGCGTGGTGCCTGTAATCCTAGCACTCTGGGAGGCCAAGGCGGGAGGATTACTTGAGGTCAGGAGTTAGAGACCAGCCTGAGCAAGAGTAAGGACTCCCTTCCCACACCCCCACTCCCTGTTTTCTACTAAAAATAGAAATAAAAATTAGCTGGGCCACTAAAAATAGAAGAAATTAGCTGGGCATGGTGGCGCACCTGGGCGTTTGAGCCCAGGAGTTTGAGGTTGCTGTGAGCTAGGCTGACGCCACAGCACTGTAGCCTGGGCAACAGAGTGAGACTCTGTCTCAAAATATATATATATATATATTAATAGATAAAGTGACTAGTCTTGGTGTAGTGACTCTGGTATATTTTTTGGTACTTTGTGGTATGAATATTCATATTGTCTGATCCCTCTCCTCTCAGAAACAGCTTTTGTTGTTGTTGTTGCTTTCGTTTGTCATTGTCTTTCTGTGTCGTTCTGTCATAAAAAGGATTACCATAGGGTAGAGCACGGGCCTAGAACCCGGATGAGCCCGCTGTTCGAGCCAGTCCTGTAGGCTAGCCGGTTACACAGTTCCAACTAGACTGGAGCCTATTAAAGACAAACTTGGCTTGCAGGTCCCTGGAAAAAAAAAAACAAAACCACATGAGGTTCCCCTCTTGTCCTGTTTTATGTTCCTGAGCCTGTTTTATGTTCCTGAGGTTCCCCTCTTGTCCTGCTTTATGTTCCTGAGCTTGTCTTGTGGCTGAGCGGGAATTTTCTCCTCAGTCTCCACCATCTGGGGGAAGTGTTTTCTCAGGAACATTCCAGGAAGCCAGTCTGAAAAAGATTGGGAGTCTGAGACACGTAGGTTCTAAGCAGCATGCTCTTTGTACCGAACATGTCAAGCTCCAGGGGAGCCTTTTTCTTAAGAGATCTTCTTTGTCTATTTCTGAGAGTGAATTTTTGGGAATCATGGGAACTGCCTCCTCTATGCCCTCTCCAGGAACACTCTAAACCTGGACAATCGCTACCTGGGCTTTCTATGAAGAGACTTACAGGATCAAATCGCTTTTGGAATAAATATACCATTGAGAATTCTAATTATTAATGGCCAAAAGATGGTTCCTTTAAGTTAAAAGACTTCTAAGTTTTTTTTCAAAAAATAAGTTTTAGAGATGTCTTATTCTAAGCAATCACCTTATTTGTATTAATAGAGAAATTAGATGAAAAGAAAGGCACATAATGTGGCTAGACTTAAAAATTCTCTTGACAAAATTAAAGAGCAAAATCTGACCTGAAAAAAAAAAAAAAATCACTGTATACTACCCCAGCAGAAACAATAGTAAAAGCCAGTTCACTTTGTAGCACACTGTGCTTTCTCCTCCACACCTAGGTTTGATTCCCAGGCAGGAAATGACTGTTCTGGGTTTGATATTTGTATGACTTTTACCATTTATTGCCCTTCCATTCACAGCTTTTGATTTCCTGTATTCTGTGGGGGCACACAGAGCTTTTAGACATTTATGTACAAATGGTCAGCTGAAAAACTGGACAAAAAATGTGGGTTACATTTCATTTATGGCTCTCAAGACTTTCCATTCTTTGAGCTCTTTTTGTGGCTTTTCTGGATCTTGTAAACACTGTTTACCTCTTTGGAGACACCTCTTGTTTCATTGATTAAGTTATAACCTTGGTAAAGGCTTATTGGTTTCACTTAAAAGAGCACTTTAGTTAAAAAGTTCAAAACAAGAACATCAGCTGTTCGTCCCAGCTAAAGTCTGCTCCATTCCTCTTCACTCCTCCCTACACCTTCCTCTTTGCCAATCCTGGAGTTTTGGCCAATCAAAGGCGGCCAAGTGTTCAAATGGTGTTTCAGGTGAGACAAAGGCTGAGCTGTAACCAATCCAGCTGTTCTATGCTTCATTTCCATTTTCTGTATGTCACTTTCTTATTCCTGTCCATGAATCTTCTCCAGCATTGGAGTCTCTCTGAACCTGTTCTCGTTCAGCTGCCCAATGCATGAATTGCTCTTTGCTCAATTAAACTGTTAAATTCAATTTGTCAGAAGTGGGTTCTGAAATAGAGCTCCCAGAGACCCTCAGGAGAACCAAGCGTCCTAGCGAAGGACACGCTGGACCCATTGTGTCCACTGCTCTCTCACTGCAACTGGGGCTACTGGGTAAGTTCTCACTCAGATTCCAAAGCTGCACAGATTTTGAGTTCCCTAAGTTTATTTGAGCAAAATTTTTGATCCTAACTGGGTTCAGAAGTCACAACAGAAACTAAACTAGGTCTGGCATCACATTGGCTCCAATAATGAATTAGCTGAGATCCAGTAGAGGCCTTACATGTCTGACCGGGTCAGGCAGAAACTGCAGTAAATGTCAGTACTACAGAGGGTTAGAACTCCAGCTTTCAGGAATTCGCAGAGATTTCCATGTTCTATGTCTTTATTCCTTTTTTGTGTGTGCTTGTGTAAAAAAAAAAAAAAATCATGGCCTAAGTTGATCAGGGAGATCTGAGAGCCAAAGCCAAGATTCAAGGTAAAAATAAGACCCTTAATTTCTTAGGAACTGAGTACTCCACGACGCCTACCTATACACGCATAAGTATTAGGCCCTGGAAGCAGCAAATGCTTACAGAAATGGCAAAATCTTACTAAGGGCAAATCGTTTCCTAGCTAGTAATTGCTTAAGACAATAAAATAGATAATTAAAAGACTGATAATCTGAATAAAAGAAATATTTAACAGATGGCATATAAAAATTCTTCAAAAGAGCTATAAGATCTGCTTCTGTCTGTATGTCTATATGTCTGTGTGTCTATATATGTCTTGTGTACATATTTCCCTAACAAAATACATAAAAGAGGTCTAATTAATTAGCTTAAAAATAAGCACTTAAATCAAATATTTTATCAAGAAGATAGAAACTAACTCAAATGCTTCTCAGTTCTTGTGACTTCAATAATACAGTAATTGACCTCTGTTCAACTTTCTTTTTGATTCTTTTGCACACTGATTCACAATTTCCCTTTACATTCACCCTCAGAGGGAGACAATTAGCATGGACCCAAATACCTCAGGGATACTATGAGTCTCCTTCAATGTTCTCTCAAATTCCCAAAGTTGATTTAACTCTATAACCCTTACCCAGAGATCCACACTTGTTCGGTATGTTGATGATCATTTGCTCTGTAAACAGGATGCTTTCTTAGACTCCCTCATTCTTCTAAAGACTGTAGGTGACAGAGGCCATAAAGCCTCTAGGTCTAAACTCCAGTGGATATAGACAGCTGTTACTTACTCAGGACATAAAATATCTCAGGGCACTCGAAATGTCACCACAAAATGCCTTGAGTCAATTTTTTCACAGCCTTCACTAGAGTTTGCACATTGGCAAAAGAAAAAGCTGCCACTGTTTACACAGACTCCAAATATGCCTTTGGAGTCTACCATGCAGTTGATACAATTTAGAAATCTCATGGTTTCTTAACTCCTGCTGACACTCCTATCACCAATCGGCTTGTAATTGCTGCCCGATTACAAGCTTTTCACCTTCCTTCTAAAATTGCTATTGTTCATTGCCCAGCCCACGCTAAGGAAACAGATACTGTATCCCTAGAAAATGATAGAATAGAAGGGCTACTAAATATGCAGCCAAAAATGGCCCTCCCTGTCCTTTTTCCACTAAATTTATTACCCTGCCCATATCCCTGTCTGATATTATTGATCATCAGGCTAATGCCCCATAATCCAAAAGAGATAAGTGGATAGATACAAAAGTGTGCTAAACAATTATCAGACAGACTATATATTGGGCCAAATGGACTCCCTGTGGCCCCTTTTCTTTCAAGTTTTTGATTTGCACTTATCTCCCATCAGATGGGACATATGGGCAAAAGGGGGATAATTAAGAAAAAACATATACATATATATATATAGTTGGTACTGCCCTGGGATCTATAAAATCTCTGAGCAAATTATTTCCCAGTGCACTATGTAAATCTCACCAAATCTCTGGAGGAAACCAACACTCTCCGGGAAGCCCCCAGAGACCCAGACTACCCCTTACAGCACTCCAAATTGATTTTATAAATTAACCTCCAGCTTCAGGCTTTTCTCACTATTTCATTATTGTTTGCATGTTTAGCGGATGGACAGAACGCTATCCAAGTAGGCATGCTGACGCTACAGCAACGGTAAAGAAATTGGTAACTGAGATTATACCTCGTTGGGTATTCCTTTATGGATTGAATCAGATCCAGGGACTCATTTTACAGCAGAAATAAAAAGCACTTGCTTGCAAAGCTTCTGGGATACTTATCAAAATTTCATACCTCATATTATCCCCAATCTTCAAGGCAAGTGGAACATAAAAACCTGGACATGAAAAGGACTTTGGGAAAAGTCTGTCAAGACGCTGGACTTAAATGGCCAGAAGCATTACCTTTGGCTCTAATAAAAACCCAGAATACTCCAAGTAGGAGATATGGATTAATCTGTTTTGAAATAGCATTAAGTCACCCCATGCCCACTGGCACCTCAAAACCTTCTGTTCCTAGGCTGGCTGAACACTATGGGGATTTAAGTGAACAATTCGATACCAGGACTAGCTACATAAAGATGCTAAATAATATGCCTGGAGCATGTCATCAACAGGTGAAAGGAGCATGGCCTCTGCCAACTGACAAGCCTTGCTATTCTTTTTGACCAAGAGATCGTGTGTACATCGAAGTTTTCTTAGAAGAAGACTCATGCTGTCACCTCGCTGTTACGGCCCTTATGAAGTGCTGTTAACCACCTATATCACCATCAAAATAAAAGAAAAATCCTCCTGGATTCACATGAGCCAAACTACACCGAGATGACTGGAAGACAACCCCTATGGGTAAACTGATAGTAAGGATTTCCAAGGCCGGTTCCCAGGCCCCTGAAGCAGACATTTTCACAAAGAAGATAGCTTCCCCGCTCCCCGCCTCCCAGCATGGATCAAGAGACCCCATTTTTCATCTAAAAACTTCTTTTTACTTTTAACCACCCCCCCAAAAGGATCCTTTTTAAACACTTCTTTTAAGCCTCACCCTTCAAGGACTGCACATGGGAAGCTGAGTGGAGATGGCCTCAACCTATCCCATTCTCCCTTTTAAGCTTCCAGTGTGACTCTTCTTTCAAACTGTGCCTTGCTCTTGCTAACCCTTACTGTTTTTCCAGCAGGTCAGGCACAGACCCAGCATCCCTTAGCCCCAGTCTTTCAAACTCTGGCCAGATTAACTAATCAATCTAATTGCTGGTTATGCCAACATCTAGATCATGCAAAGGAACCTGAACTCGTTTTTGTTTCTGCCAACGTGCGTGCCCAGTGGAAGCAGTCCAGAAGATGGATGTCTGACAAGATGTGGTGTGGCGCCCATAATCACAGAAAAAACATCATGCTGCCTTCTCTTGCTGGTGAGTCAACTGGATGCAGAAAAACCTCCGGAAGCTCAAGAACTGTCTTTTGCTCAGGTAAAGTCACTAGAAATAAAATTTTTATCTTTTCTGTGTGACCTAGGGCCATATTGTGTCCAAACCGTATGGTTTGATTCCACAGGTGGCATTCTTGCACCTCTTAGATGATGCTGACACTGACTCTTATGATGTCAACGCTTGTCAAATCACCAGATGTCATGGATGGCTTACAAGCCAGGCCGGTGCAACTTGGGGTAGCTCACTTGATCCCCTTGTTAAGTTGCCAGACAGTAAAGATTACCTATGGATAGCCCAAAAGTCTGGACTGACTTCGTTAGGTGACAATACCAAGCCCTCTAACTGCCAGAACTGGACCAAAGGCCTGTTTATATCAAATATTTTGCAAATTGTTCTGTTCCCACAGACTGGCAGGAACACATGGAAATGCCAATGAGGAAGAAAAGACACAGCAAACTCCAAGCTGGGAGGTCATACATTCTGACCTGGCCCTATTTGTAAATTTCACTGGTCTTTTTATCTTGTGTGGCAATAAAGCATACAGGTGGTTCCCACCTAGATGGTCAGGATGCTGTGGATTTTGTTATCTGATAACCTCTGTTACCAGGTACTCCACTTTAAATGCCAGCCAAATTACAAACTTGGGCTCTTTTGTTCATAAAATGGTACCACAAAGTGTACTAGACACAACATTATTTTAAAAACCCACTTGTATATCACAATTCTAAGTTCTTTTAGGTGCTCAGGACTCTTGTCCTGGCATTTGGAACTTATGAGATTGAAAAGACAGTTTTGAATCTCTCCATGGTAGAAGAACAGGAGTTCAATATCACCATGCAAGCACTGGGAGCACTTCAGACAGAAGTCAACAGCCTAGCCTCTATTGTATTTGAAAATTGCTACCTGCTGGATGCCCTGACAGCCCAACAGGGAGGAGCTTGCTTGATTACTAGCAAAAAATGGTGTTTCTATGTAAACCACTCAGGGCAAGTAGAGACTGATCTACACCTCTTAAAAGGTAAATGTTCTCCATCAGATTAATGAAGCAAAACCATTCTATTGGTCTGACCCATTCCCAGGAATGGGAGACTGGTTTAACAGAGTATGGGAAAATGTGCTTAGATCTGTTCTTTTCTACTTATTTATTTTTTATTCTTTTAGGCTACTCAAGTGAAGCAGTGGGAATGGAGAAGGAACAAACAAATCTGTAACTGGTTGTGATCAATTAGTTATAAACACCACTGCACACAGACCAGCCAAAACATGTTGAGGCCAGGTGCGGTGGCTCACACCTATAGTCCTACCACTTTGGGAGCCTGAGCAACATAGTGAGACCCCCATCTCTACAAAAAATTAAAAAAATAGCCAGGCATGGTGGCGCGTGCCTATAGTCCCAGCTACTTTGGAGGCTGAGGCAAAAGGATGGCTTGAGCCCAGGAGTTTGAGGTTGTAGTGAGCTGTAATGATGCCTCTGCAAAGTGAGACTTTGTCTCCAAAAAAAATTTTTTTTGAGCATATGTGGTAGATTGTTCTTTCCAAAGATGGCCACAACACTATCATCCATTGCATGTGCTCGTCTACTCTACTCCATCACCAGGTGGAGCTTATTTTCCCCATCCTCTTGAATCCAGGTGAGCCCTGTGACTACGTTGACCCATAGAATATGGAGAAGTATAGAAGCCACGTTGTTCTAATTCTAGGTGCACATTTTAACTGGCCTGGCAGCCTCTGCTTACTTCCTCTTGGAAGGCTCTTGGGAATCCCCTACTTGGAACCCAATCATCAAGCTGTAAGAAGCCCAAATCACATGGAGAGGCCATGTGCAAGCTCACTAGTCAAAAGTCCCAGATGATGACTGACCAGCCAACACCCAGTATCAACTACCAGCCACGTGAGTGGGCCATCTTAAGCATCCAACCCAGTTGGGCTTTCAAATGACTGCAACCCAGGCAACTGATTGAAACCACATGAGAAACCCCAGGCAAAAAGGACCAGCTGAGCCCAGGCAATCTAGAAACCATGAGAGATAGAAATAAAATTGTTTTAAGCCACAAAGTTTAGCGGTGGTTGGTTATGTAGCAATATTAACCAAAATAGCAAGCAGGCCTAATATGTGCTGATTTAGTTATGTATGAAAATAACCTGACACATGATAAATCATGCACACAAATAGGAATAACAAAAGATGAGATAAATATGAAATAATTAGCAATTTTAAGTATCTTCCTAATTATACTTGTTTTCTTATACCATCTTTGACCAAAGGCCCAATATACACAAGGGCCAAGTAATCATTAATAACAGTGGATATAAATCCCTCTTTTAAACAGTCTTCTTGACAGTATCAAAATTTTGTGGCCTACAGCTTGTCAGTTCTGATTAAATCCTTATTGTTTTTATCTCATAATATGGTTAAATGGAGAACTTATGATAAGAATTGGAAAAATATTAGCTCTGTCATGACAAACATGAAAGTTTCCTTGTTTTCACATTACTAATATTTTCTTTATTCAGGTTTTACCCTCCTAAATTTTTATTTGTGTTTATTTTGTTTTTCAGAAATCTTTTAAAGGCAGTTGTCCCTCTTGCAAGGATTAGCGATTAAACCAGATGACATAATCTGTAAATCTCCTTAGCCAGGATCACATAAACCACCACAAATTACAACCTGCTGGAAGAGAACAAATGCCCGAGGCTGCACAGGCAACCCCTGGGGACAGTGGTGATGGCTTCTTCTCCCTCAGGACACTGCTCAAGTTTGTGACAGTGTGACAGTGTGACACAGACTGAGCACATGTCAATCCATGTGCATTAAATATAAGTGCAATTTAATTTTTCCCCCATATTTTAGAGGAAAACTAAATTTAATAAGTTCTTCTGGTACCCCAGTGGACCCTGTTGCATATCCTGGGGTGTACACACTCCACTTTAGAACTCCACTGTGCGTGAAGACCAAGTGCAAACTCCTGAGCTCAGCCTGTGGGGACCTGCACTTTCTGAGTCCCCTGAGTTCCCTGTCTCTCCCTTCCCTCCCTACCCCTCATTCTCATGTGCACTTCCCAGTTTCCTCTCTACACAGAGGAAACCCTAAGCATGACAAGCCTCTAGGTCACCTCAGAGTACCTTAAAAAGGAGTGACAGATGGATGGGGGGGGGGAACACCTGAAGATTCTAGATAAAAAGATTAGGAATTTCATTTAATGTTTGGAAACAATTAAGCTTATAATTTTGCATTTTACAGAAATAGAATCACAGAACTTCTGAGAAGGAGGAATGAATCCTAATTAAATGAGGCTGGTTTTTAAAAATCCAGATATTATATCCTGGATTGCTTTGGGGAACATTCTGTTTTACATGGGTACACAAGTAGATGCTCTGCTTTTAAGAGTTCAGGTTAATCTACTCTGAGGAAATCAACTGCAAAAAGAAAAAACCACAACCAAGGCAGAGATGATTTAAGTTTTGATTATCAAGTGCCTTATTTACAGTAGAATCTACAACATACAGCCATGAAAATAAACTAATTCTAGTAAGTAAAAATAAACGTTTCATGATAAATGTGAAAAATGAGAAGCTAATTGGTTGATGAATGGCAATGAACAAAATACATGCACCAAAGGAAAAATAGGTATACTGGGATACAGTACTCTTTTGGAAAAAGTTACTGAAAATGTTTTTCCTGTGAGTGTGACATATGTTCAAGAAAATGTAAATACTAACTTATCTCTGATAAATCCCTTGCAGGGATAAAGGGAAAACTCCATTGTTCTCTAAAGGTTTGCGGAAATCACTGACGAAAAGCAGATTAACAGAAGAAAAGGTACACAAATACATTTGATCATAGTTTTACTGTGACGTGGGAGCCTTCAGAATGAAGTCCCAAAGATACAGTAACAATTGTCAATTTTTCTGCTTGGGTTCGACAAAGTATGAGCAGCCATGTAGAAATATGATTGGACAAAAAGGATATGACCTAATGTTAATCGACTAAGTAGGGAAACCCAGCAAGGCCTGTTTATCTAGATTCTTCTTGGCCTTTCTGAGCAGGCATTCCTTCTTTCTGGGTATGTGGCAGGACCCTCTCTGGAATGGGGGTCTTATGACCTACAGTCAAACAAGGTAAGTCAGATAACTCCTTTATGGCCAGTTTTTACACAGAAAGGTGTGTATGTTGGGGGTGGTTAGAGTAATATTTTTAGGTTTTATGGCTGGCTTTGGGGAAAAGGAATTCTGGTTCCTATGACCCACCCTGGGGAAGAAGATTCTAGTTTCTACAGCCAGCCTCAAGGGAGAATGAAGGGCCGGAGACAGGAGGGCAGGAGCCCCCAACATTCCCTGATCTGAAGCTTCTCCAAGTTCCACAGTCCAGAAATTGGGTTGGTGGATTATTGTATAAGCCATTGAGCCAGCTTCTCAGTCCTGAGAATAGGACTGTTCACAGTTGCATCTCATTTGAGGCAGTGGTGATGCAGATGGGCTTCCACCAAAGCCAGGTCTCTATATAGTTTGAGCAATTAGATACTTAATAAAAAGCATTTCTATGGAAACAAAAGAAGAACAGAAGTTAATGTCTGGAATTGTCTACAAACTAGTTTTCCTAAAGTCTCTGAAGCAATCTGATAGATTTTTCTGGATTATGGTTCAGATCAGCTGTTCAAGTGAACTTTTTGAAGAGTCCATACACCAACAGGAACGAAGGCTGTTCATATATTAAGTTGCTGTTGTGATTTCCCCCTAAGTTTTTGTCAAGTTGTCTAGCTTCAGCTTTCAGGGTTTCAGGAAAAAGCGGTTTTAATTCCAGTGATTCCAAGTCAGAAAAATGGAAGAAAAATTTGGAAATGTTAGTTTAAAGACTTGTAGCCAGGAAGAATTCAAAATTCATTCCAAATTGTAGGCAACTAATAAAAACTCCCAAAAAACAAACAAAACAAAACAAAAAAAAACACACACACAATGATCAGGGCTAGAATCTAATAACAGGTGTACTATAGTTTTCTTCTGAAACAAATTTTTCCCTCTCTATAGTCATCCCCATTTTTACCAAAGATAATCATGGCAAGACTAATTTGTTTGCAAAGTAAGTTTAGTCTTTGGCCTGATTATTTGCGTAAAGTGCAGTAAGAATGGGGATGTAGGCTCTTTTTAAGTTGGCTTTGCTAGAACTTTTTCATAAGGAATCTCAAATTAGGCTTTTGAAAGCCTGTCAAGGCTAGGAAACCATGCCAAGGATTTTCCATCAGACTGTGCCTGTAACAGTATGAAGTGAGTGAATTCCTCTCTTCTTGAGGTCCCCTAAATATCTTGAGGTTCCTGGGCCTGTCAGAAAGTGACATTCTTCACTTACTGCAAGGTCAAGAACCCTGTAAAGGAACCATGTAGACAAGGTCCCAGGCCAGTCTTTTTCCAAGTCTATTGTCTTTAAAGGTCAACCTCAATCCCTCAATGCCTGGTCACATTTGGAAATATGACATTCCAGTCAAAGCCTTGGCAAAATAGCCACTGTTTGCTATGTGTCCAGGTACAAAGGAAAACAGATTCTTACTGAACTAATACAAGTACCTATATTGCCATAAAATAACAATGCCAATGAATAGTTTCCAAATTCTGGAGAATTCAAGTAGAAAGAAAGGTAAATGTTTCAATTTTGCTCACAAAAGTATACTTTACCTAATTGCTGTAAGCTATAGATAGCTCAAAAGAAAAAAAAGTTTTCTTGAGTCTGGAAAACAAAAAGAATCAGCAATGTTTCAAACAAAAAGCCATTACAAATCATTTCAGCTGCATGTAATTAATTCTTGATCACCTCGATGTTGGGTTAGCAATCTTCATGAATGCATCAGTTTTTTGTTAGAGTTCTGGAAGTTTTTACCTAGTCCAATGGTATGATCTCCAAAGTTATCAGAAACTTGTATTCAAGAGTGTTTGTCAAGATCCTTTCCATAAATTTCCTTAATGACATAACACTTTAGGATTTGCAAAAAGCTTTTAGAAAAAAGCATCAGAATAAAGCAATTTACTGCATATCAAATTTTCAAGAATTTCATACAATTTTGGAACACATATTAACAACATATCCATACAAATATAACTCCAAGAAAGTTAAACACCACTTCTTATCTGACAATGCTTCCTATATGATTTTAACATACCAAATAAGCCTAATGTCTCTTTGGACTTGCAGGGATCCTCTTTATTATGTCCAAGTTAGATTGGGTCAAAAAAACTTAATTTTAGAATGTAAAATTTGATTTTTGGAAGTATGTCAAACATCAAAGGTTTAAAACACTTGATATCAAAACAAAGAAGGTTTAAAACATTTGACCAAAATAGAATCGTAGGTCACCACTGGTTGAGGACCTGGAAATTGATTAGTTTCCTAAACACCTGTTTGTCCCATGTAGCTCTTTGGAAAGTCTTCTATATCCTTCCTAGCCTAGGCACATGAATTCTGCAGGTTGGAGGCACTAATTTAGCCTTATATTTAATAGAGCAGTTATGACACTTGATTACTGCCCTGCTTGTATTAATATGTGTCAGCCTCCACCTGTCCGGGCAGTGACTTCATTCTCTTCGGGTTTCCAGTGCTTAGTACAGTCAGGCACATGTGTGAGCCTCAGTAAATATTTGCTTAATAAATTGATTGAATATATGAATCCAGCATGTTTTTGTTTAAATTAAAAATTGATAAATGAGTTGATACATTTTACACAGAAAGAGAGAGAGGGAGAGGTTGAGGGAGAGGGAGAGAAAATAGATACCTACATAAAGTCAATTGTGTTAGGCACAAAAGAACCAAAAATAGATTGTAAATGTGACCATTTGTTCAGGCTGTGTGTCATACATCTACTGAAATTACTTACTCAGCTGCCTTTATCTGTTTATAAGATACTTTGCTTTTCTTCCCTAACTTCCACACATTTCTGGATAGACAGTGAAATGTCCCTGAGACTTTTTCTGAATCAAATTAAGGCAGGAATTCTGAGTTCAGAAGATTTTGTTTTAAGCTCTAGCTCCATCATCTAGTTGGTTTCAAGTTCTAGCTCTATTAGCTACTAGATATCTAGTAGCTAAACCTTATCTAGTAGTTAAACCTTGGGCAAATCACCTAATGTCTCTGAACCTCACTTTAATGACTCCGAAGCTCAGCTATCTCTCCTATGGAGGTAAATAGGAGGTCAGAGCATTTTGCAAACTACTGAACAGAATATGTCGCAGTTATTTATTTGTTCTAACATAAGGTTATCAAGCTTTACACAGTGATAAAGTACATAGACTCTGGTGGCAGATTCTGTTCCGGCAATGCCACTTACTGGCTTCGAAAGCTTGGTTTAGTTATTTACCCCCTCCCTGTGCCTCAATTCTTCCATCTGTGAGATGATATTAATAATGGAGTTTTTATGAAGACTAAATGAGATAATTCACATAAAATCTGTGCTGGCACCCAGTAAGATCTCAAACTAAACTATGTCAGTTGTAATTATTACGCTGAAGAGTCATATTGAATCTGTAGGTCTTTTGAGATAATTTGGCATCTGTGAAAGCTGAATTGTTGCTAATTTGCTAATTTTAGAGAGAAGAAAGGATCCACAGGCCCTTCACCTCTCTATAAACTGACCTTCTGGCATGGCTTAATTGGAGCCCTGCTGTGGGGCTGAAAAGTGGTACTTGACCTTAGATTCTCCATAAATCCTCCTGGCAAACTGACCGCTCCAAGAGGTCATTGCTTCTACCGCTGTGCTAAGAGGCCACTGGCTTTGTTTTAGCCTTTCCCAGATTACTGGAGCTGATTACACAGGAAAATTTCCACCAGGGTTCCTTAAATATTTAGACTTGGTGTAGTCCTCCAGTGAGTTAAAACTTACCTCCTTAAAAATTTTGGTTAATTTATTTTTCTACTTTTAAAAATTGGCATGGAAACTCTTTCTCACTAATATGATGGCATATATTTTCCCCAATAATGTTAGCCCAATATATGACAGTCTCAATTAACAAGATATATCATACAGTCTTTAATAGACAAAGATTTTGTCAGATGACTTTT
>CM052440.1:66201640-66218253 GCA_028533085.1 Varecia variegata | reverse complement strand
GTACATTAGGCCCTTGGTTGCACACACATTTCACCACATTTTTCAGACTTGAAACAACACTGTAAGATAGATATTATTATTATTATAACAACCCATTTTACAGATGAGAACATTGAAAGAGATTTGGTGAATTGCTAGGATGACTCATAGGACTCAATACTCTCAGCTACAATTTACTACAGGATAAAAAAATTATACCAGGTAAAATCAGCTAAGGAAAAAGGTGCATGGGACAAAGAAAACCAGGCACAAGCTTCCAAGCATTCTCTCTCAGTGGAGTCACAGAAGATGCACTTAACTCCTCCAGCAACAAGTTGTGAAATCACAGGTGAAATGTTGTCTACCAGGGAATCTCATTAGACAGTCAATGTCCAGTATTTTTATTGGGGGTTGTCATATGGACACCCTTACCTATAATATATACAAAAATCCCAGTCTGCCAGAAGGAAGCAGACATTCTACAGAAACTACATTGTTGAACAAATATTTTAGGTATAATGAGTCATTCTTATCAGGGAATGGTAAGAGCCCTCTTAAAATTCAAGTTCCTAGACACCAGCCAAGGGTCCACCCTGCAAGCATGCCTTTCTGAGACTAGCAGTCTCTGGACTACTTTGGTAATTCTTTTCTGTGCAGGAGTAGGGTGAAAAGCCTTAATCAACTGCAGAGAAGCAGAGGACAGGGCTGTCATGGTCAGTAGGAGACACAAAGCATTCAAGTATACTATGTTCACTTCAGAGATAACCAAACTGAGTACCAGGAAGGTTGATTGCCTTGATCAAAGTGATGTAGCCACAAAGAGGCAGAACTGGTAAAAGAACCCAGGTCTGCAGACCACGCAGGGCAGGTAATGCATATGAGAGTGAAAAGTAGGGTCTGCTCAGTCCATGCCCATCTCTGCCATCAACGAAGATATTCATCAACTAATTTAATTTTTATTCATATACTATAAGATTTTATTAAAGTCAGACAAAACAAAACAAAATACAAGTCGATTTTGCACAGATAGCCTCTTTGTCTGCATGACAGCATAATTACAACACTATGGACAATTTCAATACATTACATTAATAACATATTTTCTCATTTCCTCCCTTTTCTAGACTGAGAAGACCATAAATTATCAATAATGTATTGATAATGAAAAATATTGTCTTTGAGTAATTCTTAGCAACTCATAAGAAATAACAACAACAAATTATAATGAGAGGAGAGGAAGAGAAAGGGAAACCACCACTTACACAACGATGCCAGCTAATCCACGACAAAAATGATATAATTAGATCGGTTAAGGGATGCTAATGTTATCAGATGAAAAGCTGTCAGAGAATGAAATATTCACACAATCTCATGCCATAGATTACATATTAATTTAAAAGGAGAAAAATGTCCCTTTATGAGGGAGAGAGATGGTGGCCGTCACCTTCACTGAGTGATCAAATTTAACATGACTAGTGGAGGTGTCTGCGAAAGTCATGTGTCATCTGATGCAAGGCAATGAGGAGACCACAAGCTCACCTTGGTGGTGCTCTTGCCAAGAGGATTCACCTGAATCTAATCACAAAGGAAAAACTAGACAAATCCAGAATGTAAGACTGAAGTCTTGGAAACAGACATTGTGATGAAAAACAACAGCAGCAAAAAGAGACAGATACTGTCCTAGATTAAAAGAGATATAACCACCAGGCATAATAAGTAAACAAACAGACCAAACACAAAGCTATAAATGGCATTTTGAGGTCAACTGGGGAAATTTATATGTGGACTAGCTATGAGGTGTTCTTAATTAATATTATTAATAGTTGTCTTAGGTGTGCTATATATAGGATAATGTCCTCTAGTAAGTATTTAGATAAGAAATATCATCATGACCACAATTTGTTTTCATATGATGCAGCACTTGGGAGAAAGATAAAGCATAGAGAAAGGTTAACCACTGATGAACCTTGATAAAGGACCTACAGGTGTTTTTTAAAATATTCTTTCATCTCTACAGTAGGTGTGATGGTTAAGTTTATGTGTCAACTTGGCTAGGATATGGAACCCAGTTGCTTAGTCAAACACAAGTCTAGATGTTGCTGTGAAAGTATTTTTTAGATGTGATTGACATTTAAATCAGTAGACTTTGAGCAAAACAGATCAACCTCCATAATGTGGGGAGGCCTCATCCAATCAGTTGAAGGCCTTAAGAGAAAGAAAAGACTGAGGCTTCCAGAAGAAGGACTGTGGCTTCAAAACTACAACATAAAAACATTGCCTGGCCTGCCCTGCAAATTTCAAACCCAGGACTACAACATCAACTCTTACCAGGATTTCTAGCCTGCCCACTTGCCCTGTGTATTTCAGACTTGCCAGCTTCTACAATCACACGAGCCAAGTCCTTAAAATAAATCTCTCTTTCCATATATGTCCGTTCTGTTTCTTTAGAGAACCTTGCCTAATTCAGTAGATTTGGAAATTCCTGCCCAGGCACGGTGGCGCACACCTGTAATCCTAGCACTCTAGGAGGCCGAGGCGGGAGGATCGCTTGAGCTCAGGAGTTTGAGATTTTTTTTCTACTAAAAATAGAAAAAAATTAGCCAAGCAACTTAAAGTAGAAACAAAAAATTAGCCAGGCGTGGTGGTGAGTGCCTTTAGTCCCAGCTACTCCGGAGGCTGAGGCAGGAGGATGGCTTGAGCCCAGGAGTTTGAGGTTGCTGTGAGCTAGGCTGACGCCACCACGCCCTAGCCTAGGAAACAGAGCAAGACTCTTTCTCAAAAAAATAAAGAAAGAATAAATTTTAAAAAAAGGAAAACTGCCAAGTAAAAAGTTGTGGAGAAATTATAAAAACTTGTGACTTGTCTGTAATATATGAGATCTATAATCAAAAACCACATACAATCTCTAAACCCCATTTCAAGTCTAGGTTACAATCTTTTCTCCCTAATTAAAATTTTTATTTGAAATAACAGTCATTTTCTTGGAGTTAAATTTCAACTCTTTGATGATGATAAAATGACCAAAAATCTAGTAATAAGAGAGAAAAAGGAGAATTCAAGGTTATGTAGAAATACTGGGAAGACTGAGAATGTTATTATTAATATTTATCCTTAAAAATCTACCAGTGACTTCAATTAAAGACA
The DNA here is from genome assembly GCA_028533085.1 of Varecia variegata. NCBI lineage: Eukaryota > Metazoa > Chordata > Mammalia > Primates > Lemuridae > Varecia > Varecia variegata. Next base: position 66,215,130 of record CM052440.1, on the reverse strand, counting down.
GTGGGCTGCACACATGTGCCTCTCCCCACATCTTTTTAGCAACTTACTGAAGCAGCATTATTTTTTAAAGTTTAATCCATAGGGAAAGGCCGATAGGAGATGTGAAACAAACATAAGTAACAAACATAAGAAGCCAGTTTGCTCATCTCTGCTTGCCACCGTAATTTCACAAAGCCCCTGACTCTGTGACCACACGCAGCTCTCCAGAAACATGCTCTGAAGACAAAACAGGATAGAGCACACAACCCCCCATGTCTCTTGCCTGAGTCACTATGTTCCTAAAAAGATAAATTATCCCAAGTCCTTGCCTTCTCCTACACCCAAGATAACATCTGACGGGTTAGTGATTATGGTTCTCTATAATCTATAACCAGATGTACTCTTCACCCAAACGTAATGTGATTGTGCTTTCATGTAACTTCTGAGCAAGTCTGATGTGATTTTGCACATGCTAAACCTCCACCAGCTGTGTACAAGCTGTGGGCTAAGACACTGTCAGGGCAGCCTGATAGAACCTCTCTAAAGGCAGCACCCAGGCTGTAGGCAGTCTATAGTCCTCAACAGCACTTCTGGATAAAACTAGCTTTCATTCTTTAAAAGCTTGATATTTTTCTTTAGTCAACAGAGATAAGACAATAACAATGAGTGACGCTGGCACATTTTGAAAGGCAGAAAGCTGTCAAGGGAAAAGTAACTATCTCTGTAGGCTGGAAGGCACTAAAACCACATTGCCCAAAGTAAAAGATATTAATGAGAAGCCAATTGTTCTTGCAGAACCTCAGAAAGGCTCAGAACACAGGCACCATGGGCTTTAAAAGATGAGGCTGAAGACAGGGACGTTTGATGAAAATCTGTATAACCATTTATTGAATGACATGAACTTGGTAAAGTACAATGAGGAATAGTTTTATTTTTCTCTCACTATTGCCCTACAAACTTGCTTTTAAAAATCCACCCTCCCACTCTGGAGATGATCAGACTGGTTCTGTTGTGTTTCCAGTCATTTTTAAGTATCGGGAAATCTTGTTTTCAAGCATTGAAAAGACTAGTACGATCTGAAATAAAACTTTCACCTCACACTGCATTTAAAGCTTCGCTCTCTGAGCAGCCCCCACCCCCATCCCTCAACAAGCTCAGGCTGGTAACATCCAACAGAAATAGGGCTCCTGTCTTTGCTGGGGCTCAGAACACACCACCCCAAAACAGGACTGTAGGAGACATCAGGATGTCCTTCTTTGGCATATTTCAAGCTGGTTACTTTGAGAAACTGCAGATACAGGAGTAGCTCTGAAAAGATGTCCTTTTATAAAACAAATTTCCATCTATAAAGGAAAAACATTTGTCATAGGAATCTCATCAACCAGGGAAGATGTCAGCATAGGAGCCAAGACTGAAGGTCGACACCCTGCTCAGATAGACTTTGTCACAAGCTGTTACCAATTCTGATGGGCTGCTCAGAGACAGCTTTTATTACCTGAGAGACGTTTTATACATAACAGACCACCCTTCGTTCACCACACATTTCCTCCCCGTACCTTCCCATAACCTGTCACTACCTCTCCACTAGAAGCCCCAAGCTCCAAATCTTTTCTGCAGCTCAGCAAAGAATTTCAATCATCTGGCCCTTCTTCAAGTCTCATATTTTGTGGCACTCCCATGCATACGCACATAATTAATTTGCATGTCTTTTTTCCTCTTAATCTGTGTAATGTCAGTTTATTTCATAAACTCAATTTTCGAACCTTCAGAAGGTAGAGAGAACATTTTCTCTCCCCTACATCACTTTCCTCTCCACTTCCCCTCTGTTGCTGTCAGGTTCCCCGAGGTCATGTGTGCACCATGAATGAGAGGAAATGGGAAAGGTCTAATTTCTCTGAGACCATTATGATCTGGCCCTGGGGCACCTCCTCTATGGCAAACGCCCAGGTTCTTGCTTTGTATTGCATCATGGGCATTTATGGATGGATTCTTCACAACACCCCTTCCCCTCGTCCCCACCTCCAGTGGAGACCTCTGCCTTGCAGCTCCCCACTGCAGTGATGCACCTCTACCTCACCCCTTTGGCCCCCGCTCTGGCATTACACTCTACACGGCCTCCTGCAGTTGGGGTCCCCTTGCCCCAGCAAGCAGTCTTCCTGGACAGGGTCCTTTTGAGGTGTTTCTAGTAAGACTCTTTTCCTCAAAGTCCACATAGTTCATGGCATGTTTGCCCCACTCAACTCTGGCATTGCAGACTGCACCCACGCTCTTGGCTCCCATCACAGGCAGCACCCACCAGCCTTGACTGTCCCACGGGAGTGTTGTACACCAGAGAGCACAAGTCAGGTGCTCTCAAGCTCCAGACCCTCTAGGCAAAGCAACCTTCTCACACAGATTTTGGTGAGAATTGCGTTGGGGGAATGGAGAATCACTTCCTCCCCTCTTCCATGGTAAAGAAGTTTCCAGAAATGCCAAGCACTCTCTGCTTGGCCAACAATTTTTTTCCAAATAATCCTCTTCCTCCCTTCCTATTCAATCTCCAGCCTTCTCCTAAATATAAATTGGAAACAAGTGGTAGGGTAAAGGTTGCAGAATTAGTTTTATCACTCTTTAAAAAGTTATTTAGATGTATCAAACATGTCTGTTTGGAATTTGGAGGTGCTGTCGCTCTGTGCTCAGCACTGGGGCCTCCCACCGTCCCATTTAGCACCCTGTCTCACTCATACAAGGTTCACTTATACCTCTAGGTCTCCACACGTACCCAGCACAACCTAGTGACTACTTCTTCCTGATTCCAGTGGGAAATGAGAGGTTTATTCATGGGAGAAACAAAGTACAAAAGATCTAGGCTTGGGGAATCCTGAACATGTTTTCAGAGGGATTAACTGAAAATCTACATACCAAATAGTGAGACCTCAAGTCCCCACTCCTGAAACAACCAGCAAAAGCACCAAGTGTGTGCACAGAGCTTCCTATAGGTTTCTTAATGCCTCATTCTTCAATATAAATGGACACTCTTTGTTATTTCTCAAAGTAGCAATAAAGAGATCCTGAATACTTTGAGAAATAACAAAGAATAATTTACTTGTAAAAAGGATCTGAAATAAGAGTGCCATTGGACTTTCATTAGTGACACAGGAAACTAGAAAACAGTAAAGTAATTCCTTTAAAATTCTGATGAAAAATTTAGAATTCTAACCTAGAATGCTATTCACAATCAAATATTAACCTAGAGTGATAGAACAAAAAGCATTTTCACACATGCAAGGAATCAAAACATTTACCTCTCATGCATGCTTTATCTAAAAACTACAGAGGATGTGTGCCACACAAATGAGGAAGTAAACTAAGAAAGAGGAAGCCAGGAGATTCAGAAAGCTGGGGACCCAACATGGAGAGAGGATAAAAGATGCCAAAGAGAAGTTTTAGACAGCCACGCAGCTGGCCCAGAGAGAAACCAGCGCAGACTGAAGTGACAACAAGGATGGTAGCAGAAAAAGTCCACGGGGAAAAAAGGAACTGACAGATAAACCAGATACGTTTGACCCATGCAAAATTATATTGAGAGACGATCGGAGAGTTGGGAAGAATTCACAATAGATACATAGTAAAGTAAGCAAATGAAAGAAAATAATGCAGTAATTAACTACAGCAAAAACAAAATATTGTGTAAGAAGAAAAAATGTAACCATAGTAAGCTATTTGAACTCACCAGTTAACTTGTAGAAATGCAATTCCATCTGCTGCTCAAAATCTTCCAGGCACATTCCACTGCTCTTAAAATAAAATCCACACTCTGCCCATGGTTTAAGGACCTTTAATGAAGTGGCTCCTGTCCTGTGACTGTTCCCCTCTCTCACCATGCTCCAGGGAGTCTCATTTCCTATTCCATATGCATGGGACACTCTTAAGTCCAGATCACTCCATGGATTTTTCATTGGTACTTCCCTGTGAAGCTTTCCCTGCCCAGCCAGTATAAATTAGTACCAGCTTTCCCTCAACTCTGTCACTATAACATCATCCTGCTTTATTTTTTTTCATACTGCATCACACTGATTGAAAATGTTTTATGTGTTACTATGTGAGAGTAAATTGTAATAACATTAGCTAACATTACTTATTAGGGACCAGGCACTGCTATAAATGTTTCACATTTGTTATTTTGTTTAATCCTCGCTCCATTCATGAGAGGCGGCTGCTATTATTACCACCGTTCATAAATAAGAAAATTGAGGCACAGTTAAATAACTTGCTGGAGGTCACTCAATGGCAAAGCCGGAGTCCACACACCTGCAGTCCAGCCCCAGTTTGTGCTCCTAAGCACCGGGTTATGTGGCCTTTCCCTGCAAGTTGCATGACAGCAGCAACGTGGCCTCCTCTTCACCTTTGAGCGGTGTCTGATGCTTACGCGGTGGGTACTCTTCCAGTATTTGTTCAATAAATGTGTTACAATAATCTGAGGCAATCATCCCAAGGCCAAAGAAAAGAAGGGGGTATCCATTTTTCCTTCTTTGCTATTCCTCCTGCAACTTGCCGCATCTCAGCCTTGTTTACCTTTTGGCACCAGCTGCTCTGGTTCTTCTAGTTTTAGGATCTCTTGACCAAGATATTTCTGTCTTCTCTACAGACTTCGGGTCATTTTATGGCTCCATAACATTATTTTCTCTCTTTCTCTCTTCCTGTCTCTCCCAGTCTCTCTCTTTAATTAGGTTACTGCTGTATTCGCACTTGCATGCTGACCAGTGACTGGAGGATATGCCGAAAGGGGTGTGGTAGTGATTGATCCATGGGCCAAGTGCATCCAGTGACTTCCCTATAGGACATCCAGGACAGGCACTGGTAGAGTGCTGTGGGAAAGACCCCTCCTCGTTGGCTCTTTCGTCCAGAGAGGAATCCAGGGTGCAAGCATGTAGAACGAGATGATTTGTTCCCAAGCGGACAAGGAGACAGAGCATTCCAGAGACAGTCCGAGATGACCAGAGAGCTCAGGAGGCCAGGAAAGAGAGCTCTGTAAGAGTGGAACCATGTGCTTCCATTTGTAGGATCAAAGGACCTGATACAAAGCCCCATCAAAATCAACTCATTCCTCTATATTTTTCCATGTCCCCTGTCGCCACTGCTAGTTGGTCACCACCATCTCTTCCCAGCATCCCAGCAATAGCCTCCTAACTGACGCCACAAGGAACTTACCCTTGGTTTCCTCTCCAGACCACACTTTCCTGACAGTGAATTTCCTGACTTTAGCATCTTTCATAATCTAGATAGTCTGAGAATTTCTCAAATCATCAAGTACTGGCTCCTTTAAACTTAACAGTTCTTTCCTCAATTTATCTCTTTCCTCTGGCACTTTACTGTACACAGCAAGAGGAAACCAGGCTTTGATACTTTACTTGGAAATCTCAGCTAAATATCCAAGTTCATCCCTCACAAGTTCTGCTTTCCATCTAATTGTAAGACACAATTATATATCCCACCATATAACAAGGGTTCTCCTCCCGCCAGTTTCCCTGAACATGCTCCTCCTTCCTTCCCTTCTCAGTCCTCACCAGCACAGTGCTTTGAATACCCACACTCCTCCCAACCTCTACAATGATTTAGATATTCTCTAAGATGATACACGTTTTCTCTACCACGCTCCTCACTTCCTTCCGAGTTCTCACCAGCAGTGCCTTTAATATGCCTGTTTCTGCCAACAGCCTTTTTAAGGCAAGGGAGGCTTTTCCTCTCATGTTCCTCAAAACTCTTCCATTCACTGCCCAATGCTCAATTCCAAAGCCACTTCCACATTTTTTAGGTATTTGTTACGGCAGCACCTCATTTCCAGCTACCAAAATCTCTATTCCTGTTGCTCCTGTAATAAATTACCACAGACTTCATGGCTTGAAACAACACAAATTTATTATCTTACAGTTTTCTGGAGGGCAGAAGTTCTAAATCAATGTGTCTGCTGGGCTGCAACCTTCTGGAGGCTCCAGAGTGAGAACCTCTTTCCTTGCCTTTTCCAACTTCTAGAAGCCACCTGCTTTCCCTGGGTCATGGCCCCTTCATCTTCAGAGCAAGCGGTGCAGCTCTTTCAATCTCAATCTCAGCTCAGTCTCAGTCTCTCTCTCTTTCACTCTCACACACATGCCCCTCTGCTCCCACTGTGACATCCCCTCCTCTGATTCCGACTCTCCTGCCTCCCTCTCATGAAGACCCTAGTGATCACGTTGGCCCACCCAGATAATCGAGGATAGTCTCCCCATCTCAAGATCTGTAACTTAATCACATCTGCAAAATCCCTTTTACCACGAAAGTTTCTGGGCATTAGGCTGAGGACATCTTTGAGGGCCATTATGCAGCCTGCCACACTCACAGACCATCCATCGGACCCTCTACGGTTGTGCGGTGGCAAAAAGCAGGATGTGCTCCCTGCCCTCAAGAAGTCTAGCAGAAGAGTCAGGCATCACTCCCCAAATAACACAAATCATCACCCCAATAAATAACTGTAAGTTGAGACGAGTGCCCTGAAGGACTGGGGACCTCAGGGCTGGTGAGGTGTCTCCAAGGAGGCTGCCTCCATCTGCGGCTGGAGCGGTGATCAGGTGCTGCTGGGTGCGGGTGGGAAGAAGACCTTCCGGGCAGAGGCATCAGCAAGTGCAGAGCCCTGAAGAAAAAGAGTTTGGGGGATCAGGGAGGCAGAAACAGCAGCACCAAGATGAGGCTGCAGAGGTGAGAAGGACCAGATCCCTCGGGGACTTCTAGAGCATGGTAGGGACTTTGGATTTTATTCAAAGCATATATAAGGGGATGTGGAGTTTTTAAAGCAGATGACTGATGTGATCATTCTGCTCTGGAAAACAGATTGGGGCTGGGGGCTGGGAGCAAACAAAAATGGAAACATATATACCCAGCGAAAAGAAGACAGTGGCCTAAACTGGGCACATGGTGAAGAGAAGCATAGAGATGTAAGATATATCTTAGACCAAAAATAACTCACGCGACTTGGTGGGATTTAGTGTGATTCAAAGGTCCAGGGTACGGCCATAGGTGTAGATGGCATATGAGGAATGTAGCAAGTGAATGGAAACAGGAAATTAAAGGGGCAGAGATGTCAGGAAGGGGAATGGGCCATCCACATGCACCGTAAAATAACATGAGAAAAGAGCCCTTGGGAGGGAAGAGAGAATGAAGAGGTAGGCGCTAAAATCTGCAGTGGACACGGAGGCAGAAGGACCAGATGTCTTCCAGTGATGGTCAGAGGAAGAGAGAGCAGAGCCCCACGGTGTGAGCAGCAGAGAGGGGGTGTTATAGGAGGGGTCTCAGGTGGAAACAGCACTGGGCAGGGTGCAGGAGACTGGGCCCCCTCCAGCCCTGGTGAAGGGGTAGAGAAAATGAGCAGCCTCCACGTTAGAGGATGGCAGGGAGATGAGCTCACCTACGGCCAGGAGGAGCAGGAAACACGTAGGGAAGGTGACGGGGAGTGTGTGGACAGAGGTGGGTGGGAGGTCGCAGTGCGGGTTGAGTGAGGAGAGAAAATGCAGGGCATACAGAGAGCAGAGGTGAGAGGGGCAGTGTGGAAACAGCGACACAGTGAAGGAAACTGGGCACTGGGCTGTCGATGCTGTGAGTCCCGGCAGTTCACTCCCTGGAGGATGGTGGCTGCTCAGGCCTCCCTGCACTTGCCAGTGGGCAGGAAGGAAGCTGGCAGGCTTTTCCTCAGTCTTCTGTAAGGGAAAGAGTGTGTGAGTTTGGGTCCAGGCGTCTGGGGTTGGGTAAAAGTGCTCTCACTTCCTTGTTCATCTGGTCATCTTTCATGGCTCTGCTCAACCGTCACCTCCCAATAAAGCCCTTCTTGAATTCTCTTTCTAGGCTTCTCCGTGCACCTCTCCACTGTGTGCACACTTCCATGATAGCACTAATATACATGCTTTATTGCACTTGCTTTTATATGTCTCTCTCCCTGAATACAGTTGTTTCTCAAGAGTAAGAATAAAGCTTGAATTATTTCTGTTCTCTTATTACCTACTGCAAAGGCTGATAGCCTTAGTAGGAGCTACATAAATGTTCAATTAAATAAAACTTAAATCAACGGTTGTTTGCTGGTCATTATTGTACTATATAAATGATAGATTTGAAGAGTTTATATACTCTTAATATAATCATTACTGTGAAGTTTGGTGTACACATTACATTCAACTTACTTTCTTAACAGATACTTTTCAGTTAGTTATATTTAATGTTTAAATACAACAGTTTGGAAATATCTGAAAATACATCCCTGGTCTTAACTAAACTTTGCTGAGGTACCAATATTTCAGATTTTTTTGATAATGGCTCTAGGGTCAAGTTCATTTCACTACAAGGTATTTCCTTTTTCTTTTTTAATCTCAAGTTTGATTATAATAAACTCACATGTGTCAAAAATCAAACAGTATACAAATGCATACGGTAAAAAGGCTCATGGTGACTTTCCTCTTACCTACACCCAGAGAGCTTGCTGGTTCTTCCCCTCTCTCCCATTCTTTTCTTTTAATCTCATTCTTTTTTACACCTGATGACCTAGGTGGGTGACTTCCAACCTTTGTTATTATAAACAATGCTGCAATAAATACTCTTATTCATATGTCATTTCACGTATGTGCAAGTAAATACAAGGCACTTCTAATTAAACTAAGTATTAACAATGATGTTGAATCACTAAATCCATCTCAAACTGTGTAGTTAATTTCCTGTGGTTATAAATGATCCCTCATTTCAAGCTTTGAAGTGTTGTCCTTTAACATCAAGTGGTAGTGTTTCTGTACATAATGTTCTAAGAACATTGGTCAAAAGAAGGGAAGGTGCCAGTTAACCAGCAGATACAACATTAATGAGAGATGCATGCATTCTGTTATTAAGGGGCATAAAACTTATTGACATCCTGTATCTATATATTTACTAACATCCTATATCTATATATTTACTAACGTCCTATATCTATATATTTACTAACCTCTTATATCTATCTATATATTTACTGAACTACAGGCATTACTAATAAAGTATTTGCTCATGTGTTATTGAACTTTAAAAATGCCAGTTTAGGTATAAGATCATGCTTTATAACCAAGTAATGAAAGCATATATAATATTATATGATATTTAAAAAAAATAAGCATAAAGACTCACAGCAAACTATCAACATAACTAAGCATGAATGGTTGCTGTGTATAACCAAAAGAAAAGGGAAATAAGTTAATTATCAGTAGACTTTTGAAAGTGAAAATAGTAGGTGGCAGAACTGTCTACAGGGGATTTGAGAAGTCCTGTTTCTTGATGTAGTTAAATGGAATCGAACTGAAAGCTAGAAAAATAAACTCAAAAGAACAATCCTTCTTTGGCAGAAGTAAAAGCCCCAAATGACCTAATAGATTTTTTCTTTCAAAATTCTAGGATTCGTTGAACACTGACTGCCTCTAAGTGTCTCTTTTGTTGGATTTGTTTGTCAGTGTATGCATTAATTAGTTTGCTTAAAAACTGCATTGTTTGCAACAAAGAAAAACATGTTAAACTGTATCAGAATTGGTTAACATTCCCAGACTCATGACTTTCTTCTATATTCTAAGTCAATTCCAGGGTGTTTCCTTTTAGATACTGCCTAAATTTGAAAATGAGAGTGATTGAACAGACTGGCATTGCTGGGTTTGTTCATTATGATTCCTGTGGTGTTCAGTTTATATTACTATGTAGCATTTTTTGTATGAATTTTTTTTCTTTCTTTCTTTCTTTTTTTTTTTTTGAGATAGAGTCTCACTCTGTTGCCCAGGCTAGAGTGCCGTGGCATCAGCCTAGCTCACAGCAACCTCAAACTCCTGGGCTCAAGGGATCCTCCTGCCTCAGCCTCCCGAGTAGCTGGGTCTATAGGCACCATGCCCGGCTAATTTTTTATATATATAGTTTTAGCTGTCCAGAACATTTCTTTCTATTTTTTTAGTAGAGACAGGGTCTCGCTCTTGCTCAGGCTGGTCTCGAACTCCTGAGCTGAAACGATCCACTCGCCTTGGCCTCCCAGAGTGCTAGGATTACAGGCGTGAGCCACCGCGCCCGACCTGTATGAATTTTCTTACAACCTATTTACAATGTATTAGAGCTTCACTACCAACATTCTATAAAAAATCAACCAGAAAATAGCAGCCATATGAGTTTGGCAATAGGCATGAAGACATGTAAAGTCTGTTTTCTGTGTTTTTATAATCCTCTGTCTTTTGGGAGTCAAAGCTTTGACTCCAGAGAAATCCAGATGTGGAAAGATGTATGTACTGTTCAAAAATAGATAAGTATAAAATCGAATCAATGAATCTGGATCTTATAAATCTAAAAATAGTCACTTGACTTAACTCAACTAGTATCTGTAAAGTACCATGGACGGTGCAACGTTCATGCCAGAGTGGAGGAAAAGGTGAGTGCAGAGGAATTACAGCATCGATCAGTATCTTATTTCCTGACTTCAAAACGTAACCCTATTCTCTTAGACCACCCACATTTCATTCCACTGTAGAAACATAGTCACTGTTCTCAAATAGTGCCTGGGGAGTGAGCTGCAGGGTGAGCAGTGTGGTGCAGTGTATAGAAAGGGCACAGAGGAAGTTGGAAAACAATAAATACAAATGCAAGAACTCATTTTGAGGAGGTGCAAATTCTGCATATCCATAGAAAAGTTGTAGGAGAATATATTAGGAAAAGGTCTCATGCACAAAGCTAAATTCAGGAGACAGTGGGTAAGCCATAAATTTTGAGTAGGGGAGTGGCATCATCAAAATCACACTTAAGGGACATTAAGCTTCAGACCAGTTGGGAGGCTTCTGGAATGATCTGAACAAGAAGTAGTAAGAGCATAAACCGGTACACAGGCAATGGGAAAGAGAACATACAGATTTCGAGAAGGTAAAATCCACAGGGTATGGTACCTGACTGAATATGAGGAATAAGAGAACAAGAAGTAAAAGATGGCTGGATTTAGGTCAAACACACACCCTTGCTACCATCAGCTGTGGCTGAGGCAGTGTCACCTGGTTGGAACATGGCCATCTCACCTGCCCCTTTGACAGGCACCACAGGTAGAGGAAGTTATCGAACTGGAAGGCTAGGCACACCAAACAAACTACTATACTCAGCTCTGAAATTACAAGTTAAGCCTAAGAAAACATCCCCGCCACACACTTCAAAACTAGGGTGCAGATCAAAGAAATTAGGGTGCAGATTCTGTGAATCCAGTTCTATTCTGTGACTATACGCCTTAGATCTCTATGCGATAAAACAGAAAGAAGAAACTGATAATTCATGTGCTGGCTAAAATACAAAGAAACTATTTGTTGCCTTTCTCTCTGGACTAAAGGCAGGTGATTGGGGCTTTTCAATATTCAAAGGGCACTGTGAAACTCCTGCTTATATATTTTCATATCACAGCTGATTGTAGAGGCAAGAGCTGATAGCTCTCTGCTGCTCTGAATAACTAACTAGATCATTTCAGTATTTTCTACCTGTCTTCCATGCTATATGGACTCTATTTTCCTGATTTTAATAACCAACAATTCAAAAAACATGGAATCCCTGAGTAACGTGTTATGCTTCCCCATGTAGACTTTCTAGCTTTTTTTTTTTTCTTTCTTTCTTTTTTTTTTTTTTTTTGAGATAGGGTCTTGCTGTGTTGCCTAGGCTAGAATGCAACGGCATCATCATAGCTCACTGTAACCTCAAACTCCTGGGCTCAAGTGATCCTCTTGCCTCAGCCTTCTGAGTAGCTGAGACTACAGGCAAGAGCCACCATACCCAGCTAATTTTTTATAGAGCCAGGGTCTCGCTCTAGCTTGTCTCAAACTCCTGGCCTCAAGCAATCTTCCTGCTTCAGCCTCCCAAAGTGTTAAAATTACAGGCATGAGCCACTGTGCCAGGCTGTAGCTCTTTTAACTCTAACTTTTATCTTCAAAGTTCAAAGAAACATTTATTATGATTTCAAATTCCTGAACTAACATCTAGTCCTAAAGTCAAAACAATACAACTTGGTATCTGAATCAGCTAAAATGAAACAAAATGCACTTGGCAAAATCACCCTCGTATGGCAGGGTTGTAATGCTGACAACTGCCCAGTGATCATCCTTTGCAAATCCACCGTTGACCTCATGCCAGGATAGTCCCAAACTGCATCGCAACTGTGTCTCTTGGTCAGCCACATAAGAGACAGCTGTGGAATGTTTGGTCTAGAACATCCCAACAGGTGCTCCTTCGGTCTAGATTTATATGGAGTCAGATAAAATTTGCACATGTTCTGGGCTTTGTAAGGCTTCCTAAGGCAGATAGCCACCTACAGTCAAAATAGTAAAAACATTTCTCACACAAGGGATAGACTGTAGATGCAACTGATCAAATATTCAGATCCACACATCACAATAAAGAACTCATATATGAATTGGTTCTTTTTAGATTAAATATATAAGACTATTTTTTAACGGAACCAGCAGGGTTTTACAAAGTTTCACAATTTTTCATTCACAAAGAACCATATGTTTTTCAGTATGACTTCAAATGATTGCTTGTTGTAACATAATTTCCTCTATTTCGCTCTTGTCTTCCCCTTTTCTATTCTTCTTGACCATTTTCCTATATTTTGGAGCACAACTGTCTCTTTGAGATTTTCTTTTGCCCATTAGTCACTGAGCACAAGAGAAATGTTTTGCAAAATAGGGTTTCCCCACAAAAAAGGCATGACCAACATGGTAATAGAAAAAAGTTTATGTGATACATTATGTTTTATTAATAAATTGATTTAATTTCTAAGCTATCTTAAGGATATAAGTATTCGGTTTCTAGAGGTAATAGAATTTAGCTTTGTGGATTTAAGAGGACTGATTATAAGCATGGGGGAAAGTGGTGCTTGAACCTGCTGTCACAGAGAAAACTGACTCCCTGCTTTGGCTTTGCCTTCACCATTGACATTGTGAATAGCAGACAAGGTCTTATGATGAAACTGTTTACAAATATTTGCAAAGTTACGTTTATGAACCAGAGCATCCCAAATGCTCGATTTTGGAACATTTTAAAAATCTGAGTGGCACCTCACATTTATGTCTCAGCTGACATACCCAGAATTCCCGTTTCAGTGGCTTCGGCCCAGTAGTTAAATGGGCTACAGAGGCTCAGGAAAGGCCATCAGTGGGAACATTTGCCATATGTTATGTAAAATGTCTAGAGCATTTGGACAGCTGTTAAGAGGATAACGTTACAACACAAAGGCTGCCATTATCGATGACTGCAAAATGAGCAGATCAGCCACAGTTTCCTCCTGTGTTCAAAAAGAATGACAGCATCACATAGAATGTAGAGGATACCTGGGATAATGATGTCTATCATGGAATGTCCCAGATTTCTCACTCTCCCATATGGTTACCAAACCCCCTGGAGCATAAGGTTGAACATTCCACTGGTTTCCCTGGAGTAGCATCTGTTATTTAAAGGAATTGTGGTTACCAAGCCTACAGGGCAGTAGAGAAAGT
>CM052440.1:66187053-66201140 GCA_028533085.1 Varecia variegata | reverse complement strand
GCTCCCAAAGGCGGCTGCGACAAAGCCCGAGGAGGCACGTCCTGTGAGCGGAGGTGCCACCGCCGTCCGACCCGAAGGGAAGGTCCCGACCGAGTGCGATGGATAAAGGTGTCACAAACGATCGATCGCGGGAAACAAACCACGGTGGTCCCCCTTCCGCCCCTCCCTGCCAACCGTGCTTCCCTCTGAGAAATCGCTGGCTCGAGTCATACACACATTTTTGCAAAATAGAGACGAAAGCATAAGCAGTTACCTTCATTGTTCTGCAGGCCGTGAGGGAAGCTGGCGCCGAGCCCAGCGGAGGGCAACTCCCTCCCCGGGTGCCAGCCCCGGGCGCGGCGCGGGTGGGCGGCGGGAGGCGCGGTGGCCGCAGCGGCAAGAGGAGGAAGGGGCCGGGGGGCGGCGGCCGCACGTGGCGGGCGGGATAGCGGAGGTGCCGGGCTCCGGGCAGATTGCATCAGCAGGAGGACTCGGAGGCTCTGCTTCCCCCAGACCGCCCCCAGACCGCCCCCAGACGGTGGAGTCTCTCCCAGCACCGAGACGCAGACCCCGCGCCCAGCCCCGGGCCTCACTCAGCGCTCACTCCTGGGGGGCGCCAGGGTTGCAAGCGGGTGACCACAGTTACTCCCGAATTAGTGCTGTGAGTGCTGGGATACCGTGTGTCGCTTATGTGGGGACGTCAAGGAGGAGGAAAGAAAGAGGTCATAGATCAGATTGCATTGCCATGCCCTCATCACTGTCTACCCGCCTCCGCACTGCTGCCCACCTCACTTCCCACTGTCGCCAGAGTAACTTTCCTGCATGTTGATAGAACCGCGGCACAGCCCTGCTCAAAATTATACGGTGGATCCCCATCAACTTCAGCAGAACGTTTTAAATGTACTTTTTGAATAGTAAAGAACATGTGCCTAGTTCAAAGTTTGCCAATCTCTTTCTCCCACCCCTTCCTCCCTTTGGCCAGTCCACCCTCAAAGACAACCAATTTTGCAATTTCTTATATATCTCGGGGGGGAAAAAGTTAGTCCTTTGACTTGAGCATATACCATTGTTTCTGATTTGATGTTGCCTGCTAGCTGGGTTGGTCCTCTCCCCACCTTTACACAAAAGCTCCAAGATTGCTACTTTTCCTAGTCCAGCTCCCTTCCTGAGTCAGGGCCCATGACTTTGCTCAAGTGCCCTTCTGGTTGACCCTGGCAAACTCCGATTTTTGTAAATCTCAGCTGAAGTCTTTGCTGTGAAGTTGCCGCTGACTCCCTCAAACAGAATTGTGCCCTTTGGATACGTACTGCATTTGTCCATCTCCCTTATTAAAATCGATTTTCTTTATTTTAATTATTTGTTGGCACACACGTCACTTCATTGGACTATGAGATTCTTGAGGACAGATCCTGTCTCATATTTATCTGCCACACCCAGTGCCCTACTCTTACAGAGCAATGGACTTGCTGTCTGGTGCTCACAGAAGCCAATGCCATGGCACCATCTTTGAATAAAGACAGCTTTATTGCAAGACGGGTCAGAAAGGAGATAGGAGGTGGTCCCAAATCTGTCTCCCTGAGTTAGGATCTGGGGCAAGTTTATGGGCTTGTCAGGTTTTAGTCTGAAAATGTCAGTTCTTGGCGCGCCCATGCCTGAAGAATGACCAGACACGCCAAAGTTAGGCAAGCATGCAAATGAGGTTTATTGAGGAGAGAAAGATAGGATTACAGGGCAAGAGCAAGATATGGTGTCCACATAGGGACCTTCCCGTGGTTCAAACATCATCATGGAACTACTTTGATTGGACAGTTGGGAGCTGCATGACCCGAGTCTTACTGCACATGTGGGCTCCAGGTCACTTTCCAGACTTTATGGTACCTACGCTGCTTGGCCTGTGGGCTAGAGAGTCCTCTGCAATCTTTTGCAGCTGGCACACTAAGTTATGATTGGCAGATTCATTGGGTATTACCTCTTCCCCCAGGTATGGAGAGCTAGGGTGTGGCAGGACCAAGATGGGGCAATAGCACCCACTTTCATCCCTAGGAGACCCAGAATCCCTCACTATCTACGTAACAGGCTCAGAGGGCAAGGGAAAGAATTTAGGAATGTTGGCTTGGCAGGATCTGATTGGAGGGCTTCAAATTGTAACCAGCCCCCCACTGAACAAATTTCAGTGACCCCTGCATAATCCTCTCCCTTAACTAACTACTTGAACTTTGGAGTTGTTGGCCAGAAATAGTGGGTTTTCTGTAAGGCAAAGAAGCTGGGATGCTCAAGTCCCCTGGGCAGACTTGACTATCTCACCATCCTCCACAACCTGTCTGCATGCAGGGGCCCCTCCTTTAAAAGCCTGCGATCTCTTAGCCAGAGAGACGGATTTGAGGCAGCTTTTCCTATTCTCCTGATATTAAAAATTCCTTTCTTCCTTGACAATTCTCATTATCTCAATAATTGGATCTAGGTGCGATGAGCTACTGAACCTAGACTGAAACCCCTTTGTGGTTTTGACAACAAAACTTGACCCTTTACGGTCAGGAATGTTGAGGCAGATTTTAGCCTTGGATCATCGGGGCCTACGGACCCCTTGCTTCTGGAAGAGTTCCATCCTGGTCTTCTTGGTTCTGAGGGGAGGAATCATTGTATCCAGGTGTTGTTGGAGGTAAAAGGTTTTCTTTTCTTTTTTTTTTTTTTTGGCAGGGAGGGTCATGGGGGCAGCACTCTGCACCAGTAAAGGCTCAGGGAGCTCCCAGGTAAAAGCTTTCTCTATCATGCATGCCCAGGATACATGACTTACAGTTTTTGAAAATAGAGTAGGCCCAGTGTGGAGTGGTCCTGAGGCTACACTACCTTGGAAGAGTGGTCAATACAAATGCGTGAGTGCTTAACAACTGTTGGTTAAGTGAATGAATGATTGAATTATTCATCATATTCCAAACACTGTGTAAAATGCTAGCAATAGGCCAGGCGAGGTACTCACGCCTGTAATCCTAGCACTCGGGGAGGCTGAGGCAGGAGGATCCCTTGAGCTCAGGAGTTCAAGACCAGTCTGAGCAAGAGTGAGACCCTGTCTCTACTAAAAATAGAAAAATTAGCCAGGTAGTGTGGCGCAAGCCTATAGTCCCAGCTACTGGGGAGGCTGACGCAGGAGGATTGCTTGAGCCCAGGAGTTTGAGGTTGCTGTGAGCTAGGCTGATGCCACAGCACTCTAGCTTGGGCAACAGAGCGAGATTCTGTCTCAAAAAAAAAAAAAAGAAAAGAAAAGAAAAGAAAAAAAATGCTAGCAATAGAGTGGTAAAAGCAAAAAAAAAAAAAATTTTACCCTCATGAAGCTTATATTCTAGTGTGGGAAACAGAAAATAAACCTTAAATTAGTTAGCAAAATGTCCATCAATTGATGAATAGATAAATAAAACATGGTATAATTCATGCAATGGCATATTATTCAGCAATAAGTGAAATGAAATGCTGATATATGCCACAACCTGGATGAACCTTAAAAACATACAAAATGAGAAAACCCAGTCACAAATAACCACATATGTATGATTCCATCTACCGAAAAGTCCAGAATAGGAAGATCCATAGAGACAGAAAATAGATGGTTGTTGCCAACCTGGGGAAAGAGTGGAGTAGGGAGTGAATGTTAATGGGCACAGGATTTCTTTTGGGGGCAATTAAAATGTGCTAAAATTAGGTTGTGGTGATGGTTACACAACTCTGGAAACACACTAAAAATCATTGACTTGTACTCTCTAAATAGGTTAATTGTATGATACGTGAATTCTACCTTGATAAAGATGTTTATTTTTTAAAAATCCAGTAGCACGTGGTAAATTTTATGAGGAGAAATAGAGCATGGGAAGGGGCTAGACAGTGATGGGTGAGAGCTGTGAGTGATTCATGAGTAAATTCTAGAGCAAGCCTGGCAATGACTTCCAGATCCAATGACCGTCCTGTATAAGGACTCGTTTGATGTCAGCAACAAAGGAAGAGAGAAGGTAGGATAAAAACAAAGAGCTTGAAAGGAAATGAGAAATTTGGGGAATTAACAGCCACAGAAAAATATGAGAACAATCTGGCTATGTCTCTCCTCCTGTTTCCCTCTAGTGTTGACAGGAGGGTCCCACGTCTTTCCATGTACCCTCCCAAAGATGCTCTCCCAAATAACAAATATTAAAACATATCACTTACTAGCCAACAAACATGTTTTTACTAGATGATGAGGGTCATCTTCAACCAAGGTTGTTGATCTACCAGTGGCACTCTACTTCCAGAAAGTCACAGCCGTTAAAGATATTTAAGGAAATGGAATTCTCCAAACTTGGTGCATACCATATTTTTATCTGTGGGAAGTGTCTTTTACTGAACTTGAAGAAGAAACAGAATTAATAACAGTCCCCAGAGACACTAACTTTGAAGTTGACTTCAGAGCCCTAGACAGCCCAGCTCCATTTTGTCATCACTGTTATTCACAAAGTCTGTTATTGTAATCATTATGAAAAACACATGCCAACTACCCACAGTATTTCTCTCTTGTATCTTACTAAATCTTCTTCAGAAGGGGGAATTCACAAATCTTCTTTGCCTTGAGCTTATTCACAGTTCTTGGGTAGGAGAATTAACAAAAGGCAATGATGCTCTGTCATACAGAGTAAAGTCGACCCTGAAATTCCACTCATAAACTTAGAAAAAAATGTAATTCTTCTCTTTCTCTATTTCTCAAATGAAAAATACTTTAAAATTTTATCTTTTTTATATTTCCTTTTTTTTTTTTTTTTGAGACAGAGTCTCGCTCTGTTGCCTGGGCTAGAGTGAGTGCTGTGGCGTCAGCCTAGATCACAGCAACCTCAAACTCCTGGGCTCAAGTGATCCTCCTGCCTCAGCCTCCCGAGTAGCTGGGACTACAGGCATGCGCCACCATGCCCGGCTAATTTTTTTTCTATATATTCTTAGTTGGCCAGATAATTTCTTTCTATTTTTAGTAGAGACGGGGTCTCGCTCTTGCTCAGGCTGGTCTCGAACTCCTGAGCTCAAACAATCCGCCCGCCTCAGCCTCCCAGAGTGCTAGGATTACAGGCATGAGCCACCGCGCCCGGCCCTATATTTCCTATAATGCTTGCATTCATTACCCATAACATTTATGTGTATACATACACACACATACTAAATCCAACACTCAAAAATCATTTACATGGTACTTTATAGAAAATTTAAGAGATTTTCCAGGGCAATTTAGACTTAATGGATTTATTTTTAGCCTTTTTGTACACACTGTAGACCTAATCCCCATGTAAAATGAGACTCACTGTATCAGGGAGCTTGGCCACCACATCAAAAATGATGGACTACTGAATTGGATGGTCTCTTGTGCCCAGGGGGTGTAGCATCCAAAGACGGGAAGGGTAATTACCCAAGGTCTTCCTGCTGAACATGGAGAAGGTAGTAACCTCCACATTCAACTTTACCTAAATAACTCAATATGCTTTGGATAAACTATCCCTAGACGAGTGGGGGGAAAAGATTTGTGTTTCTACAACTCCCTTGTACTTTATTCTTAGTTTGATTCTTTACTTAGCTCCCTCAAAGAGTGAACAGGCTCAAGGCTAATCCTAGAGCAATCCCTAAACTAAGAGAAGACCAAGGGGCTGTTTAATAAATGATCATCTAACAATGGGCCGTTTGGAATAAGAGGATCAGGCTTTAGAGCCAGATCTGAATTTGTGTCTCCAGTTTTACTAATTTGTGTTATAGGACTGTTCACAAGTTACTTAATCTCTCTGAAACTCAGTATGTTTTCTTAAAAATCATGAAGATAAGGAAAGGAGCACCTACCTTGGAGGTATGTCACAAGGGACAGATTAGCAATAGATGCACAGTGCCAGCACTGGAGGCCACTCTATATGCTCCACCTATGGTCCCCGTGCATCCTCTCACTCCACTCGCCTTAGAATGAGTACCAGCTATTCATTTTCCACTAGGAATGAGTGAGGGGTATGGCCTGAAGTTGCAACAAAAGAAATTTTAGAATATTAAAACATATCACTTATTAATCAAGAAAAGAATTCCAAGGGGAATTCATGAAATCTTTCTTCTGAATTCTTTAAAAATAAATTAATTCCTACATGTGTTGAAATGATGTAAGCCTTCTTTCTGTTAGTCTCTATAACCTCTCAGGGTACTTCCCGCTCTGACGCTCAAAACTCACCACCTTCTCCTTGAAAGCCCTCCCTTCCGCGATGCGACTCTGGATCGTCTCCAGCCTCTCTGGCAGGTGCTTTTCCCTTATTTCTGATCACACCTCTTTCTTCTCGTGCACTCTAAATGCAGGCAAGGTAATCATCCCTCCTGTATCTGATCTTGGATCTCCTCTTTTTATACTCTGTCCCTTGGTGTCTCAACTCTGATCTGTAGTCTGATAATTTCCAAAACTTCACCAGATACCTAGCTCGTCACCATTTTTTCAAGCCCAATTAATCCAAATCCAAGCACATGATCTTCCCTCTTAAACCTGCTTGCCCTGCTGTCTTCTTTCCCTCTGCTGATGTCATCAACATCCTCCCAGTCATCCAGGCTCCAAATTTTAATATAGTTCATGTCTTCACTGGTAGCATTTAAAGCTGGGGGAAAAGATAGGAGCCTCCCCCATCCCATTATCACCAAGACTTCCCAATTCTACCTCCACAAGACCTTTCAGAGTCATCTGCCCTCTGCTCCCACTCCCACCGCCCTTGTTGAGTCATTCATTCTACCTTCACCTTCGATTACTGTTACTGGTACCTTTGATCTCTCCCTACCCCAATCCAGCCCACACACAGATGGCAAGTAATCTTCCTAGACCTCTGTTCTGATTAGAGTTTTTTCCCTGCTCAAAACCATATAACTTGCAGTCAGATGCTCTCACGTGAGCCAGCCAGACGTGACGACATGTTATATGCCTAAGCACACCGGAAATCTTCTGTCATTGTTTCTGCAAAATACTATTTGGAATTTCTTTTTCTCCAACTTTACTTGCTTAAATGATATCCAGTCTTCAAGATCCATTTCAATTGCTATTGCCCCTTTGAAGCCTTTCCTGAAGCATGCCTTGCTATAGACCAATGACTCTCAACTAGGAGCGATTTTACCCCCCAAGGGACATTTGGTGATGTCTGGAGACATTTTTTATTATAACACCTAGGAGAGTGTGGGAGAGTTGCCACTGGCATCTAGTAGGTAGAGGC
Source organism: Varecia variegata (assembly GCA_028533085.1). NCBI lineage: Eukaryota > Metazoa > Chordata > Mammalia > Primates > Lemuridae > Varecia > Varecia variegata. The sequence continues at coordinate 66,193,941 of CM052440.1, read as the reverse complement.
ATCCCATGGGGCACAGTATGAGCCCGCACGACAACACACTTTCTGGCCCTCTCCACTAGACTGAAGGCAGCAGGAGGTGTAAGACCCATCCTCCAAATCCCTTGTATTATGAGTCCCTAGTACAGCGCCTGACACACAGATGTGCCCAATATGTTTTCATGGAATGAATGAATGAATATCAGAAGCATTATAAAAGTATTTTAAAACTGCATGAAAATAGCTATATGAATTGCAAGATACCATATTTCTCTTTGTTTGGGGACAGCTTAAATCTGCTATTTTTAACTGAGAGCAAAAATAAAAAGCAAAGGTAGACTTATGACTACAGCGTTATAAACAGAGCTGTTTTTCCCAGGTTCATATTATTGGTACCTTTGAAGGTAGGCTTGTGTCATAATTAGTTTAAATGGCTGGGGAGAGAACTCCCCTGAAAAGAAGACTCGTTGCAAAATTGAAATTGTTGGGGCTCTTTCAAGAACCTTCCTGAAAGCTTCAACTTATGCCACCCAGGCATGATTAAACTAAAGTTTAAAGATGATTAAACTAGCATAGCAAAATAATTTCTCAAATAGAAATATCATTTTGACCTGAGGGCTTTGAAGATCCTTGTGCTATTCGGGAAGGATGGAGAATTGTATTACATTTTAGCAGTTTATGAATGGCACTGCACTGGGTGCTGGGACTGCTAGGATGAAAAAACAAGCAGCTCTCCAAGAGTTTATCGAGGAATGGAGGTAGTTACATGCAGAAACCTTTCTAACAGATGGCAGAATTTAATACCTGCTGAATAAAAAGGCAAAGTGTTCTAGAAGTTTAGGGAAGAGAGATAGTGTTCTTTTAGCTCAGGACAGATCATAGTAGACACTCAGTATTTTATTTTTTAAAAAAATTCAAATAACTTAATTTTGGCTGACATTCATTGAGCACTGCTTCCATGGCAGGCAGGTGTCACTGTAAGCACTTTATATGTTTTAAGTCATGGGATGTTTACAAAACCTCTTAATATTGGTAGTATCATTGTTTTTTTACCAATGATTAAAATGAAACACAGAGAGGTTGAGCAATTTGTCCAGGGTCACACAGCTAGAAAGTAGCATAGCTGGGATTTGAAACCAGACAGTCTAGCTCTAAAGACAGGCCTTTCAGCCACTGTGCTCTGCCACCAAGGAAGGAAGTCACAGAAGAAAGCGAAATCAGGGAACTCTGCATGAAAGAGTTGGTCTTTAAACTGAGTCTTTCTACAAGAGCACAATCCTGTGTAAAGGAGTATTTCCTTTTACCCCAAATGGTGGGAGAATGTCCACATCCACAGAAGTCCTACATCATTAATATTTTTCACTCATGTCACACCCCCCACTGAGGGGGTTTACGGGAAATTGGGAACATTGGTGTAAACATGGTAACAGATCCAGCAATACACACCACAATTCCTTGAGTTTAGGAAATATAAAGCTGAAATGATATATTTGAAATCATATTTAATTCACATTTAATTCATTAATTTTTGCCACTTGGGAAATACTTTTAAAAATAGGCACATTATGGGTCCACAGAAGAATAACCAACCAATCCTAAACCTGGAAGAGATGTAGATTCTTGGGAATCTTAGTTGGGCTGTAGGTTTTGAGAAAGATTAGATTGCTACAGTGTTTGTTATAGAATAAAACAGGCTACATATAAAATGCTGTGAAGGGAGTTTCTAGGATTTGATGTTGCTATGGACTGAACTGTGTCCTCCTCCAAGTTCACATGTCGAAGCCCTAACCACCAATGTGACTGTATTTAGAGATTGGTCCTGTAGGGAGTTAATTAAGGATCGATGAGGTCGTAAGTGTGGGCCCCTAATACTATAGGACTGCTGTCCTTATGAGAAGAGCAAGAGACACCAGAGAGCTCTCTCTCTACTCCCTACAGAGGAAAGGACACGTGAGGACATAGCAAGAAGGCAGCCGTCTGCAAGCTGGGAAGAGAGGCTGCACAAGGAGCCCAGTTGGCTACCACCTTGATTTGGGAGAAAATAAATTTCTGTTGTTTAAGCTACCTAGTCTGAGATATTTTGTTACAGCACCCCAAGCTGACTAATACAATTGTTAATCTCTTAGGTTATTCAAGAATAGCTGAATACTAACTTCTTAGCTTCCTAAAATGAACTTTATGTATTGACACTGCAAGTTCAATGTGGAAAAACCTTATTTAAAGCATGTGCCTGTACACACAAACACACCTACCCACAAAGGGCTTTATTTTGAAAATTTTGGAAGTTAAAGAAAAGTAAAATATTATCCACAATTCCACTACTCAGAAATTCCATTGTTGATCATTTTGCATGTTAGTTTTTGGTCCATTGTCTCCATATATTTGAGATCAGAGTGTATATAATTTGCTCTCATTCACTTAAAACCTCCATTTTTAAAGATTATTTTTGTACTATCCCTATTTTATCAGCTTTGGATGTCCTCCTTTCTTTCCGTTGTATTTGAGTGTTGATGGAAGATGATCTCCTCTGATGTCTGTGAGGCAGAAATGCTACCACAGCCTTTTGAACTATCCGGGAGAGCTTTATTAAGTCAACAAAATACTTTCTCAGCTTTGAGCTACTGTGCAGTGAGATTCAACACAGACATTCCACTTGTCTGGGTTTTCCATTTTGAGACTCATGTAAGTTAGAAAAATATGTACATTCCACCATTTTCTTTGTATTATATCTTTCATGTATAGCCATATATTTTCAAAATGAGAGGTTTTCATGGAGTTGATAGGAATTACAGAAAGTCTTAGAGGAAGGTATTATAAAGACTGTAATTTACTTTAAAAAATTTCAGTCATTGGCGTATCATTACATACATGCCAATTAGTTGAAGCTGTAACTCTAGGGGTGGCCAGCTGCCCTGCTCTCAGGCATGTGTGCTGGGGCTGTCATTCTGCCCAGGGCCTGTGGGGAAAAAGCCAGCTCCCGAGATGCCTCCTGCAGGACTCTCTGCTACCCCGTCCTCTCCATCAACTAGGCCTCAGTTAATGAGCACAGTGGATGTGAAAAATGAGTTTTTATTGGCAAAACTAGTGTCTGTATTAGGAGGGTAGATATTAGAAACTGGCTCTCACTGGTGAAAATAATCTTCTCTCTATGTGTGTAGGCAAAATAATTTAGGGACACTCCCTCAATCAGTTCACAGTCTATGGGAGGGTGGGCTGCCCTGAAGATCCCTACCTTTGTGTAATCTCTTCTCCTAAGTGTGGGATGGATTTAGTGACTTCATTATAATGAATATAATATAGCAGAGTGATGGAATGTCACTTCCAATACTGGGTTTTTTTGGTTTTTTGTTTTATTTTGTTTTGTTTGTTTTTTGAGACAGAGTCTTGCTCTGTTGCCCAGGCTGGAGTGCTGTGGTGTCAGCCTAGCTCACAGCAACCTCAAACTCCTGGGCTCAAGTGATCTTCTTGCCTTGGCCTCCCGAGTAGCTGAGACTACAGATGTGAACCACTATACCCGGTTAATTTTTACTATCTTTAGTAGAGATGGGGTCTCACTCTTGCTGAGGCTCTCGAATTCTTGAGCTCAAGCTATCCTCCTGCCTCGGCCTCCCAGAGTGCTAGGATTACAGGTGTGAGCCAATGTACCCGGCCCAATGTTAGGTTTAAAAAGACTATTGCCATTCTGGTGTGCGCTTTCTCTCTTTTCTGTCTCTTTCTCTTGGATTGCTCACCCTGGGGAAAGCCAACTGCCAAACTCTGAGGCCACCATAAAGGAAGGCCCACATGGAGAGGGACCTAGGGCTGCCAGTAATCACGGGAGTGACTTTGGAAGCAGAACCACTTAGTTAAGCAGTCCTGGATTCCTAACCTACAGAACCTCATCGATTGTAAATGTTTATTGATCTGGATCTCTAAATCTTAGGGTGATTTGCTTAACCATAATGGATAATTAATAAAAATGGGTAAGACATAGAAATGTTGAGAGAAACTACTCAGTGTCTGATATATTTTTGGCAATAATATAGCTAACACTTCAGAGAACCTTGTATGTGCTAAGCAGCGTTCTGTGTATTTTACAAATAGCATTTCATTCTCACTTTGATACTATTAATATGTCCATTTTACATATAAGGACACTGCTGTAGAGAGGTTAAGGCACTTGTCCGAAGGGAGAGTTTAGAGGAACTAGGAAATCGAGATCTTGAGCCCATGCTCTTAGCTGCTGTTATTCTGCTCCTCTTACAGTCCATTTTAGAGGGGAGCGAGTCAAGTTCTGTTAGAAGACCATTTCGGGCAGGCGTGAGGGGTGCATGAGTGGACACAAAAGGTTGAAAAAGCTCACTGAAGACTAAATTTGAATTTATTAAGCATAATCGACATGAATTAAATTACCCACTCCCTATGTCTTAGTCCATTTCTGCTGCTAAAACAGAATACCACAGAATGGATAATTTATAAAGAAAAGAACTTTATTTGGCTCATGGTTCTGGAGGCTGGGAAGCCCAGGAGCATGTGGTGGTATCTGGGGAAGGTGCAGGGTGGAAGGTGGAAGCAAATGCACTAGAAAAAGAGAGGATGGGGCTGAACTTAGGAGGAGCCCACTCCCATGATAACTAACTCAATCTCCTGATAACAGCATTAATCCCTTTATGAGGATGGAGCCCTCACATGACCTAATAGCCTCTTAAAGGTCCTACCTCCCAACATCATTGCACTGGGGATTTAGTTTTCGACACATGAACTTTGGTAGGGGCACATTCAACCCATGGCATTCTGCTTCTGATCCCCCAAAATTTGTGTCCTTCACACAATGCAAAATAGTCCCCAAAGTCTTAACTCCTTCCAGCACCAACTCAAAAGTTCAAAGTCCAAAGTCTCATCTAAATAAGATACAGATGAGACTTGAGGTACGAGGCAAATTCCTCCAGGTGTGAGCCTATGAAATCAAAACAGGTTACCATGAACTATTGTCCAGGCCAGGGGTGGGGAACATTTTCATGTTGGAAGGCTGCATTAATTTAGCTGTAAGCAATTAAGGCCATATTCAAGAAACTTCAGTTAGGGATACTTAAAAATGTACATTATTTTGTAAAAACCTAACTACTATGTTGTTAATAATTTCAAAAAAATGAAAGCTATTTGTTAATTTTAAAGTTAACTAGCCTTTTAATGACTTTGTTTTGTCTACTTTTTGTTGGAAAGCATTTGAATATTTGGTTGCAGCATGGAGGTCCGAAGTTTCAGTTGACCCTCTAGATGAGTATCAGTCATTTATGACCATAAGGGTGTCTTGATTTGGGTTAGGTAGCAGAGTGTAGATTCTCAGCAATAAATGGTTGAAAAGCAAGAAAGCATTTTTTAGGCATATTGCCGAAGGTATGAATATTCTACTGCATTTTTCCATATTTCAACTGGATTTTTCTTAGCATCAAACAATGACTTTAAATGGTCATCTACTGAGAGCTCAATCAATTCCATCTGTAGTTCTTTAGGTGCCTTGGTGGTGTCAACTAGGTGAGGCTGAAATGCTAATTTGAGTATGATGTCATGATTCTCAAAGTCAGTGAACCTTTCATTGTATTCTCCAATTAATAGGTCTATAACAGCTGTGTATTCTTCAAATGATTCACATATATCATCCTGCTTCATCAATGACCTTTGTTAACTGGGAAAAATGTTCATCTGAAATTTCCTTTTGGAGAAGTGTTTTGAAAAAAGATAGCTTTTTTTTTTTCAAAATGCTTGGATTTTTTGCCACATGTCACATACAGACTTAGTTTTACCTTGCAAAGAAATATTCAAATCATTTGCATTTGACATGGTATCACACAGAAATGCTGCATTCCTACAGAAATCTTTCAATAATTCACATAGCTAATTCTGTTCTTCATAAAATTTAACTGTTCTTGCAGAGATAAAATTTTGGCTAACACCTGTCTCTGCAATAGCCAATGCACTTTAGAATGATATGGCAAATACACACTGAATACCTCATCATTCAACTTTAGCATGTTATGAAAGGACAATGCCATGTTGCATTTGTACAAATATAATTAACAATACTTATACATTGTTCCAAAGTGTCACTTAAAATAGTAGCTTTAGCACAGAGATTTTGCTGATGATACAGTGAAAGATACAATGAAAAGGCTGGGCATGGTGGCTCATGCCTGTAATTCTAGCAGTCTGGGAGGCCAAGGCAGGATTGCTTGAACTCAGGAGTTTGAGAACAGCCTGAGCAAGAATGAGACCCCATCTCTACTAAAAATAGAACAATTAACTAGGCATCATGGCACTCGCCTGTAGTCCCAGCTACTCAGTAGGCTGCGGAAGGAGGATTGCTTGAGCTCAGAAGTTGGAAGTTGCAGTGAGCTATGATGATACCACCACATTCCACCTAGGGTGACAGAGTGAGACTCTGTCTCAAAAGAAAAAAAAAAGATACAATGAAAAGAAATGAGAGCATCCGGATCAGTTAATCCCCTTTTAACTGTGCAATAAATCCTTCATGTTTTCCTGTCATGGAAGATGCACTGTCTGTACATACACTCACTAAGTTTACCAAATTCAGTCCAACTTCATGACATTTATCTTTGAAGTTCTTGAAGATACCCATTCCCTGTGTTCTGTTTGCAAGAATGCCCAAAGTGAATAACTCTTCATCGTAAAGAAAGTCTTTTTTTTTTTTTTTTTTTTTTTTGAGACAGAGTCTTGCTTTGTTGCCCGGGCTAGAGTGAGTGCCGTGGCATCAGCCTAGCTCACAGCAACCTCAAACTCCTGGGCTTAAGCGATCCTACTGCCTCAGCCTCCCGAGTAGCTGGGACTACAGGCATGTGCCACCATGCCCGGCTAATTTTTTCTATATATATATTTTAGTTGGCCAGATAATTTCTTTCTATTTTTAGTAGAGAT
>CM052440.1:66158577-66186953 GCA_028533085.1 Varecia variegata | reverse complement strand
TCTCGTTCTTGCTCAGGCTGGTCTTGAACTCCTGACCTCGAACGATCTACCCGCCTCGGCCTCCCAGAGTGCTAGGATTACAGGCCTGAGCCACCACGCCCGGCCAAGAAAATCTTTTGTTATGACCCAAATGAAGTACAAAACCTGTGCCGGGTCAGTAGTATCAGTTGATTCATCCAAAGTGATTGAATAATGTATATTTTTGTTTTGAAGTATTGCAAGTTGTACTGTTAAGTTGAAGGCTAATTCATGCTGCCAGTCAGTTATGGTTCTCGAAAGAGGCAGTTGTTTGTATTTGGAAATGTTATTGGGGTCTAAGCATCCTACAACTGTGACAGTGCATTCTTTCACAATTTCTACATCACTGAGTGGCTTCCCTTTTTTTCCCCAAGTATATAAGCTACTTTATAAGTTGCTTCAATGGCATTATTTCCTGGTCTTATTCCTGCTTGAAAGAATTGGCTTTGCTTTTGCTTTTCATCTTTTAATTTCTGCAATACAACCTTTAGCACCTCTCCCTCTAATTTAAAATGTTTGTGGTCCTTATGTGTGTTATAATGCTGATAAGCATTGAATTTCTTTAATGTTGATATTGCAGTATCACAAAGCAAGCAAATCATTTTATCTTCAGCAGAAACAAGATAATATTGCAATTCCCAATCCTCATTAAAAAATCTGTTTTCTTCCTTCAGCATTCTCTTAGTCTTCTTTGACATGATGGTCTATTAAGCAGACAGAATTTAAAAAATACCATCGAGCTGTGCAACAATTCACAAATTCCACTTCAAACAGAAACACAGGCACTGTTGTTGTCAAAAGCTGATAAAAGGCTGGTGTACTTGACCCCCATAAACTCTCACCAACCAGCCTCATGCGGTAGTGGCTCCAGTCAGGCCAGGGAAGTTAGAACTAAATCATGAGCTTAGCAGCCATCAGTTTAGCCCTTACAGCTTACTAATTAATGTTCTAATTGTACTGGGAGGATTATTTCATTGAAACTTATTTTATTCTTTGGTATTTTAAATATCTTGATTTAAAAAATAAAATAAAATATGAAAGATAAACAAAAATATGTTGATAAAAATAAAAAGATTTGTTCTGTAAAATTTGGATTCAGTCAAAAGGCTGCACTTAAGGACATAGAAGGCCACATGTGGCCTTAAGGCTGCAGGTTCCCCACCCATAGTCCAGGCCATGAGAAAAATAAAAGAAAACAATTTATCTACTTCTAAAATATAAATTATCTGCTTTCTAATACAGGCATAGGATAGACATTGCCATTCCAAAAGGGAGAAATAGGCAAGAATGGCATAATTGGTCCTGAGTAAGTCCAAAATCTAACAAAGAAAACAATAATAGGTCTCAAAGCTAAGCTGGGTGCTGTGGCATGTGCCTCTAGTCTCAGCTACCCAGGAGGCTAAGGTGGGAGGATTATTTGAGGCCAGGAGTTCAAGGCTGTCATGTGCTATGATCACTCCTGTGAATGGCCATTGCATTTCAGCCTGGGCAACATAGTGAGACCTTGTCTCTTAAAAAAAATAAAGCCTTAAAGCTGGAGAATAATTTCTTTTGACTCACTGGGGGTGGAGTTGGGCCCCTAAGGTCTCTGACAGCCCCACCCCTATGGCTTTGCTGGGCTCAGCCCACGATTCAGCTCTCCAGGCTGGAGTTGCACGCTGGTGGCCCTACAGTCCTGTGATCTTGGTGGTGGCAATGCCTAGTGGAGGCTCTCTGTAGTGGCTCTGCCCCTGCAGCAGGTTTCTGCCTGGGCTTCCAGGCAGTCTGAAGCATCCTTTGAAATCTAGGTGGAGGAAGCCATGCCTCCGCAGCTCTTGCATTCTGTGTGCTTGCAGAATTAGCACCATATGGATGCAACCAAACCTTAAGCCTTGTAACTTCTAGAGCAGTAGGTGGAGCTGCACCTGGGACCACTTGAGCCACCACTGAGAAAGCCAGGGGGCACCTGAGGTGGCTCTGGGCAGTGAGCCTGTGGAGGACCCTACCCAGCCTGTTCCCTGAAGCCATTCTGCCTTCCTAGAGCTTTGGGCCTGTGATGGGAGAGGCTACCTCAAAGATTTCTAAAATGCCTTTGGTGTCTCCCTCCCATTGTCTTTATGAATAGCATCTGGGTCCCTTCTATCCATGATCGTCTCTTTAGCAAGTGGTTGCTGGACCACACCCTTAGGATTCTCTCCTGAATGTGCTTTTCCACTCTTTACATGGCCAGGCTGCTAGTTTTCTAAATCTTTCCACTCTGCTTCCCTTTTAATTATAAATTCCATCTTTAAGTCATTTCTTTGCTCTCATATCTCACTGTATTTGTTAAAAGTAACCACGCAGCTGTCTGAATGCTTTGCTGCTTAGATAGTTCTTCTGCCAGATAGTCAAGTTCATTGCTCTTTAAATTCTGCATTCCACAAAGCCCTGGGACACGAACACAATTGAGCCAAGGTCTTTGAAACTGTATAACAGGGATGGCCTTTACTCCAGCTGTTAATACCTTCTTCTTCATTCTGATCTGAGACCTCCTTAGCATGGCCTTTACTGTTCATATTTCTACCAACATTCTGGTCCTGACCACTAAGTAATCTCTAAGAAGATTAAGACTTTCCCTAGTTACAAGACCTGAGCCCTCACCAGAATTGCCCTTAATACCTTATTCATGGTAATCAGCTTTTTTTTTTTCTTAGCCTGCTCCTCCAAATTCTTCCAGTCTCTAACCGTTACCTTGTACCAAAGCTGCTTCCATATTTTCAGGTATTTGTTATAGCAACACTCCCACTCTTGATACCAATTTGCAGTCTTAGTTTGCTTTCTGCTGCTATAACAATATCACAGACTGAATGATTTATAAAGAAAAGAGGTTTATTTGGCTCATGTTTCTGGAGGCTGGGAAGTCCAAGAGCATGATGCCAATATCTCATGAGGGTCATCCCATGGCAGCAGTAAGCACACTAGACAAATAGAGGATGGGGCTTATTGGAGCCCACTCCCGTGATAACCAACTTACACTTGTAATAATGACATTAATCTACTCCTGAGGGCAGAGCCCTTGTGATCTAATCACCTCTTAAAGGGCCCACCTCCTACTATCATTGCATTGGGGATTAAGTTTCCGACACATGATTTGGGGTCAGGGGGCACATTCAAACCATAGCACCCTCTCCCCACCAAGAGCAACTAGCAGACTATGAAGAAATCTGTCTGTTTTGGCAGGGAGGGGCATTTTTTAAAGGAAGCAGAAAGCCCAAGTAATAGATATGATAGCTAAGATCATCAGTGTTCTTTTGTGATGCTATCTGTGTTAATATTTCCACCGAACTGATTCACTAAAAAGAAATAAATTCATCAAAAGATGGATCCATATGGGCTTCCTCCAAGATACAGTGAAATCTATCATTGTAATTTTCCATTAATAATTAAAATCAAAGGCTATTTTGTTTTCTTTGTCTTCCTTTGCATAGTGACCTTCGTGCACCTATATCTGGCATTTAGAATTGTGTGAAGGACAGCAGCACTGGGGGTCTCAGTGGAGCCTGATACACTGCATCCCAGTTTTGTTCCTGCAGATGACACTGAGAAATGTCCAATGTCTTTACTCCAATCACTGTCTGACCTGATTGCTGGAAAAAAAAAAAATAAATCTACAACATCCTTTGGCTGGTCCTGGTAAAAATGCTTTATTGAGTGTTGGGAAGTTAAATCCAGCATGGTTGTTCCAGTAAGATATTGTAGACAATGGATAAGCAAATCAGAGGAAAGAATTTTAAGGAAAATATAAGCACTGATGTCTCTCTCTTATAACCTCCATGGTGCTGACAGACAGTGAGTAGTAGGATTATCCTACCCTTATAGCAGCTTCACACCTGGCTGCTGTTTTCCAAATCCAGATATTCAGGACTAGAAATTCTCCGAGAAATTTCCTCTCTCTCCTAACAATTACAAAGCCAAAGCTGTTGATTTTGGTATGTAGAAAATGCCTAGATCTTACATAGGATGCTTGATTTGTTACTCAGCTCTGTGTGCTATTTACTTCATGAGTAGTTTTATGCAAGAAAAGTCATGGTGAATAAGTGATTCCATTTTGTATTTCCTAAAAACAAGGAAGTGAATGAAATATTTGTGTCACGCTAATTCTTACCTGCCAGGCAGGAAAAATAAAAACATGTTTGTCTTGCAAGCTAAGTAGGGCTCTCAGGTCAAGTATTTATGATTGCATATTTGGGAGGAATGAAATGTCTCTTCCGTTTAAAAAATACTAGTGTGCATTCTATTCAGTGTTCTAGTGTATAATATGGACATATGAACCACTCAAGGGATTATTTTCAAAAAATATACCCAAGACAGATGTATAAACAGTACATCTGAATCAAATGGCTCAGGCACTAGGTGCCAGATGAGGCCCCCTCTTGGAGAAAGAGAATAAGCTGTGGGCTTACAGAGGTACCAGAGCACACTCACACAGCCACTTACTCCATGGCCGTACCCTTGACCTTGTCATTACCAAATGCTGCAGCCCTGTCATATCTGTATCCCACGCTTTGCCTGCCACCTGCTAACTTTCCAGCTCACCCCTTCTAGTATCCCAACTTCACCAATCTTCAGTCTTACCAGGATCTTCAACCCACTGGTCCCATTACTGTTGCATGGTCCCTCATTCTCACACTGTATTTCATGGTTGTGTGTTTTCTACCTAGCTTAAATACAGGGCCATGAGTAGAGTCACTACTTTGCATACACTCCCAACTCTGCTAAGTCCTTCTTCTTATATTATACCTGCTTGGATAGATCATAATGCTAGTTAACTCCAATTCTCCACCTACACTGTGCCTGCACCCATGCAGCTGAAAGACATGTAACCATGCTAGCTGGTCTCCTGTTAAATTTGGGACCCTGCATTTTCTTGCGATCTTTCATGCTGCCCAGCAATCATGCTGGGTTTCCCTAATCCATTTTCTGTTGCATTTTCTTCTAAAGTATTTTATACTTTCCCTTTTCCCTCAGACTTCTAACACTTCCTCCCTATGGCTTTCCTGAGATCATTGAAGTGATTAGAGGAAGAACCTGAAACTCCCTCCCCTGAACCTACACAACCTGTATCTGTGCCCACACTCTGTCCTTCCCCTTTCCTGGGGGACAACCTGTCCCTGCTGCTCCCCCTGTGCCCTAAGAGTCATCCTCTGACACAAACTCAAGGACGGGTTCTGCCATTTTTACCTCTCTCTCCTACTTCCTTCATTTCCCCTTCCTGATTGGATCATTCCCATAAACATGCAAATACATGGTTTTTCTCCCAACCAAAGCAAACAAACAAAAAATTCCCTTAACTCCACTGCTCTCACTGTCAGTTTCTTTGCTTCCTCTCACAGCAAACTCTGACAAAGCAGATACAGTCTCTAATTTTTCTCCGCCCTTTCACTTTTGAACACATTTTAATGAAGTTGCTCTCATCAAGATCACCAGTGACCTCCTCCTTCCTTGCTAATCCCAGGTCAGGTCACAGTCCTCGTTGTACTTGTCCGATCATCAGCCGAGAACCTCCTCCTCCTTAAATCTCTTCCTCCACTCGGCTTCCAGGACACCATACTCACTGGATTTCCCACCAATTTTTCAGTCTCTTTCTCTGGTTCCCCCTCATCTCCTCACCCAGACTGGTGAATGTTGGTGGCTGTAGGGCTCAGATCTAGGACTTCTCTTTGCTTTCTGCCTTCACTCCCTGGGCTGTCAAGAGCTCTCACAGCTTGATGTGCTGCCTTCATGCTGAGGACTCCCAGATTTTCATCTTCAACTCGAACCTCTCCCTTGAATCCAGACCATATATCCCAGTGTCTATTGGACACTTCCGCTTCACTTTTACTTTGACTTTGTACAAATGCTCTTTATGTGGAAGGTTTATATAGGAAATAGGACAACAAAGAACTATTCTGCAGTGGTGAGGACATTGGGGAGATGGAAGTCAAAGGGTATAACATTTCAGTTAGAGGAGTAAATTCAAGAGATCTGCTGTACATCATGGTGACTACAGTTAACAACAATATACTGTACACTTGCAAATGGCTGAGACAGTAGATTTTTAGTGTTCTTACCGCAAAAAAAGTAATAAGCATATGAGGTCATGCATATGTTAAATAGCTTGATTTAATCATTCCACAATGTGTATGTATATTCAAAACACTGTGTTGTACACCACAAATATAAACATTTTTTCCTTGCCAATTAAAAAAACAAAAAAATTCAAAACACTATTCTTGGTGAATTAAATATTTAATAGCTTCTCAAACTCAACATTCTAAGACTGAGTTCCTGGTATCCCTCCCTCCCTCTAAACCATCTCAATCAATGGCAGCTACATTTCTACAGTTGCTCAGGTCACAATCTTTTTTTCCAAAATTTTACAGGGGTACAAATGTTTAGTTTACATATATGGCATTTGCACTGCCCAAGTCGGAGCTACAAGCGTGCCCAGCCCAGACAGTGCACAACAGGTTACGATCTTGAGTTCTTCTTTATTCCTCTATTACTCTCGTACCACAATTTGTCAGCCAGCATGTCCTGCCTTGTCTAACAGTCCCTACTGTATCCGACTATCCATGACTTCTTGTCATCATTTCTCCTCCCAGATTATTGCTGTAAAAGTCTAATTAGTCTCACTATTTCTGCCCTAGACTCCCTTCACTTCATTCATTTATTCAGAGCACATCTCTGCTCTGCTTAATATCCTTCAGTGGGTTCTCATCTCCCTGAGAGCAAAAGCCAATGTCCTTCTACAACACCAAGATCCCGTATAATTTGCTCCCCTCCTCTGGCCTCATTTCCAACTACTCTTCCCTATATTTATGTCTCTGCAGCCACACTTGCCTCCTTGCTGTTTCTTGAATATGTTGGGCAAATTTGCACCTCAGGCCCTTTGCACCTGCTCTTCCTTCTGCCAGGATGCATTTCCTCAGGTATCCTCTGCCTGCCTCCCTCACTTCCTCAGGTCTTTATTCAAGTATACCTCCTGGTGAGCCCTTCCTTGGCTACTCCATCTACAACTGCAAGGCTTCCTCCAAAATCACTTTTCATGTTCTTTTTATTTTTCTTTCTGTAGCATTTATCTGTCTATAACATAGTATTTTTTTTGCCTATTATGTAATTTTCTTTCTCCTCCCATAGGAAATAAGCTTTGTGAGAGCAAGAAGTTTGCCTATTGTGTTCACTGTATATCCCTAGCATGAGTTCTAGGCATATACAGTGAATACACCAAGTACTCTCTGTTGAACAAATGAATTATAATGGTGATGAACATGATGAAAATAAACAGACTGACAAACATACACAATAGGGCTTACTTTTATACAAATTAGTGATAACTATTGTTAAAAACTAGTTATTTTATCCTCAATGTTCCCACACGATCAAAAGCAGAGTTCTCCACCCAGACAACCGTTAAAACACTAGAATTTCGGACTGCTACCAAAATGTGTAGCTTTTGTAACTTTAGAAGATTAATTTATGTTTTAAAAATGATAATACAAAATATTATCTTTCTTATGATACACCGTTCAAACACACACTAGTAACCACAAACTTGAACCTAAGATTAAGTCATAGGTAGGTTTATAAATGATTTTAGGGGGAATCACTGAATTTCAACTATTTACCAGCAGAGGGTGCTACGTATCCACATTTCCACACATGTATAAAGAGTTGCTGAAGGAAAGGGCAAGTTTCAATACTGTAAATGACAATATCTTACAAATCTACATTATGAGATAATGAATCAGTCACTAAAATATAATAACTTGAGTTTTAAAAATCTATTTTTTTCTTTATTCATTTATTTAAATAAGTGATATTGTACATGGATGTGGAACAAAAAAATAGGCAGAAATAATTAAATCTCTCTTCTACCTTTGTTCCTCAGTTCCCCAGTTTTCCCTCCCGGGGTTATCCTTGTCTCCGGTTCCTTCTGTATTTATGTGTATGTGCGTTTTGTTTTGTGTTTGTATTGTATGGTTTTTTTCTGTTTTGTTTTGTTGTTTTGTTTTACTCAGAAATAATGTAAGCACTGTTCTTTAGCATACGGTTGATTTATAACTTAACCACATAATTTTGGGATACCATATCAGTACTGTTAGAACCTCTTTCTTTTAAACAGCTATATTTTAGTACAGTGTGTAAATGAACTGCAATTTAAATAACTAGTACTCTGTTGAAAGATGCTAAGGTTGTTTTAAATATTTTGCCATTCCAAAGGATACTATAATAAATGTATTTTTATATTTTTGTTTGTAAATATGTGCAAGTATACCAGTAGGGTAATTTCCTAGAGAAAATCAGGTAGCCATCTGAAAAATAATGAAGGTGCAGTCCCATTTCTCTAAACACTAAAATTAACTCCAAATGTATGGAATCATAAAAACACTAGGAGAATGTTTTTATAATTCTGGAGCTAGGAAGCTTTTTCTAAGGCTAACACAAACTCAGAAATTGCATGAAAGAAGATTGCAATTTGACTATATTTAAAAAAAATTCTGTGTGGCAAAAAACACCATACATACACAAAAAATATAAAGGACAGATGGTAAAAATGTATCTGTAATACATATTACAAAGAACTAAATCTCATAATATATAAAAAGCTGTTGAAATGGATAAAATCAAGCCCTTATTGAAAAATGACCAAAGAATATGAAAAAATAGAACATAGAAATGGAAATACAAATGGCTTTAAACATACAAAACCATAGTGAGAGAAATGCAAATTAAAATGATTGGATGCCATATTTTACCTATCAGATTGGTGGAGATCAACACATTGTGTTCGTCAGGGTGTGGGGACACAAGCAGGCTCACAGATTGTTGGAGAGACTATAAATTGGTACAACCTCTATGGAAACCAATTTGGCAACGGCTATTAAAATTTTAAAATGCAAGTTTGTAGAGTTGTTTTTTTTTTCTTTTGGTCAAATCTCTGTCTTTGAATTAGCTGCAAGTTCTTAACCAGAAGGAAAGGCTACATGGAGTTTAAAAATAAAGACAAAATATTAGAAATTAAGGGAGGTGTTACACCCTTTGTGTAATATAAGAATCTCTGAGTGTATATAAGTCAAAGTCCTTGAGGAAATAGATGGCACTTTTTTTCTTCATTTTTTGAGACAGAGTCTTGCTCTGTCTTCCAGGCTGGAGTGTAGTGGTGTGATCATAGCTCACAGTAACCTCCAGCTCCTGGGCTCAGACGATCCTTCTGCCTCAGCCTCCTGAGTAGCTGGAACTGCAGGCACATGCCACCACACCTGGCTAATCTTTCTATTGTTTTGTAGAGATGGGATCTTGCTGTATTGCCCAGGCTGGTCTCAAATTCCTGGCCTTAAGCAATCCTCCCACCTTGGCCTCCCAAAGTGCTGGGATTATAGGTGTGAGCCACTGCATCTGACCCCATTGAGTGGGTTTGTCCATGCATACACTAGAGGAGGATTCCACTATCTGGTTTTCTTTCTTTCTTTCCTCCCTTTCTTCTAGTAATGACTTTAAACTGTAACACCCTCCCACCCCCATTTATATTTGCTTAGACAGAATGACTTCCTTGGATCAACCAGAGATTAATCCTAGAGATCCAACAATATTTAAAGCTTGATAATCTAACAATGTTGAAGATTGCATTAGAGAGAAGGGGACATGTTATTTAAATAGATTTTTTGACCCATTTACATGGTAAGATTTAATTTCTTTGAAACGCCATTTGAAGGCTGGGATTGGTATCCTTTACAGGTTATCTAATGAGTTGCTTTCAGGTTACTTGGCAAATAACAACTATGTTACCAACTCTACTTGCAGTGTGTCTAAAACATGAACCCCTATCTTGGCTTTCTTTTTGTCAAGTCTGCATTTGATCCCTGTGTACTCTTTTCTGTGTTAACTAAACAAGTATTCAGAGCTGGAAAAGCTGTTTCAGTAGAGACTGCATGTTTCCAGGTGCTTTGGGGGAGGTACAGGAGTCACCAGTCTTCGTTGTCCAGGGTCTGCTCTTTTCCTTGTTTGCTACCAGTGGGCAGAGCCCAGCATTGTGGGTGCTCTCTGAGAACAATAACGAGGGCAATATTAGATAAATAATGAAATCACGTGTTAATGCAATTCATTACAGATCCATTGGAATTTATAGTTCATGTTATTCCCTTTATTGCTCAGAGAAACATCAGTTATGATACACTCATTGGAAGCAGGAAGAGTATGATTTGTCAGACAGGCGATATGGTCTAGTGAGTTCAGAATTTGAATATTATTTCTGGCTCCGCTACTGGCTTCCCTTATGACTAGCAGGGAAATCTCCCTGGGTGTTGCTAGTTTCGGTATCTGTGGATTGATAAGCAGATCATGGATGTTATGATAGCACATTTCATGGGAAATTAAACAGCAAGTCTCATGAGAGGAATAGGCTAACTGGTCATTTCTTTCTAGGTGCCATTTGGCGCTCTAAGAGGACATCTAATACCGGAACAAATTAAAGGACTTGCAGACAGTGCATGATAATACCTAACGTCACTGAGGACTCAGAATGTCCTGCGAGGTTCTGTGGGCTGTGCAGGTATTATCTCATTTAATCCCTGCACACACCCAGGACGTCACTGCATGATACTGATGCAGTTTTACAGGTGGAGAAACTGAGGCACAGAGAGTTAAGCAATCTATCTAAGGTCACAAAGCCAGCAAGCTGCAGAGGTGGGATTTGAACTGAGATCATTTAAACCCAGAGCCCCAACTCTTTTTTTTTTTTTTTTTTTTGAGACAGAGTCTCACTCTGTTGCCCGGGCTAGAGTGAGTGCCGTGGCGTCAGCCTAGCTCACAGCAACCTCAAACTCCTAGGCTTAAGTGATCCTCCTGCCTCAGCCTCCCGAGTAGCTGGGACTACAGGCATGCGCCACCATGCCCGGCTAATTTTTTCTATATATATTTTAGTTGGCCAGATAATTTCTTTCTATTTTTAGTAGAGACGGGGGTCTCGCTCTTGCTCAGGCTGGTCTCGAACTCCTGACCTCGAGCGATCCACCCACCTCGGCCTCCCAGAGTGCTAGGATTACAGGCGTGAGCCACCGCGCCTGGCCAGAGCCCCAACTCTTAACTATTTGACTCCCCTTTCTTCTCACCCGATGAGAGGAGCATATATAAAGATTTAGATATTCCAAACTAGATTTTCAGAGCGCCCTAGGTGGAGCAGGGGAGAGAGAAAATAGAGAAGTAGGAAATCACCTGTGTTAATGTCTGCGAGACATAAGAACAGGGACCGTAAGTGGTCCGGCTAGAGAAGCCTGGAGGGTATCACACGAAACCGCCAGTTTGATGACAAAATGTTCCAGGTTAGGGGCACTGGGCTGTGTGTTTAGAACCCTGATCCTGGTTTGCTTTTCTGTTTGTTTGTTTTACGGTAGGTTTTATTTTCTTCTGTTTTTAAGATCAAATACTGTCTCAGCTGAATAGTATTTCCTTGGATGGGAAATGGCATTGGAGAAGATTTCATTCATTTCTGAATGTGGCCATGTCCTACCTTCCAAACTCACACTTTTTCTACCGCTCCGCATCCGCCCACCTATCTCCCCATTCCATTCCATCACACTGCTTGCCCGGTGATGCCAATCAACAATCCTGGTCTCCCCACTGTGCTTTCTCTCTCTCCCAACTGCTCAGCTTTGCCCAAGCCCCAGCTACCCAAAATGTTTTACTATTTAAAGCCCAGCGATGTACCACTTCCTTTATAAACACTTTTCAACCTACATTGAACTTACCCTATCCTGACCTCCCATGGAGCTTAATTTATGTGCCACTGATGTACTTCTTTGTTTCATTATTATACTTTGTATAATTTATATACTGTGTCTCCCAAACCAGATATGGTCCCATAAAAGGCAGGGAGAATTTCATTAATGTTTTAAAAACTATACAGCATTTGGCCCAATAGCAACTTATGAAATTTAATTAAAAAAAAGACTTTTCCTTCATCCTAGAGAGAATTACAGGAAGTATATTGGAAGTGAGCTTTATTTTGTTATTACTGTGGTGGGGAGTGCACCAAAATGGCGCCTGTACCCAAAGCTGTCATCCTCCCCCTCCTACGGGATTTTGCTGGCACAGCTGCTCTCATTATCTTGGCTAGAACCCAGGCAGGTGCAGCTGATCAGTGGCTTCCCTCCTCTCCAGCTTTTAAATTTCCCCTCACCCAGCTGCCCTGTAGAAATTAGCTCCACCCATGTCATCTGATCTGTGGGCCGCTGCTCTCTCTTCCCAGTTTGCAGAAGATGGTTCTTGGAGTGCTGGTAAAGTGAAGTGAAAATACGGTGGTGAGTTTTCCCCAAGTAAATAATTCAACTTTGGCTGATGCTGGCCCTTAGTCAGCTAAGGCCAAGGAAGTACTGCCCTAAACAGTAAACTAAAAAAGCAATCTCAGATGTAAGCTGCCCTGTTGTTCCTTCACCCTAACCCCAACCTCGACATGCCTGCAGCAAATGAGACAAAGCTCCAATATCAGGCTATATTAGAGGTTCAATAGAGTTCATTGAAAACTTGAAACCAATCTAGAAAAGAAAACCACTGAAATAATAGGGGGAAAAAGATTGGTAGCTGAGAGTGGTAAAGCTAGGTTCCCCAGAAGTGTTGCTCTTGCCACAGGCAAATCCCAGAATCGTTTTCAAAGGGGTTTTTGGATATTTAAAGTCCTTAATGGTGTTTGCAGGCTTGGCCATCTGGAATGTGCGTTAGTGGAAAGCAGTAAGGTAGTTTTGTGGACTAAAGAACGTGGGAGCACCTGAGTTCTTGGAGTCAGATTTATTGTAGGTCTTCTCCTGGTCTCTGAGAAGAAAACCAGACCTCATACAGTAAGAAGTGAAACAGAAGAACACAGTTTTCAGAAGCATATGTGTTACTCTGCTATTTCAGGAATTGTTCCAATAAGAGATGTTTATAACAAGCTTGGTGTGACCCAGCCAAGAAGCTTAATATAACAAGGTTAAGTGACTGGTGGGAGGAGAGGGTTCTAGTCTATACCAGCTTGCATTTATTAATAATCAGAAAGGTTGCAGATGACAAACTCGCTGAGCATCTACTAAATCTGGGACTTGTTTGCAAATCATCTTGATTAACAGCTGCTATCAACTATTCTAGAAAGGGCAGGAGAAAAAGTAAGTGTTATTATTTTATCACATAAAATACTAGTCACTAAGAGACTGAAAACAGTTTAATCCGGCAAATATAAAATTCGCTGGTTAAGTGGAAAACCATGGTCTGCCCTCCCACTGAGCTCCCTAAAGATGGGTTTCCTGGGAACGTCTTAGTGAACAGATGTTTCTTCTCATGTTTTGATGAAGAGTTTCGTGGCATCTAATCATTAGTGAAGGGCTGTTTTGGCAAAAGGAACCCCTTGTTTATAACTAGTTGTCTATCTACATGTATATTTAGATTTTTTACATTCATTAATTAAGGATTTAACATTAATTAAACTACCAAGTGGAGCTCAGGTGAGTCATGAAAGATTTGTCTGGCTTTCATAATCAAATATTGAATAATTTAAAAAATCTGCCTGTCTGACCTAAGGTTTGAAAGTTCAATGTTCAAGAAATAACATTAGTAAAGGGAGAAAAAAAATTATGGTAAAGGAAAATATGGTAAAGGAAAGATAATTACATTGTCAACATAATCTTTTTGTGAGTTAGAATTTGATTCAGAAGGCTTTCTAAAGAGTCTTTTGAATCACCCTGAAATCTGCCAGCTTTTTCAAGGATGCTACTTTTGTACCTCTGGATAAATGTTATGACTTTCTTTGCAATAAATTTTTGGGGCGGGGAACCTGTGACCTCAAGACCACATGTGGCCCTCCAGATCCCCAAGTAGAGCCCCTTGACTGAATCCAAACTTCACAGAATGAATCCTTTTATTAAACGGATTCGTTCTGTAAAGTTTGGATTTGGTCTAAAGGCTACACTCAAGGACCCAGAAGGCCACATGTGGCCCCGAGGCCGCAGGTTCCCCACCAGTACTGTTGCCATCATCAGAGGCTTTTCATCGTTGTATTGTAGTTTTGGATCAGGCAGATGGTTGAAAAGCGTTGATTCAAGAGCTTTTGCTATATACAAGACAATTCAAGCAATAATAAATGGGACTGAGATTCCGTAATCAAGGACAGTGAAGCATATTCCATCAATAGGAGGGATTAAACAGTAAGATTAGTGAAATAAGCAGCATGGGAAATCTCTAACATTATTTTACTTTACATTTAGCTCATGTGGATCCAAGTGGAAATTCCTGTAGCATATTTATAGTTCCACTTTAAAATGTTCTGTTTCTAACCCTGGATTTAGCTAACAATTTGTATAGTATTATGCATAGTGCATGACACATAATAGATGCCCCTAAATTTTTCCCTGCACTCACTCCCAAACTGGGATAATCTATTATAGGCTACCATAATTCCTGGCTATGTGAGTAATTATTTATTTCTGGGCTTTAGGGTTGCCAGATTTAGCTAATAAAAGGCACCTGCTGAAATTTGGATTTCAAATAAACAACAAATAATTTTCTAGTATAAGTATGTTCCATGCAACATTTGAGACAGACTTATACTAAAAAATTATCATTGTCCACCTGAAATTAAAATTTTATTGGGCATCCTGCATTTAATCTGACAACCCTAGTGGCTCACTTGTTCATGTCTGTATCTTCCACAGACTACAGGTTTTAGGAGAGCAGATGCTCTGTTTTGTTCATCATTGTATCCCCAGTATCTGCAAAGGGCTTAGCACTTAATAGGTATTTAATAAATATTGGTTGACTGCTTGAAGAAATGGATATTAAAAGCACGTAAAACGTAACTGAGGTTCATAGAACCTAAAAGCAAAAGAAGCACTTGCCATTGGGATTTCTACAGGTGTATCCTCTTTACACAGTAAATACTCAAGCAGCTAAAACAGATAAATAGGGGGAAATTCCTTTTAAAAGACTCCAACTGATTCTCCTAGGACAATTCACTCTGTTTTTAATTTTCAGTTAATGCTTTTTCAAAGGCAGTTACTGTACAATACAAAGCAAGTTAGACTTGTATTTTTAAGTATTCTGGCAGACTGCAGCTGATCTTTTCTACCAGGATCTAAAACTAAAAAAGAGGTTAAGAGGTTTAGACAGAAGAGACGGGAGATATTTCCAAGCCGTATATGGAGAAGGTGGCACAAATTTTGAAATCTTTACCACCCCATCTTATTTATTGGACTCCCACAGATTTTCTACTTAATATTAGAAAAAGCAAAACAAGTTAATCTTGTGAAGCTTTGTTAGCTCATGAAGAGCCAGTGCCTTAAGTGTACTTGTCGTAAGGTTTAGCTTATCAACCACCAAGCAGGACTCACTTAAGTGAGTTGTAGAAGTTTAGGAGACAGATGGTAGGAGAAAAATGCTTTGGAAAAGCAAGTACAAATGTGTGTCTTGTACACTAGGAACATTAGTCTGGGTCAGTTACAAATGCCTGCAAAATGAGGCCTCTCGTGGCTTAAACAACACACCACGTTATTGTTCAGCGACATGGGTACAGAGTTTGGGAATCTGAGGTTCCAGCTCCAGGGCATCTATTAGCCTCATACCCAACCTGTCCCTCAATTCTCTGGCTCTAGAAGGGAGAAACAGTCAACTCAAATTGAAAACCCTGAGAGATACTTAACTAGTCTTTAATAAGGCCCTTTGCTTGACCTGGGGATGTCACATGTGTTCCTGCTAAGTCACTTCCATAGTTACCTGTAGATTTGGAGTGCATTGTATTCACAAGCAAATTCTCTTCTGTCATTACTACTATTTCACTTCCACGTTCCCACTCGAGCAATTGAGCAGCTCTTGTTTAGACAAGGGGGTTAATTCTGCAGAAAAAGTGATAGCTGAATGTAGTTGGGAGCCAAAAATCACAGCAGCTGGGGGGCATGGCCACAAGCCTGGTAATTATAGGTATTCTATATAATTGCAGATTAGCAGGGGTGCCAACAATTATGTATTGAATATTTAGAAAAGAATCACATCATGGCACTGGAATACAAGAATTAAAAGCATTTTTGAGAAAACATGCACACACATTTGAAACAATCCAAGAATAAAAGACAACATTTAATTAAATGACAAAATATACAGTACAATTATAAATCCTAGGAGAGATCAGAAAGAGTTGAGTCCAGTGAGTATAAACTGATTCTAGAATTTTAATAGAGGAATGTGTTTTAGGCTACACATTGAAAGATAAGCCTTGAATAGATGGAAAAGAAGGCATTGTCAGGAAACAACATAAAGGTTCAGAGATGGTCCTAAATGGTAAAGGATAGTGGAAACTTCATTGGCTGGAGCGGATGGTCATGGTACTTAAGTAAGATAAAGCCAGATTGAGAGGATTTTGAGTATCATCTTCTCTGTCTTTCTAGGTACCCCTTTCAACTATAGCTCTTTTAAAATTTCCATACTTTCTGTTCATTCTTTATTAGGGGATTTAAAAAAAATCTATAGAAATTTTTGTCAAGGTTCTAAAAATCGTAACTTTTAAAACTAATGCTTTGATAACTATTCAACTATTTGGTTGTAACTATTCAAATGATTGTAACTCTTTGCCTAGACTAGTTATTTATTTAATTTTTGAGACAGAGTCTCGCTCTGTTGCTGTGGGTAGAGTGCAATGATGACATCATAGCTCACTGTAACCTCAAACTCCTGGGCTCAAGTGATCCTCCTGCCTTGGCTTCCCTCGTAGCTGGGACTATAGGCACATGCCACTGTGCCTGGCTAATTTTTTCTTTTCTTTCTTTCTTTCTTTCTTTTTTTTTTTTTTTTTTTGAGACAGGGTCTTGCTCTGTGGCCCTGGGTAGTATGCAGTGCCATCATCATAGCTCACTGCAGCCTCAAGCTCCTGGGCTCAGGTGATCCTTCTGCCTCAGCCTCCCAAGTAGCTGGGACTACACGTGCACATCACCACACCCTGATAATTTTTTCTATTTTTGATAGAGACAAACTCTCAGTATTGCTCAAGCTAGTCTTGAAGTCCTGACCTCAAGCTATCCTCCTGCCTCAGCCTTCCAGAGTGTTAGGATTACAGGCATGAGCCACCATGCTTGACCCTCAGAGTTGTTTTGAAGATGAAATGAATTGAAGGGTATAGAGCTTAGCACTATGCCTGGTACCTGGTAAATCCTTTACATATGTCAGCTGTTCTTTTCCAGAAGTTTGATTGCCAAAGCTAAATGCATGGAAAGTTGCTTAAAGCAACTGAGCATCTGGTCTTGAGCCCTCCAAAGTTGATTTGGGAATAAATTGCCTGTTGCTAAATTATTGTTCGGACAGTGCTAACTTTTAAATATCTATCTATTTTGCCTATACTTTAGCCACTCCGTCTGTGTCATTGGAGGAAAGTCACCAATGGCCTCTGCAAGGAAGGTCCCTGAGAAGCGGCATAACCCAGTGGAAAGCATCTGTAGAAAAATCAGAGCCATCCAAAGGAGAGAAGCAATTTCGAATCCAATTCAACAAATAATCAAATACCAATCTAGCAGTTTTGATAGTCCACAGACCAACACCAAGAAAAATTTTGAAGAGGTACTGAGGAAACTGACAGCTGCTCACATTCCTATGCCAGACTCTCATTTGTCAAGTTCTGAGAAAGTTGACACCTTCACTTCATCTCCTCAAATAATATCTCCGGGAACCCCATTCGTTGCTCTCCTCAGCCCCCCTGAGACTGAGACCTACTCTGTTATTCTCGCAAGTTCTGAAAACATCTCAAAGCCAAGGTCGGAGAGCAATAAGAATTATACATCTTTGATGTCACAGATCAGAAAAGGGGAGTTCTTCTCGAACAAGGGTTTGCATAACTATTGTAGGGAAAATAATTTTAGTACCTTGGCTCTTGACCTTGATTCCAACTTTTGTCGAAGCTCTGAATGTTCTGATCCTCAGGATTCAGTGGTGAAGAAATTAGCTCTGAATGAAGATGGTAAATATTCATCTTTTAATGTTTGTTCTTCCAGTAGAGCAATAAGCGTATCTACATTTAAAATACCTGAACTGAAAAAAACAAATCCACATTATTAAAGTTCAGATGGAAGCAACCATCTTTTCTTTTCTGTTTTAACCATGTTTGTTTCCTTCCCCTCCCCTAAAAGAAAATCTTATGTGTAAGATGTAAGTATTTTTGATGCTTCCAATTAAAAACCCGATAGAAATTCTGGATTGTATTTATAATCATAATCATGTGATATTTCTCTACTGACCTGCAAACAGACTTTCTCCAGGCCAAATTAGAATGTCACGATGGGAATACATAGATACAGGGGAGTTAAAATTCATACAGTTCCCAGGTGTCTTGCTGAAATGACCATTTCGGCATTACTTTGTGTAAGAGTCAAACAAACATGTAATGGAGTGTGGGTTCCATTGCAGGAGCCAAGGACATGGGCCAGAGGAGCATGTGAATTTTGCAGGCCAATTGAAATGTAGGGAACTCTACTTAGAAGATTGCAAGAGTCCCATATGTAATAGGCACTGAAAAACAAAACAATGTAAAATGACACCTTATCTGTAGAGCTAGTTTCTGCTTTCTGTTTTTCTTAAAAAATATTCCTGTTTGTGTTATAGTAGTTGCTTTTTCATAGGACACTTTTCATATTAAAGGGCAAAAAAGTGCATTTCCCTCACCATCTCTCCTTCCCCTCCCTTTTATAAAACTTATAAAGTGAGACCAGGCACAGTGGCTCACACCTATAATCCTAGCACTTTGAGAGGCCAAGGTGGGAGAATTGCTTGAGGCCAGAAGTTCAAGACTGGCCTCAAGACCACCAGACTGAGCAAGAGTGAGACTACGTCTCTACAAAAAAAAAATTTAGCCAGGCATCCTGGTGGCGCATGCCTGTAGTCCCAGCTACTCGAGAGACAGAGGCAGGAGGCTTGCTTGAGGCCAGGAGTTTGAGGTTGCTGTGAGCTATGATGATGCCACTGCACTCTACCCAGGGCAACAGATCGAGATTCTGTCACAGGAAAACCTCAAAAACTTGTAAAAGGAAAAATGAATAACAGGAGACCTTTTGAGACTACTTTTTTGTTGGTCCATTTGAGTAACCAGTCTTGTGGGTGATTGTTTAGTAAAATAGGTTTTCTTGTTAAACCAAAAATTTGAAATTCATCATTGTAGCCCTGAAAAGCATCTAGATTTGCAAACCTTTTCTTCTACTAGAATGGAAACAAGGAGCTGCTGATGGCAAAGATGTAACAGACAGCACCAACAGAGCCTGTGAGGAAGAGGTGCTCACAAGTATATTTTATGCGTGTGACACAAAACACAAAGGTAAGTCGAAAGTTACCTGCTTTAACATTTGGTGGTACTAACCGAGTCATCTGTACTTTGTATTGCAAGAGAAAGGGAAATGGTTGGGGGGGGTAGGGAGTGTCTCTGTGTCTATGCATGTGGTGTATGCAACCTAATTTGGGAATAAAATTGGCTATTTAGGTCTTGGTTATTTCTTTATAATTTCTTTGTACCTATTTTGCATTTTTTAACAGTGACTCGAATGATTTTTTTGAGCTTAGCAGCTGACCTGCCAGCTGTAATCATTGATTGGAACTACTTACATGTCATGGGTGTTTCCCCACAAGAAGTATATATTTTAAATATATAAAACCACTATACACAAGTTTAACTCAAAATTTTTAGTTAATTTTAGATTTTTCACTTCTGCATTTTTTGGAGATGTGTTCTTTTTAAAATTTCTTCAAGTAATTTTTAGTATGTAAATGATTCATGCTCATTGTAATAAAATTAATAACAATAATCAGAAAGAAGAGAAAAAATCATCAGTAATCTTATTTCCCTGAGTAACCATTGTTAGTGATTTGTTTTATATCTTTACACAATTTCCTCTGTTAGTATGGTTTTGTTTTATTTGGATTAAATTTTTTTTATTATAGAACATTTCAAATACATACAGGAGTAGAGATAATAGTGCGATGAACACTTATATATGTGTTATAACCAGTTACGTCTCATTTCAACCCCACTCATTTTCTTCCACCCTGGATTATTTTGAGGCACATTCCAGACATCACTTTATTTCATCTGTAAATATTTCAGCACATATTTCTAAGATAATAACTGATTTTAAATGCAAATACAATGCCATTATCACAACTGAAAAAGTAACACACTTTCCTATTATTATCAAATATCTTGTCAGTGTTCAAAATTTTTCATTGGTGTAATATATATATATTTTTTCTTAAATAGTTTTATTGTTCAATACCCAAGAAAGGTTTGCTCATTGCAATTGATTGCCTGCTCTATCTATGTTCCCTTTCCTTCTCTCTTTTTTGCATTTTAATTTATGTTAAAGAAACTGGTTCTTTTATAGTTTCCCATAATCTGAAATTTGGTGATTGTATGTTTGTTGGAACACTAAACCTGTTTCTCTGTCTCCTATGTTTAGAAGTTTAAAAATTTGAGGTTTTTGTTTGTTTGTTTGTTTTTTGCTTTTCGGGGGGAGGGCAAGAATTCTACATAGATAGTGTTATGTGTTTTCATCAGAAGGCAAAGGTTGATGACGAAGGCCTAGATCTATTCTTTCATTAGATGTTGCAAATGGTAATATTCTATCATTCCTTTCTAATTTATCAGCTGGAATACATCTATAAAGAGAAATTCCACTCTGCTTTGTCAACTATTTGGCTGTTCTGGGTCTTGTGTCCTGAAGGAGAGGCAGGATAAAAGCTTGACTGCATCCCTTTATCCTTCAGTTTGCAAATAATAAATTTGTCCCTGTAGTGTCCTTCAAAGATGACCAATGAAGTTTTGTGTATTATTCTGAATTCATGATTTTAACATATGTGATATATTTTATCCATTGTAATTATTTGTCTTATTGATGTTTATCTTACTCTTATTGGTGCCCATCGTTGAGCAGCATGAGCAGCAGGAATCACTTCATGTTGACTACAGAGTCATTTTGGGGAGTGGGGTGTAACTTTTCTATTAGTTTGAAATTATACCAAAATGTAAAGTTTTAAGAAAAGTACAAATAATTTGCATATGTCCTTTATCTAGATACACCAGGTATTTACATTTTGTCCCAATTGCTTTATCCTTGGTCTCTCCTTCTCTCTCCCTTTCTCCCTCCCTCCCTCCTCCCTCTTTCCCCTTCCCTCTCCCTCCCCTTCCCTCTCCCTCTCTCCCACTTGAGACTAAGTTGCAGATATTACACCCTTTTACTCTCAAGTACATGAGTGTGTGTTTCCTATGTAAAAGGGCATTTGCTCACATGACCATATAGCAGAACATTTAATATTGATGCAATACTATTATCTAGTTCACAGTTCCACATTCAAATTTTGTCAGTTGTCTCAGTACTGTATATATACTTCATAGCTTTTTTTGTTTCCTGGTCCACGATCCAATCCAAAATCACACTTTGTATTTAATTGTCACATCTCTTTAGTATAATTTAATTTGGAACAGTTTTTCAGATTTTGTCTTTTTTTTTTTTTTTTTTTTTTTTTTTTGAGGCAGAGTCCCTCTCTGTCACCCTGGCTAGAGTGCCCTGGCATCAGCCTAGCTCACAGCAACCTCAAATTCCTGGGCTCAAGCAATCTTTCTGCCTCAGCCTCCCAAGTAGTTGAGACTACAGGCATGCACCACCATGCCCGGCTAATTTTTTCTATATATTTTTAGTTGACCAGCTAATTTCTTTTTTTTTATTTTTTAGTAGAGACGGGGTCTCGCTCTTGCTCAGGCTGGTTTTGAACTCCTGAGCTCAAACGACCCTCCCGCCTCCCAGAGTGCTAGGATTACAGGCATGAGCCACCACACCCAGCTCTTTGTCTTTTTGATCTTAACTTTTTTGAAGAGTGTAGGCCAGTTACTTTGTGTAATGTCTGGTATTTCCTCTTGATTAGATTCAGGTTATTCATCTTTGGCAGGCATACTACAGAAGTGACGGTGTGTCCTCAGTAGGATATGTCAGGATTTTTAATTTTGATCACTTGGTTAGTGTGGTATCTGCCAGGTTTCTCCATTGTAAAGTTACTATTTTCCCCTTTATAGTTAATAAGCATTTTATAGGAAGAGACATTGAGTGTCTATAAGTATCCTCTTCCTCATCAAACTTTCACTCACTCCTTTTAGCATCCATTGATATTTCTTGCCTGAATCAATTATGATGATACTATACTAGTTGACAAATGGGAATTTTTCTCTCTCCCTCGTTCTTGCTATATTTATTACCTGTCAATCTGCCATCAGGGTTTTACCTTCTTACTAATTAATTATTATTACTATGAATTTCTGGATTCCTCTTACATTTGGTGGTTTATAAGTTGTTACTATCATTATTTATTTTGATGCCAAATCATCCCAGTATTGGCCGTCAGGTTGACCGTCAAGCTGACTCCTGTGTCTGTCTGATATATTCCCTCTTTCGATGGCATTTTCTTACTTCCTAGTGCAGCCTGATGTCCCAGTTAATAATACTTTTGATGTTTGCCCCATAGCTTTTAATAGCGTCCTTGTTTTTCCTTGTATTATAAAATTCTCTAGGCTTCTCTTGTACATTTCCTGCTCCTGCCTTGGAATCAGTTATTTCTTCAAGAAGCCATGGCACCTTTTCATGGAAAATGTTATATAGAGGGCACAATCTGGGCATAAGGAGTGGTTGTTGTTTCTAGGCATTTGTAGTGGTTAGATATAGAAAGTACTAACTTTTGTTGAAGCTAAAATGCATTATCAGTTCATAGTCCTTCTTCCAATGCAAATTCAGAATCGTCGGTTTTGTACTTGTATCTCTGAATTGCTTTCTCACCCAATGACAATCCTGGTTCTCAATGTCACCAGTACAAATGCTCATTTGCTTTACTCATACACACACAATAGTTTCAGAGTAATAATACCAAACTACTTATATTATTCTCTGTTGATGAATTACCAGAATTTGGCAGCTTAACACAACACAATTTTATTAACTCACAACATCTGTGGATAACAAGTCTAGGCACAGCTTAGCCGGACCCTTTGCTAAGGAATTCCACGGCTGCAATCAAGGTGCTGACTTGGGCAGCCGTCTTATCTATGGCTCGACTGAGGAATAACCTGCTTTTGTTGGCAGAATTTAGCATTTTGTGGTTATATGCCAAAAGGGCTTTTGTTTCTGGCTGTTGTCAGCTTGAAGCCTCCCTCAGTTTCTGGCCACCTGGGTCTCTCAACATAGGCAGCCCAGAAAGCCAGCAAGGGAGTGACTCCAGCAAGACAGGTGTTACTGTCTTGAGTAGCTGAATCATGCAGTGCCACACAGTTACCGTCTTTGCCATATTCTATAGGTTAGAAGCAAGTCCCAAGTCACTCCTGTGCTTCAGGGGAGGGGAGCACACAGGACGTGAACCCCAGGAGGTAGGATCACAGGAATGCCTTAGGGTCTATCTACCTCACTACCCCAATATGATTGCTAAAAATGGTTTCAGATTTTTTTTGGCCATTCTTTTTTTTTAAAAATATATGATATACTATAATGACATATTCCCTAAGTATGCATGAAATGTTTCTAGACTTGTTTTATAATCTTCTTTTTCTCACTTAACAAGTCAAATAATTGTATGCATCAACTAATTTTCTTCATATGCTATACATTTTTTGGATGTAACATATTTAACCAATCAATCTCAACTGGATATTTCTTTCTGTTAGAAACAACACTGGTATGAACATTTTTGTAGCAAAATATTTGCATGTACACTTAATTATATCTTTAGCATGAGTGGGGCTTATTTGTGTTTCCAGAAGCTTCTCTGCTTGGATAGGATTTAAGAAATTATTTTTCTGAAGAAAATAAGAGCTTCATTGAAGGGAAATGGGATGTGTATTAGGGTTCTCCAGTGGGGAGATATATCTATATCTCTATATCTATCTAAAGAGATTTATTGTAACAAACTGGGTCATATGATTATGGAGGCAGGCAAGTCCCGAGATCTGCAGGGTGAGTCCCCAAGCTGGGGATTCAGGAGAGCCAATGATTTGTTCTATTCTAAGTCCTAAGGCCTGAGAACCAGGTGAGCTGATAATATAGTTCCAGTCTAAAAGCCAACAGGCTTGAATTGAGGGAAGAGCCAACATTTCAGTTGAGTCTGAAGGCAAAAAAAAGCCAATGTCCCAGTTTGAGGGCAGCCAGGAAGGAAGAATTCTCTGTCACGCAGGGCAAGGTCAGCTTTTTCGTTCTAGTCAGGCCTCCAACTGATTGGCTGAGGCCCACCCACATTAGGGAGAACAATCTGTTTTACTCTGTCTACAGATTTAAATGTTAATCTCATCCAAAAACACCCAAAATAATGTTTGACCAAATATCTGGGCACCCTGTGGCTCAGTCAAGTTGACACATAGATTAATCATCACAGGAGACCTTTCTAGTTTTGAGGCATATGATAGAAGGTTTAGAGTTTTAGTGAAGGAAAATGAGATAAATATGTTCTCATTGGTGTTCTAGCTTTCTTTCCAGTTCTACTAAAGATAAAGAATAAAATAATCTCTCTAAATAATTGCATTAGTCATTTTGTTTCTCTTTCCAATACTATCATATTTAAATGATGTTACATTAAATTAATATTCCCTTTGAAGTTATTCAGTCTCCTTTACAACTATCTCCACTTCCTAATTACGAGACTTATTTTTTTCTTATGTCATGTTCTATCCTTACTTCCTCAAGGGAAGACCCTTCACTCTCTCACCCACCCTGTCAACCTTCTACTTATTTTTTCCTCTCCCTGGCAAGCAGCCAGCCTAAAGCAGGCTTTAGTTGGGAGTGGGAGAGAAGTCTTAGGTTTAAAGAAGATTAGTGTGTCAATTACTTACATAGTCTGGGTGATTTTAATTTCTGAATCTGATGGTAGGACTGATTGTGTCTAAGAATGTACTCTGTCTCCTCCCGCAAAGAAAGAGTTGAAGTTTTTACTTGAGACTGAAATTTTATGTAGAGCAAAGGAAAAACTTCCCTCACTGAGTGCTTTTTAAGGAAAGAATGAGAGAAAACATACAGAGCTATTTTGATCACCTCCCATAAGTGATTCTCGATTACATATATCAGCGATATTTAAACCTCACAACAACTCTACATGATACATATCATCATTCACATCTTACAGACAAAGAAGCTGAGAGGCTCAGATTTTTTCCCCAAAGCCACACAGCTGGTAATTATCAGAGCCAAGATTTGACACTAGGTCCATTGGACTCTAGCCCAGGGCCAGTGGTCTGCCATACCATGCCAGTGTGACAGGACTGTGAAGGTTGTGTGGCATGTTTGGAGGATCCAGGAGATGTAAGAGTTGAGCATCTCTCTTGTTAGAAGTGTATCTTTCTCCATCTTTGAAAACTAATTTCCCTTTCTTCTTCCTAAGGCTCAGTCAGAGTGGCCAAAATAATGGATTACCTGAGACAAACACATAGCCAAGATTCTGAAGACAGTGGCCTTGAGGAGCTGTGGAACATGCTGGATCCTGAGAAGAGAGACCCCCATGTGGATCTGGAAACTTTCCAGGCCCTCATGAAAGAATGGATGGCTTACTGTAGAAACAAATGGTAATCAGAGTCCCAGTGGGATGCATTTTAAGGTTATATTTTAACAGTGGATTGTAATTGATGCTAATCACTGTCTTCTGTTGATGAAAATGCTATGATCCGGTGCTTCTCCTGCTTTAGCATGCATTACAAGCACCTGGATGATGCTGACCCTGCTTGCTGGGCCCTACCACCAGGATTCAGTAGGTCTGAGGTGAAGCCTGATAATTTGCATTCTCACAAGTTTCCTAGGAACGCTGATAGTGGGGAGTGGACACACTTTGAGAACCACTCCTATAATATGTTAATTCTGATAACATTCATTTCTTACAATTAGTGGGGAGCACATATTCTTATGTTCTCACAAAGAATTGAGCTGGCATCAGAGTCAAGTGCATTACTGATACTGACTATCAAATCTGCAAATGTATTTAAATTCAAGAATGAACTCCCTTTTAAGGCCAGTGGAGCTAGTCAGGGAATGTAATTTGGAAGCCTAGAATATAGGGAGGCTAAGGGGAAAAAGAAAGGATAACGGTACTGGAAAAAAGGGTAGAGAAAGAGAATGCCACCCATGGTCCCAAGTGCCCCTGATGCCACAGACATGTATCTTCTTTCACAGGAAACCTAATTCCTGCCTCCCACTCAGCCACCAAGCTCCAGCTATCAGCAGATACATACTATACGGATTTGCTTAAAGAAAATGTGAAACCCAAAGGATGGAAAAATTTGTTGATTTCTGGCAGGGTTAGCATTTATAGATGCCTTAATAAAATACGACTGAAATGGTGTTTGCCATACACAGGTGAATAATGAAGACAAGATAAATATATAAAAATACATAATCTTATTAGTAATCAAAAAAATGCAGATAAAGAGAATGTACCCTTTTTGCCAAGGGATTTAAAAGAATGACTCTATGCTATGTCATCGTGGGGAAAAGGATGGAAAAATAAGCTTATATATTGGTAATAGTGCAAGTTGGCATAGTTTTTTAAAAAGTAAATTTAGGAATAGTATCAAATCCTTAAAAATATGCAGTCTCTTTGAGTGACAATGTAACTTCAAGAAAAATAATTATATGCTCTAATATTTATACAGAAGGTAGATTCTGACAGTGAAAAATAGAAGCAACCTAAATATTTAAAACTAAAAAACTGGACAAATACATTATAGTACTTCCATGCCCTGGAATCCTAAATAGTCATTCAAAATAATAATTAGATAAACATTTGACAAGACAAATGATCATATGTATTTATTTCAAATAAATAGGTCTCTATAGGTAGTATAATTTCATTTTTGTCAAGGAAAAAGTTGAGAAGAATATATGCCAAAATGATTATCTCCACATGATGGTTTTAATTTTTTGTTCTCTTATGAATTTGTTAGTATTTCTAAAATATGTAAGTTTGATTATATGATAAAACTATCAATAATTCATTTGTAAAACAGAGGGAGAGCAAAAGAAAAAACTCTTATTTGTATAACAAATATAATGGAAGAAACATGGAAGGTATAAATACAAAATATAGGAGCAGAAAGTCAGAAATGGTGATGAGTGTGTCGGTAGGAATAACCGGAACACAGTGTGACTGTTTCTGCCCAGCCAGCAATCTGACAGACGTCTCACGCTGGAAACCAATGAGGTAAAAGCACAAATCTGTAGCATTTTGTGGCTGCTCCAGAAAGAAGCTAAGGATTTGGTCCTCAGAAAGAACTCCAATTATACACTGGGCGTGGTGGCTCATGCCTGTAATCCTAGCACTCTGGGAGGCCAAGGCAGGAGGATTTCTTGAGGTCAGGAGTTCGAGACCAGCCTCAGCAAGAGCGAGACCCCATCTCTACTAAAAATAGAAAAAAATTAGCTGGGCAGGATGATCGCTGGAGCCCAGGAATTTGAGGTTGCTGTGAACTCAGCACTCTAGCCCTGGCAACAGAGCAAGACTCTGTCTCAAAAAAAAAAGGTCTGCACAGAGGATTCCCCAAATTTCAGGAGTAAAATGCTGCAAGTACAATTAGTCCAGGTGCTACTTGGTTCTCCATGAGAAAGGGAGGAGGCTAGCACCATCAGTGTATCCCAAAGTATTAGTTGTTCATGTCTTTCCTTCCCAATCCTTTAAGGCTGCACTTATCACTCCACAAGTCTCCACTTATCACTCCAAACGCTGTCTACTTCCTAATCCATCGAGACTTCCCGTCCCCTAATCATATGCTGTGTGTGTTTTCTTTTTCATATTAGGTTGACAGTTCATGGCTAGTGGACATAACGCCTTATGTTTCTTTGCTATCGCTCTAAGCACCTAGCACAGTATTCAGCTCCATATAGTTGTTGAATGAATAAGTGGGTTTTTTAAAAAACTCCAAAAGAAATACCTGAATAGGAAAGTACAGAGAACATCTAAAAAATGAACTAAACTGTTCTGGCAAAGATTCCTGGCTCACTGGTTTTGTTTTTTGGCTACAGGGAAGGAGCGAATAGTAGATTGAGCAGCAGCATCGATGATTCTGTTTTTGAACAGCAGGACAGCCTTCAATCAAGTGGAGCAAGCAAACGTGTGTCTCTTCAGGATTGTTCTGCTGCTTTCTTGTGGTTTGGAGAAAGTGATTTCACAAAGCGTTCTTGTATGTGTTTCAGTTAAGATGACCGCAGGTAGGACAGATTCTACGTCAGGGAGCTTCGAGGCTTTGGGTGGAGACACGTCTAGAGGAGTCTTGTAAGTGTCCTTTCTTGTAATGCTTCCTCACGTGTCTCACTTTCCTATTTATTTTTCTTTATTTCACAAATCTACATATTTCAGTTATGATAAAG